>OY770147.1:0-1200000 GCA_963669345.1 Gortyna flavago | reverse complement strand
AGAGACTCCAGCTCATAGCTATGATAAACATTTTCTTCCCGACTGGTAACGCGACTAAAATACAAGACAGGGCGCAAACTACCGTCAATAACTTGCATGCATCCGTGTGAATTTCTGTTGGCAAACTAGGATCGTATATCGCTAACACCGGCTTATCACATAATTTATTTTTTAAATTCTAAAACTAGATTTGTGACCCGCCTCATACCCACATCGTATTTTTTTTGAAGTACGGTAAGCGGACGAGCTAATATTGAAAAGTATATGAACTTCTTACAATAACTACATAGACCAATAAACTGACGCACTTCGTGTACGTTACTCGGAACGGGAAATTGAGACAGCTACCAACTTAAATTCACCCGGTTGAATACAATCACATGATATTTCATAAACTATATATGAAATTCTATTTTGTACAAATTAACATTTGCTTCTAATAGCTCATTAATAAGTCTAACAATCTCTTGTTCGTGATGTGCTAATCTATAAGGCCTACGGTGAGCCGGTTCGTTTTTGGATAATCTAATGCGCATTTGCACTAAATCCGTACATCCCAACTCCTTAGTACAGGTAGCAAAACAATTACTATACAGAGATAATAAACTGAATAATTGATTATGATCGGATTTGCTAATCGGGCCTACCCTAATTTTGTCTACGTCTACCCCACCAAATGGCATAATTATCAACACATGAGGCACTCAATTATAAAACACATTTGGCTAATGGCATTTTGCAAATATTGGCATGTTGACCGACCTGAGTCTTTATGCATGGTTCCTTCCTGGCAGCTTTCAGCACGAAGTAGGGCAGCTCCCTCCTTCCATGTGATGTCCTTGGCTCCGCTGTTGACGACCTTGAGGTAGTCTTCATTTCCGCGTAGAAGCGTTGCTTGATAATGGAGGATGCCTGGTGGTAGGCATTCACTTGCAGCAGTGACTGCGCATTCTTCGTTTTCAGGATCAAATTCTGGAATTACCGATGCGGCACGGTGTTCTTTCCGACGAATGAGGGTAGGTGCTTCGTGTTCCAGATCGTTGAATGCTTTTTCTACTTCTTGTGCTAGGAGAGTCTTCAATATTTTTCTTGCGGGTGGTGTGCAGCGACCTTCGTAGTTTGAATCTTCAGACATCTGACTTACCGACGCAGAATTTTCATCCTCACGAATAGGAGACCGTCGACGTTTATATGTAGCAGAGCGTCGTTTTATCGTAGGTTTTTGTTCGATACCACTTCTGATTAAAACGGCAGATGGTAAAAATAAACAGAAATTGATTTATACTTTTATTCGGGCAGAGTTTTCCCTTACAATTATTGTTATTAAGTCACCCCAAAAAATCATCGCTTCGGGCTTTTATAGATGACTCGCTGGCTGGCGGCTGCTTCACCCCCTCTGGCTCAGAACTTGGTAGGGCAAGACTCACGTAGTGGGGAAGTGACGTAGCGGCTTGTCTTGACTCGGCGGGCTTGGGCTGGCTAGCGACATCTGGCGTAACAGTACCGTGCTTCACTTTCGATATGCGTGGCGCGGAGTCTATCTTTTTTTATAAGTCTATGGGTGACGTGAATCAACATGTTAGATGGTAAGAAATTATGACAACTTCTAACCGCCTAACAATAACACCACTTCACCAGACTTTCAATAATACCTACGAGTTGTTGTTTAAAAAAGAGGATTACGGCAACATTTGTATACCTGCCATTGCTAAGGTTTGTATTTTTTCACATTCACTTAACAAATGAGAACATTATTTGCATAAAAATAAGATACTCGAATATGTCATTCCTTATACCTTTTCTCCACAATATTTTACGCCCATCCTTATTCGACATAAAAGATTTATCGTCGCTAAGAATCATCACATTGTTCTCCCAATCAGAACTGTAGTCGATTTTGTCGGAGCGCAGTGGACAGCAAAATCTTCCGCGCTGGCTTACTGCAACGTAAACCAGCTGAATGAAGGTGATTTCTCAGTTTGTAAGCACACATTGTGTGCTGTTACTGTTACGCGGGTGGACAAAAATGGATCAGCCTTGTGCCTTGCCACGGTGTCGTGGTGTGGAGCCGATGAATTTACCTTTGGTTTAGGTCCACATCGAAGATGTTCTACGTCTCCAGAATCCGTATCGGCCAACCCATAACTGCACGTTTCTCCTCTGTGGATACAAAACAAAGCAGTATATATATATACTACACTACTGCGACTATATTTATATACTAAATATACACTATGTATATAATATACTCTATATACTTAATATTACTTATGTACAATACATAATATGTAAACAAGTTAAAATACTTATAGATAATAATATGTTTTAAATATACAATTACATTAGTAAATAATAATCTGTTTTTATTTACGTTATTCGAAGGCTTTTCTTTAATTTGTCTAAAAGCCCTACGGCACCGTAGTCGGACTAAAATGGGCTAGACAGGTCAATTTTGTCATAAACATCTTATGATATAAAAAGAAACTATATAACATATAAGATAATATAACTAGGGTAGGTAAACTTTGATGAGTTATTTTAGTTGAAGTAGGTATAATATCAACGTAATATAAAACTGTTACCTGTTACCTTCGCCTTGCAATTTCACTTATAGCTTATTGATATGTTGCATTGTTGGATCCACAGAAATAAATCCGCACACGAATATGAGTAGGTAGTAATCAATAAACTCAGTAATGCAAATACTTGCTCATAGATTGACAACTAAGAACGTTCTTTTTTTTATAAAATAAGGTGTTTGAAAACAATTTGTTTTACATTGTGGGTAGTTATTTTCTAAACAGTCAAAATAAAATGGCCTGAGAGTTCCGTGGTTGTCTCAAACGTTACAAACTCCATTACTCATCCATGAATGGGATCGAATCGTAATAAATTCAACTTGCAATGTTTTAACAAAATAATGAACACAAAAAGAATATATTGCTGCATCCATGGTTTGAACTTACGACTTCTCGTTCACTGACCAAAGACGATAACCATCGTGCCAAGGTTGCTAGAGTAACATCATGCAAATATATCTCATTTAGAACATAAATGAATGATTACTCTAAGGCTATGATGCGGAGGGTGTAGGACATGCCTTCTAGGGGCCAGAGGATACCTGGAAATAGAAAAACGATCATTACACAACAAAATATTAGATACTGGTAATTGGTATGCCATACGCACACTAATAAAAACAGAGCTCGCTCGTTAGCATAACTATGACTTCACCCACACATATAAAATGTAAACTAATTAGTTGGTTAGACTGTACACTATCCAACAGCAGGACAGGATATTTTATCCATTCATCAAGAAAAGCAAAATTGATATCGAAAATGCTAAAAAAACTTCTATAAAGTCAATAATGGTCTCGACGAAACTGTTGTTAAATTGCTTGGACATAGCCATATTTTCTTCGAGAGCCTTTAATCTGCCACGCAATCCCAGTGCGGGTTGGTACTCGTAGATGTCACATGTCTTCCAATTGTAGGTTCTAGG
This sequence comes from Gortyna flavago, assembly GCA_963669345.1. Lineage (NCBI taxonomy): Eukaryota > Metazoa > Arthropoda > Insecta > Lepidoptera > Noctuidae > Gortyna > Gortyna flavago. The sequence continues at coordinate 1,196,496 of OY770147.1, read as the reverse complement.
ACATACCGGTTTCCTCACGCTGTTTTCCTTCACCATTCTGAGAGCAATGGTGATGAAATTATTTACACAAAGTAAAGCAGCTGTCTGAGCCACAACTGATCTCCGCAATCGTAAGCGAAACTAGTCACATTACTATTATAAAAGCGAAAGGTTGTGAGTGTGTGTGTGAGGATGTGTATGTGTGTGTGTGTGTGTGTTTATGTGTTTGTTACTCCTTCACGCTCAAACGGCTAAACCAATATTGATTAAATTTTAGCCAACGATTTTGTAGCCGACATCTTGGATTAACATATAGGCTAATTTGTATCCCGATATTTCCATAGGATCGACACTTATGCGAGTGAAACCGTGGGGCGCAGCTAGTTTATCATAAATTTACCTACTTTCTCTTGTCTTGTCTTTGTTTTGTGTTGTACAAAATAAAAACACCTATTAATTTTGCTAATGTAACAAGGGAGACATTGATGCTATCAATATTATAAGTTATGAATCAGCCATATTAGTATTAAATAACAGAGTCATGCGTTATCGAGCAGTGGTCAAGTGAAGACAATAATAATGTCACACAAACTTCAAATTATTCCGAAAGCCTCAATTCAAGTGCTAACAAATAATGAACTCGAAAAAGAAGTTCAAAGAATTGCGAATTCTTTTAATTTCACATTTCATTTGTTTTTCTTTTCAAAATATTTTGTAAAATGTAATCGTATTTGTCCAATAGGAAACAAATATTTATTATTGTCGTTCTGCTACACGTTATTAATGAATGTTATGTGTATCTATCGTGTATTAACCTTAGATATTTCAGGTGATAGACCAATTCAAAATTTCTTCATGCTTATCTTTTGTGTCCTTTACTACCTTTTTCATGTAATCGGTTTTACAAGTTTGTTCATTCTTAATTTTGTACACAAAAACAACATCGTCACTCTTATTTTGAAGATCCAGACTATCTATAAGAACATCGATTTCAGTAAGAGTATCCGGAGTTACATTATGTGGAACTGGATCTCAATATTAACTACGACTTTTAGTAATATATTCATATATGCTGTTCATTACGTGTTTTTTGACGATAGGAGTTTAGTTGAGCTTATCATTGACTTTATTTGTGACACAATGTATATCGCAATTGACGTCAATTGTGTTGTTGCCATCTTACTTGTAATATTATTCAAAAAATATCTCGATGAATGGATTAAATATATACTGATGCTGAATGACAGTCCGGAAAATAATGAACAAGGTATCAAATTGCTTGAGATATACAAGAATATTATAAAAGCTTACAATCTGTATAAAATAATTTTCCAAATATCGGTAAGTTCCTGATTCTTTTGCTTATTATCTTAAAAAGCTGTCTTAAATGTGAACATAAATACCAGTTTGGCATAAACCGCTATGCGTTCTCCAATTTCCAAATAATTTGATACTTAACCAGGCAGTCGTCATCAGATATACGATTAACATAAAATAAAAATTAGGACCTAGTTTCCTCGTTCTTCAGTCTTTTAGAGAAAATACCAAACATCGTATCTTTTATTTACAGATTTTGACCTACATAATGGAAACATGTTGCCGCAGCTTATTTTCCCTCTATATGATTATACCATTTGAACTTGAAGGCAAAGTAAGCACATCTGATAACATTTTGATTATCTTTATATGTAATAATATATATTCTCTTTATAGATATATCTATATAGATTTATCTAGCCAGTTACTCAACTGAACCGAGCGCCTGGCGTATCCTGGACAGTTACACCCAAAACCTTATTTGACTCGCCAATTCTTCCCTTGCGGTGGTAGGGCTAACGCCCACCTGGTTTGCGACCACCCTTCCACCGGAGTCCGGCGTCAAGCAGCCTGCTGTCTTTCGTCGATGCGTAGGAGTTCTAGTGCCTTAGCAATCTTCTGGGCACTCTCGTTCCATCACAGACCTCATCAATTTAAAAAAATCCAATGATGTAATTTTAGTTTTCATCAAAATCGAGCACGAGACTCCTTTGAGTACTTTTCGCTATTTATCTTAGTTTCGAATTTGGCCATCCACGCCCTCTTGAAAAATTTACCCTGTATATTATCAGATAACCTATCTATCATGTCGTATCGGATCGGATCGTGCATCATTAGACAAAATGCGTCAAAAAGCGGAAATTATGTGAATTGTAAAGCAATTTTGAACCAAAAGCGGTGCAACTATGACCGCTAAAACTGCCCTCCATAAGATATGATTCGGGTCCAGTACGTATGTACAGACGCCAGCACATCAACCTACCCGAAACTGTCAAATTTTCCCAATCAACTTTGAACCTTATGCTTTAGCGATAAAGTTGAAAATCTATCAAAGAAATTTGACAGATTGTAGTAGGTTGATGTGCTGGCGTCTGTACAAGTTAACAAACCTTAGAGTTACCAATATGTAACAATTATCTGCTCATTTCCAGGTCTCGATATTGAATAATCTGAATTCAGTTAGTTGGATCTTAAAGAATGTAGTGCTTGTTATAATGCATATCATACATTGCGAGAAATTTTATATAACTATTGAGGAAGCTAAGACTGTGTGTATACAGCTTGTAAAGAACAGAAACTGTCCAAGTAAGAAGAACTACTACTTACCTAATGACAATGTTTATAAGACAATATTTTTCAGGATTTCGGAGTTGCTCCACAAGGAATTTGGCCCCATAAATATTGCTAATTAATTCAAAGTCAGCTTGTATTATTATAATGATATATTTTCTTACAGAGAGTCATAAAAATCTCTACAAGAACGTGCTACAAGTAAATCGAACGTTCAGCAAGATGACAGCGTGTGGCCTGTTCTATGTAGACGCTATGCTCGCAATAGCGTTGATGAGTTTTATCACTAACTACGCCATTGTTATATTGCAGTTCCCTATTATTCACTATTATTGATAACTCTATCCCAATTAATCCTTATTCTATTTAATTTTGTCTAATTTTTTCTAATACTATCTAATTTTTTTATCTCTATTTTTGACCAATTTTGTTTTAATTTTATTTAAATTTTATTAAATTTTGTCTAGTTCTTATTATGTCATTTAACCTAATTTTATAATTGTATGACATGTGTAATTACTAATATTGACTAATAACTTGTATGTGTGGTGCAAACTGTTAATATAAGTTGGTTATTAATAAATAAATAAATAAAAAAAAAACTATTTTGTAAAGTTATTACGTATTTGTTCAATGAACAATTCCAGATTACAATATTGGATTATACAGTTTGCAAATAGAATGTTTTTTTTTTGTTACATTATTATCCTTTATTTCATTACCTGTATACATATAAATTAAAATATAAAAATAGTAGTACACCGGTATCGAGAATAGGGTAAGAACATTGTCGAAAAATAGTGTTACAGCCAATATAGACTGATTTTAAATTTTCCATAGAAACAGAGATTTCCAGTTATCTTTTCTTAAATGAGACATTTCGAAAATGTTCTTTACAATTCTCATTAAGGATGAAGAGTTGAAACCCGAAGATACCACAGTATTCTTAGGCATAACTTTGGATGCCAAGCTTCAATGGGGCCCCCATATAGATAAAATGTCAAAAAAGCTTAGCTCTGCAGCATACGCCGTTAGGAAAATTCGTGATTTAACTGATTTAGAGACAGCCCGTTTAGTTTACTTTAGTTATTTTCATAGTGTCATGTCGTACGGTATTCTGTTGTGGGGAAATGCCGCCGATATTCAGACAATTTTTATTTTACAAAAAAGGGCAATTCGTTCCATTTATAAATTAAGTCCCAGACACTCCCTCAGAGACAAATTTAAAGAGATTAATATAATGACTGTGCCTTCTCAGTACATTTATGATAATCTTTTGTATGCACATAAAAATATTAATCTGTTTAAAAAATACAGTGATATCCATAACATAAATACTAGGAACAAACACAAATTTGTTGTTCCTACAACAAGGCTCAAGAAAATAGGTGGGTCGTTTAGATGCCAATGTATACGTTTTTATAATAAACTTCCAAGTCACATTCAAGAACTAAGCCTTAATAAATTCAAATCTTTTATAAAGCGAAAACTATGCCAGAAAGCCTATTATACTGTAAAAGACTATATTGAGGACAAAAAGGCTTGGGATTGAGCTGCTCCAATAGGTTTAGACTGTAATTGTTGTTTTTATTTTTTTCATTTTGCTATTTTACACTTTATTTTATTTTTTCGAAATATATATTTTTCTTTAACAATGACATGTACATTTACTGTATAAAGTATTATATTATTTTAATTATTGTGAATGTGAGGAGTATGTGGGTCATTGTTTCAGTTTTAATCATGGTCTGGCAGTTTGAGTAGTTTATGCGGCCTACCCAAATGTCCTGTTTTTGGTATTGTTCGTCGAATCGTTGTGCTCCTTAAGTTCTGAGTTGAGCTGCACGGTTCTGACAAATGCGTGCACTGACTGGACAGGTCCTCTCAATCTGTGTGGTTATTTCCTCAAAATACCATTTCAGACACCAATCTACATGGCCCTCAAAGATTATGCCCAAATTTTTATATACACTTTGACATTGATGATTTTTATATATACAATGACATGAATATTTACTTTGTAAAGTATTTTTTATTTTTTTTATTTAATTGTTGTGAATGTGGGGACTATGTGGGTCATTTCTTCTTTTTTTACTGTTTTCCTTCTTAGTTAGTTTTAATCATGATCTGGCAGTTTGAGTACATTACGCGGCCTACCCAAATGTCCTTTCTTTGGTATTGTTCGTCGAATCGTTGAGCACCTCAACTTCTGAGTTGAGCTGCACGACTTTTGACAAATGCGTGCACTGACTGGACAGGTCCGCTCAATCTGTGTGGTTCTTTCCTCAAAAGACCATTTCAGACACCAATCTACATGGTCTTCACATGATCTGACCAAGATTATGTCTGGACTTTAAAAGAGACTGTGACCTCTGAGTTTGTTTCGGCCTTTCTTCTCAGAATAGTCAGATAGGAAACGCCGACCTCATCTAGTTTTAAAAAATATGATTGACGTGTAAAAGTGTTTGTACAAACCTACTTACAGAAAATAAATCATTTATCATTTATCATTTATCATTATTTTAGTCCTTTTTGTCCTGCTTATGCGTATGAAGTTTCATTAAAATCGGTTCTTTCATTTCAAAAAACAAGAGTTAAAACATTTTGTTACATCGTTGGTAGTTTGATTTACTTCTTCTTGATGTTATGTTTCGTTATTATCCGGTATTATAACTGACACGTCATCTGCAAATAGTACGCACTTATAATGTGTTGTTTGGTAAGTCGTTAATGTATAGGAGGAAAGAGGAAAAGAGGCCAAACATGCTTCCATTCTGATAATTAAATTTTTGGGATCCATGAGAACCCTCCTCGTGAAGCGCAGTTTGTTCCGCCAGTTACTCAACTGAACTGAGCGCTTGTCGCATCCTGGACAGTCACACCCAACACCTTATTTGACTGGCCTATTCTTCCCTTGAGGTGGTAGGGCTAACGCCCGCCTGGTTTGCGGCCATCCTCTCACCGGAGTCAAACAGCCTGCAGCTGTGTTTCGTCTATGTGTGGAAGTTTCAGTGCCTTAGGCATCTTCTGGGCACGCTCGTTCCATCATAGACCTCATCCATCGCTTTCCATCAGGCGTGACCGAGGTCAAGAGCGGGCCCATTCTGCAATAAAAAAAAAAAATCCTTGAGGTCGGTGTCATACCGTAGTACCGTTAGTATATCAATTTCTTTGAATTTGTTTCTAAGAGACTCGCAAGGACCCATTTTATAGATTGCGCGGATAGCCCTCTTTTGTAAAATTAAAATTGAATCTACGTCATCTGCCGATTCCCACAGCAGAACACGAGATGACAATGTGGAGTATGGCCGCCAAAAATTGTACTTTCAAGAAAAAAAAAATGTCCTTGTCATTTTATATAACACCAGGCTTTTTTAAATACTAGATATGGTAGTATTTAAATAGTTTCAGGTTCACTGTGTTATATTTATTATTATATCAATAGTTTAAATTCATTTTGAGTGTATTTAACAAGCTCAATATTTTTTTTTTGTAAATCCTTATTTTAGTTTCCATCCAAGAGTCATGTGTCCCACTTAGTCATCTCACACTTTGAAGTCACAAAATTATGCACAAATCTATTGTAACCTGTAAAATTTTGGTATTTCTAAATTATTCTGTAAACTTATGGATATTTTTAACAAGTTCTAATAAAAATAACATAATAAATAAATATAAAACTCACTTTAAACAATAGTCACACTTTTTTTCACGAATGATACTTCACGCAAGTTACCATAAAATAACACCTTAAATAACTAGATATCCGAGCCACAAAAATATTTTTAAGTAATGGCAACACCAATTCCATGTTGGCCAACCTGTAGAAAAAAATCGCCATTTTTTTTCTGTCAAAGTTGATCGTTAAGGTAGTCGGCATTTTTGTCTCGGAACATTTTAATGATTTAGAGTTAGAATTATGCAAGGTAAGAATACAAATTTACTATATTATTAAAATTATGTGTGTAGCTTTAGTGTTCTAGTAACAAATCAAACTATGCGGCATCATATTACTACAAAACTTTGACAAATAAAGGCTTTTTAGGTTATGTCCAACCATATTTTGATTCACGAATGATACCATGTGTTACTATTGTGTTACGTAACATTCGTGATCAGCTGTTAGGGGTAGTACACACTAGAGAATCTAAAGTAAAAAATTAACTTTTTAAAAAAAAGAGAACCGCCTTCAAAAACTATCATGTTTCGGAAGTTGGTGCTTTAGTTGTGTTGATATTTTATATTGCCTTGCCACCGACTTCCGAAATTTTTAAGTTATTTTTCATTTTGTAGTTTATGCAGTCTGTTTCCTTTATGAGAAAAAAAAAATTTGAAGGTTTTTAGTTTCTACATACACACAAACACATGCTGGTCGAATACAAAACCGCTCTTTTTGAAGTCGGTTAAAAAGCTTCGCAACTTAAGTATATTTTTTGTAAGAAATAAGTATTGTCGTGTATTTGTGTCCGCAGTAGCTTACGAACCAGAGATCCTGCGTTCAAATCCCGGGGGACAATAACTTGCCAGCCAAAACAGACATTGAAAAAACAACGCCTATTGTAATAGGCGTTGTTTACACGACTGTTATAGAAAATATTTTATTTTTAGATGGTTTTGACGGCGGCAGACAAGCAAAAACGATACAGAGAGCGAATGCGAGCTAACAACCCAGAAAAATTTGAAGAAGCTAAGCGTAAAAATGCTGCGCGAAATAAAGAAAGAAAAAAAATTTGCGAATGTACGGAAAGTGAAAAAGCTACCTTAAGGAAACAGTGGAGAAATAGAAAAAATAGACAAAAAAATAAACTTAAACAAAATGTTACTGAAAATAGTAGTAACGATCAAACTGACAATAGAGCACGATTAGCAGAAAGAAAAAAGTTTCAAAGACATTTGGCCATTGTAAAAAATAATTACGAGACCAAAATCAGCAAAATGACAAAAAATATTTTAGCACTTAAAAAAAAAAGTTATCGTTCAATAAAAAAGCAAAAATCTTTAATGGCACGTATTGAAGAGTTGGAAGCAAAAAATGCAGAATTGCTAATAAATATTGTTCCTACGAATACAGTTCAAGATGATATTGAAATGACGCCACTTACAAAAACCGATAGCTTTATAGAAGAAAATATTCCCAATATATCTACACCACAAAAACAAAAAGTGAAAAGACAGCTTCTTAATTATAATGTTTTAACTAATGCTCTACAAAATACTTACAAAAATTCTAAAGATAATAAAGACCGAAATGTTCTTAAAAGAGTAGTTGAGAATGATATAGTCAAAAAGTACAAGGCAAAAAGCGTAACTACAGCTGTATTGGGATTGAGAGGAAGAGTTCGTCACAGAAAAACTATTTTGAGAAAAAATGAGATGCTTATAGAAGAAATTAAGCAATTCTATGTAAAGGATGATGTTAGTCGGGCAACAGCCGGAAAGAATGAAGTCAAAACTATAAAAAAAAACAAGCAACAGCGACGCTATTTATTGAAAAGTCTGAAGGATCTTTACAAAAAGTATAGGTTGGAAGGAGGCAAAGCAAAGTATACTGCATTTAAAAAGTACCGGCCTTTCTACGTTTTGCGTCCTAAGCTCTCAAACAGAGAAACGTGTGGATGTATTAAACATGAAAACATGATGCTCAAGATTGAAAAATTAAAAAAAATCGGACTGATAGAAAGCAAGGAATTAGATACAATTTTCTCTATAGTACAATGCGACTTGAATTCGAAAGAATGTGCGTATGGGGAATGCTCTGATTGTAAGGATAAATGTATTTCCTTTAACTGGGGTAGTCATAATCAAAGTGAAACGGTTACTTACGAAGAATTTAAACTGGATAATTACGAGTACATAAATAAAAAAGATAATCAAATATCAATTACTAAGAAGATGGAAAAGAAACAAACAAGTGAGACATTGGAAAATTTTGTAAAGAAATTTAACAAAGAACTTAATATTTTAAAAAAACATGTTTATAATATAAAACACCAATATCACCAGTACTCATCATGCATCAAAAACTTAAAAAACAGTGAAGTTGCAGTACATATAGATTTTAGTGAAAATTATACGTGCAAACTTTCAATAGAAGTTCAATCTATGCACTTCGGTGCTTCGAAACCACAGATAACGATTCATACCGGTGTCTTATACACAAGTGGAAACAAGCCACAAGCATTTGCTTCTATATCGTCCAGCAACGAACATGGTCCAGAGGCCATATGGGCCCATCTTGAACCTATTCTTAACCATATTAGAACAGAATTCCCGAGTGTGTCAGCTGTACATTTTTTTTCTGATGGCCCTACTAGCCAATATAAACAAAAAAAGAATTTTTTTTTGTTTTCAAAATACACAAAATTGTTGGGATTCCCGCACTCTACGTGGAATTTCAGTGAGTCTTCTCATGGGAAAGGAGCCGCTGATGGGGTTGGTGGCGCGATAAAACGAAGACTGGATGGCTATGTGTCACAGGGCACTGATATACCAAATGCCCAAACAGCATTTAAAATTCTCAAGGACTCTGATACTTCAGTAATGACCTTTTATATTTCAGAGGCTGATATTGCCAAATACACAATATCAGAAACTCTGACGCCAGTACCACAGACAATGACTCTACATCAAATTGCGAACACAGAGACAGCTAATGTCATTAATTTCAGATGTTTGAGCTGTTTTTGTTGTGATGTCCTGTTCCCGAAAGGTCATTGTGAATGTTTAGATGTTAAATACCACCTACTTGTTCAAAACAAAGAATCTGACAAAGAAAGTGGTACAGAAAATAACCCTGTTCGGAATAAAACAAACCGAGCCATTAAGAGAAAAAAGAAAATATCAGAATTAAGTGAAATATCTGATTCGGAGCAAGAAGAGAAAGAAAACAGAAATAAAATAGAGATTTGTAGAACTGGAAAAAACACAAAAGAAAAAATAACAATATTATCAGACGTGAGGTATAGACCGGAAAATCGTGCCTTCTGTATCAAAACATTTGGAAATAGTCAACCGAAGCTCAAAAAAATTGACAAATCTGATCCATTGCATTTATCACATAAAAAGAATATTAATTTATACGATAATCCAATTCCATCCACGTCAACTATGTCAGAACTAAGTGGGAAACAAAATATTATACTCAAAAAGTTAACAAATAACAATACTCAAAAAAATTTATTACGTAAGACGCAAAAAAATATTGATTCTGATGCAAGCAGCACAGAAAATGACGATGAGTTTTCTATTCATGATACCTCAGATGACGAGCTATTTATACCCGATTCTGACTCTGTTTCAACGTATATAGAAGATCAAGAAGAAAGCAATGTAACGAAAAAAGTCATGGAATCAAAGACAGTACAAAGCGATGGCGACAGCGCACGTGAAAAAGTTAAAGAAAAATCAGGACATCATAGCAAAGCACAATTTGAAAAGACTGGAATAACCACAAATACTGACAAAGTACGAGAGCTTCCAGGTGCCGAAGAAGAAAGACTTCTTAGTGTAGCCGACATCGGAGAAGTACCCGGTTATGATTATTTTTCAGAACATACGGAAGAAAATTGCGGTGAAGATAAAAAAGATATGGAACTAAAGAAAGTGGAAAGCAGCAGAGATGGCGCATATAAAACAGTAGAAGAAGAAACAGGAAATTGTAAAAATATACAATTTGAAAAGACTGAGATAAACAAAATCACTGACAAAGACTGTGAGCTCCCAAACATCAAAGAAGTTTTATGTGTAGGTGATAGTGTATTAGTGAGGTATTTTCAAAGACAATCTTGGAAATATTATGTAGGGTTTATAGAAAGTGTAGAAGTTGATGAAACCGTACGTTATGCTGTGCGGTTTTTAAAAACAATTTATAAACCCACGTTAAAATTTGTACCTACAAAAATAGATCGTGATGTTGTTCCCGAATTAAGTGTGGTAAAAAGGATAGAGGTAGAGTTAAATGGGAAAGCATATTTCTTAAAAAATACTTCTGATCAAATTTTCTTTTAGCTGTCTAAGTTAGATTTATTCTTACGTTCGTAACCAAAAGATGACGTTCATTCGTGTGTCACGGGCTGTCTTGTATTTTGTAAAAGTTAGTTTCAAGATTTTTTTTTTCGTAGTTAAATTCAAAGTAATAAAGTTAAAACTAAAGTTAATTTACAATTCAAAGGTTTCCAAATATTTTAATATTGTTAATTTTTTTTAACCTTAGTCTTTTTGACCTGATATCCACTATATCGAAAAATAAGTCGTTTTGGACGATATGAGATCAAGAATACTAACTTTTTAAAATACTTTTAATTTTTTTTTAATTTTCTATGTTAAACCAATATAAAAATATTTGATAATTATGTAAACTTGTTATTTTTGTTTATTATTTTCTATAATTTCTAATTTTCGTTCGTTAAACAAAGACGTTTATATTTGAGCTTAGTTTTTTATATATTTAATGAAGACTGATAATGCCATTTTTTATAATTACTGTTTTTTACTTTAATAATTTGTATTCGTAATTAATGTCATAAGTTTATAGTTAATGATTCTTGCATTTGTAAGTATTATAGAAATATAAAAACAATTTAATTTGAAAAATAAAACTTTTTTCTTTAATATTTAAATTTGTTTTATTGAGAATTTAATCAAATAATTTAATTAACAATAAAATAAAATAAATAATACAGAAAAGTAAAAAAAACTGCATTATTAGTGTAATGTACACTAGGCTTAACAAAATCACGTATGTTACTTTCATTCACGTTTGTTACGGTGTGTTACGATTTCACGACTGTTATTGTACAATTTTTGGCGGCCATACTGTGTGATCACCTCGAGAGTATACCCTTTCAAAAAAATCAATAACTAAATAGGTCCACAAAAGACGGAGAAATCGGTGAACATATATAAAAAAAGCATACCTAAATAAAGTCGAACATATATATAACTTCCTCCTTTTTGGAAGTCGGTGAAAAACTATCAACGACATAATAAATTGGTTGAAAGAACAACAAAAAAAAAATTCAAGAGAAACAACCTAAAAATAAATTAAAGTTCATTCAATTTGCAACTATAAACAAAACCCCCAAAAATTATTTTAAATTACTACATCGAAATAATTAACAAAGAAAATATTATAAATTATTTAGGTCTAAATGACAATTGTGATTGGGGAATATATTGTAAATATTTGTATGTCCTAAACATAACTATGCTAAAACAAATTTGCACCCACCATATCCGACGAATAAAATAACTGATGAATAAAAATGTCTTTGAAAGACAGGAAGTTTTAAATATGTGGTTTTATGTGTTAAATAACTTTATTATGATAGTAGACAATAACGATTTTTTTTATTGTCGCAGAAACACAGAGAAGAGTATGTAAGAACGCTTAACGTGTGCAGAACGCTGCCTGTAAGAAAATGGACGCTTGCGGAGTATTCATGATAGATACCACTCTCCCTTTGCGCCTGTTTAGTTTTATTACTACGCATACCGTAGTGTTACTGCAGTTCTCGATGTGATGTAAAAAGACTGTAGGTATTGACTTGCAATAATGTTTATATTTCTCTTAAATTGTGCAGAAGGATGCCATTCATTGCACAATATAAAAAACATGGTAAATCTATTCAAATGTTATGCTTCATAAAACAATGCGATTGAGTAGACTATGAAAATGTTTTAATACATGATCAATAATGTCAATAAAAATTTGGTAAATTCTTCATAATTAATCATTTATGATCCAATATTGTAAGCCTATATTGATTAAAACAAATAATTTTTAAACAAATAAGTGCTTTACAAATTAGTGAACTGTAACAATTGTGTAGTAGATAGTGATAAAACTCATCAAGACTAAATTGCGAGCGTTGCGTCTAGATATAACAGAGGCCTTGGCGTGAGTTTTTTCGACGCAAGTTCGATTGCGAGCGAGTTAGAATTTTATATGGGAAATTAGGTTTCTCCTAGTGACCACCAGGTGGCGCTGTAACTTTTCCCATATAAAATAGTAACGCGCTCGCAAACGAACACAGAGTACTTTTGTATACAAACGAACGTGTGTGAAACAACTCACCACACACGGACGGACATCTTACTCAACGTTCGATTTACTTCTAGTACGTTCTTGCAAAGATATTTATGACTCTCTGTAAGAAAATATACCATAACTAGCTTCCGCCCGTGGCTTTGCCCGCAAGGTATGTCGATAAAAACTATTCTCTGTCCTTCCCCGGGATGCAATATAGCTCTCTGAAATTTTTTATCGAAATCCGTTCAGTGGTTTAAGCGTGAAAAGGTAACATACAGACAGACAGCCAGACAGAGTTACACAGACTTTGAATTCATTGGCAATCTGTTGAGGTTAAAAATCCATATTGGCTTATACACTTTTTCATTAGGTTCTTCTTACTTGGATAGTTTCTGTTTTTTATAAGCTGTATACACACAGTCCCAGCTTCCGCAATAGTTGTATGTACAAAACTTCTCGCAATGTGTGCCATACATTATAACAAGCACTATATTCTTTGACATAAAACTAACCGAATTCAGATTATGAAACATCATGATCTAGAAATTAACCGATACTTGTTACTTACTCATTAGTAACTTAAAAGTTTTTAAACTTGTATGGAGAGAAGTTTAAGGCGTCATAATTGCATCATATGGTTCAAAGGTGCTTAAAATTTAAATTCACAAGATTTCTACATTTTGACACATTTTGTCTAGTGGTATTTTGGTTAGATACTTTACAATGTCGATACTACATGGCAGATAGGTTCTCGGATATTTAGGATTGATACAAACGAATACTAGTTATACATGCATATGAGTAAAAAAATATGCTTGGACGGATACAAGAGTACCGGTATCGGAATTAATGGATCGTATCACATTGTCATAAATGCATGATCAGTCCACTTAAATATCACTTATATATAGTTGTTTATTACATATTGTGTATATCTAATAATGTTTTTAATATAGTATATGTATATAAATACGACAACTGAGAATTTGAGTAGTTTTATGTGAATACTAGCTTCCGCCCGCGAGGTATGTCGATAAAAACTATCCTATGTCCTTCCCCGGGATGCAATCTATCGTTCTGCCAAATTTTATCGAAATCCGTTCGGTGGTTTAGGCGTTTAATGGTAACATACAGACAGACAGAGTTACTTTCGAATTTATAATATTAGTATGGATAGTATGGATTATAAAAATAAACCTAAGCACCTACCTAATAAAAGAAAAACTCAATAACAGAAAATAAAATACCTACCTAAATAGACCTATTTCTGATGATAACTAATCTAAACTCAATAATAAAGCAAAATCCCTAAAAACTAATATCTATACGAATGACTAATCCTACCTAACAGTTTTATAAAATAACCTACGGTCACTACGTTCACTATCAAATATACTACCTATACTTTAAAATTAAAATCTATACCTACTACTTATAAAAATAAACCTAAATAACTCTACCTTAAACTGTACTTAGTAAAAACTAAAAGGAATAAAAAGATCGCACTGAAAAGCACAGTTTAGAATTGCAAGTAGCAGTTAAAACATACAAATACACATACAAAAAAATTTAAAATCACATTTTTGGGATCGGTGTCGGTCTAGTAACACCCCCTGCCATTTATTTTTTTGATATTTTTAATGTACAGAATTTTCACTTCTACAGATTTATTATAAGTATAGAAGATTTATACAGGTAGGTTGGAAATGTTTAGATAGATGTTTATTATTCTTTCTTTGAACATTGTAGTTCTATTGTTATGAGCCTCATGGTTTTTTAAATGTACTTCTACGACTTTATTCACCCACATGTGCACGGAGTACAAAAGTATTCCTGAAATTTTGTCTAGACTCTTCAATACAATGTATTGGTCAGCCAAAACGCCGCAGCTGACTATGAGTTTCAAGTTCAAAATATGTGTAAAAACAACACCAGACGCCGAGAAACTGTCTGTTGTTTTTAATATAATATATTTACAGTCGGCAGCCGTTCGTCAGTAGTTCGACCGCACCAGTGATCGATTTTCTTTTTCTAAACCCAAAATGTCTTTTTGAGAGAAATGAGTGATTTTCTAGGTAATTAACTAAACGGTTAATCATTAATTTCTCCAGGACTATTGAAAAAGCAAAGCAGAGATATAGGTCTGTTATTATCCGGGGAGTTCTTAGGTTCGGCAGAATCCGAGAAACTAGAAATATTTTCCATTGTTCTGGAAAAACTCCTTACGATATACTCAGATTACAAATGTAACCTAAGTATTGTATGGGATCCAAAACAATGATCCTTATCACTTTGATTAGAGAACATTTAAATTCCATCTAGATCAGGTGCACTATCGTGTTTGAGGTTTCTTCTTATAACCGTGTCAACCTCATACATATCTTTTGACGTCGTGAACCTTGAATCAACGGGTGAGATGTTTGTGTCGATATCAGCAAATAGTGCTTCTTCAGAAGTTGATAGTCGCTGATGTATCCGCGCAGACAGGATTTTGGGATTTTACCTATTGTAAAGAAGTGGTTACAGTATTAAGCGATTCCTGTGCAGTATTTTTCGCCTGTAGTAGATCACATAGTTAATGTACAAGCTACACATATTTTTGAAGCAAAATATAGGATGCTGCATGATCATATATTTTAGCGTCGCTTTTCTCGTGAGATAGTTTTGGTGTTCCTTTGATGTTACATATTGTGCAGCCACTTGTATTTGCCTTCCACAAGTGATTACATATAACGGGTGATTCATTAAGAGGTACTTTAAAAAAAAGTCAAATAAATATATTTATCAACCTTTATTATCATATATAAGAACCATCAATTACATTTATTTTTTAATGATTATTTATTTCAAATGTTGAGTGTGACAACTTCAGTTAACATTATTAATTCTGAAAGTTCATTCATACAAACCCTCTGCATAAGTTAAGTTATTCTAATTTTGGTTTCGCCAAATAAGTGTTGTATTAATGTTTATGACTATGGCTAAGGGAGCTGATGTTCAGAGGCCAGCACATCAATCCCAATCTGTAAAATTTTCCCAATTGAATATGAATCTTATTCCTTTGTAATAAATTTGAAAATCAATCAAAGAAATTTGACAGATTGGGGTAACTTGATGTGCTGGCGGTACCTACATGCAAGAAAAATCCGTATGAACCCGACCTCAAGGATTTTTTAAATTTTTTTATTGCTGAATGGACTCTTGACCTCGATCATGCCTGATGGAAAGCGATGGATGAGGTCTATGATGGCACGAGCGTGCCCAAAAGATGCCTAAGGCATTGGAACTTCCTCGCATCGACGAAACACAGAGCTGCAGGCTGCTTGACTCCGATGAGAGGGTAGTTGCAAACCAGGCGGGCGTTAGCCCTACCCCCGCAAGGTAAGAATTGGCCAGTCAAATAAGGTGTTGGGTGTGACTGTCCAGGATGCGACAAGCGCTCAGTTCAGTTGAGTAACTGGCGGAACAAACTGCGCTTCACGAGGAGGGTTCTCATGGATCCCAAAAATTTAATTATCAGAATGGAAGCATGTTTGGCCTCTTTTCCTCTTTCCTCCTATACATTAAGAGTCCTATTACATTTTTTACGCAAATTCATGATTTTTGACGCTGTAATTTTCAGCAGCAGTAACATATTTAAATTTTTTGATTATGAATAACGATAGTAACATTCTCTTTCTTGTAAGTTGGAGTTACACATTTTAATTTTTCTTTTCGTGTAATTTACTATAAATATTTTACGAACTCCGTTTGCAAGAAAAACCGTCGGCGATGGAACTTTGACGCTCAAATTCACATTGTTACATTCAATTCTTATAAAAGCTAAAATTACTAAAAAATAAGTTGAATGTTTTACTTGTTTATTGGAATTTTAGAATTTCTTTAAATTCCTTGAGTTTTCACTAAAAAAATCGAAAAGAAAGCCTAATTTAAGCCATAAATGTCTTGATTCAGCGTCCATTATATTCCAAATAAACACAATTTTATCAAATAAACTAATATGATATAAAACTTCGATCTATAATGAATACGTTTTATTAGTTTTCGTTTGTCAATATTATAAGAAAAAATTACAATAAATAAAATTAAAGTACTATATATTCTACGTCGATTCAGCGCGCTCCTCAGTCTCGCGCGAGCGCTTATCGAGGTAGGACCTGTACATGAAATTTTCGCGCGCAATCGTCCGGAGATCGCTATTATTATCGACTCGTGTACGCCGATCGAAATAATTTGATCCAATAAGATTTTTTTTCACATCATAATATTAAATGTATTATTTTTTAATAGACTTCTAAAAAGGAGGAGGTTCTTAATTCGGATGTTTATGTATTTTTTTTTTAAATGTATGTTCGGGCATAACTCCGTTATATTTAGACGGATTTGCATGATTTTTTTTTGTTCGAAAAAGTGTATTCCGAAATAGCCCCATTAAAATTTTGTACAGATCTGATCATGAGTTACGTAGACAGACAAGGTAACTCTTCAATAAATTCCAGCAAATCAACCGCGATTCCTGCTATCGCATATGTATTCATTGTTTACGCAATCACACAACATAACATCACGCCTGTACCCTTTAAAGGGGTAGGCAGATGTGTTCAATTGCTTCCTGTCACTGATATTTATATAGCAAGTAGTGTTATATGAATTTGTGTGGGGTAGATAGGTACAACTAAAAAGTGAAACATAAAATTATTTTTTTTGGAATCTGTTGTTTTTTTATTTTTGTAAAAAAGTTTTAGTACGAGTGTGTCTTAAAGGTAATCAATATTAGTACATACGTACATATTAGACTTTAATTTTTATCTTTTATTTATGGTAGGTAAGGGTCGGAAAACACCACTATACGCCTGCATAAAAAAAGGAAGAGACACAATTATGCCCGCTTACAGACAGCATTACAAGTTCAAATGTCACTAAAAAGGTAGATGCAAACACGATGTTATTAATTTAAACCGTATTACAGAACAAACCAAACCACAAACAAACCTTAAGTTCCTACCTAAAATATACATTTTATACTAAAACAAACGTAAATCAGTATTTTCTTTTCCAGGACACATAACCATAATAATTCTGAAACATCTACAGAAAGTAAAAATATGATAGTAGAACCAACAGTGAAAGAATCGTCTACTCTAGATCAGCTAAAGTAGGTATCTAGCTACCCGTATATTACCTAGCCGGGCCCACTCTATGCTCAAGGTCAAAAATATCGTAATTTATTTTCGTAATAGAAAAGATTTTCGTAAAAAAAGGTTTTGTTTTAATGATATTTGTAATTATTTAGTAACGCTATAAAAAATTACAAAAGCAGTAGTTATAAGAAATGCCTACTGGATACCTACCACGAGCTCTTAACGCGATCCACTTTAGGACCTAAACTGAACTGTTCTTCTAATTCGTACCATGATGTCAGTTTAACGATTCAATTTAGGCCGTGCCATCTGGATACCTACCACGAGCTATTAACGCTCATTCACTTTCAACGATCCAAATGCCGCTGAGCGTATTGGTTGTCATGGTACGACTGTGAGCGATGCTGTTTAAGAACCTAAACTGAAATGTCTTGCATTTGAATCGTTTTTAAATAGATCATGGTAGGCCTTCTGTTCTACGTTCTGATTGTGAACATTTTGTGTAGGTATATTTTTGTCTTTTCTAAACATGACTTTAAAGGAGTGTGTCTTCTGTATTCTATGTCGGGATTATGTGACGTAATTCATGAAGATGTTAATAATTACTAGTTGATTAATGCATTCGATTTATGACCAGTAACTACTTACGTATTTTTTTTTTGAACCAAGAGTCTTCTACAGCATCAGAAAAATGTATGCTTTCCAGTTCTGTTCTGTTCAAAGGAAAAAAAAACACGTTAAATGCCATTACGAGAGATCTTTTTGTATTTTTTTTTCTCAAACTTTATAATTAGGTACATTTTTAATTTGTGGACTTTTTTTGAGTGTTTTGATTTATACTCACCCCTGATTACCTGTCTAGTAGTGTTCAGTTCAGACTCTGGATTAATAAAAAAAACTATCATCCTACTCAGACTGGTATCAAAATTGTTTCGCGGACTATAGTTGTACTCCCAACGCACACTAACGTAACTTCGTGTATTGCAAACGAACACAAGCGCGCGTTCGCGCTAAGCGAACATTTACGATTTGTAATAGGACTCTTAACGACTTACCAAACAACAAATTATAAGTGCGTACTATTTGCAGATGACGTGTCAGTTATAATACCGGATAATAACGAAACATAACATCAAGACTTCTTCTTGATGTTATTTAAATCAAACTACCAACGATGTAACAAAATGGCTAAATGAAAACAGTTTACGACGTACGGCATCTCATACAAACATTCCAGCTCTTGTTTTTTTAATATGAATGAACCGATTTTAATGAAATTTTATAGTCCTTTGTATCCTGCTTATGCGTACATAAGCAGGATACAAAGGACTATAAAATTAGTAATGAACATTTTCGAAATGTCTCATTGAAAAAAAGATAACTGGAAATCTCTATTTCTATGGAAAATTTAAAATCAGTCTATATTGGCTGTAACACTATTTTTCGACAATGTTCTTACCCTATTCCCGATACCGGTGTGCTACTATTTTTATATTTTAATTTATATGTATACAGGTAATGAAATAAAGGATAATAATGTAATTAAAACAAAGTTAATTCTATTTGCAAACTACATAATCCAATATTGTAAGCTTGTATTGTTCATTGAACAAATACGTAATAACTTTACAAAATAGTGAACTGCAATATAACAATGTCGTAGTTGGTAATAAAACTCATCAACGCTATTGCGAGCGTCGCGTCTACATAAAACAGGCCACACGCTGTCATCTTACTGAACGTTCGATTTACTTGTATCACGTTCTTGTAGAGATTTTTATGACTCTCTGTAAGAAAATATATCATTATAATAATAAAGGCTGACTTTGAATTAATTAGCAATCTTTATGGGGCCAAATTCCTTGTGGAGCAACTCCGAAATCCTGAAAAATA
The DNA here is from genome assembly GCA_963669345.1 of Gortyna flavago. Classification (NCBI taxonomy): domain Eukaryota; kingdom Metazoa; phylum Arthropoda; class Insecta; order Lepidoptera; family Noctuidae; genus Gortyna; species Gortyna flavago. Next base: position 1,176,846 of record OY770147.1, on the reverse strand, counting down.
TTGTCTTAAAAACATTTTCATTAGGTAAGTAGTAGTTCTTCTTACTTGGACAGTTTCTGTTCTTTACAAGCTGTATACACACAGTCTTAGCTTCCTCAACAGTTATATAAAACTTCTCGCAATGAATGATATGCATTATAACAAGCACCATATTCTTTGACATCCAACTAACCGCATTCAGATTATTCAACACTGAGACCTGGAAATGAACAGGTAATTGTTACACATTGATAACTCTAGGGTTTGTTAACTTGTATACATACAAACGTACTAGACCCCAATCATATCTTATTAAGGGCAGTTTCATATCTTATTAAGGGGTTCAAAATTGCTTTACAATTCACATGATTTCCGCTTTTTGACGCATTTTGTCTAATGATGCACGATCCGATCCGATACTTTGCAATAAGTATCGATACAACATGATAGATACTCGTAGGTTCTCTGATATTGTACAGAATGTGTTTTTCATGTATGTATGTATGCATGGCCAAATTCGAAATTATGAGGAATAGCAAAAAGTACTCAAAGGAGTCTCGTGCTCGATTTTGATGAAAACTAAAAAATTATCATTGGATCTTTGAAAAATCAATATTTGTAGCCAGGAATCGAACCATTGATTTTAATAATATCGATCAAATTCTGGGAAGTAATAACATACGGCAATCTTAAGGATAATGTTGGATTTTAATAAACTGCTTCATAATTCAAAGTATTCTTACCTACATTACGAGTACCTGTACCTTGTTCGAAATGATGCTCAATATTGTTAGGTATTAACACACACCCGCAGCGCAGTCACCTTCTCAACATTATGTTCTAAATTAAAAAAATTATTACGATCTTTGGAAAATATTCTAATGAAATCAATAATATTGTAATGCTGAATGCAGTACAATCCTTGAGAACAATGGTCATCATTTTGAAGTATTTAATCAGGTAACATAAGAAAAATAAATAAAAAACCGGCCAAGTGCGAGTTGGACTCGCACGCGAAGGGTTCCGTAACTACCACCATACAATATTTAAAACTACATATAAAATAACAGCAAAAAAATCACGTTTGTTGTATGGGAGCCCTCTTAAATATTTATTTTAATCTGTTTTTAGTAGGAATTTGTTGTTATAGAGCCAACAGAAATACACATTTTGTGAAAATTTCAACTGTCTAGCTATCACGAGCACAGCTCATGAGATACAGCCTGGTGACAGACAGACAGACAGACAGTGGAGTCTTACTAATAGGGTCCGTTTTTACCCGTTGGGTATGGAACCCAAAAAAAGTATTTTGTTAAAAATGAGCTCTTTTCTTTAGTTTGCCGTATGTCATTACATCCCAGAATTTGATCCTTATTAGGGACACTATCGAATGGTGTAATAATATGTTTTTTTTTATCAAAATCAAGTTCAGTTGAGTAACTGGCTAGATAGATCCATATTAAATAATATGGATATATCTATAATGAGAATATTATCACATAATCAAAATGTTATCAGATGTGCTTACATCGCCTTGAAGTTCTAATGGTATAATCAAATACAAGGAAAAGAAGCTGCGGCAACATGTTTCCATTATGTAGGTCAAAATCTGTAAATAAAAGATACGATGTTAACACGTTGACTGCCAAGCAACAGACACAATAGAAAATCTATTGTTCGTGGTCACCGGTGACCGCGTTGGCAGTCAACGTGTTAAGACTGAAGAACGAGGAAACTAGGTCCTAATTATTATTTTGTTTATCGTATATCTGATGACGACTGCCTGGTTAAGTATCAAATTATACGGTTATTGGAGAACTCATAACGGTTTATGCCAACCTGGAAGTTACGTTCACATTTAAGAAAGAAAGAAAATACGTTTATTTGCGGCAAACATGACGGATCAAAAGAAAAACATATATAAAAAAAATAATAAGACAGCTTTTTAAGATCAAATCAAACAAATGAATCAGGAACTTACCGATATTTGGAAAATTATTTTATACAGATTGTAAGCTTTTATAATTTTCTTGTATATCTCAAGCAATTTGATACATTGTTCATTATTTTCCGGACTGTCATTCAGCATCAGTATATATTTAATCCATTCTTCGAGATATTTTTTCAATAATATTATAAGTAAGATGACAACAACATAATTGACATCAATTGCGATATACATTGCGTCACAAATACAGTCAATGATAAGTTTAACTAAACTCATGTCCTCAAAAAACATGTAATGAACAACACATATGAATATATTACTAAAAGTAGTAGTTAATATTGAGATCCAGTTCCATATAATATAACTCCGGATACTCTTACTAAATTCGATGTTCTTGTGGATAGTTTGGATCTTCAAAATGAGAGTGACGATGTTGTTTTTGTGTACAAAATTAAGAATGAACAAACTTGTAAAACCGATTGCATGAAAAAGGTAGTAAAGGACACAAAAGATAAGCGTGAAGAAATTTTCAATTGGTCTATCACCTGAAATATCTAAGGTTAATACACGATAGATACACATAACATTCATTAATAACGCGTAGCAGAACGACAATAATAAATATTTGTTTCCTATTGGATAAATACGATTACGTTTTACAAAATATTTTGAATAGAAAAACAAATTATATGGAAAATTAAAAGAATTCGCAATTCTTTGAACTTCTTTTTCGAGTTCATTATTTGTTAGCACTTGAATTGAGGGTTTGGGAATAATTTGAACTTTGTGTGACATTATTATTATCTTCACTTAACCACGGCTCGATAACGCATGACCACGGAGCGCGGCGTTTTTTACAACGCCGCTCAAGTGGTGCGGGGCGCGTGAGTGGTTATATTATTGATAGCATCAATGTCTTGCTTGTTACATTAGTAAAATTAATAGGTGTTTTTATTTTGTACCATACAAAACAAAGACAAGACAAGAGAAAGGAGGTCGATTTATGACAAACTAGCTGCGCCCCGTGGTTTCACCCGCATAAGTGTAGATCCCGTAGGAATATCGAGATAAAACGTAGCTTATATATTAATCCAGGGTGTCGGCTACCTCCATACAAAATTTTATCAAAATTGGTCCAGCCGTTTGAGCGTGAAGGAGTAACAAACATATAAACACACACGCACACACACATACTCACAAACTTTCGCCTTTATAATATTAGTGTGACTAGCTTCGCTTATGATTGCGAAGATCAGTGTTGGCCCAGACAGGTGCTTTATATGCAGGAGTCCACATGCCGAGGGTCTTGTCGTTGTTCTGTACGATGTGTCTAAGCCATTTGTACCTGCCGGAAAATTGTATGAACACCCTTGTGGTTCCCATCGTTGAACAGGGTAGGGGACATATCGAATAAGGGGAATTATCGTCAGATTTCCTTTGCTGCGATCATGGCTAAGGTATTGGACTGTATGCTTGACTCAATTATTTGAAAACTATTTTAAACTTTCATGAAGCACAGTTTGGGTTCCAGCCTGGACTATTAACTGAAACCGCTATCTTGAGTCTCAAGCATACTGTTCAATATTATACCGATCGTAAGACACCTGTTTCCTTGACCTCTCGAAGGCCTTTGATCTCGTTTCCTATGATGTGCTTTGGGACAAGTTGAGGGACAGGGGTACACCTGCTGAAATACTGAAAATCTTCCAGTACTGGTATGCCAATCAAAAAAACTAGGTAAAGTGGGCTAACACTCTCTCCAGCATACGGACTGGAATGCGGTGTGAGACAATGGGGTTTGACAGCCCCTAAGCTTTTCAATCTGTATGTTGTTGGCCTCATCACCGAGCTCAGCAGCATGACTGTTGGATGTCGAATAAATGGAATGAGCGTCAATAACATCAGCTACGCGGACGACATGGTGCTGCTGGGCCCGACAGCTGGGGTAATCAGGGAATTGCTCAGAGTTTGTGAGACATATGTTGCCTCACATGGACTTATTTATAATGTCACTTCTCAGTACATTTATGATAATCTTTTGTGTATACGCACATAAAAATATTAATCTGTTTAAAAAAATACAGTGATATCTGTTCGGGCGCTTCCGGCAATCTTCGGCTGCTGTCGTGAGACAGTGGCAGGCGACGAGCGTCCGAGGCGTCCGAGATCGGTAGCGACACTTCGCTACCGATCTCGGACGACGCGACAGCACGTGCGCGCACTCCATACGTTTGTACCTATTTGGATTATATTCTATTAAATTACAGTTCCTTGCATTTTAGTTCAAGTCCTTAGTTAGGTCCCTAAAAATATCCATAAGTTAAATACTAGGAACAAACACAAATTAGTTGTTCATACAACAAGGCTCAAGAAAATAGGTGGCTCGTGTAGATGAAAATGTATACGTTTTTATAATAAACTTCCTAGCCACATTCAAGAACTAAGCCTTAATAAATTCAAATCTTTTATAAATTGAAAACTATGCCAGAAAGCCTATTATACTGTAAAAGAATATATTGAGGACAAAAAGGCTTGGGATTGAGCTGCTCCAATAGGTTTAGTCAGTGAAAATTGTTTTTATTTTTTCATTTTGCTATTAAATACTTTATTTTTTCTAAATATCTATTTACACTTAAACAATGAGATGTACATTTACCGTATAAAGTTTTATATTACTTTAATGATTGTGAATGTGAGGACAATGTGGGTCATTGTTTCCGTTTTAATCAAGTCTGGCAGTTTGAGTAGTTTATGCGGCCTACCCAAATGTCCTGTTTTTGTCATTGAGCTCCTTAAGTTCTGAGTTGAGCTGCACGGTTACTGACAAATGCGTGCACTGACTGGACAGGTCCGCTCAATCTGTGTGGTGTTTCCACAAAAGACCAGTTCAGACCCAATTTACATGGTCTTCACATGAAGATTTTGTCTGGCCTTTAAAAGAGACTTTGAATTGTGACCTCTGAGTTTGTTTCGGCCTTTCTTCTGTAGCGATATCTACAACGCCATGCGAACAACGCGTCATACTGACGTCACGCAAAATCCTGCATCTCGCAAGCAGAGTTTACCGCCCAACTAGCATATATACAAGTCGGTCGGAGGATCCTCCCTTTTCTATGGAGGATGAGTGAACTTTACACCCTGTTCCTCATATCTCTATACTGGTTACCCCGAGTATGAATTTCAGCGCAGCCTTCGTGCAAATACTTCAGCGTGACGTCATCATCATCACTCCCGCAAGCTTTAGCGGCGAGTCACCCAGCCAGCCAGCACCCACGGCTTCAACGGGTATCCTGACCACCAGCATGCAGCGACCGCGCATACCTGGTCATCACCCTCAGCCTCGTCAGCAACCTTGGCACAGCACACTGCACTTTCGGCCGGTCAACAAGAAGAGCTCTCAATTCCTCTCCTAGTCGGCGCCAGCAGTCAGCCTCAACCCGGCGCTGTACCACATCCGACGCACTGGAGCATAACGCAGCGCCACCCCGACTCACTGGGGACATCTTCGCAGACAGATCCGACTCACCGTGAACTATGCGGCAACCGGTTCCGACTCACTGGAACCTCAGCTGGCCTGGCAAGCATTTCAAGATACAAGACTCCGCCCACTATCGACCTCCGGTCTTCGGAGGGGAGTGATGTAGCGGTATCTACAACGCCACATGCGAACAACGTGTCTATTCTATTCTATTTTTCTTTATGGCAATGGTGCCGATGTCGACAATTCTGCCAATGTCAGATGTGATATGAGAAAACGTAGTGATTTTTAGAATTATAACAAAAAAAAAAAAAAAAAAAAACTAATATTTTTCATCCATGATTATATCCAAAGAAAATAGTTGAATTTAATGTGAAACTTGTTGAAGAATATTAATAAGTACACTGAAATAAATAAATAGAGAGAAAAAAAAAAATTGTTATGTCATTAAAAAATAATAAACATATTATTATTTACACAGAAATCATCATAATTTGATGTCATTGATGCGGATAAAATACATCAAAGCTTCAAGGAGCTTTGGGGAAGAATATGTTAACAGGGATGGAAAGTTAATTGGGACAGGGATCTTTAATTTATAGAGATGGCTATACAAGTCATGGGCAGGGTTATTATTGGAGCAGTTAAAAAAGATGTGCTCCAAAGTACCTTCATCCAACCCACATTCGCAGAGAGATGTGTCTCTGACCCGTAATTTGTGAAGAAACACCGGGGAACAACAGTGACCTATGCGGAGACGGCAGATTACAGAAATTACTTTCTTGGATATTTTTTTGTAAGGGTAAAACCAAGGCTTGGGTGTAATATTAGTCTGTATTGCATGATAAAAAGCACCTTTTCGTTTACTAGAGTTAAGCCACTGCATCTGCCATGAGGATAGCAAGCTCTTTTTTGGAAGGCTCAGCAGATCGTAGCCCTGGCATTGGAAATGCTTAAGATCAACGGCTTGGGACGTGACAGCATCCTTAGCAAGAGCATCCACATATTCGTTTCCTCTTATGCCACAATGGCTTGGAATCCAAACCAAGTGAACGGTTTTGTGATTCTTGGCACAAGAGAAAAGAGACTTTTTGATTTGCAATATAATCGGACTGTGCAGTCTACTCTTGAAAGGATTCTGCTCCAAAGCCTGTAAGCAACTAAGTGAGTCTGTAAAGATTACACCTAAACTTATGCTATGGGCTTCTATGAATAAGCACGCTTCTAATATAGCCACGCACTCACCCGTAAATACCGATGATTGTACAGGGCATTTGAATTTTAGAACGATTTTGGAGTTTTGGTAGTATACCGCAGCACCAGTGCAACTTGCATCTGATAATTTAGAAGCGTCCGTGAAAAATCTTTCAAAATTGCACCATCGCTCACCAACCGCCGCATTGAACATAGAGTCCGCCGAAGGTGACTTTTTCGAAATGCCAATATTGTAGAAAATATCTGGTTTAAAACATATAACTTCATAATCAAAATTAAAAAGAGGAAGTTTCGGGAACTGAACAATGGAGGAATCTAAATTTTGATAACAACGGAAGGAATTTAAAATCAAAGGAACTTCTTTATGGTTCCAATAATTGGAACTTCTGCATGCAGTATCCAGGTCGTCAACCTTTTGGACAAGAGGGTGGGAAGATTTGGAAATGACTCTAGCCCAAAATCTCGACGCTAGATACTGCCTTCTCAAGGCCAACGGTGGTTCTGCGCACTCTACCTGCAATGCGTTAATTGGTGAGGACTTCATACAACCCGATATGATCCGTAGACACTTAGCCTGAATTCTGTCCAGCCTTGTTAAAGCACCTTTGTTGCAGGGAATCAAAAGAAAAGATCCGTAGTCCAGAACACTCCGGATTAAGGCATTGTATACCAGTTTCATGGTGAAAGGATGAGCACCCCACCAGACACCGGCAAGCACTTTTAATATGGGAATAGTTCTCTCACATCTGTTAACTAAATGATTTAAATGATGTAAGCCACTCAATTTGGAATCTAAAAAAACACCTAAAAATTTGACTTTTGAAGAAACCGGTATACAATGCCCTTGGATGCCCACTGAAATTTGTGGTATCATCCTCCTGCGAGAAAACACAACTACAGCACTTTTTGGGGCAGACAAACTCAGACCGTGGGAATTTAACCATTGATTTAAGGAGTCGAGGGATACGCAGAGAGATGTAGCAGCGTCGCTAACAGAGTTATCGGTGACATAAAGAGCTAAGTCGTCAGCATACTGAAGAATTTGACAGTCGTTATTAAGGCATGAACCGATGTCAGCTGTATATAAGTTGTACAGTAATGGACTAAGAACTGAGCCTTGTGGTAGACCCTTCCATGACATCCTGACGTCAAATTCTTCACCCGGCACTCTCAAAACCAAAGACCTAGCCATGAGTAGACTACATATACACTGCACCATTCTGTCCGGTATGCTCAGCTGTTGCAATTTTTGCCTGAGAATGGGAAGAAGGACATTGTCATATGCAGAGGAAATGTCTAAAAAGGCAGCGACTACGGATTCATTTTTCGAAAAGGATGAGCGTATATCTGATACCAAAACCCCTACACTATCCATGGTACTGAGTCCCTTTCTAAAACCGAATTGAGACCTAGGAAGAATGTCTCTGGATTCTACTAAATATTCTATTCGATTCTTCACTAGGTGTTCTAATATTTTTGCAAAGACTGATGACAAAGCGATTGGTCTGAAGCTGTTTGGGTCATCAGTGTGTTTGCCTGGTTTTAAAATAGGTATGATGATTTGAGTTTTCCACTGATCGGGTACCCAGCCATTAGAGAAACAGAAATTTAAAATGTCTAAAAAATAGTTTTTTGCTTTAGGACCTGCGTGTGACATAAAGGAATAGACAATACCGTCTATACCGGGGGCAGAGTCATGAACGTGATTTAAAACTGAGTTAAGCTCCTGTATAGAAAATGGGGCATCTAAAGGATCCTGTGAAGGAATGTGAGACAGCTGATAATGTTCTGTTTCCGAGGGTACATACGGAGGAGCTAGTTTATCAAAGAACTGCTCAGCAGTCTCTCGAGAGATGGGAGAAGAAATTGACGGGGAACATCCCGATCTAAAACGGTTGATCTTCTTCCATACAACTGATAAAGGAGTGGAGGGAGATAGAGAACCACAAAAGTCAGCCCAACCAGCGCGTTTCTTCCTTCGCAGCAATCTTCTAGATTTAGCAACGGTCCTGTTGAATGTTACTAAATTATCGCTAACCATCGCCTCATTGTAAATCATTTCAGCATTATCTCTTTCTCTTATAGCTGATGTGCATTCATGGTCCCACCATGGTGGAGGAGGGATCTGCCCGCGTGCTGAGTTTTTAACAGGAAAGCATGAGTCTGCACTAGCTGTTATGGCCGAAATGAAGTTATTATAACAGTTAGACACATGGGGGGGAGTAAGGGAATCAAAATCACGAGAAACTAAATTTGGAAGTGAGGCTATTTTATCCTCCAATAATGAGGAATACTTTGTCCAATCAGGATTAGACAAATTATACCTCAAGAGTGGAGGGCTTGATTTTTCTAAGTATGTTTTATCAGCCAAAGATATTATAATTGGATAGTGGTCACTCCCATGTGACAAACTGACACATTCCCAATGACACGAAGCTGCAATATCCAGAGTGCAAAATGTGAGGTCAACACAACTCTTTTGCTGTCCAGGAAGAGACCTACGGGTTGGGCAACCATTGTTTAGGATACACAGGTTAAGGTCATCCAAGATTTCAACTAAACCTTCTCCAAAAGAGTCGCAACGTTCAGAACCCCACCTAAAGTGATGGCAGTTGAAGTCCCCCATAACAAGTACAGGGCCTTCTATGTTTTCCAAGGTACGCTTTAAGATTGGAAGGAAACTTTGGTGAGGGTGAGCAATATAGACAGATAAGAGGGTTATACCCTCTACCCTAACAGCCACGATGCTAATATCATCACCTAGAGAAGGCAAAGGTACAGCCGCTAGTGCTACACGATTGTTCACGCAGAGAGCCGACCCGCCATAGCCATCAGGTCGGTCACATCTAAGCACATTAAAAGAAGGTAAACGAAAACTAAGACTCGGAAATAACCAAGTCTCAGCAAGGGAACAAGCTAAGGGTTTGTATTTGTTGAATAGGAATGTGAGCTCGTGCTTCTTATAAAACACGCTCCTCACATTCCACTGAAGGAACACGAACTGAGGCATTATTAAAGGATGAGAGTGAGTTGATAAGTGTAGAAGCAACGTTGGACGGTAATTGAGTTTTGTTGGACGAAGACATTAAAGTTAACAAGAGTTTACTAAGAAGTTCAATGATTGAAGACAAGTTTTCAGGAGATTCTGCTAGTTGACTATTAAAAGCACAGCCATTAGACTGAGAAGATTGAGGAGTGTTAATGAGCTGCTGATGAGCTGTTTTATCATAGGAGGGAGAAAGGGGAGCATGAGTCTTTGACTTTAGGAACACAGTTTTTCGGTATGATTGGGTCAGTGATTTAGCAATGTCTGCATAGCTACGAGTAGAAATGGGAACAGTTTTACTTGCCTCAGAATATGATATCACTTTCTCAGCCATAATTGTTTTAATAGTCTTCTGCCTGCTATACTCCGGACAGGCCCTGCTATTTGCAAAGTGACTTCCAGAGCACAACACGCAGAAAGCTTCACTCTCAGCAATGCTACAACCATCACCAGGGTGATCATTGCCACACTTGCTGCAACGGGGTTTGGAACGACAAAGAGATTCTACATGACCAAATCGGCAACACTTGCGGCATTGAATAGTGGGGTAGACATACTGTTCTACAGCAAGAGAAGTATAAAAACAGAAGATTCGTTTTGGTAAAACTTGGCCATCAAACGTGATGACACAAGTTTCCGTGGGCCTGTATTCGGTTAAACCGTCATTATGAACCTTTCTATTTAATCGCCTAACTTTTATAATTGGACCACAGCCTACTGGGACCTTTAAATATGATAGCACTTCCTCTTCTGAGAAGTCAGTAGGAATTCCACTTACAACACCCATACGGGTAATATTAAAAGATGGAATTACAGCTTCATATAAATTTGTCGCTAGAACATTATTAGATATAAAAGCATTTGAATCTTGAGGGGACGCAAACTCAACTGAAACACGATTTCTACCAACTCGCTTGACTGCAACAATATTTGATATTTTCTGATTTGCCAAAAAGCGCCCAAATGAAACTGGGTGTAAGGTAGTTCCAGAATTAGCTTGAGTTTCCTGACGGGAAACATGGACGATGAAAGGGCCTTTATCTGTTACTAAGTACGTAAGACGGCCTACATGGGTTCGCGGTTGTTTGGTAGGACGATTGGATATATCCCCTTCATTACCGGGGCGTTTACGTATGTTATTCTGGGATGGGAGGATAAGAGACTCCAGGTTACAGACCACATCTGTAAACTGGCTTAATGGGTTGGGTGAGGGACTTAGGTTAGATGAAGAAAAGTGGGATGGGGGGGTAGTGGGTACATCATCAGGAGGGTCTGGGGGTTTATTTTTATTCAAATTCATCTTGGGTACGTATAATCGTGACGTAAAAAACAAACAGTAAGTAAAGAAACCTGATAGCAGGCAACTACAAGACAAAACACAAACAATCACAATAACAAGTCACAATAAACACAATATCACAAAAAAAAGCAAAAATTCAAACACACGTGTTCCCAAAGAGCACTCTGTGGCGAGAATCCGAACAACGTGTCATACTGACGTCACGCAAAATTGTCAGATAGGAAACGCCGACCTCATCTAGTTTAAAAAAATACGATTGACGTGTAAAAGTGTTTGTACAAACCTAGACAGAAAATAAATAATTTATCATAACTCAAATTATTGACACATAATTCATCAATGGTACCCATCCAATATGTAGTTTTTTTAGGGTTCCGTACCTCAAAAGGAAAAAACGGAACCTTTATAGGATCACTTTGTTGTCCGTTTGTCTGTCTATCTGTCAAGACCCTTTATCTCGGGAACTCGTGGAAGTATCAAGTTGAAATTAAAACCATATACCGACACACCCCCTCTATAGCTCCTTGAAGCTGTGGAAAAATCAAACTTCTAAATTAACTTAAAAAAAGATACGGCCGTTTATGCAGCAAAAAAACGTATATTTCGACACTCTCAAGTGAATCAAAATTTATAGGGCACTTCTCGTTGACCTAGAATCATGAAATTTGGCAAAAAACAAGGTCATGTAGCACAAATAAAGGCAAAAATCCAAAAGCCATAAATTAGTAGTCACTTTAAAAAAAAACCGTGATTAACTACATATTTACATACTTACCTACAAATTTGTACGGAACCCTCGGCCTCGGTCTGGTTTTTTTTAATTTGGAATCATTAGCATCTTATCTCTATCAAAACATTTTGCTGTCATAACTCATAACCGTCGGTTTTACCAGTTTTGAGTTGTTTATGTATGATACGATATCTTAGACCAGATATTGATTAGATTTGATCTTACTTTTATATTCATGCACAGATCCGGTTAGCTACACATATTATCTGTAAATTGCTCCTATATAACTAACAGAATATTAAGTTGTAAAAATCAACGTCATGCTTACTCTCAATTTGTAATTAGACACTGATAACATATCTGATAACACAACTTATATAATTGATAATAAAATGTCATTATTATTAGGTATTGTGTTGTTGTGTGTGGTGCTGAGGAATGTGGATTCGTCGACGATGGTTCAAGTGAGAGTGAACGAGGGTCTGCTGGAGGGAGAGCTGGTGCACAATGAGTACGGCGGCACGTACTGCAGCTTCAAGGGGATACCGTATGCTCAACCTCCACTCGGGGAACTGAGGTTCAAGGTAAGGATCTATGAACATCATTTTCATAATGATGATGATGTTTTTTTTTTTCATAATTCCTGCATCCTTGGCCCACTGATCGCAACAGCGACGCTTAGCATGTCGTGGATTTGATCCCCAAGTCTTGCTAAGTGTATTAGTTTTTTCCATCAGCAAATTCTCAGAAACAGCGCGGTGCCTGGAATTGGGGCCGAAGCATTGGGCTTGCCCCCAATTAAATGGGTGTAAAACATAACTAGCGAAATGAGGGTGTACTATTACACGCACATCTTTAAAACCCTTCAGGGAAGCAGGTGTAATGTGTTAATGAAAATAATAATATACATAAAACAATTACAAACACCAAAAAACATAATTATTCTTTACTTACCAACTTACCATAGCCATTTTTTTTCGGTCCAGCTCTCCTTGAATACTTGTCAATCGAATGATAACGCAATATTTTACGATAACAAAACATAATCTTATGTCGACAGATCAACAACAAACCAATTGCTCGCTAGTGCGAGTTCACTAAAATACTATTTAGATATGAATATTGTCCACAGGCCCCACAACCTTCAACGCCATGGGAAGGAGTTCGTAGCGCAAAGGAATTTGGTTCCAAGTGCGCTCAGTACGAATTAAAGATAAAAAACGAAGTGGCAGTGAAGACTGTTTGTACCTCAACGTTTACACACCGGACGTCAAACCGGATACACCACTGCCTGTAATGGTCTGGATACACGGAGGAGGTTTCGTATCTGGTGCTGGAGATGATGATGAATACGGTCCGAAGTTCCTTGTAAGACAAGATGTTATACTGGTCACGATTAACTACAGACTTGAAGTGTTTGGTTTCCTTTGTTTAGACACAGAAGATGTGCCTGGAAATGCTGGTATGAAGGACCAAGTGGCAGCCCTGAAATGGGTGAAGAAGAATATCGCCAATTTTGGTGGTGATTCAGAAAATATAACTATATTTGGTGAGAGTGCTGGTGCGGTCAGTGTCTCCTATCACTTAATATCACCAATGTCAAAAGGTTTATTCAGGAGAGCAATTGTTCAGAGTGGCGTCAGTATTTGTTACTGGGCACAAGCATACAAACCACGTGAAAGAGGCTTCGCATTGGCAAGAAAATTAGGATTCTATTCTGATGACGTTAAAGAAGTATACGAATTCTTAAAAAAGCAACCAGCCGATTCACTTATACAAGCTGTGGTTCCTATAACTTATTCCGAAAAAGTAAGGACCAATGTTGAAGTTTATTTTAGTGTGGCTAACGAAAAAGAATTTGGAAACAATGAAAGATTTTATCATGGAGATATGGTCGATGTAATATCAAATGGTGTTCACGAAGGAGTCGATATTGTGATAGGCTACACTGCCGATGAAGGTCTGATGAGTGTAGCCATCTTTGGCGATGTCGAAGAAAGTCTAGATCAAGCTAGAAACTACCCACAGTTTTTTGTTTCCTATCCATTGTCACACGATTTATCAGTAAATAAACAATTAGAACTTGGGACGAAAATTAAGGAATATTATTTCAAGAATGAGATTTCAATACCGGATGATTGGGAGAAACTAGGAAAATACTATGCTATGGATGTGTTTGTATTCCCCACGATGAGGTGGGTTAAGATATGTACTCGCTCTCAGAAAAACAAAATATATATGTACAAATTCACGTGCACATCCAAATTGAATATTGTTTCTGAATTAATGGGGATAGGCCATTTAGTTGGAGATAAGCCAGTTGTTGTCCATAGCGATGACTTACAGTATCTATTCAGTGCGAGAGAAAAGCCTCTAATTGATGTGAACTCTATTGAGTTCCAACATATTGAGAAAGTCACAAAACTATGGACCAATTTTGCTAAATACGGGTAAGGCCAGTTTGAGTTTTCTTTGTAGGTTTATACATTGCAAAAATTAAAACGCTCCAATGCATCCATACAGGCAAGTTACGCTATCGCCGCACTCCTCAGGCTAGGCTTACGTGGCCCGCCAATGAACTTTAAGGGCCATGCCCGTAACCCGCCTGCCGCGACCCCTGGCAAAGACGTAGTGACTGCCCACTGGACACTGAAAACAATGGTTCAAGTTCTAGCTCATTACTAATAATAACAACAGACGATCGAACTTCACCTAACCTAAGCGGCCGAACAGCTGACATGGTTCGTTCCTCACAAAAGTTTGTCTAATTAATAACAAAATAAAGCCAGACTGCTCTCTAATTGTGCATACTGTAGAGGTTATATATGTAACCTCGTCCCATGTAGCACAGGCCGGTCATAATTATTAATTTATTTCCTTTTTCGAACATCCAAGCAAACGTCTAATACTTCAACAAACAAATTCATTATAAAAATTACCACGGACCTGTAAAGTTCTCGCTATAAAATATATCTCAGTAAACCTTATCCCTCTTTCATTGAGAGGAAAGCTCCCTCTGAGTTTTACCTCTCACAAACCTACAGGGGGGGTGACAGCACTCAGCTTAAGTGAAACCAACTTTGCTAACGGGGCATAGCCTTTGCAAAGTGTGTTTGGTTGACACAACTGGTTCTGCTTATGGTTGAGGTCCCACAGTTTTATCAGCATTGACTGATGTATCATGGAGTTAGGATTTAATGAGAGCGGTGATAGTTTTTATAGTTTTCCTCTGGAGTACGAGCATTTCTTAGGATGTCTTCCATGAACCCTGGCCTCTTAAGCTTTTCTCTCCCTCTGGCTCAATAGCGTCCGATGGGGTTAAAAGATTTTGATGTTAAGATCATTTAATTTTTTTTAAGTCTCTTCAAGACTGATGTGAACTTTTACATCAATTGTTTGTTTTAGGAGACCGCGTCGCTTCTTTTACGCCAGTTTTGGAGCGACGAGGTTTAAGCATGACGACGTTAGTTTGTTGTGGTGCATATTGGCACTTATAGATGTTAACTTAACTGCCACTTAACGAAGTGACAGATTCTCGGTTTGTTCGTCCTGACTTAAGCCTACTCTTGCAAGAGACGGATCCCATCATGTAAATTAAATTTCTGGCGTTAGGTCATGTTTCGATTAGGATTAGGTAGGAAGGGCCTGGATGATCGAATGGTATGAATAAAAGTTTTATATAGTTTTCGATGCTATATCAATACTTTTATTCCAGTGTGGGCGTAGCTGATGTAGAGGTTATATATGTAACCTCGTCCCATGTAGCACAGGCCGGTCATAATTATTAATTTATTTCCTTTTTCGAACATCCAAGCAAACGTCTAATACTTCAACAAACAAATTCATTATAAAAATTACCACGGACCTGTAAAGTTCTCGCTATAAAATATATCTCAGTAAATCTTATCCCTCTTTAATTGAGAGGAAAGCTCCCTCTGAGTTTTACCTCTCACAATACACACCAGCGACACATCAACGACAGAAGCAACTGCAACCGCCGATGCGTGTTGGCGACGTGTGCCTTCATGACGCTCGTGTATTTGAGCACCGTACTCAAATACACGAAGGACACGTCGATGTCAGCCACCGACGCGTCATCGATTGTCGCCGACAGGCTTGGCTAGACTTGTGTATGCACACTAAATGCCCATAGGGGAAATTGTGTAATACACTAACAGTACTTGTCTATCATTTTAACAGTTCAACAACATTCATTGCGTTATATTTACGTTGATGAGCAAAAAAAAATCGAACATATAAAACAATGGATTAGCAATATTATTCAGATTGTGATTGAGTGTGTTAAGCAATTAGGGTGCATAATTTGTACGGAACAAACCTATAAAAGCCTATAAAAAATACTATAAAAGAACATACTGACATTATAAGTATTTAACAAAATTAACACTACACCATACTCTCACAACACGTCATTATTACAATAATTTTCAACCAACAAGAAGTTTATCGCATGTACCTACTATATATAATCATAGTATGACTATAATATCGTAATTTCTAGAAGCAACCAAAATAATGTAAATTTCTTTTATTTTTATTTTAGAAACCCAACTCCTGATAACTCTTTGGGCGCAGAGTGGACTCCGTATTCTCTCGAAAACCAAGAATATCTTGACATAGGCAACGAGCTGCAGTCCGGTAATGCAGCGGATGAAGAAGAAATACAATTCTGGGAAAATGTTTTAGCTGAATATGGACTAAAACTATACTGAACATAATTGTTTATACTTGAGAATTTTATTGTAGGCATGGATGGATGATGCTGATGATTTTAAATTAAATGTTTTCCAAAAGAGCGTTAATTTGACTTGTTGTTACTCTTTCACATTGACTAGATAGATAAATGCCCAAGGCATTAAGTCCGCCTTTGTACAGTTTTTACTTGTGCATAAAGTTTTAATAAATAAATTAATAAATAAATAAAACATTACACCGAAATGTAACTAATTCTATGGACGCAAGTCAACAAGAAATCCTTAGGCGCGAAACACACGGCGCGGCGGCGGGGCGGGCCGGGCCGGTCAATTTGACCGCGAACGATAGTGCAAAGGGAATCGTATACTACCAACGCACATAGAGGGCAAAAATGTTTGTCGGATGATGTTCGCCATGTCCATCCGTCTGTCTGTATGTCTGTCTATCCGCGGCTTAGCTCAGCAAGTCTCTAGAAAGCTGTTATTTGGTGTGGGTCACGCCGTCGAAGTGGTAAAAGCTTTTGCAAAATCCAACTATCTACAACGAAGACAGTATCCTAAAGACACGGCAAAGATAGTTTATTATTGGAATGAGAAACAAATAAAAAACTATGCCCTTAAAAAACTTTGTGGGTTGGCTTTTGTTTATTTTATTTGTGGTCCCAAAATACTACTTAATTGTATCTATAGGTGGAATCCGGGACCGCGGTCCCGGTCCCAAAAGCCCCCCGACCCGGCCAAAAAGTGCTATGAAACTTTTCTGACGCTCAATTACTCGTGGAAATAATTGGTATTGATAAAAATTTCAGAAAACTTTTAGACTTTTATATGATAAGTTAGCATTGCACAGTAGGTGTGAAATTGATATCCGAACACGAAATAAGAAAAACCACATTTTTTTCAACACCCTTAGACCCTTAATGTCAGACAGATAGTAACAGTAATTTTATTTCTCTCAAAAAGGTACAATTTATTTCATAACATCAAGTTACATTTTTAAAGTTTATCCTTTGTGAGAGCTGGAGTCTATACTGGGTTCGGGACCTGTATGACAGATCTCCAGGCTCACACCCTTAAAATTGCAATATTCAAGTTGCACTTACGTACTACAACATTAATAAGCTCCAAGTACTGAGAGGAAGAGAATTAATTATAAAACAAAGGATATGTGCTATGTGTGTCTTTGGAGAGTGCTGTGTTCGTGAGTACAATATAAGTCCTCACGCCCAGCGCCCGCGGAGGGCACTGATGCGATGCTTTCTGACGGTGGTTTTCTAATGATCTCAATCCACCCTTTCTGCTACTGACATCAATGATAATTTTTTAAGAATATTGGCATCAACTGAACTATGACCGATGCATATATGGATTTCGGTAGCGACTGTACCATGATTAAACGCTCGAAAGCAAAAAAACTGTCTTAAAAAAAAAGTTTCTTGTAAAACGTCAGCCTTAAAAATCAAGAGTGAGCAGGCATCTTCTGGGCTTGCTCATTTCATCATAGAACTCATTCATCACTTTCCTCCAGGCGAGATCGAAAAATAAACTTATTTGCCAATTATAAAAGGTTTTGGATGTTCTATTACCAAACCGAATTACTTGACTTGGCGATTGGTGACGAGTTTTTACCTGTCAGCATTGTCAGAAGTGTTAAATAAAGTAAAGTGACCGATTCATCAATTGGAACTTTAAGTCCATATGTTGGGGAAGACACGACCATAGTCAGGGGTGGTTTGGTAGGTATACCAAAGAGTATTTATCGAGCTATCTCTGTCTTGACGGGTGTACACGAATGAATCCGAATCAAGAATATCACTTGCGTAAAGTCTTATAAAATAATTAATATTAAATCAGTTGTATTATACGTTACATTTTTAAACAGAAGTCCCTTTAAAACTCCAAGCAGATACTCGTAATTTAATAGCGAGGGCAAATCCCGTCGAGGTAAAAACTAAAACCATGTATGTCAGTAAAGATTTTCTCATTTCGCAAGAACGAATTTTATTAAAATCTGACAAGACATTGAAAGATTTAGGAAATTTTTTGCTCAGAGTTAGATTAGTTGCACAAAGCAAAGTGCAAAATCAGTCAAAGTTTTTTTTTGTTAAACATAGGTGTAATAAATGAAAGGAGTAGTTTAATCCTAAGAAAGCATGTCTGAATTCACTTGGAGAAAAAATATATCTGAGAAAGTAAGATTGATTTTATAAAAGGAAATATTTAACTTATCCTCTCATAACTTATTGACTTGTTGATGATAGACAGTTTTTGAAATTAATGAACCTCCTAAAAATTTTTGCGCTTCTAATAATGCACTTTAAAAAAAATATTATAGTCTCTTATTTACTTTTTGTCACAATTGGTGGTAGTAACTAAGGTGATCATCAGAATGACTGGCCAAAATGACCGATCAGCTTTAAAATATTACTAAATACCTATTTGCTACTATTTGATACCTTTGTTTAAAAAATTGGTACCTAATTAATAACTGAGAAAATTAATTTAAAAAATGGCCAGTTATTCTGACGACAGGATGACTGCCCACATTTAGAATCTTCACGTAAGTGCTCTAAAATTTCAATTCGCCTTTAGAAAATTATTATACCTATTTGATACCTAAACAATTTTTTTTTTCTAGATTTTGTAAAGACTTTATTAGAGATTTTTTTGTTTACAAAGGGCTGTAACTAAGCTAGGGTCAATCAATAAAGTCAGCCTATCGCAGTCCACTGCTGGACATTTGCCTCTCCTTACACAACAGCCTATCCTCCGCCTTCCGCATCCAGGCTGTCCCGGCCACCTTTTTGAGATCGCCTGTCCGTCTAGCTGGGGGGCGTCACACACTACGCTGGCCGATACGCGGTCTCCATTCCAGGACTCTAGTTTTTCAGCAAGGTTTTTTCACCTTTTTGCTAGAGTACCCCGACCAAACGTGTTAATTGAGGTTGGAACTGTGACCAACCGCGCAAGCCGAGCGAGCGCTGCATCTAAGTTGGTCCCAGTTACTGTGCTATTCAGTATTTTAGGACCCCATAATAGGAATTATTTGAGGTTCACAAGAACCTCCTCCGTTTTTTCGTCGGTTAAAAAGAGGCGCTATCATTATAATTATTTAATTATTAGAGTATTCCATAATATTTTTAGCAGCACAAAATGAGAATTATGAAAGGTTTGATTAAATACATGCTTTCTTTTGTGAACCTCAAATGGTTACAGAAAGTTAAAAAGAGGCTCAATTTTTTAAAAAGTGCATCCTTAGAAGCGCAAAAAGTTTTATGAGGTTCATTAATTTCAAAAACTGTCCATCATTAGCAGGTCAATAAGTTTTGAAAGGACAAGTTAAATATTTACTTTTACTAAATCAATTTAATTTCCTTACATAACTTTATTCTAAACGTGAATTCAGACATGCTGTCTTAGGATTAATTAATCTACTTCATGTGGGCAATAAAGATCAACATACTTCATAATGCTACAATTAACTAAGTGCCTGGGTACGGTCTTACTCATTCTAAAAATATGAATTTAACAAATGTAGAACCTTCAATATGTTAAATAACTAAATTATATTAACATAATGAAATTGATGTGTCCGTTTCATAAAATGACCATCGATTATTCTATCAACTGCGTGCCAGTAAACTACAAAGAAAGGTCTATTAAAAATGAATAAAATACGTATTTTCGCTAAGGACCATATTGTGAACGTTCCTTTAAGAAATACCGTGGATAAAGATGTGCAGTCGATGCTACTGCCGTTCAATCTCGGGCAGCACCTCATGTTTTGTCCTAACTACCGTATCAAAAACAACGTTATAACTCCAAATAGTTCAATCTCCAATTTTGTTTCAATTGTTGGAGCACTGGCATTTAGTTTGTCAACCGTATACCGCTGCTGTTCGCAATTTGTACTCATACAATATCTAGGAGACAGTACGTTTATGTACAGCGTTAGTTATTATGAGTGTGGTTACACGTGCTTGTTATTCGCTATTAATATATTCACCGGAATCATTCCAACCAAGCGTTATATAGAATTTGTCCTAACTTTTCAAAAAGTGCACAGATTTCTCAACGATGAAACAAGTTCTAGACGCATCATCGTTTGGAATTGGATTACCACCATTGTAGCACTGTTTAGCTGTTGCTCTTTGTCAACTTATGTTATCTTGAAATTTGATATTTCTTTCCAAGAAGTGTTCAGTAGCTACTTTTACGTGTTTTTTGATTTGCAAGTATCTTATTTCCTTCGTGTCTTGAAAATGTTGGAAGAAAAAGTTATTCTATGGAACATTCAAGCTTTAAATTCTCAAGTTATGGTAGACACACTCGGCAAGGACTTTAGCGAGGACATGTATCAGGCTTACGTTGATATAATAAAGTGCTATGAAATCCATAAACACTGTTTCCGCTATTTCGTAAGTGACTTGTTTTTTTTTTTTGTTTATTGAAGATAATAAGAAATGAAACTAATATCGAATTTTCAATTTTTCAGATACTTTTTAATACTGTACAATTATTCATTTATGCTTTGGTTTACATTCAACTGTCAATTGAAATGTTAAAGAAAGAAGTGAGTAACATTGTGAGTTTAATTTATATGATTGTTTTTTATATACCGTAATGAAGTAGTGGCAACATTTAATACCGCCACATACGAACCACAGACGTCCCGCTCGAAATCTGTATTACAACAGCACAATAATTACCATCGGACCCAAAACCCATCTGATCGGAGGATGCTCCCTTTTCAACGGAGAGAGGATGGCTTAACTAATAACTTTCCAACTTGTTTCTTTCCTCCAAACTGGTGACCTCGACCTGATCTAACTCAGTTCAGACACTCAGTTTTAATGGGAACCGTTAAAACTGAATTACGAAATGTGATCATCATTCGTATCTTATTTCACTTACAGGACTCAGCAATTATAGCGTCGCTGTCCATTTACATATGGGTGATAAAAGATGTGTCATGGCAAACTCTACTGACCTGGAATTGCGAGAAATTATACATAGCTATACAAAGTGCTCAAGATACTTGTGCACTTATTATAAAGTCTAGTTGTTCAGGTACGTTATTTGTTTTTCAAACCCCAGGTGAAAACTCGATGTACCTACTGTCCTGTGTGTGTCCTGTATGTATCTGTATTTGTCCTGTCTGTATCCTGTATGTATACATCGAGGTTTAGAAAAGATTGTCATGCATATTATAAGTGACAAAGACGGCGTTCTACAAGGCCGAACGTTTTCTGAAGCTCGATATGCTATATTAACGGCTGAGTACTGTACGCACGGCTACACATTAAGGTATACATAACCAGTATAAACTGACTTCTCATTGTACAAAAAAACTATTCAATGCGACATCGGCTAAAACTGGAATTGTATAGCTTTATGTGGAGCCGTGTGTACATTTTAGTACAAGCGGAGCTTTTAGGTATATTTATTTCGGCATTTAATATTTACATAATAACAGACTTAAAATAATATTAAGTAGGCACATGATGTATATAAATAAATTTAAAAAATTTAAAACCCAGACTCAAACAAAAACCTCTAAAAACTAAAATAATAATATATAATGGCCCTTTAATTTTAATATAAGTTGTAGGAAATATTTTGATCCAAGCGTCCTACGTCAGGGGATGGCTAATGAAAACGCCAAACCGATGAGGCTTACACCCAGCAATAATTAATGTATGATCTTGTAGAAAACATAACTGCTGTTAACTTCCAATTTTTTCACTAGCCGTCCCCCGACGCGAGGACGCTTCTATCTAACTAGCCTGTACTGTCTCACTGCAGGGCAAAGGCAACCATCTCCCTTTTCCATACAATTCTGTCTTGCTAGTGTCGGCCAGTCCCTGCGGTAGGAGTCAAGCTCGTCCTGCCATCTTCGTCTTGGTCTGCTGCGATGGCGTCGTGGGACCCAATTGGTGGTTCTCTTAGCAAAATTATTGTGATCTGACATGCGACAAACATGTCCGGCCCAGTCCCACTTAAGTTTAGCGGCTTTCTGGGTAACGTCTGTTATCTTGATTTTACGCGCAGTACTGTGTTCCTTATATGGTCAGAAATTCGAACCCCCAGGATACTGCCCTCCATAATGGCTCGCTGGCAAACCTCGAGTCTTATGACACTTCAGCAGAGGTCCAGACTCGAAGACGCTTGGATCAAAATATTTCCTACAACTTATATTAAACTTAAAGGGCCATTATATACAACGTGTTAATGAAATAACCCAAAACATGAAACTAGTTTGTTTAGAATCGGCAGCAAAATCGAATACAATAATTTTTAATATAGGTTATTTTTTTTCAAAAAAATAATTATTTGTCATACCATATCTAATATTTTTAACGAGGCTGTACACTACGACTGTGACACTATTGTCCAACGCGATGTACAAAAAAAGCGGGGGCGAGGGTGAGGGGAGGGGGGAGAGCTGGCGCCAAGGCCGGGAGCCGCGCCGGCGCGGGCGGCGCCCGCCTACCCTCCGTAGTCTCCCTAGCGCACGGCGCGCGCGCGTCTTGCGCCAACACGGGGTAGGACTTAGGACGAGCATACCACTACAGACGGTGTTAGGAATTAAATGTACTGGATTTCCAGCCTCGTGTTGAGTTTTAATTTACGAAAACGTAAATTACTAGGATAATTACTAGTGACACTACAGTGATAAGTTCTTTGAAAAGTAATTTACGAAAACGTGTATTCAACAAGGTGGTAGACATTTCGAGGCGTTGCTGTGACAAACAATGAACGATTGTAAATAGGTAGGTTGATTTATTGAAATAATTATTGTAAATATGGTGATTCAAATGTTCTAAACACGCCAAGTTTTGTTTACCACCACCGGCTTTTTGATTTTTCTTTCAACTAGCCTTCGCTTATTTTTAAGCGTGTTAGGTTTACATGCAGCCAGTCCAAAGCCTGGAAAAAGTGTGATGGAAAAATTTGAGTCACTTTTCTATTCCAATGCATAACATACGCATTATTTAATAACAGAAGGAGGGGGTCAACGAACGTTTGACAGTGGCGCGGCAATAGAGATAGGAATCTGTAAAAAGTAGCGCCACAACAACATTTAAGAGAATAATTTATGAAAATAAATAATTATACGTCATATCAATTTATTAATATAAAAATCGTTTGGGGTGTCCGAGGTTTTGGGTTATTTCATTAACATATTGTATTATTATTCTTTATGTTTTTAGAGATTTTTGTTTGAGTCGGGGTTTTTTTTAATTTAACTTTTATTTCTTGCTTTTTAAACTTTATAATATTCTCTCACTCATATGACTGGCCGAAATCTGCGCACCTGTACAGTCACGAGCATAAGTATGTATACACTTGGCTTTATTCAAAGGCGATTTTCTCCTTTATTTTTTAATTAAATTTTATGATATTATGAACATGGTATTTTCGAACCCACAGGTTTATGTAAAGTGTCGTATTACAACGTTGCATTCGTTATTTCACGAAAAAATCGCAATTGAAAGTTGTCAAGTGTTGACATATTAGTGCACGTGACTGTACGTATTTTTACCTCAGTGAAGCTAGTTACTCGTGGTCATTGGCGTTCATTCCATACTAACATATTCCAACTGTTTTCTCCCTGGATAAAGATACTAGTCCAAACTACAGCGTATATAATAACGCAAAAAACCAAAACATAGGCACATAATAGTGGAAGATATGCAACTGTTTATCTATTATTATATATAAATGAACCGATTTTAATAAAACTTCACACGCATAAGCAGGATACAAAGGTCTAAAAAGTTACGTAGGAACATTTTCGAAAAATAGTATTACAGCCAAATTAGACCGATTTTAAAGTTTCCATAGAAACAGAGATTCCCAGTTATCTTTTTTTAAATAGGATATTTCGAAATGTTCTTAAGTAACTTTTTATACCTTTTTAACCTGCTTACGCGTACGTGTTCATTAAAATCAGTTCATTCATTTCGAAAAACAAGGGCTTGAAAGTTTGTATGAAATGCCGTACACACATCTCATCATCATAATTCTTAGTCCACACTCGATCGGTTTACCAGCAGTTATTCAAGAGTTCCGCTATCTAGCGTCCAGGTCTCTCAACTCACCAGCTCGATGGTACCTTATTATTTTGTTATAATCGGAATGCATACACTTCTAGTGGTCTTAGTTTGTCTGTATTACTGTTCAAGTATTCCGGTATTTTCCGTCCAGGTCCGTCCTACGGTGTTCCGTAACTTTTATCACACAACGATTTGATAAGAAACGCTATAGTTGTTATTGCTCTTTATTAAAATGCCTATCCAATGACATATGTTTGGTTGTTATTGGCCGTGGGGACCATTTTATCCGGTTCTCCTTTATTTATCTTTTATAATCCATCATCAGCCCCTGGTCACCATCTATCTATAACCTATTCATTGAGACTATTCCAAGGAGCCCAAACACGATACCACTGGTATAAGCTAAGGGAGTTGGGTATCCTGCAAATTCCAGGTAGCTTTTCAAGGTTAGGTAATATGTTCCTCTACTATCATTGAATTAACTAAATGCAAATTTTGACTCAATCAGACCTGTGAAAGATGCTCAGATCAATTCATCAACTAGAAAAGAGCTGATAATCTCCAAAAGGCTAAACCGATTCTCTTGAATCATAAGAACACTTTCGATTAAGTCACCATTCAAACAAAAAAAACAAAATCAACATCGGTTCAGCCATTTGGGCACTACGATGGCACAGGCAGATACACAGATACACACGTCAAACTTATAACACCCCTCGATTTTTGTCGGGGGTTAAAAAGAGGGAAAAGAGTCATGGGGCATCTAAAAATTCGTCCACATTGCTCTCAAGAGGAAACGTGCAGATAAAACTGGAAGCATTGCCACGTTTAACGGCGATGCTGATTCTTTGGCCAAAAAATAGGCCAGCTTTCTGGTCACGTGGAGAATCACCCAACCGCTTAGCAATGTCTCAAAAATCCAGGTGGGCACTCGGACCCCATGGCCTGTTTCAACCTCAAACAGCTCCAACATTTATAACTCCCAATAAGATTGGAATATTTTTGCCGTTTGAGTTTATCCGCAGCTGTAGCACAGCCCACCATACGAGGAAGATGAGACGGCGCAAGGGTGTTGACATATGTTGCTTCCCATACCCAAGACCTGCTTAACTTCGAAGGCATTATGGTCATTCCGTTTGGTCTCTTCCCATCGTCGCGTCCTTAAACCATTGGGTTCTAAAAGAGCTGGCACTTCAATGATGACAAAAGCATTACGGATGATGTCATTAATTCTGCGCTCTTACCGCAAGATAGGCCATGTTGTCCGAGGCAGTCAGCAGAAACAGTTGATGATATTACAATTGCATAGCTAGTATCCCTTAACTGAAAAAAAAAGTGAATACTGCTTCGAAGATCACTGAAACCTGTCCAGTCTGTTCAAAATTGTCTCCCAGTGCTTTTACTATCTCTTGTTCTACTGTAATATTATCAGTGCAAACTTTTAATTGACCTTCCTTCACTAATGTTTTCTGTCCGTATCCGTCTGTAAGTTTTCTGAAGAAATAAAATAATATTTTCGACGCAAACTTTTTGAACTGCGGAGAGTTGTTAGGTTAGGTTAGTAAGTTAGTGTTATTTTCAAATCTTGACTCCCATTTATGAACGGAATTCATCATCATTATCATCAGCCTACAGCAGTCAACTGCTGGACATAGGCCTCTCCAATTGCACGCCATTCAGCTCGATTCTCGGCAACTTTCATTCAGCTACTACCAGCCACCCCGCGAAGATCGTCACTCCACCTAGCCTGAGGGCGCCCTCCCTTACGTTTGGCGATTAGCGGTTTCCACACAAGAACACGTCTACCCCAACGGTCATCGGTTCTACCGGTTCTACAGCTTATATGGTCGGCCCTTTGTCATTTCAGCTTGCTTATTCTGTGAGCTATGTCTCCAAGTTAAACAATAAACGTAATTAAGATAATAAAATTCAACTGTAGGTACTCTAAATTTATAGATCCATAATGTTATGAACATTTGACAGATGATGAGAGAAAACGATGCAAGAACTTACTGCGCTTTCATCGAGCATCATTCAGCAAGATACGCCCGTGTGGCATGTTCTACATAGACGCTGCGTTACAATTGAGTCTGATGAGTCATCTAACTAACAACATTATTGTTTTGGTACAGTTTGCTATTCTGTAATTCAGGTTTGATTAATTCGATGTTTTGATAATTAGTTATTACATAGAATAATTTTAAATTAAGAAAATAAGAAATTCTAGATCGCAAACACGCTATTCGCTATGGACATTGTGTAGGGAGAAAACTTACTAATAATTGGTTTAGAAATAATATATGTAGTAACATAAGATGTCTCACTAAAACAACATGTGTCAACATTTATCTTTTCATCTGTCTTGTAATCTATCTTTAAAAACACCTGATCTTACTATCGACGCCCTCTCGAAGGTCATGTGCATAGAAATAACAACTATACGTGTAGGTACACTAACATATATCTGAGATCACCACCCTCTGGTGCCCGCTTATCATTGAATTTTGACGTTGTGTATAAAAAAATAAGTTTAATAACACAAAAGCCTTAATATACAAAGCTCATACAATATACATTGGAACATTAAATTTAAAAGCTGAATTCATGATTACTATGTAATAAATTGTATTAATATAATAATAATATGATCGTATACTTATTATACGATAGTATGATATCCCTCTATGAAAGATGCATGAACATGGATGACATAGAAGGAATGTTAGTAATTCTATAGTTTCTGTCTGGGGTGGACAGAAAAAAAGAAGTTAAAATCTAAAACTCAACTAAAACAAAACGCCAAACAAAAAGGTATAAACAAGAAATAGTAACAAAATAACATCGGTTTCAGGATTATAACCGCTATTCGTTATTAAATTTATTTTTATTTAAATTATTTTGTGGTTAGGGATCACTTAGGGTAAGTAGCAAATGAAATTGTACCTATGATTTGTTGAGTTGAGTAGCATAGATAACATTTTAAGAGTGATTTTTGTGTTTTTAAAAATCAGTCAGTGAAACATAATTGTTTTATTCCCATTTTTTGCGGTATATGCATAAATAATTATAGATAACCAGAAATATATACCAACATATATCCACTCAGTACTCTCATTAGATAACATCCACGATATATTAATCTTTATTGGCCTTTGAGGATTGAAAGCAATATAACTCAAAATTATCAAAATAATAGATTTGGAACAGAGTTGGGGTGCCACAAGGAAGTGTCTTTGGACCATCTCTATTCTGTAATTAAATAAATGACATTCTTAATACTTAAATATTCTTGGTAATCAAAGTAGGTACAGACACGTAGAGAAAAAAAAACATTCTGGCTTCAAAACCTTTTTATTTACACAACATGTTTACGAAAAATAAACAAACTATTTAAAAGAGAACTGTAATAAAACGATAATGTATGTAGTGGTGAGATAGAAGAAATACAGAGGTTGTGTGGCATCTATGATTAACAGACCACAAACGTTAATTTTCTTGAAGGTAGCCCTCTGCAAGCGTTGAATGTTCTTGCACACTCTTTTTTGTGTTACTGAGGAGCATAAATTAAATAATAATGAGAGTGACAATCATAATTGTATTAAGTGAGTGCAAGATATTTTTGGCTATACGAATAATTAAGAACTCTTACAATCACATAATATAGAATACTAGTTAGTAAATTCACCCTGCCCCATTCACCCTCTTAGGGGTGGAATTTCGAAAAACCCTTTCTTAGTGGATACCTACTCTTCACAAGGAATACACCCTCCAAACATGTCTCTAGGACCAACGATTTAGGCTGTGCGTAGATATAATAATATCAGTCAGTCAGGACTTTGAATTTTATATATATAGATGTTTGGCAATACGAATAATTAAGAATTCCTTCACGTCAAAGCACATTATGTCTTAAGAATAGCTTTATCGCAGCAATAAAAAAATTCAACAATATTTTAAATGAATTATGGAAACTCTTTCTAAAACGCTTTAAGTCAAAACTACACAAATGACTTATTGGTAATTGTTTTTTATAGTGTAAAAGATTTTTTAATCAAAAGTAGAAGATAGATATATGATTTATGATACTGAGATTTAATTATAATTATTACTTTATTTATTATGCTTCATTTATTTTAAGTGTTCAAATAGACACGAAACCCTAATAAACAATGTTATTAGAAATGTTTTAATTTTAACAATGTGTTTATTAAATTTGTTACATTTAACATGTTTAAATATTTGTATGCCAGTCCATGGCGAAACTTGTAAGATCATAGCTTTATTTATAAGACCTTAATGTATCACGTTTTAAAGCAAATAAATAATAATATAATACTCTTGTTCTTATTTATTTATTTAAGGATTACCAACGACATGCATTACAGTTATTTTTTAATATTATAGAACTTGTATAATATACATTATGCTGTAATGCACACTCAATTACAGGTAACCACTATCCTATAATAAAATGGAGATTGAGAAACAGATTACATGATTTTATAAAAGATTAAAAATTACATTAATAAAATACAATAAAACAACGCATTTGTTTTAAATAATGAATTAAAAAGCATAAATACTTAGTTTAAAATAAATTAAATGATGATAAATTATTTCATTATTAGAATGATAGATCAAAATTTGTCCTCCAACCGAAAGTATATAGTTTATTTTTAAAAGTCTTATTCTTGATTTCTGATTGTATTTTTTTTTTCAACTTACTATCTAAGCAGTCCTGTTACAGACGGACAGCGGTGGCGTGGGCTTAGTAAAAGTGTTACATTGAAAAACTTTGTATACGGAACCCAATAAAGAAGAGAATTC
Source organism: Gortyna flavago (assembly GCA_963669345.1). Taxonomy (NCBI): domain Eukaryota; kingdom Metazoa; phylum Arthropoda; class Insecta; order Lepidoptera; family Noctuidae; genus Gortyna; species Gortyna flavago. The sequence goes on along the minus strand of OY770147.1, from coordinate 1,147,548 downwards.
ACTCAGATCTTTAATCATTTCTATACATACTACTAAAGTGAAAAATGTTGATAGCTCGTGTCGTTTCATTTTTTACCAAATATATAAGCATTGTAATTTTAGATACCTACTTCATTGATATTTGTAAGCCGTCAACTATACATCTTTTTAAACAACACCTGTTTTTACAACCACATACGTTTTTACACTTAAAAAACTTTATCTTTGACTTTGTCTCTAAGCTCCGCGCGTATCTCATGTGATACGATATAATAGAAAATAAATTCTGTCTCACTAGCGGATCTTGAGACGGTAAGTTCGAGTGGAAGTGAAATAGCATAAACTATAAAGTTTACCTGTTAAATCGCTTGACGTCTCCAGCCTGGAACATATATGCTGAACTTTGCCCATAGCGGAATAAAATCTTTCACAGTTCACGCTCAAAGATATTTGTAAAATAATACTTTTTAGTAGCCATGGTTGAGATGAAAGCACTTGCAGAGCAAACTAGAACAACAAAAATAAAAATGCTAGATTTCATCAATAACTTAAATATGATATTTTCATATCAGCTTGGTTTTATCTAATAGTTCTATTTTAAGAGCTACGTACTGGGGCACCATCATAGCGCAACCATAAGCTGATCTCTCGTTGCAATGAAAGGCTGTACCCAGGTTAGCTTAAACTGGAAAATTTTCGTCGTGTGTATATACTTACACTAGCTTTTCTCTCTATTCTTATTTTTCTCGCCTGTATGTGAATTGCAACATCCATGAGGGCGTTTGAAAATATGTATAGATTATAAAATAATATCTGAAAATATATTACAAAATATTATTTACTTAATCGGAAAAATGAGAATTAAAAGATCTCAAATAGTAAACTAACCAGATACTGAAAAGTTTTCTATACTAGCTGGTAAGATTGTATTATTTCCATATAAGCTTTAAAGTAATTATTCCAAAAACTCTCGTCTTCGACACATCTTGAGTCAAGCACATTTTCGATCCATACCGTAACAGCTTTCCAATTTAACTGCATGATTCTCGCAGCATATAGCACATTAACGTCAAAACAGATGTGTAGGTAGCTATTAAAATTATCGGTGAAACTCATATTATTAAAGATGGAACAGTAATAAAACATCCAGAAAATATGGAAAAGGTTCAAAGTGATGACGTAAATCCAGTTGAAGATGATGGATCGGCTAAAAATAGTTCCGTTAATTTTGAGAATTCTATGCACGTTCTGAATGCTACAGACTATCAGCACGTTGTTAGTTTTCTGCAAGACATTGGTGAAGTAACTAAGAAGCCTTCCAGTTAAAAAAACAACAACGTCATTCAAAATGCCTGAGTAGACGAAATTGCAACCTTTTTCCCCGACGATTCTGAATGAGGAAATGAACAAGAAGTAGAAGCTTCCAGAGATATAAATGACGTTGCCGAAGGCTGAAATGACATCGTAGCTCAAACTGTTCGGGGTGATCAAATTTTCTTCAATCTTGTACTTAGCACAGAAGAATAATGCTTGCATCATGTTTAGTGGCTTTAAAATTGATTGTAAGTATTTATCAATAACATTGTGTACATGATTTGGTCTTGTATTTACTGTAATAGTGGTAACTTTTAGTTTATTTCTAAAGTTTGATTACATGACTATTTCAGTAAGTAGTATAAATGGTATTAAATGTACTGCCTGGTAGGTACTAAGTCGGTAAGCAATTACTCCGATGGGCTGGGGCATTTCATTATTGACTTTTATAAAAATACGTTCGTTTCTATTAATGGAAAGTTTAGTATCAATAATGTTAATGATGTATGAGTAAAAACAGAAAATATAATATAAGTACCTGTAAATACAAGACATATAGACAAATATATGTATTATAGAATTAAATATAGACAAACGAAGGTCACAGAAAGGGTAAGGCCAATGCGGGTGAGGCCTATTCAGCAGTGGACAACTTACTTAAGAGGTTGAAATATAATATCGGAGAAGGTAGGTTTAGTGTCTCGATATCATCAGGCATATTATAATAAACATATGTGCGTTGTGTGGGTTGTGTTGGTTTATGTGCAATAGAAAAACGGTTTGCAGTTTAAATCACATTATAATTTCATGAACAATTAATCAGACTAGCAAATCACACACTGTAGGTACATGACACAATAAGATATACACTAAAATAATTATTAATTGCGAACAAATCGTAGGATCGATTACTATTCGTATAGTGACAGAGTCACCCAAATATAGCGTATTTAGAATACAGGAATGTAATTCCAGCAGCAACTCTAAACTTTACTAAACCGACAGGTTTGTCGGAAGCTAGTGCTCTGTCAGGAGTGGAGTCCGAAGACCGACTTCTCGGCACCAACGATAACGAATGCGCTCTGTTATAAAGGGTTTGTCCCCACCACGCACTCGCCCCACAACAACTCTGTCCGATGACGCACGGAAGTACGTCAACGTGTTTACTAGAGTTGATACAAAACACTATGTGCTAAATCTAATAAAACTTACATTATAACTAAGTAATCAAATAATACAAGAATTGTAGAAAATAAACGATGGTAAATTCACAAAGTAAATCATTTAAAAATCAAAGTAACATGTCATCAGTTATTTTGAACAAAACCATAGATTACAATTATCGAAATAAGTTGTTAAAATCAATTAGCGCGTACATAAAAAACTTTTTTACAAAAAAAAACCGACTTCCAAAAAAATAACTACAAAGTGATAAATAACTTTAATTTCGGAAGTCGGTGTCTTTGGTTCTGCATTTTCGTTTATTGACACCGACTTCCGAAATAAAAGTTATTTATCACTTTGTAGTTTTTTTTTTTTGGAAGTCGGTTGTTTTTTTTTTGTAAAAAAGTTTTTATTTTTCACTTTTTAGTGAGAGAGTTTGTAATTTATCTAAGTTACAATAGCCTAACGTCAACTGCTCATCACCTTTTACAAAATATTGCTTTTCTCGATGCTGGGACGTTAATTGTTGAGGAGTTCTCCTGGTAAGAACCTGGAGAACTCCACTCCACCACCACACGCATTGTGACGAGCATAAATTGCTTAGCAACCATATTAAAGTAATCGAATCGCAACCCGTGAAATATTTATCATTGATTAGTTCCAATGGCCGTCTGTGGTCTTCATCATCAGCTCCACTTTATCAAATGATGATTTCCGAGAGCAAATGCCCAAGTTACTCTACAAAATATCCAAATCGCTATAGGTTTGCCAATAAAATTTGAGGGTTTCCCTCGATTTCCATGGGATCCTCTCATCAGATTCCAATTTGCTGACAATGGGACCACCTTGGGAGTATACCCTTCAAGTTACGCAAAAAAATATCTAAATCGCTATACGTTAGCCAAAAAAATTTGAGAGTTTCCCTCGATTTCCATGGGATCCTCTCATCAGATTCCAACTTGTTGAAAATGGGACCACCTTGGGAGTATACTCTTTCAAACAAAAAAATCATTTTCAAAATCGATCCACAATTGACGTAGAAATCGGTGAACATACAAAAAAAAAAACACATAAAGTCGAACATATAACCTCCTCCTTTTTGGAAGTCGGTTAAAAAGAAAAACAAATCAAAACTAATTCTGTTGACTACCCACAATTCTCAACCATCTCCGACATATGTATATTGGATAAATTGTGATTGGTAATTTCATCATTGCTTGTCGGTAGATATAACACTATTTTTTAATGTTGGGTACATATTGGTGAAACGTAACATTAAATGTAACACAAATGAGCCAACCACTACAACTAGGCACATTTATTTCAACTTGTGTTACATTTCTTGTTACGTTTCACCAACCGATTAATCAATTTAAGATTATTTAAGATTTTTTTTTCTTTCTCAAATTTATTAATCGGTGCCAGGAAAGATCCTGGCACATCTTCTTCATTGACAGCCTTGTATAATAATTACTTTCGAATCCATCTGCTTCCATTTGTGCCAAGTCGTTTAATAGAACGGGGAAATTGGAAAAGAAAGGAAATACGTTATGACACTGTGTGACCTAAACCCGCACGCAAACGCGACACGAATTAGGACGACGAACTTGTGAATATGGACAAAGGAATTGGGCAGGAAACATGCAGCACCACTGACCTGTAGATTCGCCGTCTTCAATATCTATCCTCCGCTTCGGTCGGCAGAGGGTTCGAGTCCTTGCTGGATTCAGGGCAGCGCACGCGGGGCGCACAGACGCCTTTCACCACATAAACACGCACTTTCCGTAGTGTTTCAGACAATAGTTCGTAAATGCAGTCGCGGCAATTCGCAACTGTAAATTAGTAATAAATTAATAAGGGAATGTGTTCTTAGTAACACTACTCTCGTTCAAGTGAGCGAGAATCTTCACACAGTCACCGTCGGCGGTGAAAAGGACAGCGATAGTTCAGGTGTGCATGTTGGAAAAGGATGGGATACGATAGGATAGTGACGCATTTTGCAAGTAATTTTTACTTCTACCCCACAATGAAAATTATGAACGAATACGAAATCCAACAGCCAGATTAAATTTTACATATTTTTGTTTCTTATACATTCATTAGTAGGTTGTGGAAGTACACACATTAGAGTAATTGACAAGTTATATTGCGTCACAGCTAGCAAGCAAATGTCTTATGGAAAAAACTCATAAACTGACAAAGTTTAAAAAAAATAAGTTTGAAAGTTTGCATAACTGCAGAAACATAAGGTTAAGGTTTTATGTTGAAACAGATTTAGTCTTCCAGGAATTGGGATAAAAGCAGCGGTTTGTAAATCAATACTTGTTAGTTTAACATAATTTCAGATGACAACTAATTAATAAAATGATCGATTTTACGATTTCCTTAATTTTATAACACAGACACCAAGTTAAGAAAGAGGAGAAGTAGCACCTGTGACAGAAAAGTCGAAAGGAAATTATAAATTGTTGTGTTTATGTGTATTTTATTGTTGTTGTGTTAAATGAGAATAAAACACAAGTTAATAAAAATGTAATAAAAATAAATATTGACAAAAAGAGAGTAAGAGAAAGGCATAAGAATAAATGCATGAAATATGTGACGAATAATTAATAAAAGGGAGTGAATCATAAAGAGACGGCAGACAACTGATAATTTAATAGGAAAACATTGAAATATGGCATCAGGGCAATGGGAACATGAAGAGGAAGAATCCATAAAGTAGATTACTTTATGGATTCTTCCTCTTCATGTATGTATACATTACAGAAATTCAAACTGAACCAGAACTATAGTGTAGCTGGTTATTAAACTGAGCAGGCGCAGAGACATCATGGCGTCCACGTTGAATAGACCACACGCGCTCATTTTCTTGAACGAAGCGTTCAGCTTACGTTGAATCTTCTTACACGCGAAGAGTGTATGTTTATCTGTAAAGAAAGTAAGTAAATTAATTAATATATAAATATTCCGGTGCTTATTCGCAACCCGGAGTATATATTAATAACAAGTTAATGATATTAGACTCGATCCTAACTGGATCACTAGGGCCATGGGGCCCGAGTGCCCACTTATTTTAGTTAGAGGGCTGGCCTATTTTTTTGCCAAAGAATCAGCATTGCCATACAACGTGGCAATGCTGCCAGCCCTTTGGGCACGTTTCCTGATGACAGCGATGCGGACAAATTTTTTGATGTCCTTTGATTATTTAACCTCCCTTTTCATATACTTGTACATATTATTATTTTAAGACTGTTAGCTATTAAATTATGTAAATATTTGAATCTCTAATAAATATATTTTATTATCCAAAAAAAAAATACTCACTTGCCCTGTAAAAAAAATCTTAAATTTAAAGATATAAAAATAAGAAGAAATAATGTTTACCTGAACAACTGATTGAATACATGAGCGGTGTCACCGCACTCCGGACATCTTTCATGGCTTCGTAGAATCTCTCACAATTCACACTCAACGATATTCCTATCAGTATACTTTTCACCAACCATGCTTGTGAAACAAATTAATAAACCGAACTGTAAATAAGAAATACAAGTGAAGGTAATTATTTGAAATAGTGATAGATCTGGGGGCCTAAAAAGGCCACTTTGACAGAATCATAAAACAATTCATAACACGCAATTCGTCTGTATGAAAGTTTTGTATGGAGATTCGTAAAATGCTATAGGTACACCTCTGCCAAACCCAGGGATATTGTGAAACTGTCAAACAGATTAATTGCGTGATATGAATTGTTTTATGATTCTGCCAAAGTGGCCTTTTTAGGCCCCCGGCACTTGGTATTTATCCCGTATTGTGTATTTAGAAACACAAATCTTGTGGTTCCAAAAAGTGAACAGTCAAAATCGAACCCATAACCTCACACCTTATTTTTATAGACTGGTGGGCATTAACTAAAGACCTTTACTTTTTCTACGTTCATACATCTGCGGGGTGATTACTTAATACACTGACAATTGTAATGCAATTCATTTTGAAAATTCAACAATAAATTTTCTACGATGACACACCCTTGTTTTGGTTGTACAAATTATTTTGTGATGTACAACAAACTGTATTTATCAATAAAATATTGTTAGATAAAAAAAAAGGAAACACTTACTAAAAAATCATTTGACATCAGTATTTGTATCTTTAATACCGCGGCTATGTTTATCAGCCCATGACACGCTGTATTTATTATACTGAATGCAATCTGAAATTAAAACAAAATCATTAGGGAGCCTGGATTTATCCCAAAAGGCTCGCCCCTGGGACTGGGAAAATTCGTACTTACAAGCTGACCAAAAGCTTTCTCAACAAGCTTGTATGCCTCCATTATGTCTACATACACATCATACTTGATCTGCCAATAAGATTCCCTTTCAGAATCTGAAATATTTTCCGCCCGTCGAACATCTTCAATCCAAATCATTAACAGCTTACATAGCAGTTTTATAACGAATGTAGCGTACATGATATTAATATCAAAAATGATGATATTATAATATAACAGCATGTTGATATAACCCATTTTAGGGATAAAATTAAAAAATAAGATAATTGTAACAATAAAAACACTGTTAACACTTATAACTGAAATCCAATTGTAGATTTTCAAACTTCTTAGTTCCTTTCCGTTCACTTTGAGGAGAGTGAGAGTGTGTTGGATCCTCGAAACTAATAATACATTTTTGTGGCGATACTTGATATTGCTGTAGTAATTTAAAATTAACCCAATCGCGCAGGAGAAGTTTTCATAGATACCAGACCAGTTAAGGAGTATGAACAAGCCCTCACCGAAACCGACAAAGGTGCTACACCAACCATAGAACTGATAGGCGAGGAATATGATCATGCAGAAGACACCAATAAAGTTGTAGGTGAAACTGTTGACAGTGATGGTGTTGTTTTTGCGAATTTTGTACTTCGAACAGATGAAGAGGGTTTGCATTAAATTTAACGGTCTCAGAACCGACTGTAGATAATTTTCACACTGATTGTTAAAAAAAACTTCACTGTAATACCGAACGATTGGTGCAGTCTCGATTAAAGCAGAGTTTATTCCTGATTCTACTCTGTTCATTGTTGAAAACATGCAGGATCCAATGAGAAAATAATCGTCATTAGATCCACCATGGATCTGGCCAACGGATCTTATGAGATTAAACGGTTTGAAGTACAACTCAATTGTTTTATTTGATGTCGTCGTTGACAAACAAAATTGTAATCCGTTAATCTTAATCAATACTTTAATTATCTAATGGCTTATGTTTTATAATTTTGACATTTATTTCGATTGTTATCGTTGGGACTCGTAGCTAAGTAATAACAGCCTCATGAATCGATTGAAGGTTACTGGGCTATTGGGCTATGTTGAAAAAAATGTGGTTTTTCTATTTCGTGTAACTTGTTAAGTATGTGGATTAGGGATTTAACATTTTGGTATATGTTTTTTGACTCTTTGGTCTAGGTATAGGAATACACGATTCAATTAATTTTTCTCTTATTTATCTACTTATACTCGTATTTATATACTTTTTTAAATTTTCGACATCACGGCGTAACACTTAATAGTTATTCAATGAAATTCACTTTAAAACAGAGAATCATCATATCAAAGTTTACTCAAAGCAGTTTTAAATTTAATTCATTTATTGTGTTAAAAAAGGAGTAAATTCGTTTTGGCAAATACGTTGTTTTATTCCGAGCACACGCACATTATAGCCATCACTCTTCTTTTGCGTATCAAAAGTAATTGCATCACTTTCGCTCGCTTAGTAGGTTTTCGAAGATTTTCGAGGTAGAGCCTTAAGCTGTGCTTGCCGCGGTCGATCCGTGGATGGATGACAATCCATTATATACCGAGACCCCCTAAGGTCCGCTAGAGAACGCTACTGAATAGATCCATATCGCTTCATATTGTCATCGACCAATATTTCTGTAACCCTGTATTTGTAACCCGTAAGGTAAATCACGAGCCCGCAGCACTGTGAAGTTATTGAAATGGTTATTCGATTTTATAGAATTGTTCTTCATGCAGTACTTTGGGTTCAACACCATGATTTGCATTAGGTTCAGAGGATTTAGCATTGCCTGCACTTCTCTAGTTAAGATGGGCGTGCCTCAAGGTTCAATTCTTGGCCCTTTCCTATTCCTAGTATATATTAATGACCTTCCTTACATGATGGAAAACTTATCGGACATCATTTTATTCGCCGATGACACTTCCCTTATTTTTAAAATAGATAGAAAGATACGGATGTGTTGCATATCAACGAGAGTCTATCTGTTCTTTCGAAATGGTTTGCAGCTAATAATCTTTTACTTAATGCAAACAAAACTAAATGTCTTAAATTCTCATTACCAAATGTACTTCAAGTGGGTCTGAATTTAAAACTCGATGGCAAAACACTAGATGCTGTTACGGAAACTGTATTTCTGGGAATTACTTTAGATTCAAAATTACAATGGGGCGCACACATTAGAGCTCTTTCAGGTAGATTAAGTTCAGCTGCATTTGCAGTAAGAAAAATAAGGCAGTTGACAGATATAGCCACAGCTAGGTTAGTATACTTTGCTTATTACCACAATATTATGTCTTATGGTGTTCTGCTGTGCGGATCGGCAGATGACGTAGATTCAATTTTCATTTTACAAAAGAAGGCAATCCGCGCAATCTATAAAATGGGTCCTCGCGAGTCTCTTAGAAACAAATTCAAAGAAATCGATATACTAACTCTGCCTTCTCTTTATATTTTAGAAAGTATTTTGTATGTTCGCAAAAACTTAGGACTTTTCAAAATAAGAAGCGATTTCCATAATGTAAAATACACGTAGTAAACATGAAATTGTGATACCTAAATTTAGATTAACAAAAACTAGCAAGTCATTTCTTGTAAACAGCATCCGTTTTTATACCAAGCTGCCAAAGCCGGTTACAGAACTTAGCGATGGAAAGTTCAAAACCCTCATCAAATCAAACGTGTCTTTATCAAAAAAGCATATTATTATAAGATTAAAGACTACGTTGAAGACAAGGTAGTCTGGCAATAATTCCTTCTGCACATGTGGCTTCCCTGGCACCTCATTAACGGCATAACTACTTAAATGTCTATTAATTGCTCTCAAATTAAGATGTTAATTTTTTATTCACTTTTTTTACTTAAAATTTTATTATTTGACATTGTACAGACATCTCTAATTTTTCACCTCTTTATTAGTGGTTGTAATTGCAGTCATATCACTTGGTTATAGTAGGTTTTTATACATTTTATTATTTACTTTATCCTTTTGATGGATTCTTTTTTGATGGAGACTTTGTAGGCCTTTTAGACTTTAGATCTGTAGATGATTTTATATATTATCAAGTACCTGGTACTTGTTGACAGGCCTATGCTGTCCTCCCGTACCTATTGTAACTTGAAAACATTGTAAAAACCAACTATTTTTAAAAGAGTAACCGTGGAGTTTCTTGCCGGTTCTTCTCCATAGGAAACGACCAATTGGAACCGTGCACATTTCATAAGCGCCCATGTAGGTTTATGTGAAATAAAATATTTTGATTTTGATTTTTTTTCTATGTCGACTATGTTCCTCACATCCGTGACACTCTGGTAATTTATTTGGATTTCGACATTGATTCGAATGTTAATGAACGCTATATAAAAACTGAAAAGATAACTGAGTGGTGGCGCCTTACACCAAATACTTGGGCGGAAATATAAATTGATTGCGTTTATCCCAGACACAGGGAGCTGGTTTGATTGAATAGTGGACTGTATTATTGCGGGGGTTGAAAAAGTACGTAGGTAGGTCTGACCTTGCAAATGCGACACGAATTAGGACGACGAACTTGTGAATATGGACAAAGGAATTGGGCAGGAAACGTGCAGCACCACTGACCTGTAGATTCGCCGTCTTCAATAACTATCCTTTTTTTTTTAAGGATGGGAAATCATCCAATGACCCCTCCCGCTCTGGGTGGAGCGGAAGGGAGTGTCAGACTCTTACTGACTAAAACCCATCCGTGTTCCTTCCTTAGCCCTTTATGTTCCGGGGTAGCGGTAACCCTTTCGGACAATCCCGCTGCCCCGGCAGGCTTCGGCCCTAACGGGCCCCTCCTTTGATGCCGACATCTCTTTGAGGCGCGCGTGGAACACATACGCGCCGTCCGGTACGGGCCTGGTCCTGATCGGACGGCGAGCTACCCATTACTCGCCGTCCGCAGGCCCGTCAATATCTATCCTCCGCTTCGGTCGGCAGAGGGTTCGAGTCCTTGCTGGATTTAGGGCAGCGCACGAGGGGGCGCACAGACGCCTTTCACCACATAAACACGCACTTTCCGTAGTGTTTCAGACAATAGTTCGTAAATGCACTCGCGGCAATTCGCGACTGTAAATTAGTAATAAATTATTAAAGGAGTGTGTTCTTCGTAACACTACTCTCGTTCAAGTGAGCGAGAATCTTCACACAGTCACCGTCGGCGGTGACAAGGACAGCGATAGTCCAGGTGTGCATGTTGGAAAAGAATGGGATACGATAGGATAGTGACGCATTTTGCAAGTAATTTTTACTTCTACCCTACAATGAAAATTATGAACGAATACGAAATCCAACAGCCAGTAATTAAATTTAACATACTTATTTTTGTTTCTTATACATTCATTAGTAGGTTGTGGAAGTACACACATTAGAGTAATTGACAAGTTATATTGCGTCACAGCTAGCAAGCAAATGTCTTATGGAAAAAACTCATAAACTGACAAAGTTTAAAAAAAATAAGTTTGAAAGTTTGCTTAATATACTATACTACCTCAAATTGCTTAGCATGATCCTCCGTTATGTCGAAAATACTGCAGCATTAATTTTGAAATAAATATATGGTAAAGTTGAGGATTAATGTAAGGTACTATATGTGACGAAAACACGATTCCATAAAATTTTCTCGATAGAAAAATCCAAAGTTACCTCGAAACTGAACAATAAACCACTGGTATTAAAAAAATACTTCAAATTTAATCAGGAAACTTTGTATAATGACTAACATGAAATATGTGACGAATAATTAATAAAAGGGAGTGAATCATAAGGAGACGGCAGACAACTGATAATGTAAGAGGAAAACATAGAATATGGCATCAGGGCAGTAGGAACATAAAGAGGAAGAATCCATAAAGTAATCTAGCATTACAGAAATTCAAACTGAATCAGAACTATAGTGTAGCTGGTTATTAAACTGAGCAGGCGCAGAGACATCATGGCGTCCACGTTGAATAGACCACACGCGCTCATTTTCTTGAACGAAGCGTTCAGCTTACGTTGAATCTTCTTACACGCGAAGAGTGTATGTTTGTCTGTAAAAAAGCAGTAAATTAATTAACATATATAACCCATGCTCATTCGCTCCGGGTTGCGAATGAGCATGGGTAATAATAACCAGTTAATGATATGAGACTCGATCCCAAATAAGACTCAAAATATAACTGGTGAAACGAGGGTATTACATTTATGTAACGTAGCGTTCTCTAGCGGACTCTAGCGTACTCTAGCGGACTCTAGCGTACTCTAGCACTGCTCTACATTTTGGACTTTCCTTTAAGTTGCCTATGACATTTGGTCTGTCTTTAATCTATGTTACGACAACGATGGGCAATTCCGGGGAAGTGTCACCATGGATACTTACCTGCTTCTGCTGGCTACAGTATTGCTGTTTTCTGCTCCAATTGAAAGGGTACATAGAGAACTCTTAAGGTAGCGGTAACCACTTACCATCAGGTGAGCCACCTCCTTGCTTATCCTATTTATCATCCAATAACTTAAAATATAAGATATAAAATAACAAGAAATAATGTTTACCTGAACAATTGATTGAATACATGAGCGGTGTCACCGCACTCCGGACATCTTTCATGGCTTCGTAGAATCTCTCACAATTCACACTCAACGATATTCCTATCAGTATACTTTTCACCAACCATGCTTGTGAAACAAATATTAATAAACCGAACTGTAAATAAGAAATACAAATGAAGGTAATTTTCTGAAATAGTGATAGATCTGGGGGCCTAAAAAGGCCATTTTGGCAGAATCATAAAACAATTCATATCACGCAATTCGTCTGTATGAAAGTTTTGTATGGAGATTCGTAAAATGCTATAGGGATAAAAACCCTTCAGGGATATATAGGTGTGAAACTGTCAAACAGATATGAATATGAATTGTTGGCGTGATATGAATTGTTTTATGATTCTGCCAAAGTGGCTTTTCAGGACCCCTGCACCTGGTGGGCATTAAATAAAGACCTTTACTTTTCCGTAATTGCGTAATACACTGACAATTGTAATGCAATTCATTTTGAAAATTCAACACTGAATTTTCTACGATGACAAACCCTTGTTTTGGTTGTACAAACATTTTGTGATGTACAACAAACTGTATTTAGCAATAAATTATTGTTAGATGAAAAAAAAACGAAAAGGAAACACTTACTAAAAAATCATTTGGAAACATTATTTGTATCTTTAATATCGCGGCTATGTTTATCAGCCCATGACACGCTGTATATATTATACTGAATGCAATCTGAAAATAAAATAAAATCATTAGGGAGCCTGGATTTATCCCAAAAGGCTCGCCCCTGGGACTGAGAAAATTCGTACTTACAAGCTGACCAAAAGCTTCCTCAACAAGCTTGTAAGCCTCCATTATGTCTACATACACATCATACTTGATCTGCCAATAAGATTCCCTTTCAGAATCTGAAATATTTTCCGCCCGTCGAACATCTTCAATCCAAATCATTAACAGCTTACACAACAGTTTCATAACAAATGAAGCGTACATGACATTAATATCAAAAATGATGATATTATAAGTTAACAGTATATTGATAAAACCAATATTAGGGATAAAACTTAAACATAAGATAATGATAACAATAAAAACACTGTTAATGCATATAACTGAAATCCAATTGTAGATTTTCAAACTTCTGAGTTCTTTCCCGTTCACTTTGAGGAGAGTGAGAGCGTGCTGAATCCTCGAAACTAATAATACATTTTTGTGGCGATACTTGATATTGCTGTAGTAATTTAAAATTAATCCAATCGAGCAGACGAAGTTGTCACAGATAACAGACCACCTAAAGAGCATGATCAAGCCCTCACCAAAACCGACAAATGTGCTTAACCAACCATAGAAGTGATAGGCGCGGAATATGATCATGCAGAAGACTCCAATAAAATTGTAGGTGAAACTGTTGACAGTGATGGTGTTGTTCTTGCGAATTTTGTACTTCGAACAGATGAAGAGGGTTTGCATTAAATTTAACGGCCTTAGAACCGACTGTAAATCATTTTCTATCTGGTTCTTAAACAAAACTTCACTGTAATACGGAACGATTGGTGCAGTCTCGATTAAAGCAGAGTTTATTCCTGATTCCACTCTGTTCATTGTTGGAAACATGTTTGCACGTTCTTTGTTTCAATCTATTTGATGTCGTCGTTGACAAACAAATTGTAACCCGTTACTTAATCAATACTTTAATTATATAATGACTTATGTTTTATAAATTTGACATTTATTTCGATTATTGTCTTTGGGGTTCGTGGCAAAGTAATAACAGACGCATGAATAAATTGAAGGTTAAGGTACGCTTGCCGCGGTCAATCCATGGATGAGTGATCAATAACCATCCAATAGAATATACCGAGACCCTTCCGTAACTGGAATAGCACGTTGAGACGTTGGTTCCAGCTGTCAACTTTGAAAGTTGTTACAGGTCGTCAGAAGCCCGAATGTCTGACAATCAGTCTTACCAAGGGATATCGTATTACTCAGTAACTGGGTTGTGTACTTGTGTAGGTCAGATAGCAAAAGGTAATTATTGAAGATTAATCAATATCCTTATGATTTCAGTATCTATGCTTTTCTATCATGTATGTCTTTTAACGTGGGTGTTAAAGAACCTCATTCTTCTTTCATCTTTTAGCATGGAGTGTGAGAGATTCTATTCGGCCATGACAGAAGTTCAGAGCACCTGCATACAAATTATAGGAAGATTTTCAGGTAAAAAGAAAATACTAATTATTTATACTCACAGAACCTACTTAATTTATATACAATTTTATAGATAATTTAATGGAGATTAATTCTGTAACCATCAAATATTTCTATAAAAATCCCGTCAATCAAGTGTGAAACCTGAAAACATTGTAGCTTACGAAATAATATATTATTTGAGTCTTTATTTTTAATATTCGTTTAACCCATAGGAGGAACCCTATTGAAAACGGCTGTTTTATTCAAAGTACTTTAAATTATAACACTAGTTTACATGGTTTTTGTCCTTGAAATGAAAAGTGTTTTTTCATATCATTTGAGTTACACCGAGTTTAAAAAAATATATGAAAAAAATCCAAATCTTCTGCGCTGTTATATTCCGGTCCTTAATCTTCTATCCACTTGTTTCGAACAGTGTACCTACTCTTATTGTTTGGTGCAACGTGTTCGACGTTTTTTTCTTCTCGATTGGATTCATTACCAACTATTGTTCAAACATTATCAATTGCAATAACAATGTCTTATTAGTCTTGAAAATCCAATACGTGCATAGAGTGCTCAAAATTGACGAAAATCATTTAAAAACGTTGGTTATCTCCAACTGTGTTTATGTTATCGTCCTAAATTTCATTTACTTGACGTGCAAAATTTATGAATGGGAACGTTTTTCCCTTACCTATATTTTGGAAGCCATGCCATCCTATTCCAGCATTTCTTTTGATATTAATATTGTTTATGCTACATTTGTAATAAATTTGTTGCCGAAAATGCTCAGTATTTGGATAAAGGAGATGCAACTATTAGGAAACGTAGGAGGTTTAAGTAGTGAGTCTCATTGGACAAAAATGCATGATATGTATTTAAATATATTGGATGCATATAAGATTTTTGAGAAAACGTTTCGTCTACTGGTGAGTATTTATTAAATAGCAAATCTGTTTACAGACTGGCAGGTACATCGACGCGCAATCAATTGTCATGGATACAGTACATGATTCTGAACAACCCGGAGTTACTCTATCAAAAAGTACTCTGTGCCGGAGTTGAAACCAGGTCTTAAACGCAAAAAACGCAAGTTTTAGAAACAATAAAAATATATATGATCGACTACAATAAACAAAATCAGAAAAATATATGATAGTCTTCAGGATATATGCTAGGTAGATAGTGTGTTGAAAACTATAACTAATTTGATAAGACAGAAAAAAAGACCGACACACGTGTGATCCTATAAAAGTTCAGTTTTTTTCCTTTTGAGTTACGGAACCATAAAAAGTGAAAAATAAAAAACTTTTTACAAAAAAAACAACCTACTTCCGACAAAAACACTACAAAGTGAAAAATAACTTTAATTTCAGAAGTCGGTGTCAAAAAACGAAAATGCAGGGAACCAACGACACCGGCATCTGAAATTATTTTTCAGTTTGTTGTTGGAAGACGGTTGTTTTTTTTGACAGGTAAGCAGAATAAACGTTTCATGTATTACAAAATTAAATAACGAATTTTTCCTTCATAATATTATACTCTACTACTATACAGGCAGATTTTTTCATCACCATCCAAATTTTTACACGGTGTTCTACCCATGAATACGAGCAACTTTCACTATGGGACCAAATCTGAAATCACGAAAAAAAATCTGCTGTTTCATACATTTTGGTCAAGTAGGTATTGATAGGTAGGTGGTAGGTATTGGTTTTTGGTTAAGTAGGTTTTAACAGGCTATTTATTATGTTCATCTGTTCCCTCATAACTCTTAAATTACTTGTCTTAGAAGCGCCATGTTGTTGCGGGTTACAAGCTATAAGACACCACATAAAATTGCTTATAGCTGATGTAGTGTTACCTAAAAAAAAAGATTAATATATCGTGTATGGTATCTAATGAAAGGTCTTAAGGAGTATTTGATGAATACATCTTCCTGGTTGTCTGTAATTATTTATACATAAACCCCTAAAATTGGAATAAAGCAATCATGTTTCACTCCCGACTGTTTTTAATAACACATAAAACACTTCTTAAATTTCATGTAGGCCGCTCACCAAATCAGGTTGAGAATTCCATTTGCTAATGACCAGGAAATGTAAAAATAAAAAATATAATCACTTTGTCGTTCACTTTTTTAACTACCTATTAGGTAATTTATTTATTTATTTATCAGGAACAATTAATATTGTGTTTGATACATTACATAGGTCATAATTAATACTATTCATAATATAAATTCTAAAAAGTGAACATGCAAAAGCAATAATAAAAAATAAACATTATTAAGTATACAAGTCAATTACAGTTCGTCCAATGAGTATAAGTTTCTATCTAACAGAAATGCTTTGAGCTTAGCCTTAAAAGAGCTAGTGTAAATAAAGTCTTCAAATCCGCCGGCAGTCTATTAAATATTTGTACAGCTTGGTAATGAGGGCTATACTTGACAATGTTAAAATTAGGTACAACTTTATTTTTAAAGTCCTTTCTACGAGTGTTTTCCCTGGCTATTCTTTCTTCCCCAGTCTCATATTCATAGATGTATTTTTTTAAATTAACTAACAACACAAGTATGTATAAGCTCAATCAATCAATCTTTATTTGTTGGTGCAATGTAAGAATATTTAAACTCTGAAAATGAGATCGATAGCTTTCTGTTTGTGTAATTCTGACCATTGCACGTATTGCTCTTTTTAGGAGAATGAAGGCTCGCTGAGAATTATATCCGTAGCTTTTCACCCAGAACTGTATACTGTACCGAAGTCTAGATTCGACAAGAGCATAATATACCATCTTTAACTGATCCGAATTTATTTCGTTTCTCAATGTCCTCAACGCATAACACGCAAATGATATAGTGGAGTCTATATGTGCTAGTCTTTTTTCCAGTTCAGCAAATCATCCAAATGAATACCTAGAAATTTGACGTAACTCACTAATTCTATCATTTCATTGTTCAGGGTTATATCCATATTATCTTTATTGCCTGCAGTTGTTCGAAACAGCATGATGTTCGTTTTTTTAATATTTATTATTAATCTGTTTGTATTGAACCAAAACTGAAATGCTGCCAACGTTGTATTGACCTTGTCTGTCAGTTCACTAATGTATAAGACGGGTAAAAATAACCTCCACAAGGTACTGCCTGAGAACTTTATTATTCTTTACAAGTACAACTTACATAGGTACACACACGAAATAAATATTCCAGGTTACACCAGATATTTAAAGAAAGAAAAACTGCAAGAGTACAATAATGTAATTGATGATAACTCCCACCAAACTTATTGCGAGCGTCGCGTCTACATAGAACAGGCCACACGCTGTCATCTTACTGAACGTTCGATTTGTTTGTAGCACGTTCATGCAAAGATGTTTATGACTCTCTGCAAAGAAAGATATATTAAGATTTGAAATTATTATAAGATATTAATTAAATTATTGCAGTGCATAGTCTCTGAAGAGCATCAAACTTGAAAACACTGGTGGTTCATTCTTACTTGGAAAATTCCCGTTCTTCACAAGCTGTATACACACCGTCTCAGCTTCCTCAACAGTTATATAGAACTTCTCACAGTATACGATTTGTATAATTACAAATATCATATACCTTATTATGGATACAGCAATCATAAGACCAATCAAGGAAACCTGGAAAGTAAAATTCGTTATTTTAATTGGGTTGCCTTAGTATTACCTCGCCCGTTTCCAAAGATAGTATAGCTTGAATGTCTTCATTTATTTCGTCGCAAAAAATTACAGGGCTAAGCATGACCACCCAAATTGGTAATGCTGCCAGGAATGAGCACGTTACCTAATTGACAGTGCCGTTGCATTTCATCGACTGTAAAATCCGATTCATTGTTTTTTAATTTTAAAAATCATCAACGTTTCTTTTCTCTTTACTGTACTTACCTGTCATAAAGAGTAACCTAGCATCACAGAGTACTTTTTGATAGAGATAAAATTGGATAAGAAAGATTTTAAAACAGAAGAAGAACTAGCAGGAGATCGAGGGGGGGTGGAGGGGGGCTTAGGGGATCAGGACCGGAATAAATCGAAAAAACGTTCATATCTTACCTGGCTTTTCGACATCGTCCTTTGTTCTGATTCTGAAAGTGTGCTCAGTGCATTCAACATCAAGTCGAATATAGCAATACTACGAAAAAATGCTTGAGTTATTTGAAATAACACCTGTAAATTAAAATAGAACTAATATTTTTTTTTTTGCAAGTAAGACTTCAACCAAAAGACTATAGACCCCTTATAAGAAGCATGCCTTACCTCAAACTTAAACTTATAAGAAGCATGCCTTACCTCAAACTTAAACTTATCTCAAACTCAAAGCACTTATTTCAAATGAAGCAATTACAGGCACTTTTGAATTGTTAAGGGGTCGGTCAGTCAGAAAGATGAAACTAGTTGCCCATTCCAAAGCGAAGTAGGTACCTATGGAGAAGAACGGGCAAGAAACTCCATGGACACTCTTTTAAATCATAAAAATGTTACAAAATATTGCTTACATCATTCATGTTGAAATTATACATGTGATAAGATAACGATGTCAAAAGACAAGCGTCCGTACTCATCAGTATCACTTACCAATACTTGGAGAATTGATTTATACAGATTATAAGCTTTTAAAATAAGTTGATATATCTCAAGTAGTTTGTGACATTTTTCAGCGTTGTCTTGTTCACGATTCATTATTAAGACTTCATTAATCCACGCATCGA
Organism: Gortyna flavago; assembly: GCA_963669345.1. Lineage (NCBI taxonomy): Eukaryota > Metazoa > Arthropoda > Insecta > Lepidoptera > Noctuidae > Gortyna > Gortyna flavago. The sequence continues at coordinate 1,128,307 of OY770147.1, read as the reverse complement.
GATATTTCCTTAACAATATTATAATTCGGATGGCGAACACTAAATTGACATCGAATGTGATGGACATTAAACTAGACATCAAGTCCGGGATGAAATGGACTAAATTAGACATATCATACAATACAAAATAATGAATAGAATTTATTACACTACCACACAAGACGGTAGTTAATAGTAAGATCCAGTTCCAAATTATGTAACTCTGGATACTCTTACTGACATCGATACTCGTGCTTGTATGGATGGTTTGAATCTTCAAAATAAAGGACACGTAGTTGTATTTGTGCACGATGTCCAGAATGAACAACATTGTGAAGCCGATCACGTGACTGGCGTAAAAGAGAAACATGAGGAATACTGCGAAACTATTTCCTAAATGATCCATGTTTGAATCTAAACGTAAAAAGACCGTGTGACACATTCGAAATACAGCCAACGAATTTATTACCAACAAATAGCAGAATGACAGAAAATAATAAATATTTCCGTTTGTATTAATACGATTATCTTGAACATGATATTTTGAAGACAAAAATAGATTGAATACAAAATTAAAAGAATACGCTATTCTTTGAACTTCTTTGTTGAGTATATTATTTGGTAGCACTTGGAATGAGGGCTTTGGATTTTTTTTTAATTTTTGGAACATTGTTGTCGACTTTGACTGCTATAGTTGTCAATGCTTATGACTTGAAATGCTCGATATTTTTATGAAAAGACCCATCATAGTTATCATTATCGTCCTAACCAATGACAAGTTAATATTCGTAATTGCCTTTTTAACATAATGAACTTACATTATTTTGGTACATTATTTTGTCTATTGATGTCGATAAAGTTTTGCTGTGAATGAGATGCCCGGTGATAATGGTAAGTGTAATCAATACAGCAAATCGGATGATAATGGTAAGTGTAATCAATACAGCAAATCGGATGAAGGGTATTGATAATTTAAATGCAAAGAAGTTGAAGGTTTTTGTAATAAATATAGGTAAAAGATTATATAGTGTGTACCTAATGTTTAAATCGATGATAAAATAATTGAACAGGTGACCAAGATTGCTTAATATTATTTTATTAGAGATTCAAATATTTACATAATTTAAAAGCTAACAGTCTTAAAATAATAATATGTACAAGTATATAAAAAGGGGAGGGGAAATAATAAAAGGGCATCCAAAAATTCATCCGCATCGCTGTCAACAGGAAACGTGCCACGTTGTATGGCAATGCTGATTCTTTGACCAAAAAATAGGCCAGCTCTCTGGTCACGTGAAGAATCGACCAACCGCTTGGCGATGTCGATGTCTTGCTTATTATTATTAAGTTAGTTTACACTCCAGAGTTTAAAAAGAAAAATTAACTGCGAGAATACAAGAGGTATAATAGCGCAATTAATCATAACTAAAAATATATATGTAAGTATACAACATTCGATGTATAGACAACGTTTCTATAACCAACAAATAACAGAAAGCCAGAAAATTATATTTCCTTCCGTTTGGATAAATATAATAATAATAACCCCTTCGCCGTATCTCTACGTTGACGTCGTGGTGGGGCTTGCGCGCTCCGAACTCTAGACCTGTGCCGGAAGAGTTTACTTTGCCGGAACAGGTGTAAGGTGAGGAGCCAGACCATGAGAGATACAGAACCCCGCAGGGCAGCATGTTGGCGAGCTGTTGGGCAGTAGCGACCCTACGGACCCTATCTCCCGGGAGAAGTCTTGTACCTCACCTCTGGCTGGCCTTTATTGGCCGGATAGGATTAACAATGGCGAGGAACAGAGCTCCCACGTCATTCTTGCCTTTATTGGCCGGCTTGAGTGGAGATTCGCAAGAGCAAACGTGCTCGCAGGAAGAAAGTATTCCAGTAAGATGCTGGTAGGGATCTTGACCGTACTTCCGGGATTGTCGTAATAGCCATGGACCGTTGGACATGGACCATGGTAACCAGTCCACTTTAGCCACCCAAACCCATAGTCTAACTTTTTATTTTTCTATATCCTGCAATACTCCTTTTTTTTTTTTTTTTTTTTTTTTTTTTTTTTTTTTTTTTTTTTTTTTTTTTTTTTCCGCTGAGAAATGACGGAAAAGACGGAGTATGTGGGACTCCTCGTCCCTCAGCATGGCGTTGACCACGCCGGGGAGCGAGAGGTCCGTTCCGATCGCCGCCGTGAGACTGCGGCGCGGCCCGGACCACGACGGGCACACCGCGAGAGTGTGCTGCGCCGTGTCCTCCGCCGCACCACAGTCGTGGCACGACGGCATCTCCTCCCGCCCGATACGGTGCAGGTACGATCCGAAGCAACCGTGCCCGGACAGCACCTGCACCAGACGGAAGGAGAGGAACCCGTGCGACCGCTCGAGCCAGTCTCGCAGGACCGGCCCAATCGCGTCGAGGGTTCGGCGGCCGAAGGCTGCGGCGGCGAGGTCCCGCGTCCAGTGGACGACTATGGCGTCCTTCACCTCCCGCCGGACGGCCTCCCGCTCTTCCGGGGCGGGGCGTTCTCCTCTCGCCCTCCGCCCCGCCGTCCATTCGTGCACTCTGGCGAGCACCCACGCCTCGAGTTCCCAAGGCGGGGTGCCGGCCAGAGCACACGCCGCGGAGAAGCCGACCGTGCGGTAGGACCTCGCCACCCGCTGGGCTATGGCCCTTTGGGGGGCCCGCAATGCGGCGGCGTTCTCCCTCCTGCGGAGGGAGTCCTCCCAAATAGGGGCCCCGTAAAGGGCCATACTCCTCAAGATGCCGGCATAGAGTTGCCGGCATCTCGCACTGGGCCCCCCCAAGTTGGGGAGCAGCCACGAGAGGGCGCCCGCAGTCTTCAGCAGGCGCGTCGACAGCCCGCTAAAATGCGGGCCGAAACGCCACCTGCTGTCGAGTACCAGGCCCAGATATTTCATCTGGGCCTTTACCTCAATGCGGACGCCCTCCACAAAGATGTGGGCATCCTGTGGCTGGCGCTGCCGAGGCCCGTGGAAGAACACGGCCTCGGTCTTGTGCAGCGCCACCGTCAATCCCAGTCGGCGGATCCTCCCTGCGACCAAGGATCCGCCCGCCGATGCCAAGTTGGCCGCCTCCCTGAAACTCTCCCCCCGGGCGGTGAGGAGAGTGTCGTCCGCGTAGCAGCACCAACCGGGGGTTATCCTTGGGTGCACTTGCATAGTGCATACAGGGATGATCGTCGGTTGGTGTCACATTTCATAAAAAAATCCTAAGGGGCCTCTGCGAGTTGGCTTCGGCCCCTCGTATGCCTTCCAAAGGACCGGGACTCAATGGTCCCGAGATTCTCCTATAATATAAAAATGAATCGCTAAATGTGTTGCTAAGCGCAAATCTCGAGAGCAGCTGAACCGATTTCGCTAATTCTTTTTTTGCTGTGTTCGGTATTGTCAGGACAAGGTTTGTATTAAAGAAAAAAAAATTGTTCGAAAAAAGAATTGCACCCGTGCGAAGCTGGGGCAGGCCGCTAGTATAAAATAAAATAAATATCCTTGGACATTTCACACAATGCCATATAGTCCCAAGCCAAGCAACCTAATGCTTGTGTTATGGTAACGAGATGGCTGATAAACTACTTATACACATTTTTTTTTTTGTAAATACACATATTATAGATAAAACACCCAGACCCGGAACAAATATAATAATAATTCCGTGCGAGAATCGAACCCGGGACATGCTGCGCAGCAGTCAATCGCTCAACCACTGCGCTAACCGTGTCGTCATATAATAATCTCTAACAATCCATTTTGAAAAATACAATTCATTAAATACAAAATTAAAAGAATGCGATATTTGAACTTCGTCATCGAGAATGTTGTTCTTCTACAACTGATCTTCTACAACTTCTTTGTATCGTCATTGGTATCGTCGATCATTGGTATCGTCTACAACTTCTTTGTAGAATGAGTAATGTGTGAAGCCAAAGAAGTGAACAGTCAGCGATCAACTATTAATATATACATACATATATTATAATTATGTACCTATTTTATTGACACGAGACCTCATCTATTGAACGTTTCTTGAGTATTTAGTAGATGGCTAGTCGCCTCCTCGTAGGCCGACTCTTCGGTCTTCTGTATCACCGGTCGCAGCGTATGTATGTGGTCTACGGTGCTTAAGGCTTTACGGAATCCGGCTTGTTCGGAGGCTCGAAGTCGTCAAACTTGCTCACGAGACGGTTCATGATGACTCTCAAAAACCGCTTGTAGACATGGCTCAGAAGTGAGATGGGCCTATAATTCTTAAGTAAAGCATTGTCGCTCTTCTTACAGAAAAGTATCACCACACCTTTGTTCCGTGCCTGTGGTATTTTTCCCTCGAGTATGACGGAACCAAACAGCTTCTGAAGGGCCTTAAGAACAGGTTTTCCGCCGGCCTTCAGGAGTTCGGCCGTAATTCCGCCATCACTCGGCGCCTTGTTGTTTTTGAGCTGCTTCAGAGCCATCCTAATCTCGCACAGGCTGCCGTCCGGGATTTCTTCGGTATAGTGTCAGTCAATCTAACTCTTGGGTCGTTTGCCAGATTTGTAACGGGGTTACTAGTTGACGTGTATACCTGTCCAGAGAACCTCTCGATCTCTCTCAACAGCTCAGGTTTGGCGGATACGATCCTGCCATCATCGGTCTTCACTTTCGTAAGCCTAGCGAAATAATCGCTTGCACGCTCGGCTCAGGCATAACGTGATAATGATTAATGCTTTTTCGGGCGTGCAACCGGCGTTCATCGATTTATAAGACGTAATCACGTCAAAAAAAATTCTATCCGGATTTTATCCCAATGATACAAAAGCAGCGGGATTATCCGAAAGGGTTACCGCTACCCCGTAACATAAAGGGCTAAGGAAGGAACACGAATGACTTTTAGTCAGTAAGAGTCTGACACTCCCTTCCGCTCCACCCAGAGCGGGAGGGGACATCTGATGATTTACCATCCTAAAAAAAAGGGGTGGATTCTATCCGGATTTTATACCAGTGATACAAAAAATGGAGTTAAAATCCTGAGTATGGTGGCTTGCACCGAAAATGTGCGACAACTTACGAAATTTTAGGAATTAGAAGAAATTCTACAAATCTACAAACTTACACATGATGACCAGACCTGTGAAAACTACTATAAAGAAACAACAATAAGAAACCCAGACGGAACTTACACGGTACGACTTCCTTTTAAGGATACAAACTTAAACGAATCGCGCAGAAAAGCCGCATCACGACTACTACAACTAGAACGACAGTTCGTAAAAAACGAAAAATTACGACAACAATACATAGAATTTATGAATGAATACTTACATATGGGTCATATGAGAGAAGTAGACACAACGAACTACAACTTAGGAAAATACTGCATACCACATCAGAAAGATTCACTCACTACAAAATTACGCGTGGTTTTTGATGCGAGCAGTAAAAACAGCACAAAAATAAGCCTTAATAACAATTTGTATATGTCGCAGCCAACTGGTTAAATTAGCTTCCTCCCTCGGCTCGAACGCGGTTGAGCACAGTTCTAACCTAACCTAACCCACTTGGTCGGGGTGCAATGCCTTAATTACTGCAACCAATTCGGCTTGCGCGTGATTGGTGACAGACTTCCAACCTAAACTGTAATTGAATATCATTCAGGCCGTTAGTTGAACGGCCGCCGTTTAGTTGAAAGGCTAGGCAGTTAACTGAACGGCTAATTTAACCAGTTGGCTGCGACATATACACGATAACCGAAAAATTCCTTAAAGAGACTATTATATTACATACAATAATTATTCTATTAATTGGTACCGGTAACCGGGGTTACTTTGAACAGCCATGTGACTTTGATTGAAACTTTTATCTATACTAATATTATAAAAGAGGTAACATTTGTTTGTAAGTTTGTATGTAGGGGGTAATCTTCGGAAGTAATGAACCAATTTTAAAAAATATTTCACTGGTAGAAAGCTACATTATTCGTGAGTGCTCTAATATTATAAAGAGGTAACATTTGTTTGTAAGTTTGTATGTAGGGGGTAATCTCCGGAAGTAATGAACCAATTTTAAAAAATATTTCACTGGTAGAAAGCTACATTATTCGTGAGTGCTATAGGCTATAAATTATAAAGATATCATGCATATTAGCCGAACTATCTCAATTTTTGTCTAGCCGGGCGGAAAAAATTAGCTCTCACAACAGAGTTCTTTGCATGCGCTGCCTTAACAGTTGTATATAATTGAAAACAATGTATGGCAACATATATGGCTGATAGTATGTCATGCTCACACAAATGTCTCGCTGACGGTGGCGTGTGTGTTGGATCATTTAGCTCCCTTCAAAATGGTTGAGCTGAATGCTGCTGATCTATGCGTCATGTTCGTGAACGGGCGCCGTCAGTTGGGACTGGTCATCACTTGGCTGCCTCGGCTTATTTTTAATTATTTTACTTTTGGATTATTGTTTTGTTAAGTACTATTTGCTGTACTCTACTTTAACGCGTACGTATATTTTTTTTTTTACATCGTTCTCACATATAATTACAAATTCAACATTAATGATGTAACTAATATTTTTGTAAAATATAATTTAAAAGAGTGTCCATGGAGTTTCTTGCCCGTTCTTCTCCATAGGCACCTACGCTTTGGAATGGGCAACTAGCTTCATATTTTCTGACTGACCTATTGACACTTCAAAAGTGCCTGTAAATGGTTTAATTGAAATAAATGCTTTGAGTTTGAGTTTAAGTTTGAAGTCCGCTTTGAATAGTTCTACAAAAAAGTCCGCGACACCATATTTCTATCTTTTATATTTTAGCAGATATAGTAGCTTTTATGTGTTAAAAAAAGTATTTTTCGACGTACTTACTTTTGGACGATTTTTTAAACAACAAAATATTACAGCTTATCGAAAAAAATATTATTTTGATCACAAGAATCTATCGCTGAACGTGCGCAGCGTCTCAATGATTTAAGGCATCATGTCTCTGCAACAAGGGATAGGGAGTCTAGCGCTGAGCGCCCCGATAATATAGCCAAAGTGGCATGTAATTTATACATACATACATACATATGCAATAAAAACAAAACCCACCTTTTGGCAGTCAGGAAATAAATCATAGCACTCAGTACTAACCGAACCACACTCATACTTTCATCACAAGTTAAAATGTTTACCGCCCAACGAAGTGGGCGCGGGTCAGCTAGTTTCATATAAAATCGCGACTTGTACGTTAAACGAAACGCAAATTGTTTTTTTTTTTGTTGTCTAACATCATTGATGAACTGTTGAATCCTTTCTAGAGGACACGCTGGGAATTCACCAACTATTTTAAGCACCGTAAGCTTAAGCATTCTTTTTAGGTTTGATTAGACAGTTTTTTTTTTTTTTTTTCTCAGAATCTAGCCATATTTTTACGCACATTATTACAGAAATCGCGAGTTTAAAAAGAATCGATAACAACCAGAGATTCAAAAGATATGGACCTTGAAAGTTCAATATTGATCAAAGTAACCCCGGTTTACGGTACCGTATCGAGTACACCCACATAATTAACATTCAAAAGTATAAATCCAGGACTATATGTGGAAAAAATAGGAACCACAACTCTTAATCGAGGAACGTTTAGAATTGAAACAGATTACGAGAGAGGAAGCTTGGAACTAGACCAAAAAAATATTGAAAAAATAACATTACAATTTTAACAACTTTGCAAGGATACTCAAGACATCATGTAGGTATGAGACACATTGCAACGAATTTTATCACCATTTAGTTAGACGAAGAAAAAACAAAGTTCGAGACAACAAAAGAATACCTAACAGAGATAAAGAATAACAGGAAGAAACGAGGTATCTTGGGACAACATTTAACATCAGTGTTTGGCGTTACTGATGAAGTATACAGAGACATAGATACATTAAACAAAAATCAGCAGAAACTTATAGACGCTGCCAATCATCAAACAAAGATAATGATATCTACTATCCGTCTGTCACCTTAGGTTGCATGGTGCAGACATCCTGAATTTATTTATATATTTATTTGTTACATAGGTACTAGGTGTATGCGAGGTTAGGGCTGTAGGGCTTGTAGGGCTGGCTGAGTAGGTTCCTTTAATTTATCATATATTTTCATGTACCGTTACACCCCTAAGCAGTATTGCGGTCTTACCTGACCATTGTTAGGGGTGGCCGTACATTTTGGTGACGATCAGAGATGGCTAAAGGTGCATCTTGGCTACAGTGAGGGGTAATGAGACAAGAATATAAAATTTAAATCTGATTTATTTACACTATGTAACAGCTTATATACTACTTTTCCTTAAGAGCGTTTATGCCGTACGGCATTTCATACAAACTTTCAAGCCGTTGTTTTTCGAAATGAATGAACAGATTTAAATGAAACTTCATACGCATAAGCAGGATATACAAAGGTCTAAAAAGTTAGCAGAGAACATTTTCGAAAAATTGTGTTACAGCCAAATTAGACCGATTTTAAAGTTTCCATAGAAACAGAGATTTCCAGTTATCTTTTTTTAAATAAGACATTTTGAAAATGTTCTCTGCTAACTTTTTAGACCTTTGTATCCTGATTATGCGTATGAAGTTTCATTAAATTCAGTTCATTCATTTCGAAAAACAAGGGCTTGAAAGTTTGTATGAAATGCCGTACGGCGTAAACACTATTAGGTATACAAAATCTTTGTGTTCAATGCGTGTAAGATGCAACCAAATCATTACTTTAACAGCCAGTCGATTCTGTTAGAATCTCACCGTGAGAAGTTAGGTGAAGTGAGCTGTCATTCCATCTAATGCTATAGAGATTAATACTAATGACAGCTCACTTCACCTGAGTTATCACGGTGAGATTTTTACAGAACAGCACTACAGGGCCGCGCGTGAGCCGGGCCGAGTGCTGAGTCAATGTCCAAAAGTAACATTGAACAGATAAACTAAAGTATTTTAGAAAATATTAGATTTATGTTTACATAAGGTAAATTGTAAATTAAAAGCCGCTTTCTAATTAAAATGTTATTTAAAAACGATTTTACGTAGGTATACATTAGATAATAATACAATAAGTGGGTAAACTATACACCGTGACTTTTTAGTCGTCTTACAACGGCAGCCCACTTCATGTATCTAATGACTACTTTACATTCATAACAAAAAAAAATGGTATTTAAGAGAAAAAAAAAGAAAAAAATATTCAGTATTATGATGCATAAGTGACTTATCGTAGTTGAAACATTCTGTTGCGAGCGAAGATCTATCTACTCGACTCGTGCGATGGTTAGGTATGTTCTACTGTTTGATACGTAAACATTATTAACAGGATGTTTCATAATTCTAATGTATTATTTATTTTTCTTTGTACCTATTATCTTAATTAATGGTAAAAAAAAACACGCCTAGAGGTATTTTATGTCGGATACATTGAGTGGACCACCTTTGTCAGACGATTAAAAAATCACGGTGTATAGTAAACAATTAACCATGTATTCTAGGTAAGAAATGAAATACCTAACTACATGCTGTAAACATAACCGTCTACGAACAATTTAAGCAATTACTATTTACTGACTTTCCAGTGTGATTAAAGTGAATAGTACCTATCAATGTATGTGCTTACATCAAGTATACAATGGTTCATGCAATCTGCAGTCGATGGAACTGTAGTTAGCTTACTGTAAGGTGGAACTAGTCGCGAGCTCCAACTCACTGATGGTCATGGCCAAAAAGCACTCTATCTCACGTCCTGGCTTCGTGTCCGACAGAGATAGTATCAGTGATGAGCAGTTAGACGCTAGTCTACACGCACAACGCCTAGTTCTCACCGGTGTGGAACCTAATACAGAAACACGCTTAATCGATACGACTACATACAGAAAGTTAAGTTAACAGAAATCTCTATTCCTAGACAGCACGTTTTGCCGAAAACTTTGTTGATAGAAAACATTGTTTGTAGATATCTCGGTCCATATGAAGCATTGTTGACAGAGATCTCTGTTCATAGAAACCACTGTTTCCAGATACCTAAGTGGTTCACAGAAAGTGCAACGTAGGATGCAAGAGCGAGCGAAGGGCACCCCGAGGTTAGGTTTGGTTAGGTTACTTTAAACCCTTTACACAGAAATAGGAGTTCCGTCGACATACGATGCAAGAGCGAGCGAATCGGAATACAACGTACATATAAATAATTATTTTATTGGTTTCTGTGAACCAAGGTATCTGGAAACTGGTTTCCATGAACAAAGTTTACAGCAAGAAGTGCTATGACCAGAGATTTCTGTCAACAGTGCTTCCTATGGACCGAGATATCCACAAACAATGTTTTCTATCAACAAAGTTTTCGGCGAAACCTGCTGTATAAGAATAGAGATTTCTATTAACTGAGCTTTCTGTATGTAGTCGGTTTGGGCTCCGCTCGCCCCTTCGGTCTTGCCCCTTTCGATTAAAATGTTCCACTCACACCGTTTTTTATTATTTTGGTGTAGTGATTCGCCCCTTACGAAGGGGCGAGTGGAAAATTGACATTTAAATAATTATTTTGGTGTATCGATTTGCCCCTTACGACATTTCTTTTGAAATTTAACCAAAAAAGGTACAGTTGGACAGAAAAATCCACAATTATGAATAACGCCATGTTCGATTACTTTTAACTCTATCTGTAATCTCATCAACTCGTGACACTTGTGATAGTTTTTGCTACCTGGCTTACCTATTATAACAAAAGAAACCTTTTTTTATTATGGGTGCAATAAGCAAAAGGTTTTTTTAAATATGTTACCCGTTGAGAGAATCGTATAATGCTTTCTCTTTCTAAGTTCGTATTATAATGTGGAAGGGATGCGTTTTGCGATATTTGCTAAACCTTAGTTTAATAGATACTTAACTCCAAGTGTAACTAAGTAGGTTAATTATTCCTGTGGGTGGAATTCCTGATTGGAAGTTAAGGTAAGTTTTTATTACAACCGAATTTCCATTTTTTGTTAAATTAAATTTGTTAATTAGGTATTAAGCTAACGCCTTATATTCTATTATTTGTGTTTGGCTACTAATTCTGATTGAGTAAAATAAACTCTAGAGTCGGCAGACTAAACCATAGTCTGCCGACTCTAGAATTATAAGACGCATCATTTTAATCATTCGATTACGATGATACCTTTGAAAATATAGATAGAGAATTAGTGACGCCATTATGTCCACGCCATTTTGTTTACAATTGATGCTTTTTATACTTGTTGCAATAATTTTGTAAATTTTACAAACAAACATGCAGAGCTATTTCAAAGTTAAGGTTGAACTATTTACGGTATTTCCTTAATTTTTTTTAGACTTTTTTTAGTCATGTAAGTGTTGATTCCTTAACTTTGATCTGCGATTTTTATTTAATTATCTATAAACCAAATAGTGTAACAATATTTAATTGTTAAACATTGAAATGATTATGCACGTGATTAGATTCCAAATTACACTTTTTAACTCCATGTGCAGTTTTATTAGATACACTATTGAAGTTTTAACAAAAAATATTTATTTCAATAATTTTAAAAACTTGGAGTGCTGACAGTACTTTTATTTTACTAACAATCGGGGGCGATTTGGGGTATCTAATATTCAAGGGGGTGAGTTGATGCACTTAGGCAATTAGGGGCAAGATCCAAGGGGTGAGCGGAGCCCACACCATGTAGTCGTATCGTACAAGCGTCTTTCTATCTTAGGTTCCACACTCAGTTCTCACGCACAGAAACATCGTTCCGAAATGAAAGGTGCGTAAAAAAATTTGAAAGTGCTTTCGAAAATCGAGTTTTATAAAAAAACCATATGCATATATGCATAAATCAATACAAATACAAATAAAGTTTATTGAACTCTTCAATAAATGAGCTTTAGCGGTACCGACTTTGTTTTGAAGATTTTACAGTTCTTTTATTACCTACTTATTTACACCCAAAGTTACGTTAAAAATAGCAAGAAAAACTAATCTTTTTTGACTCATAACTTTTTAATGGTTTTTATTGTAGTATTCTGTTTCCGTACAGACAAAATTAATAATATGACAAAACGAAAATAACGTTTAACTTTGGATGCACAATATCAAACAGTGGAGTAATACTCTCCCGAAAGTACGGAAAAATATCGACTAGTGACACCTTAAGTGAACTCCTCATCTCCGCACGTTTTCATGATTAGTTCTTCGTAAGGACGGACATCAGTAAATACTAGAATACTGGTATCATTTTTAAACATTGTAAAGCTCCCTATTCCAAATAGTAAGTTGTTCGAAAATAACGTTGCACTAGAACCCAGGCCTGGGAAGTTGTCAATATTTCTAATACATATGAAAAAACCCCATTCCCGCGGCAACCACTCGTCGCAGTCCGCCACTACTGCGTCGTCTTCTTCGTAAATAGTCGTAATTAATGTATCGTAATGCCGCATTTCTTTTTTGCTTCTATATCCTAGGGAAGAAATCCGCACATCAGTGTCTATTTTATCGTTGGGGCCAGCGAGGTGGGTTAACGCACAGTTCATAAACTGACCAAGAGGGCCTGACCAACAAAAATAAGTTTTTTGTTTTTCTTTATGTACCCATACTCTTTTATTTCTGTATAATCCAATTGTGGATATTCCAATTTCTTCTTCCATTCTTAATATCAAAAGATCGTGCAGAGGAGAGTTCTGTCGATCACGCCAAATTTGATTCTGATTATTTGGCACGTATGCTATTTGACGACCACACACTATGTTTGCAATTCTCAGTTCCTTTACGGAGCGTATAACACCTGTAACTAACAACGCTAAAATGTTGTCGGTAAGATTGGAAGAACCTATCAATTTCCTAAAAGGATTATAAGATGTTAGGATACGACTATTGTCTAATAAGACCCCTGTTGCAATGTATGTCTTTTCTAATCCTTTATTTAAATAGTTTGGTACATTTAAGAGAAGAATTACATTCCTGAGATCATAGCGATCATCGTTATCTCCAATATCAGGCCACGCTGTTGCGGGACTGCTCGTCCAATTCATATCTTGAACTTTTCTAAATGCTTGAGTGTAGCATAAAACGTTACACAATACGCAAATCACCAACAAACGGGTAGTGATGCACCTGTAACACAAAAGTATTAATCAAACAATTTTATAATGTTGATGAATACTACCAGTGGTTGGACAACGAATTCCCCTTTACTGCTACGACATCAAGGTGCAGTAAAAGTCTAATTATTACTGCAGCAGTTGAAGCTATCTTGGGAATCCCAAAGCTCCACGGGCTCCACCTATTCATACAGGAAGCGACGATGGCGGCAGTACGTCTTAACACTTACTTTCGGCCTCACTGTTCAATTAATTGGTTAATCTCATTGTCAATCTCACAGTGTTTCAACAAACAATACCTCAACAGAAAAAAATATTTCTCACACAACTAAAACATTTACGTACTTCCTGAAAACCTATGATTACCAAATCCATTGAACAAAAGCGATACGGCGGCCATTTGTCAGCGTACAATACAAAACAAATTGCGTTTCGTTTTACGTACTTCGCGATTTTATATGAAATAAAAGTTTCAATCAAAGTCACCCGCCGGCTGTTCAAAGTAACCCCGGTTTACCGGTACCTAATGTGCCGTTGACTTCTTAATTACTAAACCGAATTAATTGTGGGTAGGTAGTGGTGACGGAGATACGTATCTTATTATAACATTGTTTTGTTACAAAAGACGTTATTTGTGTAGATCTTGTGAAAAAATTAAAAACTTATGAGTCGATATTAGATACCTACTTTGCTCGTAAATATTGTTTATCAGACATGATTGGAAGGAAAAACAGACTTGGAAGATATGAAAGAGAGTAGGCTTTATTTCAGGCGTATCACACTGATAGTATAAAGGCGAAAGTTTGTGAGTCTGTTTGTATGTTTGTTCCTTCTTCACGCACAAACGGCAGGACCATTTTTCATAAAATTTGATATGGAGGTAGCTGACACCCTGGATTAACACATAGGATACATTTTATCCCGATATTCCCACAGGATCGACATTTATGCGGGTGAAACCGCGGGGTGCTGCTAATAAATTATAAATGCGAAAGTAACTCGGTCTATCTGCTAGTAATCCTAACTAATATTTTCCTAATCCTATCCTAAAAAGTGCTGTTCCCGAGGAAAACAACAATAACGTTATTATGATAATAGATGGCGCCACGTGTATTGTTGTTTTCCTCGGGAACAGCACTTTTCTTTCGGTATGTCGGGTACCCTATGTCCGTTTCTGTACACCTGACAACGTATAATGCAAAATTTCAGGATGATCGGCAGAGTACTTTAGGCGTGAAAAGGTAACGAACAAACTTACTTTCGCATTTATATTTCATCCAAATCCGTTCAGCCGATTTAGCATGAACAAACAAACTTACAAGTTGGCACATGCATGGGAAGACCATGACCTGGAGAATGACATAGGCTACTTTTCATCCTGTATCGCAGACGAAGTCGCGGACAACAGCTATAATATTATAAAGCTGAAGAGTTTGTTTATTTGGTTGAACGTGCTAATCTCAGGAACTACGGGTTCGAATTGAAAAAATGTTTTTGTGTTGGATAGTCCATTTATCGAGGAAGGCTATATGTACATATACTACATAACATCACGCTACGACCAATAGGAGCGGAGCATCAATGTAACGGAATTGTTCTAAAAAAAAAGTTCGCGACAGCATATTTTGTCTATCTTTTAAGGTTGACTCACTATAACCTTTTCTATGGTATAAATAATGCATTATTCTCTTTAAAATAATGGTTATAGAACCATTATTTTAAAGAGAATAATGCATTATTTGCGATGGTGTTTTATAAACATCATATTAATGCTTACCCAAATAAATACATAATTCATCAAAAGTATTCAATTCATTTGATTTCAATGAATATCTTAGGAGAAAAATCATAGTTTTAAAATAACTTCGCAATGCGGCTGGTCATGAGTTCTAATAGTTCCACTCTTACTGATCATAGCGTGATGTAGGACCTAAAATAGCTTCTTATAGTAATGTACTAAGTATGAAAATATTTTGGGTTTTTTCCTTAATTAACGCGGGTGAAACCGTGGGGCACAGCTAGTGTTAGCATAATTCGACAAAATTTAAGGAACACCATTTGTTTCGCGCGATTTTTGTAATGGTCCTTTAAAGAAGGTCGTTCATAATTATGAGCACAATAATCCCATTTTAGTTATTTATATCTATGTATATCTTTTATACATAATTATATATTTTTTTAATGACACTTATTATTGATCGAAGATTACTTACATTGTTTCAACAGTCCACTAGCAGTGATCCAAGACAATTAGACGATTGGAATAATTTAAAATACTTACCTGTACCTGTGTTTAGGTATAGGTCTTGTTGTTTGTTTTGATTAAACAAGTCTGGCCAAGAGCGAATCGGGCTTGCACAATAGTGTTCTGCACTATGTTTTTTTTATGGACGGTTTTATAAATAATTAAGGCGACTACATGACCTAAAACGCGGTCACTATCGGACTGCATAGAAAAGAAAGAGAAGCGCGATGACACAAAGCTGGTAATTTATTGCAAAATATGAAACAATATTCTATTTACAAACTATTTCCAAACTACTTAATAATAAACAATCCATCACTGAATGCAGTTTAGCTTTAGCAATTTAATGGTATATTTTTAATTATAATTAAAATTGTTAATGAAGAGATACACTGCTTTTAAAGAAATGTCAGAGGTGTATTTGAAGATTTTTTTGATGCATTAATGTACCTACGTTTAATTGTGATTTGAGTTCCAACACTGTTTTAAAATAAGACTTGGAAATATGTCTATTTTTTTTTTGGTCAAAATGATTTACGGTTTAAGAGATACACTGTTTAAAAACCAACTTTTTGACTATTTTTAAGTAACCTCCGCCTTAAGTACCTACCGAAGAATTCTGAACTGCTGGGGTGGTTCACACATAAATCTTTATTCTATGACAAAAACCTATGCCTGAAGTAAACCTTATTATTAGGGTTCCGTACCAAAATGGTAAAAAGGAACCCTTATGGTGCGACTCAGTTTGTCTGTCTGTCTGTCACAGCTTGATATCTCAAGAACTCTTGAAATTTAGAATAGTTTTAGATGACGTTTGCCAAACTATTTTGCAAATAAGCTAGATTTTTTTTTCTGCAACAGGTACCTATGAAAGGCTTCTGAAAAATTCTAAGTGTTTCTATTTTTCTACGGCATATTGTGGGATATCATATGAAAAAGCGCAATTTGCACATTCTCAAACACTTTTTTTTTTTTTTGTCGTTCAGATTTCGACTTTTGATGAAAAATGTAAAAAAAATACGGTCCCCCCCCCTTATCTCCGAAGTTTGCATAGATGTAAATATGACGGGAAAAATAAAGCGATGTCTCTAAATAGCACACTTTCAGAAATCATCAACTTTAGTTCCACTATCGGTCAAGAGATGGCGCTGACCTGAAAATGCAATATTCTACACCGCAGCGTGGTGTTAAAATTCTCTGACGAATGTAGGCCTCAACGATGAAAATTTAAAAACATATGATGGTACGGAACCCTCAGTGCGCGAGTCCGACTCGCTCTTACTTACCCGGTTTTTTTTCCTGTAACTTGGTCTAATAATATTAAAAGTTTATTTAAGATAAATAGGATCCAATTTGTTAGTAGTATAATTACTATTCTCAAAATACCGAGTTTCAATAGATCGAATAACAAAAAGTCCGACTTAATGATAATTCGAAACATCAAAAATACTAATTCCGATTATTAGAGTACCGATTAATTAGAATTCCGAAATAAAAATGCCTTGTAAAATGAATAGCAAGACAAATAAACACATAATTGCTCGTCAGAGAGAAGTATAATAATAGGTACCTATTACGTTTATTAGGAGTAACTTTATTTCGCTATTCACAGTTCTCGCCTAACCTAACCCAAATGAATCACCAACAATAGGTACCTAGAGGAGATCTGGCGCTCGGCGGCCGCGGCACGCTCGCCTTCGCGCTTTAATGGTCACCCTAACCTAACCCAAGTGATTCACCAACAATAGAGGGGATGTGGCGTTAATGGTCACTGTTCTAACCTAACCCAAAGGATTCAATAACAGTACATGGCCAGACAAATTCGGATTAAAATATTTCGGAGTATTCGCGTGTGCCCTTTTGGATAACGCTTTCAGACACACCCAAATACTCCGAAATATATTATTCCGAATTTCGATGTTCCGTTTTTCAAAAGTCCGAATTTCATAATACCGAAGAATTATAACACTTATAAAAAAAGATGGACTCCGCGCCACGCATATCGAAAATGAAGCACAGTAAGTATAAGTACTGCTTGTACAAACACGGCCTCACACTCACATTTACATCATAGTATGCCGACATTGCCGACCGGCCGCCATTACGAACACGACAGCGTCAATAGTCAATCACGCACACATACCTAGATCGGTACGGTGCTTCACTTTCGATATGCGTGGCGCAAAGTCCATCTAGTCTAGGCATCTAAAACTTATTAAAAATCACGAAATTTATTTTACCGAAAGTCGTCCTCTGTACATTTTACGTGCTTGAAGTAATAAATAAAAATAAATAAATACGATTTGAATTTTCCGATTTTCATACGTTCGAAGGATCAAATGCTCGATGACCAGCAATTAAAGACTAAACGTAATATTATTCTTCTGTCTGACGAGCAATTATGTGTTTATTTAGACAATTATAGCAAAAACTGAATAGCAAGACTGCTGTTCAGATTTACAAGGCGTTTTTATTTCGGAATAAATTAATCGGTAAGTAGGTACTTACTTTAATAATGGGAATACGTATTTTTGTTGTTTCGCGGACTTTTTGATAATCGATCTATTGAAACTCGGTACCTAAGTAGGTACTTGACCGATTTGGCATTTTTTTATTTTGTTTTAATATGTTTGCATTTAGTCCGAACTAGGTTTTAATGAAAAAAAAAATAATTATAGTTTCCTGTAAAATGTTCAAATTCTGGAAAAACGAACTTCCTTTTTTATGGGTTTTTTTTGTGATTTGCTACTAACACTAGTTATTATAAACGTTAGGAACATAGACATTTTGGAATTAGGTATAAAAATAGGATGACTGATACATCGGAGTTGTTGTAATAGGAAT
This sequence comes from Gortyna flavago, assembly GCA_963669345.1. NCBI lineage: Eukaryota > Metazoa > Arthropoda > Insecta > Lepidoptera > Noctuidae > Gortyna > Gortyna flavago. The sequence continues at coordinate 1,110,136 of OY770147.1, read as the reverse complement.
TTTGAATTATGAAAATCGGTATTTTGAAATTCGTATTTGTGACTGTCGGAATAAAGTTTTTTGTAGTGTACCTACCTACCGTATCCAAAACATTAATGCCGTAATCTCATTTAAAAAACCCTAAGTACTATGTTATTGTGTCCAAAAACTCAAGTGACAAAACAGTTTAAAGTCCTGATCAAAGACCCCTAAATCTAACAGTCAATCATAAAATCTACACACCGTGAAAACCAACGAAAACAGTGAAAACAGTAAATAAAGTTAGTGTTAAAAATTTTGTGCATAAATCTGTGGAATGTCAGTCATGTGAGTCAGCAAGTGTAACGTATTTTAATTTAAACAATGATGGGCGTTTTGGCCGGTAGGTAGGTATGTCCACTAAAAACCACATATAGGTAGGTACCTACATCAAATGAAAGTTTATATCAAACTCATAAGCATCAATCTTCATTATGAGCAGAAGGCTGTGAAATACCGGGTTAAAGAGACATCATACCTGCAAGTATTATGTAAACGTATTAGTTTATGACTCTTAATGTTCACTGCAGTTCTCAATAATATTATTTAGTACTAGCTGTGCCCGCGACTTCGTTCGCGTGGATGTCGGAAAACAACAGGTAATGCGTCGCTTAGGAAAGGTGTAATTGCCACTCCTTCATTGAAAAGGAAGAATCATCAGATCTTGCCTGGTAACGCTTTCCTTACCTAGGGTTCGCTACCACGGCCCTTTCGACTGCAATCACTGCGTCTTCATGGTTCATAATGACAATGCGACAAAGTGTCACTTTGATTTTTGAGAATAAATTAAAATAAAAGCGCCTGCTCGAGGCTGATTATCTAACCAAACAGCCATAATTATGTCCATTAACCCAACCAATCATTAATGTACCAACTTGTAAAATCATATCACCATTTTATCTAAAGTAGGTATATCTGAGATTAGTAGGTGAAGTTTGAAGTTAGTTTTTCTAAGTCTTGGTTTCTTCTCTGTGGTGAATTCAGAATTTCTTAACTTGGTATTGAAGATATCATATATACCTACCAATATTATGCCTTATAAAGCATCGAGATATCTAGATGATAAAAGGAAGAATACATTAATGGTAAGAGTAAGAAGCAACCCATTAAACTTTGGTTATATTTGACACCGGCCGCCATTTAAACTACGAAGATGAAACCCATGAAAACTTTAGACATGATTTTGATTTAGACCTTATACTGCCGAAAACCAGAAAAAAAATTGTAAAGATAATTACAAAAAAATATACTTAACCGACTTCCATAAAAAACCCTAGAAAGTGCAAAATAACCTTAGTTTTCGAAGACGTTGCGCGTTGGCAAGAAATTACAGACTTCTGAAACCAAAGGTCTATTGCACTTTGAAGTGTGTTTTTAAGTCGGTTGTATTTTATTTTATTTCACACAAAGTCGTGTAAGTTTATATTGAAAACCATGAAAACGACACACATGATAAAAAAAGAAAAAGAAAATTGCAGCCGCCATCTTCGATTTTCATTTTGACGTCACAATCGGCTTCAGCACTCTCGAAAACCATGAAAACGACACACACTACCAATTTTTCGATTTGCAGCCGCCATCTTGGACTTTCATTTTAACCAGTACTGAAACGGTTTACCAACAGTCGATTGGTCCATGAACCGTTGGTCAACACCATTAACTTTTCATCCAAAGGACTTGTGACCCACGAAAGTTTCCCCAACAGAACTCTACGTCAGTGAATGCTTAACCAACAGAATGTTTTGACCAATAACTTTTCACCCAAAGAACATTTGACCCATGTCAAACAGAACTAAGGATGCAAGGGTGAGCGAAGCGAGCTCGGGACTTGGGGCACCCCGACTCGGACAGGTAGGGTTCGAGGGGATGATGGCGGCTCAAGTGAGCGAGCAAAGCGAGCGAAGGGCACCCCGAGGTTAGGCTTGGTTAGGTTACTTTATACCCTTTTCACAGAAATAAAGGACTACGTCTTATTATTATTTTACTTTCACCTTTCCCGGCGTCTGTTGGCCTTGTTCTTTGGGTGAAAAGTTATTGGTCAAAACATTCTGTTGGTAAAGCATTCACTGACCTAGAGTTATGTTGGCAAAACGATCGTGGGTGAAAAGTCCTTTGGAAAAAAGTTAATGGTTTAAAGATAATGTTCACCAACGGTTCATGGGCCAATCGACGGTGGGTAAGCCGTTACAGTTTCATTTTAACCTCACTATTGGCTTCAGCACTATCAAAAACCAATAAAACGTAACCCATAAAAAAAATTGCAACCTCCATCTTGGATTTTCGTTTTGACCTGCCTATCGGCTTCAGCACTTTTGAAATCTATGAAAACGACATCCATGACAAAAAATCAAAACAAAATTGCAGCCGACATCTTGGATTTTCATTTTGACCTGACTATCTGCTTCAGCACCCTCGAAAACTGACAAAACGACACCAATGACAAAACATTTAAAAGAAATGGAGCCGCCATCTTGGGTTTTCATTTTGACCTGACTATCGACTTCAGCACCCTCAAAAACCATGAAAACGACAAACATGACAAAAAAAAATTGCAGCCACCATCTTGGATTTTCATTTTGACCTGACTATCGACTTTAGCACCCTCGAAAACCATGAAAACGACATCCATGACGAAAAAGTTAAAAATTTAGGCAACCGCCATCTTAGATTTTCTTTTTGACCTCAATTACCGGGGTCAAGATCCACGAAAAATAGCTCTCTCTCTGTGTGTCTCTATCTATCTATTACTATGAAAAATGAGGCATAACGCTTTTTCGTAATTTGACGATTTCTCCCTTAGAACTCCTACCGCAAGCTCCATATAAGAACTTCGTTAAAAAACGCTCTGCGTTACTCAACTTTCTATATCAATAATTATCTAACTTCTTTATCGCTCAGAACACCACATTAATTATTATTATCTTACATTATCCTCACTTTTTGTTTAAAATTCTTTTAGCGCCACAGGCGCCACTAAATAAACCATCAATGGAAAGCGATTTTTTTAATATCATTATCATAACTTTTTAAAATAACATAGACATAAGTAGGTATCTGTGTTATTTCGTCATTTAAGTAAGCATAAACTAATAGGACGTGATTATTCACATCACAACAACAATATGTTTTCGTTAGTAGGTACTATATCGCGCCAATAGATGTCGTTACGTGTTACTAAAAAACGTAAAAAGTTGTTCCTAGAATACTTTAAATTGATTATATCTTTTGATAGAGTGAACCGATTGCGATGAAACAAAAACTAATCACTGCTCCGAGTTCTACACCATATTTGAGTATAAAAAGTAACCGTATTGGTTTGGTACTTTTTACGTTGACCCTGTTCAAATCAATAATCTGTCACATCCAAACAGACAAACAGACAAACCGACAAACCGACAAACAGACAAAAATTCCAAAAATTGATGAAATGGCATCTGTTGGTTATCCTTTAACACCCCAACTATTTTTTTTTGAAATATTTTCAATGTACAGAAACGTCTCGTCTACAGATTTATTATATGTATAGATATAGATATAGATAGATATAGATATAGATTGACTCACAACATTGAGGGGCTTAGGGATAAGTAATAACAGCCGCACGGGTCGATCGATCAGGTTAAGCTACGCTTGCCGTGGTTGGTCCCTGGATGGTGTAACGTTACGATTAGCTGGACTGTGGACATGCTAATTGTAACTTACGTTATTTATAGTTAGTTATAAAGTAATACATCACAGATAAAAAAGTTTCTGGCTTCTGGCCGGTTTCGATGCTGGTTCCGCTGGAACGAGAGGTAGTGATGGAGGAAGTCTCTCGCCAAATTGGCGCGGCAAGTCCGTGATGAAGGAGGTCGCTCAACCGAAGCGTCCCTCGCAGAGGGAGCTCGAGGAGGTCGCTCGCCGTCAACCGGCACGAGCGAGGATCGCCCAAAAGTTGGAGTACTCCTGTCAAGCTGCCATCAAATCAAGGAGTGAAGCGCACACTAAAAGTTACTTTGAATTAAAGAAAAGCAGATGCAGATTTATTATAATGAAACACTAATTTAGTTGTAGTTTTAGTATCTAGCACAACAGAGTTAAAATCCTGGACCTGAACTGAACGTTTATTAAGGCGACTACATGACCTAAAACGCGGTCACTATCGGACTGCATAGAAAAGAAAGAGAAGCGCGATGACACAACGCTGGTAATTTACCTGCAAAATATGAAACAATCATCTATTGTTGATATATCAAACACCAAACAAATAAAAACCGTATACTATAATTCGGGGAATTAAATTGTCTTTTATATGGTGAAAGTTTTATGAAAATACACCCGATAGTGTTTGCGTGATTATCGTTTTTATGTCCGCGGTAGACATTACTTTACAAATTAATTACACTATGTTAAAAACATATAATTGCAAATATTCACATATCAAATTACGAAGCAAATGGTCTAGTATAATATTTATTTTTTTCAAAGAAATCAGTCCGGTCGATTAGACGTGATGTTGAATTTAAAATCATTAGAAGTCGTATATCTGCGCCTTAATGGAGACGGCCGGTTTTATACTCTCTTAGTCAAACATTCTAGAAGAAACGTTCAAAATGTCAAACTTAAAATTTATTACAATGAGAACATGACCTTATAATTATAGTGAATAAAGTAAAACTGACAGATGACAATTTGATGAAAATGTCAAAAGTCCATGGTCAAAATATGAAAATCAAGAGAGAAGGAAGAAATTAATAGTATGAAATACAGATTTGTATGTAAAAACAGTCAAAGGCAACCTACGAATTAGTACAGTATTATATATTTATTCGTAGATGTTTATTTTCGTTCATTGTAGATGTAGAAGGCAACTAAAGGTTTGTTTTTCAGTGGTAACAGCAAACGGGGCCTAAAAAGTAGAAAAAGGCGACTTTGGCAGAATCCTAAAACAGTTCATATCACGCAATTTCATCTGTATGACAGTTTTGTATGGAGATTCGTAAAATGCTATAGGTACACCTCTGCCTAACCCTTCAGGAATATATAGGTGTGAAACTGTCAAACAAATGAATTGCGTGATATGAATTGTTTTATGATACAATTTCATACTGTAAAATAGATTTAGGTACCTATTGGATTTTATAGCAAGAATTGTTTTTTTTTCAAAGTCAAAGATTTATTTGCTTACTAAGTGTACATTTTGGTGTTGTTTACAAATGTAGGTGCTTACAACTTAGCGGCCTTTTCAGACATCGCAAATTTGAGGGCTAAACTAGCAAACATTTAAACTATGATGTAGGATTAATCAAATCTAATAATTCAATTCTTAGCATTTTAACGCATGCACATTCTTATAATTAATTAATTAATTTACTCCAATTGGGTGATTGTGTATAATGTCTGTGTGCGAGGCTACGTGAGTGTCTGTATTTTTTAGTTGTTCATTCAGGTGTATGTCTGTATTTGGTATTTACTTTTCAACTATTAATTATTCAATTATTTAGGTATGACTGTATTTTTTAATTTTGTAATTATTTAGCTTTTTATTATTTTATTATACAATTTTTTAATTTTTATTTTATTATTATACAATTTTTTAATTTTTATGTCATTTTTCCTGATTCAAGAATTCCTCAGTTGAGTAGTAGCAGTTTTCTAGAAGAAATGTTTTTAATTTGTTGTTAAACGGAGTGAGTCTAGTTTAATTTTTTATCTCTTGAGGCAGCTTGTTGTATATTCTTATTGCCATGTGTTGTGGGCTTTGATGTAATATTTTAAGTCTTGATGGTGGTTGGTATAAGTTATGTTTGTGTCGGGTGTTATAAGTGTGTATGTCCTTTACTTTGGTGAATGTGTGTATGTTTTTGAATACGTAGATACATATATCGTGTAAATATATACATGGGAGCGTGAGTAATTTATATTTAAGGAAATAGGGTTTACAGCTTTGTCTATTGTTTATTTGGGCTAAGATTCTAACACATTTTTTTTGTAAAATAAATATCTTCTGTATGTTTACACTGTTTCCCCACAACATAATACCATAGCTTAGCCACGAATAGGCATAAGCGTAGTATGCTGATAGTGCAGTTTTTGTGTTCGTGCTATGTTTTAATTGGAATAGTGCGTAGGTGAATTTTGATAATTTTGTTGCTAGTTCTTCTATGTGACATTTCCAATTTAGGTGTGTATCTATATTTATGCCTAGTAATTTAAAAGTTTCTACCGTTTCTATAGGTGCATTTTGAAATCTGATATTCATTTGGATGGGACATTTTTTATATGATCTATATAACATTTTTTATATGATATGTTGTGACCGTCAAGATGGAGGGACAAGTCTTGGATTTCAAATCATAACATAACATTGTCAGCTTATAATGTTCCCACTGCTGGGACACAGGGCCTCCTCTCTGTGATAGAAAGTGGGTCGTAATCCATCACTCGGGCCCAGTGCGAGTTGGTAGATGTCACATGTCTTCGAATTTTTGGTTCTAAGACATGCCGGTTTCCTCACGATGTTTTCCTTTACCGTTTGGAGAGCAATGGTGATGAAATAATTTACACAAAGTAAAGCGCCTGTCTGGGTTCGAACCTACGACCTACAACTCGTAAGTCGCGGCCGTTACCACTGGGCCACCACTGGATTTCAAACCATACTACATAAAAGTTTAATACTCTAAATTTACTATTTTCAATAATAACAATTTCTAAATCTCTAAATTTACCTTTGCAATAATATTAGCTACTTACCTCAATTTATTACGTAGTTACTTAACAAAATCCTTTGGCCCCTCCATTTTGACGTCAAAATGGAGGGTCCATATAGGCTGGTCGGAGGAGTATCCTACCTACCTATATAGTGTTACAATACCTTAATTCTACTTTAGAAACATGTAATTTGTTTATCTCTAACACGAATCGTCTGAGAAATATCGACCATAAATATTGGTTCGTCCTTAATGAGGATTCAACAAATTGGTCAGGCATGATAATGGATCGTTTTTCTTGTTTTTAGAATTTTCTACCTTTAGAGTAAGCAAATTATTTACGTTAAAATGTGTCTTATAAAAAGTAGGTAGGTACTAATTATTTTTTTAAACTTATTTGTATAAAAGATGTTACCTATTACTTAATGAAATAACTGTAACCTAAAAGGATAATTGAACTCATCATTATGAACAACATTCACAATGGAACCAAAGCAAAATGCGCGAAAGAAATATCTGCGGATCCAAAAATTTTTTAACAGATTTCAAAAAGGAGGAGGTTTTCAATGCCACTGTATTTTATATATTTTTTGTTTATATTTTACGCGATATCCTACTTCTTGCACGCCAGCAGTTACTTTCTTCATTGCCAACGAAATAGAGTTTCTTCTTTGTTGTTTGTATGTTGTACATGCCAATCTAGATTTCTTAACAAATGGAAGTAGATATACCGATTATCCGTAAGAAATACAGACTTACACCAAAAAAAACTTAATAAACTTTAAAAAAAACTTATCCTAGTTTTAGCCATAACAAATTTCTTTATTCTATGACTTCGGAAAGTACCTTAAATGTTTTATTTTATACACAGACTCTCTTAAGGAGGAAGGTTACAGTTTCCTTAATTTTTTAGTTGTTTGTGTGGAATTTCTAGCCTGTAAAACAAAATTCAGGTTTCTAGGATTTCCGGAAGTGTCCTAGAGATTTTGATGAGTTAGCGACGAAATCGACGAATTTTAGGTATTAATAAAATCCAAAGCAGCTAGACACATGACACTTAATGTGTTTCATAAGTCTGATAATTACATTTTATTCTGAGAATTTGATATGAAAATAAGAAGTAACGCTTCGAGAAAAGGTAGGTAGTACGCCTGCTTTCTGCTTTTTGATTTCTCGTGGCTTGGCGGAGCGGGGGTACTACCTTCAGTCCAACTCACCTGCACGTGGTACATCCTGCTAAAAACGCACTAAAAAAGCTATCCAAGATATCATATCTGACCAAATTCTTGAATTATCAAGGAGGGACCAATATTAATTATAAGGTCGATATTTTTCAAACGATTCATATTCGAGATAAACAAATTACATAATTCTAAAGTAGACACTGACGTCAAAATGGAGGGACAAAGGATTTTGTTAAATAACTACGTAGGTATACATTGAGGAAGGTAGGTAGCTAAAATTATTACATAGGTAGCAAATAGTATACATAGGTAGCAAATAGTATTAAACTTTTATGTAGGCTGATTTGAAATCCAAGACTTGGTCCCTCCATCTTGACGGTAGGTACCTAACGAATTGTTGGGCACTTCGATCAATAATAGTAGGTACCTACCTACATTTGGGCATATATAAGGTGCTATAAAAATATCTGCCACGGTTGCAATGGGAGACAGTATTCTGTATATAGATTACGATAGTAAAGATACATTAATGATCTTATGTCATAAATTTTTTCATACAAAAAAATGTGTTAATTTTGAATTAATTTAGTTCCATGAAACCGTCCCATAGTAGTCAGCTAATTTCGGTGTTCATTCACAGAATAGTTAGAAAAAGATACCAATTGTTTTCATTGACGAAGCGACACATCGCGTGTAGTTTGTGAACCCATTTATACAGAATAGAGCAAATGTTTATTTAGTCCGGGGTACAAAATTTCTTCACTACTGTAATCTATATACAAAATACTGTGTCCCATTGAAGCCGTGGCAGATATTTTTATAGTACCTTATATAAAAGATGTGGTTTTGCTGCAGCAAAATACCACATTTCCCCGACAACCCCAATTTTCGACTCCATTGAACGACTCATCTGACCTGTGGAAGATGCTCACATCCATTCATCTACTAGAAAAGAGTTAATAATATTGAAACGGCTAAACAGATCTTATTGAATCACACTCTTGATTTAGTCACCATTCAAACAAAACAAAAAATTTAAAAAGTCCCCCTTTTTCCGTCAGGAAACAAGCAACACACAAGAAGTATGGACATAATGGAGGACAAAGAGCATTACCGAACGAAACAAATCGAACTGTCAAAGTGTCTGTGTCAAACATGTGTCAATCGCAAACGTGACACTGACACGCGACTCAGTGCGTTCCGAATTGGGAATATAATCGAAGTAATCGATTTGAGCGTGCTTAAACCCGTACCGAATTAGCGTGAGCGCGATAACGATGTCCCGTGAATCGTCATAGATGACGTCATGACATGCGCCATCTTGCGATAACGCCGACTATGCCTTGTAATAATATCACCGTGAGCGCTGTCAAAAATGACACGCGTGTGTGTGTGTGTACAGACGCCAGCACATCAACCTACTACAATCTGTCAAATTTCTTTGATAGATTTTCAACTTTATCGCTAAAGTATAAGGTTCAAAGTTGATTGGGAAAATTTGACAGTTTCGGGTAGGTTGATGTGCTGGCGTCTGTACATATGAGAATGAGGATGTGTCAGTGTGTGTATTGTTTTGAGTTGCATCATATCTTTAAATTAAACTAACGTGGCATTTTCGAAATTGTGCTTTTGGCTGACAGGCGCCACCTAACCAAAGAAGAAGAACTGAAGAAGAAATGTGGTGTGTTTATACATACAAAAAAATACTGCTGTAATATTGTTTTGACATTGAGTAAGCACTGTGAGAGCGTTCACGAGCGTTCCTAATTATTGACAGCTCTCAGCTGTCATAATCGTAATATCTGGAACGCAATTGAGACGATTTGAGCGCTGCGCTGTGAGCGATTATAGCCAATTCGGAATGCGGTCAAACTAATCCAAACTCGATCGAAAACAAGTTGCTTGTATCTATATAGTATTTTATTTTATAAATTATTTGAGTTGTGAAAGAATATACCTAACAAACAGATTCCGTGAAATAATAATTATTCGTTAGTGGCGATATGCTCGAACAATAACAAAACGAGGTGATTTTAAAACTGGATATTACCGCTATCAAGAGAACTGATAATATTCATTGCGGTTACTAATGACTGCATAATGCTGGAAGCAATCGGTAAGCATTTATGATATTACGCCAGTTTTAAACATGACGCAGGTAGCTACGTACGTGTTCATAGATTTGGAGACCACCGGTCTCCCGCCGTATGAGTATAATAAGACGAGAATTACTGAATTAAGTATGGTGGTAGTGAGACGAAGGCATATTTTGGACAGACAGGGGGCAGCGCCGCGCGTTCAGGAAAAGCTCACACTGTGCATCTACCCTCGCAGACTCATTCACCCTGATAGCTCAGCTGTAACAGGTTTGGACAACGACCTACTGGAGCATCAAACACCCTTCAACATTAATGTCTTTAACACTATAAACTCTTTCCTACAATGTTTGGAGAAGCCAGTGTGTTTAGTTGCACAGAACGGACACAATTTCGACTTTCCAATCTTAAAAAATCATTTTGAGAAGTTAGGAGTTAGTTTACCAGATGATATCTTGTGTGCTGATAGCCTTCATGGGTTTTATGATATTGAATCTAAAAGAAATCAGGATAATGCTTCCAAAGCAGGTGTGTCCATTGTTGATTATAAAACAAATGGTGTAAAGACTGATGAGTCATCTGGTGACCAAAAACAGAATAACCTAACATCTGACAAGGTAGTAGAAGGACAAATATGCAATGGTTCCAATACGGAGTATTTAACAGAATATTTTTTTAAAGATTTTGATGAAAATGATGATTTGCATTGTCAGCAAACAATACAACAGCAGAATGAAAGAACACCCGTACAGAAACAGGGCACTCCAAAGGTAACAAAGAGTTTATGTACAGATAAACGAAATAAAGTGAAACGAAAATTATTCTTTAAGAAGCTTGGCACAGAGCTAAGCAAAAAGCCTAGTTGTTCATACAAACTGAAAAACTTTTATGAGCGTATTCTAGGACGACCTGCAATAGAAGCTCATCGGGCAGAGCATGACTGCATCATGGCCATGGAAGCTTCAGTTGCAATAGCTAAAGAATTTGTGGAGTGGGTCGACAATGCAGACAACCATTGCAAATTCAGTGAAGTGAATGCTATGAAACTTGGTGTGCCAATTGGAGATTAATGTATAATGCATTGCCAAATTCTTAAGGCTGAAATACATGCTATTAAAAAGCATACTGGTGAATTATAGTCATCTGCTCGAATTTCGGTCATGGTGGCCAATCTCAAGAGAGACTAGATATTATAGTGCACAAGTGTGTGAGAAGCAGGTGCACGGGTCTTCCATCACTCTCATAGTCTGATTGGACGGCAATCCGACACGTCTCATAAGTAATTTATTTCGGAACAATATACATTGTCTAGAAATTTTGTAAAATAAAACAGTACCATTCAATTACATATAAGAAACAAGAAAAAAAAAACGTCAAAGATAATAAAAATAACAAGACTAGAGAGAGATCAGATGCAGGACCAACGGCTACAACATAAATCAAATCAATTTATTTGCCATAAGTGATGGTACAATTTCAATCTTAACATAATTAATTATACAGATCCATAACAGATTACATCATATTAATGTGACATAGCATGTGTATTGCAGCTTTATTCTCATTTGGAATGTCAGACGTACTGTGCTAATTGTTTGCATGTCTGTTTTCTTTTTTGCAATATTTTTTTAGTCTTATTAATAAAACAAATCATGTACTTAAAAGTTAGTTTTCAAAACCATTTTATATACTTAATGTACCCAATTTTTGTCATGCTTTCTTATTTTATTTTATACTTTTAATATTTTGCGTAATCGTGGTTTGTTTGTATACTTAATGTAAAGGATAGAATATTCTTTATAATGTACACCACAAAAAAATAATAGTAAAAGTGAAGAGTGAGTGTGTAAGTGAACAAAGTTTGTGATCTAAATTCTTTTTGTTGTAGGTATTTACTACAAATTCTTTCATTTTAGTGCAATGATTCTGTCATAAATCGCAATTTAAAATTAAATTGTTAATACTTTTATTCTGTATGTCTCTTTAACCGGTTGAATGTCGTAATTAAGACAAGACACAATTAAAAAGCCATTGTGTCTCGCGTAGATCTCCGTTCCGCCATACGAAGGGTTAAATCAGATTTTTACAAGATTTTATCTATATTCTTATTAAATTATAAAGCTGAAGAGATTGTTTGTTTGGTTGAACGCGCTAATCTCAGGAACTTATGGTTCGAATTGAAAAAAAATTTCGCGCTGGATAGTCCATTTATCGAGGAAGGCTATATACGCTATACAACATCACGCTACGACCAATAGGAGCGGAGCATCAATGAAAAATGTTGCAAAAACGGGAAAAATTATTCCTTTTGAGAGCTTCCGCTGCGTACGCTGCGTAAACGGTTAAATTTACGCAAAAATCATGTTCCTATGACGGAATTGTTCCCCTTTAAAAGTTCTAAAAAAAGTCCGCAACAGCATAATAATATGTCTATCTTTTAAGGTTGACTTAAATAAACTTTTTTATTCTAATCAAATGTGTTCTAAAATAATGATTTCAAATTATTTGGGAAGGCGTTTTTATAAACATGATATTAATCCTTATCCAAATAAATATGTAAGTACATTATTCATCACAAGTATTTAATTTTGAACACAATTGCCCTTGACATCATTTGATTTCAATGAATATCTTAGGAGATATCATAGTTTTACAATAACTCCGCAAGGCGGCCGGTCGGGACCTCGATTCGTGGAGATGCATTTGAATGGACCCGGTTACCCGGTACAAATTGCCTCCGAACGGACCGAACGAATAGCAACAGACATATTTACTAGTATCAAAAGCAATTAATTTCAATCCACTCATGAACATGTCCATTGTCAAAAAGTAGCCCCGAACGAAAACCGCAAAATGTCCACATGTCAAAAAGTGACCCCGAAGAAATGACGTCAGAGCGACCGCGTTCCGCCCGTTATTTTTTGTAATTTTGTCCATAGAGGAGGCCATTAGCTCTCAATCTAAAATACTTAATATTATAAAGAGAAAATATTTGATTTTTTGTATGTGTGTTAAGCTATCAAGCTTAAACGGCGGAACGGATTTGGATGAATTTTGGCACATGGGTAGACCTAGTAGACCAGGACATAAGATACTTTTATCCCAATATTTCCATGGGATCGAGACTTATGCGGATGAAACCGCAGGGCATAGCTAGTTACAAAATTTAATTAGGTGAGAATTATTATAAAAACTAGTCTGAGGCTTACTAAGGGCCCATTTGAGCTCTTATTTTTTTTGTTGTGTGGTAAGCATGCGCATTATAATGCATTTTGAAATAAAAAAAACATGTAAGTACAGACGCCAACACATCAAGCTACCCGAAACTGTAAAAAAATTCCAATCAACTTTGAACCTTACGCTTTAGCGATAAAGTTGAAAATCTATTAAAGAAATTTGACAGATTGAAGTAGCTTGATGTGCTGGCGTCTGTACAATAAAAGTGGTATTTTTATAATAAGTATTTTTTATGTGTTGTAGGATGAAAATGCAATTAAAGTAAAATATTCGATGATATTTGGAATGTTTTTCGATTTTTAATTCAAAATAATATCATGTATTATTATGGTTGAATTGCTTAGTACAATGATCTCTATTTTGAAAATTACCAAAATTTTGTTAACTGTACCACTAGGTAGGTACAGATTATTTTTGTAATAATTAATTTAGAATTTATTTGCTACTTTATTTTTTAAGATAGGTAAGTAATTTAACAATAGTAAAAGATTTTATAAAAAGCATAATCATTAATTGACAATTATGTTTAAGAATAATTTAAAAAAAAAATACTAAATAAACTTTTATATGTTTTATTAACGGATTTTTTTTCAACCTAGCCTTTAAAGTACTAGGTACCCTCATACGAGTACAAGAAACTAAACACTTGGAGGAGATAGCGATATCAGATGCTTGTCAATTGTTGAATAATAATAACAATTTAAGAATTTCGCTCTAAATGTAGGTACAACAAAAACTTAATCTACGTACAGTACAATTTAATAGGTATTTGATGGTTGTACAGCAGCACGGGCCCTATTAGAAGGCTAAAAGTCACCCAAATGGCAATGGAGAGGGCTATGCTTAGAGTTTCCCTGCGTGATCGAATCAGAAATGAGGAGAATCGCAGGAGAACCAAGGTAACCGACATAGCCCGAAGAATTGCCAAACTTAAGTGGCAGTGGGCAGGGCACATTGCTCGCAGAACAGATGGCCGATGGGGCCGAAACGTTCTGGAGTGCCGACCGCGTACCGGAAGACGTAGCGTTGCAAGGCCTCCCACAAGGTGGACCGACGACCTTGTGAAGACCGCAGGAACCCGTTGGATGCGAGAAGCACAGAACCGGTCGAAGTGGAGGTGCTTGGGGGAGGCCTATGTCCAGCAGTGGACGTCTTTCGGCTGGAATGATGATGACAGCAGCACGTAATTGATGCTCTACCAACTCCCAAACCAAGTCAAGCCTGTATTTTGGGAGTTAGCGCAGGGCTTACATAGACACAACCATGTAGCCTAGAAATTGACTTCCAACACGTTACAGTAAATGAATTAAATTCAAATTTTGAAACATGATAGTCTGACAAGCTGACCTAGAAGTAATTATTGAAAATATTAAAACTGCGGGATATGTATCACAAAACTTTTAGCTCGATGCCTGTCACAAATTTATGTGACGCCCGTTGATATGCAAAAAAGTCGTCAATTTTCGATCGATTATCTAAGATTCTGTTGCGTCACAAATTCTGAAATAAGGGTGTTTAGCCGTCACATAAAATGCCCTATTGACCTAGTTAAATGCGAGTTATTTTGAAGATTTGTCCAGCCAGCCTGAGTGACATCTTCGTAGCATGTCTTTGGATGTTAGAGTTTAAAGAAAATTAGGTATAACTTTTCCTTGTTGAAAGTGAACAGTTCACGTCTAGGCAATGTTGATTAAAGCCATTTGTGTAGGTACGAAATATTAGATTTCATGGATATCTTGTAAGTAGGTACGACACTCGAGTTGAGACGAGTGTAAGAAAGACCTAATGTTTATTGGAGAAATTTTATCTTCAACAATGACTGGTATCGACTAGTGAAATAGGTAAATAAAATAGCGGGTGTTTATTTATTTTTTATTTTTAGCTGGTTCGGTTCCCAGTTTAGGTAAGCTTGTCGAGAAATCAGTGAATACAGTTTTGTTTCTTTTTTAAAAATAAGTAAAGGAATGTTTCCTTTAAGTAAAATAATCGATCTTAAGGATTTAAAGTGGTTTCCCTTTAGGGCCCATTGATTTTTTCCATCTTGTATATATGGTTCCAGGTCTCTTGGTGTTGACGGGCGTGATGTGGGGATGTACCAACCCCTTCATACGGCAGGGTACGAAGGGTCTACGTGACGTCACGGCCACCACCGTGCGAGGGCAGGTCTGGGCTGAAGTTACATTCCTGCTCGGGAATTGGAAGGTAAGCAGTCAATCTATCTCTGATTAGGGTCTCCCCATATTTATCGACGCGGAATCGGCTAACACCGGTCAAAAAAGCCTTTATGTCTACGTAATAAGGGTGTTACTAATACCATTCGCATCGGCTCGGCTCGGACGACGCGTCGCGACGCCGGCCGACGGCGAAACGAGCCGTTTGTCGTCGATAAATGTGGGGAGACCCTTACACATTACTATTGGTCGCCCAAAGACCACTGCAAAAGATATTTACTTAACAGAAAAAAAGGCTGCGTTTTTTTTTAAATTGAATTCGTATTTCAGTGAATAACACCTCGAAATTTGAAGGAATTACACACTAGTGAGAATTATAAATAAACGAATCATGTAGGTACCTACTGAATCCATGGTAAGCGGTTGCACGTCGATGTCCCTGCCACCCTGTATACCTATTTATCTATTATTAATATACCAGTGACAAACCAACATAAAAAGATTAGGTACGGGTACGTCATTCAAAAAATGGCGGCCTGATAGTTGCGTAATTAGCTTGGCGACTAGTAATAATCGGTTCATAATGCCGCAGTACGTGCTACCATGGCTGGTGAACCAGGCTGGGTCGCTAAGCTACCTGGCCGCAGTACAGCGAGCGCCCCTATCAGTGGCTGTGCCCGTTGCCAACAGCCTGGCGTTTGTATTCACCGCAGTCACTGGAGCTGGTATCGGCGCTGAAGAGCCTCTAGACACAAGTACGTTGCAAAAGCATAATCAGATGAGGATATATTTAAGTAATAGCCAAAATTGGCTAAAACTAATTAGAACAAAAAAATTTTTTTCCAGGGTCGGTCTTGGGTATTGTCTTTATTATGGCAGGAACAGCTCTTTGCTGCTTTGACGATACCAGTAGTTGAGGTTGAAGTAACCAGCAGAAAAATAAGTTATTCAAGCCCTCAACGGTTCGTTATGATGCTACTTTTGTATTTATTTATGACACATTTCATTGTATAGACGCCAGCACATCAACCTACCCGAAACTGTCAAATTTTCCCAATCAACTTGGAACCTTATGCTTTAGCGATAAAGTTTAAAATCTATCAAATAATTTTGACAGATTGTAGTAGCTTGATATGCTGGCATCTGTACACCACATAAAACAACAAAAAGGACAAACATATTATTTAAAACTAGTATACAATGACTGGTGTTGTCGCACATGGTGATAATCAACTTGTATTAATACTTACAATAACTGCGGACAGTGTCGACCTTAAGGCCATTGACATTAAAACCAGTTCCTCCTTAAGTATACAAATAAGGCCATTATGGTCGCTAGATAGCCCGCAAAATTCAAATATACTTACGTATTTTCAAATTCGCATGATCAGTGTATACGGTAACATAATGTCTGTAAGAAGTCATAAATAAGATAATTTAATAAGATAAGGCAGTTTATATCTTTATTTTATTACGCATTTTAAAGTTTACGTTCTAAGGCAGCTGTCAAAAAACGGTTAAAAAGATATAAATACTTTTCTAATGACAACCGCAGAGCGATGGTAAGATAAACCCCTTATACTTACCATAAAAATGTTTACCATGCACGATGCAATATTATTATTTGAAAATTGTAATAAAACAAGATTTAAAATGTTGAGTATCTTTTTATTGTTTTATTATTATTATTTGTCGCAAAATGTATTTTACAATAAATATTATAAGATAAGAGACATATCACAAGCGATTTGATGAAAAGTAATCAGATTGCAGTATTAAGATTATGAAACGGTTGGTATGTTATATTAGTATTTAGGTATATCATAATAATGATATTTAAATAAATAGATATTATATTAAGGCGGCGCCGACCGCCTGGTGGCGCCCTCATCGTTTGTTTGGTTATTTATTTTATTTTAGAATGAAAATGCAGAAAATAAGCACATTAAGTTGTGCTCCAAAAGACCGTTTATAATAATATTAATGTATAATCTTACGGAGCACAATTTAACGCGCTTATGTTTTGCATTTTCATTCAAAAATAAAAGAAATAACCAAACAAACGATTAGGGCGCCACTGCGCGTTCGGCGTTTGGTCGGCGCCGTCTTAAATAATCGGCATGTTTAATTCTAATCAGAGTTTCAGGTGAATGGAATAAATATATTTAAAATACTTAGGTATTGTTAATGGCTATTTTAATATACAGTGATTATAATATGGGTAATACTAAAATTCGCGTTAGAATTTTCCTTCTACAGCATGCCTAGTGTATTTTGACAGCTGGTGGCAAAAGACCGAACTAAACTGTATATGAGTTAAAAAAAAAATGGCGTCATAAACAGTTTATAAAACGTCGTGTAAACGCGTTATTTTACTGAAATGCTTACAACAATAAATATTACCTAAAAATAGCTGACTAGTTACTTCTATTAATTTACAGTTAAATTGACGAAAACATATTCCTACACTTTTTGGTACAATTAAATACCTTAAGGTCATACCTTAGGTTTCTAGTTTTTGGGTAAATAAATAAATAACGGAGACAGACTAAAATATTTTGAACCCTTCATCATGGGAGTTCCCATTTTCGGTTTTGCATTGTATTGTACACTAATACTATGTTTACACTTTCATTAAGTTCAATTATTTACAATTATCCTACACTTCTTAACATCTGTAGCTTAACGTCAATCACCTGTAGGCCGAAATATTATGTTCTAAATTATAATTTTGTCATAGACGTATTTATTAATAAGACATACTTGTACCTTTTTCTCTGGAATAGGTAAGTCTACATAATTATGTGAACATTCAAGTTGTCTTAACTGAGATTGATCTTACACCAGCGTGTTTTTTCTTTAGCCATGATTTTCATCTCTGTATTAGTTAGGTATTGCACTGTGCGGCCCACAAGCTGGCTAGGCCACCTAAGTGATAGGTAAACGTAACTCAACATAACATAAGACCTAGGTATAGAATTTTAACAAAATAATTTCTAAAATATTTACAAATTTTAACAGGTGCTTATGGCCCTAAATTGTTATAACAAATTAATTATTATGTTTAAGACAATTTATTATAATCCTTAACACTTAAAATAGTGGCCACTATTATCAGTTTAAAGGATTATAATAAAACTAAATAATGTAAAACCACCGTTTGTAACAATATTAACGTATAATCTTGTGGAGCACAACTTAACGTGCTTATTTACTGAATTTTCATTCTAAAATAAAATAAATAACCAAACAAACGACGAGGGCGCCACTGCGCGGTCGGAGTCGCCTTAACTAAAGATAAATAACACAGCATAAATAAATTAAATAATATTAACATTTTTGTTTGTTATCAAAATCTTACAGTGTGGCAAGCGTATCTTAAAACAAATCAATTACCTAATGGTAATTGATTTGTTTCAACAAACAAACGCGAATGCGCGAATGTCGAACTCAGTACACTTTATTAAAAGTGAACTGAGTTCGACATTCGCGTTTACAAACACTCAAGCAATTTCGCCATAAGGGCTAAGATCTGCTAGGCGTCTATGAATAGGTACGTAAATATATCGTGTTTGGTAGATGAACGCAGTACAGCGAGCGAACTAGGTAAATAAGAATGTTTATGACCCCTCGGAGCTGCACCGTAATTGCGATCCCTTTAATTTTACCATTAATTTTTGGATTTTAACACCCACACTTAAAGTTCATATTGCGCTACAACTTAATGATTTTAATTGACATTCCGATATCAACTTCATTAACACCAGTGTAAAGTTGATATTTGTTTAAGTGGAAATAACTTCAATTGGAAACTAGGATTAATAAGTCAACATCATCATGATCGGATCATTTACTTACAATAATTAGTAGTTCCTAATAACTTCGATGGCTTGTTGTATTCGCTGCAAGGACAGGCGGAGGTTATTTTCTTCCACGGAGAGGTTCTGTCGCTCTGCCAGTAGCGCACGCGCATGGTCCGAGTCGCGAGAAGCTGAGCAGGTAATGTGTGCGCCTTCTATTTTGAGGGTAGTGTTGCGCTTGTGTAGATCGGCCATCTCTTTTCGGCGGGCTGGAATTATATATTATTTCACGTGTGCAGAAATTATCACAAGCTTGTGAATCTTAAAATTAGGATCTATATTACGATACGTATGACTTAAGTAGTCCATTAAGATTACTTAAGTCACTTATCGTATACCTATTACGTTATGTATCGTATATTATTTTATAGCTCATGTGGCCTAAACCCGAACTTAAGAGGCCGGCGAACTACGCATGCTAATGCGTAGTTCATGCAAACGTAATACCAAAATAATTTGTAAATCAAACATATTCTTACGATAGTGTGTATTTATTCCGATTGGATTACAGAATATCTAGGTTCCCAAGTATATATTATTTTGAAAGCTCTGATATAAAGCCGAGTTATGAGAAATACAAATTTCTATAGAAAACTTATTTTTCTCATAACTCCTTTAAATCAGTGTCCATTCAAAATAATTATATATTTGCGGTGGGACAACTGCTTTTTTTTTTTTTAAGGATGGGAAATCATCCAATGACCCTTCCCGCTCTGGGTGGAAGGGAGTGTCAGACTCTTACTGACTAAAACCCATCCGTGTTCCTTCCTTAGCCCTTTATGTTCCGGGGTAGCGGTAACCCTTTCGGACAATCCCGCTGCCCCGGCAGGCTTCGGCCCTAACGGGCCCCTCCTTTGATGCTGACATCTCTTAGAGGCGCGCGTGGAACACATACGCGCCGTCCGGCACAGGCCTGGTCCTGATCGGACGGCGAGCTACCCATTACTCGCCGTCCGCAGGCCCGCGCCTACTGTGGCCGGGAGTCGTCACGCGGCTCCCGACGCCCGGGGCGTCTACCGCGGCGGCTGGGACGGGCGGCCCTCTCAGCTCTCTCCCTCGCCCATCCCGCCACCTCCTTCGCTAGCATGACTGCTTCGCAGAAGGAGGTGACTGCCTCCCACTCCCTCTCGCTCCGGACCATGGTTTGAACCAGGGCCGGGCGCGAGTGGGACAACTGCCTTACGCAATTACGACGTAAAGAAGGAAAACTGCCAGACAAGAATTCACTTTTGTATATTACCTTCATAGACTTCACGCATATCGAAATTGAAGAACCGTACCGATCTATGTGTGCGTGATTGACGCTGTCGTGTCACGTAATCGCGTAATGGCGGCCGGTCGGCATACTATGATGTAAATGTGAGCGTGAGGCGTGTTTGTACAAGCGGTCCCGGCATACTTACTGTGCTTCAATTTCGATATGCGTGGCGTGGTTTCCATCTTTTTTTAAAGTCTATGATTACCTTACTTAGTTCCATTTCACTTATTTAAGCAACTCCATAGAGTTGACAGCCGTTAGCTTTTTAACTGGAATGGTTTAGGTTTAAGAAATTGATTATTAAATTACCTGCATCATATTCTTTATAACTCTTAACCAGAGCTTCAGGTTCTGGCCACGAGGGTTCGTCCACCTGACAGCACATGTCTCTCGTCTTCCCCGAAGACGATATCTCCTCAAACATCTCTGTCACCCCGGCCGCCGAATTCTGCGGCTCGTCCATAGATGTCGCTTGCGTCGATGTCGCAGAAGCACACTCTTGCGTTGATTTCAACGAAATTATCTTCGAAATACTAGGAATTCTAATCTTAGGATAATCTTGGTACGGTTGCTGAATCTTTATGTTTGGTTTTTTAATATTCTCACTGTCGAAACCAGGGGTTAGGTCTCGTTTTCTTGTATTTGGAGCCTTGAACAGTTTCACACTGTTGTCGGCCATTTTGGATAGGCGGTTCAGTTCGGAAAAGTTTTTCTCTGCTAGTACTTTTATGCTGTCATCGTTCGCTTCACCATTGGAAGCTGAGTCTAATCTCTTTTTGATAAGGTTGTTATTCTCGTTGACGCTTTTCTTGATTTCGGTCAGGAGTCTGAGTTGGCAGTTAGGATCAAACCCGAGGCGCGCTTCCTTGTTGTTATCTTCTCCATCTAGGTTGCTGTTGCGACGTTTCCTTTCTTTTAATATTTCTTGCCATACTTTGTCGTATCCTGAAATTAAAATAACACACCGGTTCATAAATACTCCTAAATTCGCGATGGCTTTTGGAGATAGTTTACTGGTAAGTATACAATTCAAATTTTCTTCCGTTATTTCTTCTTTATGTGGCTTAACTCGTATTAGTAATTCTATAACTAGTATAACCAAAACACAGTTTTTTTTGTACAAAGTGTCTCTTTAATTTAAATATTGTGAATTTTGGATTTACCTTCTTTATACTTCTGTGTGACTTGCGTAAGCTTCAACTTCGATAGGAAGAGCTTCTTCCTCTGGGTTGCAGTCCTGGTCTCTTGTTGAACATCGTCTTGTTGCTTCTCTTCATCAGCCACTTCGCCGTCGTTATCCGCTGCCTCCCCGGGTGGTATATTGAGCAACACGTCGAGACGACCCACTGCTGCGTATGCTGATGCCACTGAATCGTTTCTAAGTACCTTATCTTGAAGCTCGAGGTCTTTTTCTGTAAACATTTTGGAAAAATAATAAATAATAATCTTTGCAACTTACATTGCAGTCGATTTAGCTCTATGAGACCATATCATAGAGCTAAATCTACTGCAATGTAAGTTGCAAAGATTGCTTTGCATTTTGTAATGTAACCTATATTATTTGCATGCTATGATATAAGCAAAACATGTATGCTCTATAATGTATTTTGAAAACAACTTTATATACCATAATTTACGCAAATAAATATTATTTCTATGTTTATTGCATTGCAGCTTTGTTACATATTACAATTAATATTTTTGTTCAATCATGGCGTATTTTCACGGCGGTGTAAGTTTTTAAAGTATGAATTTGGTGTACCGTGTCTACAATTAACATACCTTTATAAGCTTCTGGTGTCGCTAATCTAAGATCAGCCATGAATTCAACCTTCCCTTTGTTGTTGTCATCTTTAGTGCCATACTCGTCAATAATGTCTTCGTATATTCTCAATTCTTCCTCCCCATAATCATCAGAGTCACTTCCGCTGCTGTCTTCATCTGTTCCTACTTTAGTATTTGCAAATTCTTTATATATCTCACTTTTTACCTTATCAGGTGTAATTACATTACGAATTTCAGTCTTTTCCACCTTCTTAATATCAGCTTTAACATCTTTAGTTTCACGATTTGACAAATACTTAAGTCGTCTCATACGTTTTCGTTTCTCATAATTATCTAAAGAACTAATCTCATCAATTGTATTTATTTTTGGTCGTATATTAGTTATTACTATTTTAGGCTGTAACTTCGAGTCCATTTGATAGGGGCATGCTATGTACAGTTTGTCGTTTGTTTTCGGTGAATCAAATTTTTTAGGAACTTCCTTTTTTGGGGCGATTCTTGGGACGCTTGGAGGAATAAATTTGGCAAAATCTCGTTTTTTTGATGGTGGATTTATTTTGTCAGTTTCCACTATCGAGGAGATTGGCACTTGGTAAACGATCTTTGGGCTTACAATGACCGTTGGATTTGCTTGAATCACTATGTCGGGTTTAGTTATGGTTGATAGATCTCGAGTTTGTATTACGCTGTTGCTAGGTTTCAAAACATGAATTTCCTTATTCGATGCGTCTATACTCGGTATTGAGGTTTTAATTTCTGAATTACTTTCTGTACTTGGTACAGTAGTAATTTCAGGTGCTATTCGGCTACTTACTATTGGCGCTATCTTTGCTTTAAAAGCTTCAGGAGTTTGTGTTACTTTTGAAGTATTTTTAATCATCATGAAATTACCGGGAATCTGAACGTTGCTCAGGTATACGAAGTTGTTGCATGGTTGCAAAACAACGCTCTTAGTCTCAGTTGTCGTGACTTTTTCAGTCACCTTTATGTTTTTCAAATCTTGTTCCTGCAATGTGCCTTGAGATTTCTCCTTCACGACTATCTTGTTACCATATATTTGATTCTCAGTTATCAAATTCTCGAAATCGTTTTCGTCACTATTTTCCTGGTGTAACCTTTTCAATGCAACCACTTTAGACGAAGTGCTATCGTTCACTACGTCTTCCTTGCATTTCTTACTTTGGTTTGACAGTCGTGAAGGAGCTTGCAGGTTTTTTGGCTCGAAACTAGTTCTTTGTAACAATACTTGTGGGTTCTGCTGTATCGTAAGCATCATCTTTGAGTTCGTACTGTTCTTGTTTTGAATGAATACTATCTGATTTTTTTGTTCATTAAAAGATGTCTCCGGTGGCTTGCTAAAATTGGCCTTGCTTGTTTCAATATTGATTGGGTTGAATAAGGGTCTTGGTAATGTAGGAGAATCTTTCACTTCTGCTGATGGGTCCGCTTTTGGTTCGGGCACACGAAACGGTTTATCCGTTTTGTTAATAGCTTCTGCTGCATTAATTAAAGTACCAATATTGCCATTTGATATCACACTGAGCTTTGACTCTTTATTTTCAGGTTCTTTTGTTGCCGTTTTTATGATAATATTACTCTGAATTTCAATTTTTGGCGACTCTTTGGAGAAAGCAGGACTGTAAGTTTTCTTTGCTAAAGAATTTTGGAAGGTAGTATCGGGTGGATTGACGACACATTTCATATCAATTTTACTTATAGGTATACTGGTCTTTAAACTGAACCTTGGTTCTGGTTTCTTTTTGAACTCTTTGTTTGTTATTTGGGAAGGTATAGTGACCGTAGCTCCTGAACCCTGTGCTAACGATGTGATGCTCATTTTTGATTCAGTACTTTGTGTTTTACTGGCATCAGGTACCGATGTAGCTGTTATAATTTCTGGCGTGAATTGTTCTTCAAAGTCAGTTTGTGCTTTTAAGGTCTCTTCGGGAGGTTCCATATCAGTATTTTGTTCTTCAACTATAGGCGCTTGGACATTTTCTTTGGGCATTGGTGGGAACGGTATGAACTCAGGGCTCAGTGGGTCATTATGCATCGGAGGAGGAATGCTCGGCGGAGCTATTGGCGGGTAGTTTACTGAACTAATAGGCTGAAACGCCGAGTATCCCGGTATTGAGTAAAGGTAACTTCCGAAGTTCGGGTACCCGCTATCCACTTGTTTCGGGGTCATCACGCTTGGGTTCGGGTTGGGAATAGATGATGGTGAGATCTTCGGAGAATGAGGTATTGGCTTCGCTGGAAGGAAAGCTGGTTTTTCAAATATGACAGATTCTTCAGGCTTATTGTATGGTTCCGGGGGTTTTGGAGGAATGGGGTCCGGAGGGAGGGCTCTCTCCTGCTCCAGTGGTGCTATTGGGGTGATTGGCTTCACGGGAACAATCACTGTAATGTAAGAAATGGTGTGTTAGAATATTATTGGGATATTTACATAATTATACATTATGCTAGGTTAAACGAGGGACACACTATGAAAGTATAGTAGATACTCATAAAATGATCATTTATCATTGCCAAATGATAATTATATTTGTTCATTTTTATGAGTAGGTTTACTCCCTTAAAGTGTGTATATACCTTGTTGAACCTAACCTACTGTGTTTAGTGAATTGGTAAGTTTGCTTACAGAGTGTTGGTATTGTTTCAAGAACTTATTAAAACACTATTACATTTAATACTTAATTCATTGATTGTTATGTTACGTTTCATAATTATAAAATTTCAGCTGATTGGTTAAGGTTTGACTGCATGTGTATTCAATATGTGAAATTTAAGACTGTTCCCTGTATCGGTACCGGTATCGACCGGTATGAGAACTGCTCCTGAAAAGAAAGGAAGACCTTTCTTTATATATTATGCTGCTTCGGTCTTAGAGCTATATAAAAGAAAAACCTTTCGCTGGCTAGAAGCCAGTTGACGGCTCATGAGTAAATTATGTTTATATCGCAGCCAACTATGTAACTCAATCAGCCTTTTAGTTAACTGCCCAGCCTTTTAACTAAACGGCGCCGTTCAGCTAGCGGCCTGAATGATATTCAGACATACAATCAAACAGCTAGGAAAATTTCTCGGATCAGTAATGTTTAACTACTTGCGACTACTTGCATTTAAATTGGCGATTGATTGATTGGTGATTGACAGGTTGTTTATTGTACGTTTAATAAAAAGTTCGGCAACAAAAACTGAGTTGTAAACTAAGTAAAAATGAGTCATAACAAATATTTAAATACGTAAGTAAGTAAATTATGTTTAGCAATAAAATAACTTACGGGCAGTTAAGTGTGCGCAAGTTAAAAAATCGGAAATCGAAAGAAATCTAACTTGAATGTAGCACTCGCCGGCCGCTGCCGCGGTACCGCTCGCGCGCGTTTGGTCATAGGTCTAACCTAACCTATGAACTGCCGAACTATTTACCTAACTGCCCATTCCAACATTTTTACTGGTCATTCATTTATTACACTACTTGAGTATTTGTTATACTGACATTGTAGGATTAAATAATCAACCAATTTTTTTAATGTTCATGTTTTAATGTTCATGTTTTAATGTTCATGTTTTAATACAACATCCACCGAAATATACAATGGCAACCCGTTATTTTTTTCAACTGATCATAAATACCTCCCTAATGTTAAAATACCTGTTGTTAAAATGATCACGTAAATTCACCCTGTTAGATAATTGATCTAAGCATCAGCCAGCCAGTTAATTAAATTTTGTATTAGATGTATTAGCTGAATATAATTCAGGCTGCTAGTTGAACGGCGCCGTTTAGTTAAAAGGCTAGGCAGTTAACTAAATGGATTAATTATTAAACCAGTTGGCGGCGACATAATATAATTATATTTTTTTCCCTAGGTATCGATTGCATGTTGCAAAGAGCTTCTGCGCTGAGCTGAGCACTATTTCTGTTCTTACGTTTCTAATAAGTACTTATTAAAATAAAATAAAAAGTTCATGCTAAGGACAGGAATTAGGGAGGTATGCAATCCAAACACACTAAATATAACGTGCACTAAGAAAGATGCATTGGGTAGAGTCAGTGCTCTGCATTATCTGACCACTCTTACAAAGAAAAAGATGTGGAAGAGGGTCAGGTAATGTAGGAGTGTCCTGAATTACCTGACCCGTCTATCTACTTACCTACTTGTTTTGCATTTAAGATTGGCCAATTAGCGGCTAAATCCAGCAAGGTATACTGGAAATATTGATCCAGTGTCATTGGAATCCGGCGCTGTATTCAATTACGAGATCAAATAGCAATTCTTATCTATGTCGTTACTTTAAATATCATTTTCGGTAAGTATAATCGACGTCGTAATTACTTTACCGTTTATGATAACAATTCCCAGTAAATTGAAACTTCACTTATGTTGATGAAACTACCACTTAAAGTCACACGTTATAAAGTCACACGTTATAAACCGCGAAGGTCTATATTTTGTCTAATTTCTTTGGGGTCGGCGCAACTCATGTCTTTTTCTTCGGTAGTGACTTCCTTTCTGGCCATATCTGTCCATCCATCGTTTATTTGGTCTTGTCCTACTCTATTTGTCTGTGACATAGACAAATAGACCGTGTCGTTTAATGATGTGCAAGTGACAACCAACCGCAGGGTGGTCAAGTAACAACGAGGTCGACTATACCTACCTAAAATACCCACATTTCTCAGTGCACGATAGTTTTTTTTAAATATGGCAAGCATTCTAAAAGCGTATCCTAATGCTGTTATTGTGAATAGATTTATGATACTTAAGCGCTTCACGCACGGCAGCTCTATTGTATATTAATGTACAGTGAGCTGCATCAATTGGGTACCCCCTTGAAAGCATCTAGCAACTGGGGTAGGGTCCCCCACTGATGCAGCCCACCGTACATTACATCCCGCTACAATGTGTGTGTGTGGTTTTATTACGATTTTTATGGAAAGATGGCATGAGATGTACCTGTCGTGCTATAATATACATCTTTACATTATAGCTGCAGAGTGAAGTGCTTTATTTGGTAGGTAGGTAACATGGCCCGAAGACCGATATGTAATAGCGACAAGCTACACCTACAGTGCTAGGGTAGTGGCTTCATAAACCTAATATTAGTAATGGCTTCTTAAACTGGTAATTATCGGTAGAAAGGAAGCTGGTTTTAGAGTTGATAATCATCGCTTGTTGAGAGGGTCTCGTGGCTGCATAATAACAGGCGCACGGGTCGACCGATAGGTAGGTACCGGTTAGATAGGCAGCCGGTCCATCTAAAACAGTGGTATTCAACTGCATCCGGTCAGAATGGAAGCCCCCATCATAGTTGGGAAAAGACTAGGCATTTTGAATAATCGCTTGTTTCAGTGTTGTTTGTATAGTAGGTAAGTAACGCACTTAGAGATTACGAATATCAACATTTGCTTATAATTTTCATATACGTATACCTACTTAAGCGAATATGAGCAACCTTTCTTTTGAATATGAACAATTAATAAAAAAAAAGTTTTTATTCGTATGAGACGCTTACTTTTTTTTTTTTTTTTTTTAGGGTGGGAAATCATCCAATGACTCCTCCCGCTCTGGGTGGAGCGGAAGGGAGTGTCAGACTCTTACTGACTAAAACCCATCCGTGTTCCTTCCTTAGCCCTTTATGTTCCGGGGCAGCGGTAACCCTTTCGGACAATCCCGCTGCCCTAGAGACGCTTACTTTACTTTAGCAAAGTACAGAGGCCAGCACATCAAGCTACCCCAATCTGTCAAATTTCTTTGATAGATTTTCAACTTTACCACAAAGGTATAAGGTTCATATTCAATTGGGAAAATTTGACAGATTGGGGTAGGTTGATGTGCTGGCCTCTGTAACTAAAGTAAAAGTGCGATCTGTGAATCTCACCCATATAATGCCATACCGATCAGAAAATAGTAGATACCTAGTAATCGCTTGTTTTAGTACGTTCTGTTTTTGATCGGATCGGCGAAGAAATCTCGCTCTATATTTTACACGGCCTAATGTTTTATATGTTCGTGGCCGACTTTTGTCAGACTGGATTGGGCGCGCTTATAGTCCCCGCCACAAGAAGCTATACATTTTGTAAATAAAGAACTTCAATTAAGTTACGTAGCGACAATTCAATCAAAAACAAATAATCCCAAATTCAATCAACTCAAAGTAACATACGTGTAATACGAAACTAACGCGCAATTTCACTTGGTCGGGTTAGATTTTAGCGATATAAAGCGCTGTCTAATTTTTTGTGGTACTGGAACGCGTCTGACTCATGATGCTCATTTGGGCCGCCATTTTAAAGTAAGTTCACGCTGACGCTGTCAATGCTGCAGAATGCAGATGCAGAATACTCGGGATCATCTAACGACAGTAATTAGATTATCCCTATATAAAAATAAAAATCATTACAAAACAATTTTTTTTTTTTTTTTTTTTTATTTGATTCAAAGGTTGCGAAACCGATGTTTGTTTACAAAATTTATAGCTTCTCGTGACGGGGACCCTCTCATAGAGAGGAGGCCTGTGTCCCAGCAGTGGGGACTTTATAGACTGATTATGTTTGTCAGACGTTTCTCCTCCCATTTTTGTAGGTACCCCCACCTATCGTTCTTTCATTGCTTATACTTAGGCGGCGGCGTTTACAGGTAAAATTACTTTCAGATTCGTTATAAGATACCTAGGAAGATAAAATGAATGAATGATATCTTTATTCGCTAGAATGTAGGTACAACAATTAAGACTTGCCGTAATATAAGCGATCGTCACGCGAATAAGCATCATCGCGATCTTTTGTCACATAATTTAAGGTCATAAGCACACAAATTACGGATCGAAAAGGGATCGTTACCGTATCATCTCGAGCCGTTCAGAATTATTTGTATGAAACTCCGTACTGCAACGCACACTAATCGGAATCGTAACGTAGTCGCCTCGCCTCGGGACAAGCACACGAAACACGGTGTGGTGCGTTACGGCTCGTCGTCCCCGCGCTTACGGCTCTCCGTACCCGAGCTACGTCTCTTCGTCCACCCTTGCCCCTCTCACCCCTCCGGCCTGCCTGCAGCACCATCAACCAGCGAACGGCGAGCCGTAAGCGCAGCGTCGCCTAGCAGTAGCCGAGTCGACGTATCGGAGCTGCTGATCCGCTTTGGTTACGTGCTTACGTTAGGTTGACGCCTGTTTGACGCCGAGGCGAAAGGCGATACAGTGCCGATGCCTTTTTGAGTTGATATGTGTGCTATGACCTTACTCGGAATACCGGAACACGCCAAATGCGATCGTTTGTTCTCCAAACTAATGATCGCAATTTCGTGCGACGATCACTTTCTATTAGGACATGGGGCAACAGTAGAAGAACAAATTGGTTCCTACTCTCAATGTGGCGACAGTTTCCGTTTCAAGTTTAGGTACCTACATCTATGATGCAGTGGAGAATGGCCGCCACTGGCAGCCTTTCGCCGGCCTACCAGTGACCACGACCGCAGCCGGCGCCAGCGAGGTGTAACTCAGCTGAAACGTCGGAATCTATACACTCCCAGTTCTTAGGTATATATATGTGACAACTGGCCACTTGTACGGTCAGCAAAAAAAGTTAGAGAAGACCCAACATTATATTTTGATCCAATACTCTTCAGCATTTTATGTAATAGCTGAATCTGAATTTATCAAATTTTTTTTTATATTCTGCTCTAAAATGGTATTATGCTTATTTACTTGCACTAAGTTACAAATACAGGATGGCATCGCAGCGCCAACTGTAACCACGAGTTCAGCACATAATTCAGGACCCCCTAGCGGATTCAGAATCATGCTCAAAACCCATGGTAACAAGTTGCGCGTCGATGTCCCCTGCCACCCTGTTTATTGTATAGGTACAGTCAACAACAAAAGTCGATTAACACTGTCATTTTTACATGTTCTTAAATTGACAACAACTTTTTTCAATAAACTGCTTTTTAGCTTTTCACATAATAGCAAAGCAAATTTTTCTTCTGCTGCAATTTAGAACAAATATTTTGCTCAATAACTAAGATTAAAAAAACTGAAGTGTTAATCGACTTTTGTTGCTGACCGTACCTACTACCTATGCTAATCCGTAACCTCTGCCTATTACAGCTTCTTTTATACTTTGTAGATTACGTGCAGGTGGCACGCGCAGCTCTACACTCTTCTCTGGTTCTATTTTCACCCATTCAGACATGGTCCTACTGCCGAAAAGCGGCTGAAGGCGATTAGGTACCTACCTATATTCTGTCTGTGGTGTGATTCGACACTGATTATTATCGATTATACAGAATGTAATTGTGTACGCTTGTCATACAACCGGTTTCTGTATTGAGAAGTTGAAAAACTCTCCTACCAAGGTGAATCCTTCAACGTAGCCCGCGAAATGGAAAAACGGAATAACCGCGCGATATACAAAAAACGTCAGATTTTTTCAACTTCGCGGGCTGCAATGCTAGAGTTATCTGATCTGGGTCAGCTTACCTTTAGGTAGGTATTCTTTGTTTTTTGTCACCTACCTGCAGCCTACATCCTGCGGATAGCTTTTATTTTTTTATTTCGTTCAAGCTAACTAGCAACTAGCTCCACCCTAGGTGCCTATTTCTCAAGTGTTGAACGTATGTGTTACGTTTATGAAAGCCAATGGTCCTATGGGTCATTATAACAGCTATTTCGTGCGGGAATCGAACCCGCTACGTAACCCAACACCCTGACGCCTTACTGTTGTGCGTACCATGACATCCACGAATAAAAATAATGTATTTCTTACCTTATTAGGCACCTACTTCATAGTTTTCAGCAGGTTTATTTATCGCAATCATTTTTCGAATACTTCCCTCAGTTTGATAGTTTCTATTCAACATACTTACACACATAGCTAATCAAAGAGAACGAAGAAATACGGTCAGCAACATAACCGATTAGATACCTATTAAGCACAATATAAAAAAAACCGTTGATAAATTCAGATATTCGGACTCTTGGCTCTATCACAAAAATTTTAACGTTGAAAAGTAGTGTAGGTACTTATCAAATAATGTTGGGTTTATTTAGATCATACTCGTATAAATATAAATCTAATAGTATTAATTTTATTTCTGTTGCTGACCGTACAAGTGGCAAGTTGCCACATACAATAACTGGCTTAACGATCTGAACTAGTTGATGGGTGGCTTTTGACTTCGTTAAGAGTGCAGCAAGTAGAGCTCGATCCTCGAACCCTCTCGTAGTCTCAATCTTCAGTCATCTGCGCCGTAGCTGCTTGGATAAAATGCACGAAGGATCGATCGCGTGAGTGCCTACCATTTCGGGAAATACAGGCGTGATGTTCGTGACCTACTGTGCTTCATTAGCTATAGCCTGCGTTTACCAACTTGTAGCTAACTATATGTAGGTATGTACGCCTTCGAACGGTCGGCAACCTGTTGCTTCATTCCTCTGTAGTAGGTACCTACGTATGTACTTACAACAATCTGTTCCTAAACATTTTGAACTGAAAGACAGTGCCTATCCACAGTAAAAACCCTGTGCGACTTGAACGAGCTATGTAATAATGTACTATACGATATACTACAGTAAAACAGAAAATATGAAGTGGTAGACGGGTTAAGAAATCTGTTCCAAAACGTTTTTAAACAGTGATGCCACAGGTGGCTGCACTGTACCTATTATAGAGATTGCCTGCACCGTTTAATTGCAGTGGTGCCCCAGAAGTAACGGCCGCGACTTTCGAATTGTAGGTCGTAGGATGAAACCCAGAAAGGCGCTTTACTTTGTTTAAATTATTTAATCATCACTACTCTCAAAACGATGGAGGAAAACAGCGTTACGAAACCGGCATGTACTAGTACCAAAAATTCGAAAGACATGGTGACTTCTACCAATCCGCACTGGGCCCGAGTAGTGGTTTACGGCCCACTCCCTCTCACCGAGAGGACGCCTGTGTCCCAGCAGTGGGAACATTATAGGCTGATTGTGCTGCACCGTTAGTCATTTAAAAATGGACTAGACCAATTGAAGTGTTCAGTAAATTCTCAGATGGCTTGTGTTAGGTGTTAGGTCCCACAGCTTGGTGAGGACCACTGCGCCCAACTCAAGGAGACATCTGTCCGGTCATTGCCATTGTTTTATTTTTTGATTTGGAATATTTATTTCTATCTCTAGGGTACCTACCCGGGACCCCCCTAATCTGACCTTTCTGTATAGAGACATGACTGCTTACCTGCATGTGACTTGGTAGCACTTATCTCTAAAACAATCTAGGTATAGGTATGATTGGTTGTATCACTGATACTAGTGAGAACGATACAGGCGCCTGGCCAAAGAAACAAACCAGAAAATACTTAAGTGTAGTAGCAAATATAATAAGAGATTATACGAATAATTATTATTACATTTTCATGGAATAAACATGATTTGATTACTTTTACCTAACATTACGTGGAAGCCACGCCGAAGAAGAATCCTCCAAGAAAACCGACGGAAAAGCAGCTATTTCTTCTCACGAACTGGAGAAACGTTTCCATCCACTCGTGGCTTTCTCCTGCTGCCTCTTTAACCTTCTCCCAGTTGACATAGATGTATCCGAACTCTGCCGCGAAGTGGAGAAGAATGATCCCGCCTCCAAGGCCGAAGGCGGCGATCCTCCCTACCCTGATGATGGACACACCCGAAACCCAGCCCGTAAAAGTCCCTAGTAACAAATTCTTGGTCGTGTTACTCTTTATCCCATCTATTGTGACATCTAGAAACGATGGGGTCTTCCTTGGGGTGACAACTCCGTCACCCTGGTTGGCAAAGTTCTGAATATCACTGCTCAGTACGGGCCGGGCCATTGGCGTGCATTTTTTTGGTTTGTTATGAAGTTTTAGGTACAAAATTGTTGCTGTTTTTTTTAAGAATTCGCGTGCTATTGCACGTCTACTTGTTGTGATAGGATTTGGTTGGATACTGTTTGACAAGTTCTGACAGCACTGAGCTGACTTCCTTCCACTGACAAGTATTTATATTTGACAGAGCTTCTTTCACTTTTCACTAGCATAGATACATACACTGCTACAAGCAACGACTACAACTAGTTTTCCCGTTATTTTAGCGCTCGAATGACGTGAACACCGTTGATAAACATTATTGTCGTTATAGTTTGTGGTGGACTACGGCCTATGGCTTACAGAAACCCTCTCACAGAGAGAAGGCCTGTGTCCCAGCGGT
Organism: Gortyna flavago; assembly: GCA_963669345.1. Taxonomy (NCBI): domain Eukaryota; kingdom Metazoa; phylum Arthropoda; class Insecta; order Lepidoptera; family Noctuidae; genus Gortyna; species Gortyna flavago. The sequence continues at coordinate 1,076,624 of OY770147.1, read as the reverse complement.
GGGAACATTACATTACTGATTATGTTTGTTTTTAAGAAATGTAACAAAAAAACCAAGATGTCGGCGTTAGTTCTGATTTTGTCCACGCGTCAAAATAACTTTGTAGCGCTTATATCTTGCTTCTTTCACTGTCGTAGTATAGACCACTGTGTGACCGTAGCATATAGGTATCTATGTGCGAAAAGCTCCGAGAGTATCTCAGGTGATAATAGATAGGAACATAATTAGTCTTGATTAAATCCAAAAGGGAGTCGTTTTTACGTAAAGCCTAATAATTAACTGGTCTTTGAAAGACCTTCAAAGTAATTTTTACCTGTAAACGCTTCTTAAAACAGACCCCTGTGTACGGCAAGTAATTACCTAAATGAAGACTATAGATAGGTACTTCGCAATGAACATTATCAGACACGGACTTATACAGACATAAATTATTTGTCAACTAGATAACTAACTACTTCAATGACTTAATAACAATGCGATGACTTATTCTTTCTGTTTGAGAAGATGCCTTTGCCGTCTACTTACATATTATTATTTGTACTGTACTGCAAGAGTTGGGAATCGAACCGAACTCCTAACGCTCAAAAGAACTCATTTTTACTTTGTCATTACGCACACATACTCTGTGAGTAGAATTCCATCTTCCTAGCCTATCCATCGTTTTAAATCGGGCAAATATGGTTATTAATTATTGACGTTACAAATACTCTTACATGGTCAAAAATTTACCACGAAGTTATATTTTATTGTCTCAACAATCACAGCTGTCTGTTCGAACTGAACAGACAGCTGTGCTGCTGGAGTGCGTCACTTCTCCCCAGCGAACGCACCAGGAAGTGGCGAAGGGCGGCGTGCCGGGGGACTGTCATGTGTAATTTTGACTTTCGAAAAGCTGATTCACAGCCTAATTCGAATAAGATTCACAGCCTAATTTGAATAAATTACTTTTGATTTCATCCACACTACGACACAAGTCGCGAAACATGTCGACTTGTACCAGGCACATGAATCTGAATATTTTCTGTTGCCTTGTTGGGAACTTATTATGACGAGGTAGTCATTATTGTTCCAGCGCAAAAACAAATGACTATACAGAAAGAATAGCACAATCTCTTTTCAACAACGTAACAATAATTACACTATTGCATTGCAATCGACATCGCATTTGTGCAAAAAAAAAACGAATACACGTGTCGCGTGCCTGTTGCACAACATGTATTGCGACATGTGCCAATGTGGACAAAGAGGAAAGGCTTGTTTTGTTACTAGTCATTGTTGTCGCTCAGAGTTCATAATGACGTTTAAATATTGCAAATACGTAGTGTTGCTGCGTTACCTAGAAGCTGCACAAATACTAACTACATGCTAACTTCAAGCTGTAGGAACGGGAGGGGTGAAAACCAAAATAAAAGTGACTACGCGAGCAGCGGGGACGCGATGTACCGAAACATCGCTACCTCGCCGACTCGCTAGCATGCACACTATTAATTTCATTGAATGTATTTTTCAATAAAACCATATTTTTTCACTTGTTAGGTATTGTCCATATCATATCTAACTATTAAATATAATATTTACATGACATATCGGACACTCGACACTTGGAATACGACAACACGCCGTCCGCCTAAATGCTGCTCGTGATCGAAAAAAAGATTGAAAAATATTGAACACCTATTAAAAGCTAAAATTAATAATAACTATCTAAGTTAACGTATAAAGAGGTTTTTTTGTTATAAAATTTCGTGTTTTCTTTTTTTAAATTCAATGTTCGCTAAACACTGCAGTCGTCGGTCGCGCGGGGTCGTGGTCGCGAATACTGCAACGGGAATCAAGTCTTATCACAAATGCAGTAGAGTTCAATATTGCGAAGCAGATTGCACGCGCGGCCCGTTGGGCAAACTTAGAGCTACTTAAGTTACGTTGACCCCGGACGAGCGAAATTACAAATAAAATAAGTAGATCGATATGTCGCGCGGCGCCGGTCGGTAAGTACTAGCCGGCAGTAAGTACTAGCCGGCAGTAAGTACTAGCCGGCAGTAAGTACTAGCCGGCAGTAGGTACTAGCCGGCAGTAAGTACTAGCCGGCAGTAGGTACTAGCCGGCAGTAGGTACTAGCCGGCAGTAAGTACTAGCCGGCAGTAAGTACTAGCCGGCAGTAGGTACTAGCCGGCAGTAAGTACTAGCCGGCAGTAGGTACTAGCCGGCAGTAAGTACTAGCCGGCAGTAAGTACTAGCCGGCAGTAGGTACTAGCCGGCAGTAAGTACTAGCCGGCAGTAAGTACTAGCCAGCAGTAAGTACTAGCCGGCAGTAAGTACTAGCCGGCAGTAAGTACTAGCCGGCAGTAAGTACTAGCCGGCAGTAAGTACTAGCCGGCAGTAGGTACTAGCCGGCAGTAAGTACTAGCCGGCAGTAGGTACTAGCCGGCAGTAGGTACTAGCCGGCAGTAAGTACTAGCCGGCAGTAAGTACTAGCCGGCAGTAGGTACTAGCCGGCAGTAAGTACTAGCCGGCAGTAGGTACTAGCCGGCAGTAAGTACTAGCCGGCAGTAAGTACTAGCCGGCAGTAAGTACTAGCCGGCAGTAGGTACTAGCCGGCAGTAAGTACTAGCCGGCAGTAGGTACTAGCCGGCAGTAAGTACTAGCCGGCAGTAGGTACTAGCCGGCAGTAAGTACTAGCCGGCAGTAGGTACTAGCCGGCAGTAAGTACTAGCCGGCAGTAGGTACTAGCCGGCAGTAAGTACTAGCCGGCACTGTCGGGACATACCACATACCTACGTATATAATTCGTGCATTATCGATCGATACATTTGTTTTTACATCTAGATGTATATAAGTATAATTTTAAATAACCGCACATCTATCTAGTTACAGTCTGCGCCGGGCAGTCGTTTATTCGTCAGTTTGATCATAGCGGAGTTATAATTACAAAGTGTATATTACTTAGTGGCGACTTTAGTAAGCGTAGAGTATGTGCACCTTGTCGGCGCGTGCGCACTACACTATACACTTGTACATACTGTGCGCACATAGCAACGAGTTTGCTACAACATTCACTGCATAGAATGTTGCTGCAACAAAGTTAATTTACATACAATTTTAATAGGGAACATTCTGACTTAGCATAATATATTTCATCACATTCATAATTATTTTTACACACAATATCTCACAAGTATATAAAGTAGATGTCCGCGCGACGACACAAAGTATATAATGTAGGAACTCGGCAGTTCTATCGTTTGGCTTCACTTTGTCGTCTTCGACCTCTCTATCGTACACACGGCTAAAAGAGACAGTACTATATCTGTTGCTACTCAATTTGACACTTTCTATCATTGACATAAGGTTCAAATTACGTCACAGCGAGAAGCAAGGCCCAGAGTGCACTTCTATCGAAACTGATCACTTGTATTTAGATGTAAAATAAGTTATAAACATTGTAAAGATTTCATTAGCGTGACAAACTTCATCTTATTGCTACAGAAGACTGGAATTCAGCCTTTTGTTAAAAATAAACCGATTTTCGTATAAGAAGTGTATACCATAATTATACCAGCAAAAGGTAAACTTCAAAAAACAGTACAAAAACAAAATCATTGTCTCACATTATCTAAATAAAAAGTTATTGTCAAATTTACAACACCCGTCAAAAGACCAAGTTTAAACAATATGACGCGAAACTCCACTTTATTCTTTTGCCATTATTTATCGCCAGTTAGTACATCAATTGCACTGAAGCCGTATAGAGTTATCCAAGTCAAAATTGTTTTAGTGCGAGAAATATATGCAGCTATACAGGGCGTATAGGGCCACCCTTTTTTGCACTGGAGCAAATTATGGCTTTAATACTTCCCTATAGCATAATCAGCCTATATCGTTCCCACTGTTGGGACACGGGGTGCTTACTCTCGAATATAATTCCGATAGATCGACATTGGTCAAACGTCAGTTGGTTGAGTTAAAATGGGACTCACTGAGTCCAGCCAATCCCTGATGTTTGACTGACAATTCGTCGATCTATAGGAATTATATTCGAGTAAGCACCCAGGCCTCCTCTTTGTGAGAGGTAGTGGGCTGCAATCCACCACGCGGGCTGAGTGCGAATTGGTGGATGTCACCTGTCTTCGAATATTTACTTCCATAAACAGCTTTAGAATTCTTGAAACAGTTCTTGTGTGTAACAATCATTCTAATCACAAATCAGTAATAATCAACTATCGAATAGCGTCAAGGGGATTGGCGATACGTAGCGTTAGAAAAAAAAGTTGAAAAGTGTCAACAATTTAACCGACAACTATGCTCATTCAAAAGTATCGAATTCTATAAAGAGCTTATTCAGAACAGTACTGAATTTAATCATAGAAATCATTACAGTACATGAAACATAAATATTTAAATATAATTCACTATACAAAGTTGTCAAGCCAACAAAAATATGTCGGAAGATTCAATTAATTTCAAATACAAATAAATACCATGGTTTATCGGTTTCGATAAAAGCACACAAATAACAATCTATCAATCAATAAATGAGTTGAGTTTCTTGTTTTTTGGAAGATACAATTATGGAGTACAGATAAACTGTTTCAGTCAAAAATATATTATTTGACCTTTTCACGTGAGGCTTAATACTTTACAAATGAGGATATATCTGAGGGGCAATTCCCGTAATTTTAAGAATGTTCACAGTCTCAATCTGCCAAAAATACCTTGAATTTTCATTTATATGCATTTTATTTACATTTTTGACAAGTTTGGAACATTGATTGTCGCTGAGATGAGATTGAGACTAGATTTTGAAGGTTTTTAATTACCAGAATTGGTCTTCTGTTTTTCAACAACCAATGGTATAAGTTGAGCTGAGATTTGAAGCTCAAAATAAGTCATTTCGGACTATGTCTATTAACAGATGCAGAGATTAAAACAAAAATACCTCTATACCAAGTTTTTTGTTTAATATTCTTCTATTAACTCGTTTTAAGACTCACGTCAATCAAGCCGATTATAATAACATTTTGCGCGTATTAAATTTTCAGCTTCATTTGATTAACTCCATATTTCCGAAAGCCAATTTAATAAATTGAACAGATTAATAAATCTCCTGTAAACTGTGCTTGATTCATCACAAGACGAGAATAGACAGCACATTTATTGATCCGTATTTTTATAGGCTCTCAAAATAATAAAAATTGTTTTTGATAAATTAAACAGGAGACTGAGAAAATTGACAACATTTTTAATATCTTAAACGACTAAGTTCTTGAAACAACCAACTTTACATTTGGATATTATTCATGTGTTACGCAAAAAGTAAATAATTGGAAGGAAGTGGATAGTACTTTTTGTCAAAAGGGATTATTTTTGCAGTCACAGTAACGAAACCGACCATTCGATAAGGTTGTATAGCAATCCGACACGATACAATGTGACTTGACAAGTCACGAGCATCATATTATGACTTTTATAAACATTGAAATAAGGTTTAAATTACAATGATGAATTTGCGTCCGTGAACTGCCATAACTATTTTGATAGACCTTAGGCACCATAGTTATCGATGTATTTAGCAAGTTCAGTATACAGTTATTAAAAAAATATTATAAGCTTGTGTAGGAAAACTACTTTTTCTTAGATTTTTTAAATCATTAGTATATATATATATTTTTTTTGTTAAATCTAGTATCGGTAATTAGGCCAACGTCCATACTACGTTGAATACGGTTCTTGTCCGATCATCGAAGCTAGACTATTTGTTATTTGTCAAATAAATTTGATAGCATTTAAGAGCTACCCAATTTTTTTTATAACATTCCTGTATACTGACATTACCATGTCGGACTGCTAAACATGGCTAACTCGCTAATATCTTTGCATTTCCTTGTGGCAGTGATAGCAAAGGTCTTTTGACTATAATGTGTCAAATCTAATAATTTCATTTTAAAAAAAAATTGCCCTATTTTACAGCTTACACACATACGTGTCAAGTTTCAAGTTTGACACGTATGTGACGTGTCAAGTTTCGATGTATCATAATCTGTTGTGACCAGAAATAATATTATGTCTCAGAGTTAGTTGTATCTTTATAGGTAAAACTGTGACATAATATCTCTTGTCACGGTAAGCAGTCGGCTCGATACATGACATACCGGGATTAGAGAGTTGAATTCGCATCACACGGCATTTGTACGTTGATGACCGCATGCGGGGACGGCACAGTGCAGAAAACTTACAGAATATTAATTTTGTACAAAATTTTATATAGCTGTCAATTTTAATTCTATTAAGCGTAATCATTACTGTGGTCAAAAAATGTAGATAAATGTCAACATTATTTAGATCAAATTCTACAATTTTACTGCAGCGTGTAGTCCCCGCATGCGGTCATTAGCAACACACAATATGTTGTGGAACGCGATTGTTATTATTTTTACAAAATTGAGTGAGAAAAGACTTCGCAGCGGTAGTAGTATCGTCAGTCGGGGGAAGCACTGATCGCGGGAGCGTGGGTCACTCGGGAGCCTGCGCACGCGCCGGGCGCGGTCAGGCGGCCTCGTCACCTGCGGGCGGCTCGGGCGGCGCGTCGGGCGGCGGCGTGTGGCGCGCCGTGAGCGCCAGCGGCGCGGGCTGCGCGTGCGCCGGGTAGGCGCGGTAGGGCCGGTACAGCAGCGGCGGCAGCGCGCGCGGCAGGTAGGCGGGCGGCGGCAGCAGGTGCGCGTGCGCCGCGTGCGCCGCGTGCGGGTGCATGGCTGCGGCCAGAGCTCTGTGCTCGTCTCGCGCCCTCTCTTTCTCTCTTAGCGCGCGTTCTCGCTCCCGCTGTTCCTTCTCCCGTTGTTCCCGCTCCCGTTCTCGTTCTCTGTGGATTTTGAACATACTACGATTTAATTAATGATGTAATTACTTTGATTGCTGAGTGCTAATATTGGGGATCTTATAAAATTATGATTACCACAGTTATACTCTTTAGAAATTAATATTAGAATCTCTTTTTTGCGACAAGTCAAAGATATTTTATACTTTTTGATGTAGACTGAACTACATCTAAATAAATAAATGCTATTCGTTAGTAAGCGCATCACTTGAGACCAACTGGACTGACTTAACAATTTTTTGTTTTAAAATTTTCGTAGTATTTTCAATAAGGGAAAAATTTACAGTTTCCCAAAAAAAATTATTTTTCGGAAAAAAACTGAACATCCTTTTTTGTACGAATTATAAAAAATGGACGTCTGTTGGGTCAGCTAGTTGAGAATAAATAACATTAAAATTTGTATAACTTTCCTATCAATCGAACTAAACCACAATCTTTCTCGATTAATTTTCAAAATAAACGTATTTTAACAGGGAACTCAAACTCAACTCAAACTCAAAGCATTTATTTCAATTAAACCATTTACAGGCACTTTTGAATTGTCAAGAAGTCGATCAGTCAGAAAATATGAAGCTAGTTGCCCATTCCAAAGCGTAGGTACCTATGGAGAAGAACGGGCAAGAAACTCCATGGACACTCTTTTAAATTATATTTTTACAAAAATATTAGTTACATCATTAATGTTGAATTTATAATTATATGTGAGAACGATGTAATAAAATAAAAAAAGACGTACGTGTTAAGAGCGTCCAGAGTACAGCAAATAGTACTTAACAAAACAACAATCCAAAAAAATAAAAAATAAATAAGCCGAGGCAGCCAATTGATGACCAGCCCCAACTGACGGCGCCCGTTCACGAACATCGGTTGTTACATAAAATGCACAGCAAACCACATGAACACCGGTCGCACTTTTATACGAAAAACAACTGAAAACCTATCTACAAAGACACTACCACAAAATTATAAATCACTGATAATCTGCATGGTCGTCACATGATCTGACCAAGACAATGTGTGGGACTTTAAAATGAGACTGTAAGCTCTGAGTATGTTTCAGTGTTTCTTATCACAGTCAGAAAACATTGACCTCACCTAGTTATAAAATATTATTATTATTTATTTTGAAATACAACTAATTTACTTTCAGAAATTAAATATCATTTTCACACCTGCTCGATAATCTCAAATTATATGTCATGGTAAACTAAAGTCCTGAGCAAAGCAAGGGAGTTAAGACTGGAATTCTGAGTGCAGGGTATGGCGCCCGTGACTTATTTATCCCCGTCGGTGAATCACATAGTATTATCAATAATTATCATGTCATCATGTATCACCTTTCTCTCTCGCGCTCGCGGTCCCGCTCCCGCTGCAAGGCGAGCTCCTTGTCCCGCTCGTCGTGCAGCGCGTGCGACACGTGCGACACGAGCGGCAGCGGCGGCGCCAGCTGCGGGTACAGCGCGTAGGGAGGCAGCCAGCCGACTCCGACGCCGCTGCGGAATACCCGTTCCAGGTACATCTGCTCTTCTGCTGCTAGCCTGTAGATGTGTTAGTTCGATGTGATAATAACCGATCGGATTATAACCACTGCAACATCTGTCTTAAGTTACTGTAAAAGCTCGATACTAAGAAAACCAACATCCATCCTAATATTATAAATGAGAAAGTGTGTCTGCCTGTCTGTCTGTTACCTCTTCACGCTTAAACCGCTGAACCGATTTAGATAAAATTTGGTATAGAGATAGTTTCGAGTCCCAGGAAAAGACATAGGATAGTTTTTATCGGGATATTCCCACGGGATCGACACTTATGCGGGTGAGACCGTGGGACGTAGCTAGTTTACTATAATCGTCATAAAACTTTTCACGAAAGATCGTTATATTTTATGTCAAACCTTACATGTACACACAACGACATATCAAGCTATACATTTGAAGTTTTGGCTGACCTCACATTGTATAGGCTTTTCGTACAATGTGAAGTCAGCTTATACTGGAAACGTATAACTTGATATTCTCGACGACATATCAAGCTACACGTTTCAGTCATGTTGGTAAATCTTAAGATTTACAAGTAAAATCTACGATTTACCAATGTTAAAGCTTTTACAGTAACATCTATTCCCTAGCATTGAGTGTTAAATACAGCATCATTTTAATTCTCACGAAATCCCAGTGTTACATGTGCTTAGCGTTTATTTCCTTCGCCTAGACAAATACTTGTTAAACAATAAAAAATGCGACGTCATGATCTTAAATTATTTTTGAATAATTATGTAGGGTTATAAATGCGTTATTATAATCTAAAAATGTGTTTGCACAAGGCAGGGAGTCACTAAATGCGATGTTTATGTTTTTATCGCATTAAGTGACCAATAGCGACCTCGTTGTGTAAAAACATTTTAACAACTTGAGACAAGGTTATTGCTGCATTGAGTCATAAATATTATACAACCGGATATTTTGCTTATTGTTTAAATGTGTATGTCTTAAGCACATCCACATCCTAGTATATAAGTGCTAACATAGGTGATATGAATATATTGTACTTAACTAAGATCTTTGAAGTATTTTTGTTTTTGTCAGTTGTTGGGCAAAATTGCAATATTGTTTGTTGTGTAATTTTATATTCCTTTATGTTCTCGCCCTCTATTACATGGGACTTGAACATAATAAAAACATAATAAAATAAAATAACTGGCGTAATGTGGGTGTACCACAGGTGCAGCTCTGCCTCAGTTATGTTCAAGACCCTTGTGATAGGGTGCGAGCCTATTGCCATCAACCGGGCACAAATCCAGGCTCCAGGCTGCTACTGAAAATTCCTGATGGTAAAAAACCCAATAACACTGCCCCACCCGGGAATCTGACCCAGGACCTCATGCTTAGCAGTAGCGCTTGCGACCACTAGACCAACGTGGCAGTGAGGCGTGATGTGTAGGTATGTAGTACTTAACGAGCGAACTGAACGAGCGTGCCCAGAAGATGCCTAAGACACTGGAACTCCCACGCATCGACGAAACACAGCAGGCTGCTTGACGCCGGACTTCGGTGGGAGGGTGGTCGCAAACCAGGCGGGCATTAGCCCTACCACCGCAAGGGAAGAATTGGCCAGTCAAATAATGTTTTGGGTGACTGTCCAGGATGCGCCGAGCGCTTGGTTCAGTTGAGTGACTGTCGGAACAAACTGCGCTACACAAGGAGGCTTCTTCATGCATGCATCCCGCATGCAATTATGGGAATTATAAATAAATAAAGTTAGATTGATAATGTGTTGCTACCTGTACTGCAACGCGGCGCTGGAGTAGATGCTGGGGTGCGCGTAGGGGGAGTACGCAGACGGCTCCAGCAACGGGAACGAAGCCGCCGGATGTGACAGTCTACAACACACACAAGTCACGCATTACTTACACGAACACACACCAGTACTCTCGGAAACTAACTAAGTCTGACAAGCAGTCTCACCAAGGGGTAAGCTACTGGTATTTAGCTGCATCCGGTTAGACTGGAAGCCGACCCCAACATAATTGGGAAAAGGCAGTCATAAGATGAGGAAGGTACTCTCGGGTGTTAGAAGTGGGTTTCAGAAAGCGGTACCCGCGTAACCGTAGTTGACACAGTAACGTCAACACACCGCATCGGGGTGAATGCCGCCATTTTGCTTCCTGAAGAAACCCAAGTTTTAGCTTTCTAACACGTAGCGTTCACGGTTTCTGATAATTCATGGTGTTCCTGGATAATAGAGGCATAAAGCTAGTCTCCGCAGGGATGTACCTACATTGTCCAGTGGACTGTTACATCCACTGTAAAATGTCTGAACGATGAGTTCATAATTTTGTTAGAGGACTTTAGACTTTAGACAATGCAAGCAGTAACTACAAATTTGTGACATGCTAGCATACTGCATATTAATTTAGACCAGTCGCAGCAGGAGCCTGCCAGCCACAGCATTCAAATTCATGAGGATCATCATACAGAAATAAATACCAATTTTTCATACATCATCACCCTTCTACATTGCTCTTTTTCTTTCATAGATCTCCAAACAGTTCTTCCTCTTAGCCATATCATCTTTCACACAAGTTTTCATATCATTTTAAATAACGTTCGAAATAATTAGTTACCTTTCATCAGGTCTGTAGGGCTGGAAACCGCTGGTGGGCAGGTGATGCGGCGAGGCGCGTTTCGGTGGCGCGGGCGCGGGCTTGTCTTTCCCGCCGTCGCGCTCCGTCGCTGCGGGCCCCGAGCCGCCGCCTGCACACTCGTCAGTCAGCAGGGCCCCCGGTGCCCCGGGCTGGGGGCCAGCTACGTACGCGCATTTAGCTCTTACTATGCTAACCAAAATGTTATAGATAGAAATGAAGAGAAGCTAAGCTATGTCTTTATTAGGGTCTTTTTTGTTTTATATAACCTCCAAGACGTGACGCTGACTCAAGAGATACCTAAGCTGTTACATTATTGATTTCGAAGGTATTATTTTTAGGAACCTGACAGCTAATCTTTTTCTACTACAATGCAACTTATTTCTACTTCTTTGGAATGTTTTTGTTATACAGGGTGAAATTGAAAACATGCGACAAATCGAAATGGGAGATTGTACTCATCATTATGAACAACTTTTACTATGGGATTTACCTAAAGGGCGAAAAAAAAAACAGCTGTTCCCTACATTTTGACGAGTTATGCGAACATAAATGTAGAAAACAGCAGATTATTTTTTTCGCGATTTCAGGTTTGGACCCATAGTAAAAGTGTTCATAATGATGAGTACAATCTCCCATTTCGATTTGTCGCATGTTTTCAATTTCACCCTGTATACAAAGCACTAAATAGGTGTGACAAAATTTAGTCTAACAAGTATTCTAAAAACTATTATTGCTTGACCTTATCTAGTCCCTATAACTTTCGAGATTCCACAGAGGTCTCACCTATTATTCTCATTCAAAAATAGATTGCAAACTTTTTTCAGGAATTTAATAATGGTGATACGGCCAGCTACATTATATAGACTTTTAAATAATTATATTTGCAAAGCCTACTCTAAAAAATAAGAATAAATGGCAAAATATATAAAACCACATACTATAAAGAGCTAAACGCAATAAAATCAATAAATAGAATTACAAGTTGAAATTGTTAAGAATATTAAATAACAAAATATTGTATCACTTTTATATACAGGATTAAAAAGTTCTTAAAATATCTTAAACTTAGTTATAATACAATGATTTTTTTATGAAACAAACGTTTTTCACAGATTGACTAGAGCAACAGAATATATCTATAAAAAAATTGCTACATAAAACAAACAATTATTTTCCCTTACGCACATTACCCGGTCAAAGAAAGCTGTTAAAAAAATCACACCCATTGTTCCACTTATACACCGAGTATATAACAATAGACAGATTTTCCACATCGGCCGGCCAATGTGCAACATACTCTGGTCAATCCTCACAATGTCTGATGTAAGTAATAACTAAGTTCTAGCGAAGTAGTTGACAATTATTGGTACACGTATGGACAAGTTAACAACCCAACAAGTGCACGATGAAGCTGAAGGAAATAAAAGAAAACGGGATCAGCAGACTAGTAGGGTAGTGGACACTGTGATATTTATCTAAAATGTATTCCTAAGCTGTTAGGTTGAACATTTGTTATTTTGACTGAAAACGTTTATAAATAAAACATATTTTCAAGATCGGAATAAATGTTGTATTTCAATTTGGTAACCCCAAAGAATCATAGATTAATTTACCAATGCAAAATATCAATTTTGTAATCGTTTTGTAAGATGCTCAATGCTACTCTTAACACTCAATCTTACAAATAAAATTCAAATATATTATTTTCTGCCTACTCACTGAAGGTCAATTCCCGTATTTAAAGCGTTCAAAATCAGGTCACAATATCATCTCTGCGCCAACCATTGTCAAAAATGTAGAGGTACTTTTAACAAATTGGGACTGAGATCTGAAAGCGACCTAAAAATCAAATCAAAATACGGGGAATGCCCCTCTGGCCTATTCCGCCCCTTGTGTCATAAAGGTGACTGTCCACAGTCCAGTACCCGTTGGTCCAAGGTAAAGGTGACTAGCTACGGGTTCACTCACCGTCCTTCACGTCGGGGCCCGCGTTCTTCGCGAGCGTTCGTAGCGCCGCTGCGAACGGGCCGCCTTTGTTCGGAGGGATCTCTGCGCGCTTCGGAATCTTGCTCGCACTCACACCTGATGACAATGTGGAGAGGTTTATGTCATTATCTTTATGTGGTGGTAATTTGGAATTTATATTAGGACATTCCATTTGTCTAAAGACGTGTGCCAAAAGCGTAAGAAAGCCTTCCGGCGTATGGCATTACCCTTTCCTTTTCCTCGATGGGGGCAACCCTGAGTTAAAATATCCGCACAAAGTACCCCTTTGGGCTCATAATTAATCATAATACCTGGAATCTCTCATCAATAAAATTGGTCTGGTTAGATTGATGACAAGTCCGTTTTTAAAGTCAATTATTCATTTGTAGTGAATGTTCATGAGGTATTAAAAATAGTCCTGGAGAAAAATGCAATCAGAGTATCTTTAGCGACTAGAACTTGCAACCCTCAAGGCTGATATGACTATATTGCAAGTCTAAAATCCAATACGAACATGTTATGAGAATCAAAAAGACAAGCTTTTAACTTAGCAAGGTGTAGAATGTGTGAAATTACTTGTAGTCAACCTGCCTAGCTTTCCCCAACTACGTTGGGGTCGGCATTCAGTCTTACCGGATGCAGATGAATACCAGTATTTTATGTACCAGTAATAAGAGACCTACATTACCAGTACTTACTCGTTTTAATGTTTACACTAAATTGTTTTCATAATGTCACAACAAACCAATCTGATAGGTAGGAGCAAGTTTGTATTTGCCTTACCTTCATCATTTCGTAGAACTTATTTATTTATTAATAACCAACTTATATTGACAGTTTGCACCACACATACAAGTTAACTGACCCATAGAGGCTTTCAAATTCAAAACTAAATGTTTTGAATTCGGTCGTTCGGTCTTTTTCAAGTCGATCAAAACGATCGAAGTCATATTGATTAGGGACGGGCAGCTGTCCCTGACGCCGTGACGAGAATGCCTTCCTACACCAATTACAAACGGTTGGTTTATAATTGCCACCAATGGGAAGGCGGCCAGCTGTCGTATGCCGCATGTTTGAGCTCAGAACTGCCGTTTCATTGGCGTGTTTGTATATTTTTTACGGCACGTCAACAGCAGGCAACAGCAGTTGCTCTTCCCACCGCGAGTCAATAAAGTTAGGGGCAGAAGTCAAACTTCAAAATCGCATTGAAATAAGTAGAATGATATTATCACATTAATACATTTTTTAACGAAATGACTTGCCACCCGCATTTTGAAGCCATGTTTTAGCTATTTTATTCGGTACCTGTTTAAGAATAGTTTTTCACTGCTGTTAGGGTTCTGTACCTCAAAAGGAAAAACGGAACCCATTATAAGATCACTTCGTTGTCCGTCTGTCTGTGGTCCATCTGTCAAAACACATTTTCTCAGAAACGCGTGGAGTTATTAAGTTGAAATTAATATCAAATACTCAGGGCTGCAATCCCTTGAAGCAGTGAAAAAAAAATTAAACTTTGAAGTCAACGCAATCATAAGATACGGGCGTTTATATTCCGTTTATGCTGCATATTTTTACACTCGCAAGGGAATCAAAACCTATAGGGTACTTCCCGTTGACCTAGAATCATAAAAGAATGCAAGAAGCAATCATGTAGCACAAGTAAAGGAAAACATCCGAAAACCGTAAAGTAGTTACATGTAGGTAATACCCTCAGTGCGCGAGTCCGACTCGCACTTGACCGGTTCTTTAAATTGTGTGGACATAAGACACGTGCTACATAAACTTATTATCACTATTTCTTTGCCTATCGTAATGTATTTTTTTAATCCTTCCGAGAGTTAGATTATTAAAATCCGGTTGGTATCATCATCACTTCAATTTAGCTCTGGATCCAAATCCAATTTCGAAAAACGAATTTATACTGGCGATATCGATGACTACCAAATGGAAGACTGTATAACCACACAGACACCACAAATGTATGTGTATGTGTGAGTGTGTGTAGACCACACAAATGTGGTCTATTACTGATCAGGGTCTGGGAGGGTGTTTACTTTCGTACATAATTATAATGTGCCCTTTTAGCCCACAGAAGTGTCGTGTGTTTGTGGATGTGACATAATATTATAACGTCCGTCTACAAATGCACCCGCCGACGAGGTCAAATTGCTAGTGTGGCAACATTCCATTATAACTTCTGCACATGTTTATTCATTGTGGTAACCACCGCAACGCTATTTCCACCCTCTGGTAATTATGTTCCATATGACGAGCCGTGGTATTGACATGACGCTGAACACTGTACACAATACGGCTGGATATTTTACGGGGCGATTGATAATTAAAAAACTGCGTACAGCGTAAGTTTGATTAAAAATAAATTGCCTTGTAATAACAGCCTGTATAACCTGGGAGTATTTCTACTGCACAGTAATGACCTCATACAAATAGGACCTCTACACACGGTGTAAGGTCGACGCGCCATCGATGAGCGTTACATGGAACGCGTGTATAAAGGTCGTGTGGTTAGATGGAGCGGAGGCCTTAAAAAGGCAGCTGTAAGTGGATGCAGAAGACAAAACCGGGTGTTGTGGCGCAACTTGGACGAGCCCTAAGTCCAGCAGTGGATGCGATCGTCATGAGTTGATGAAATAAAGTACTACTACCTCGTTTTCTCTGCTTATAGTCGTCCTGACCGTATTTCAGCCTGGCGGGCAATCTCAACGGAGACTAGCCTTCGGCGCAGGAGATATTATAGTTCACAAGTTAGTGCGCAGACACAGGCGTACTCTCTCTTCCCACACTCTCATAGTCCGATAGGACGGCAATCCGACACGACCAACGGCTTAACGTGGTAAGTCAGTGATTGGTGCGTCTATCTATCTAGCCTGTACTATCCCACTGCACAGCAAACGCCCTCTTCCTTTTCAACACACTTATGTTCTTGCTAATGTTTATGGCGAATCCCATAAATCAGAGGTTATTAAACTACATTATAGCTAACAAGACTCGATATCTACATTTATTTACCTAGTGTACATTTATGTCATCCCAGCTACTTAGATCCGTCCATGTATTAGCAATAGGTCCTGGGCGTCGGCGTCGCTCCAGTGGACCTCACAATTGACCCCGTGATCAATGTGCCCCCGCTCAATTGTTACTTATGGCGCCACCGACGCATACGCAATCATATAGTATCATAGTTCATCTGTGGCGGAATATTATATGATTTAGATAAACTTTGTGTTTCAACGCTAGATTTAGTAATTACCACTAGAAATGATAACAGTTAAGTCAAAGAAGAGAATGCATAATCAGCCTATAATGTTCCCAATGCTGGGACACACGCCTCCTCTCCGTGAGAGGGAGTGGGACTTTCTCAATGTTCAGTTACTTATGCGATTTTGCATCATGAGACAAATATTGTGGTTCAATATTTCAAGCCCTTCTCCTTAAATATCGCCATCAATTGAAAGGGCTTAATTAATTACTGAATCGTGATCGCCATTGGGACCAAACACAGACAGGCATCTGCGAGTATGACCGGTACGTTCCGAACTAATTTATTTATTGCTAGCTTCTTTAAAAATTTCATTTTCTTGATCCCCCGACCTACCCCCTTCGCATCCCATGACCTGCCTGCGCTAAACTTCGTTTCCTCTTAGGCTTCTTTCTGACTTCTTTTCTTTTTGCTCGGCTCCTAAGGGCCATAGCGTGATGTTAAATAGCCTATAGCCTTCCTCAAGAATTGGGCTATGGAATGCAAAAATAATTGTTAAAATACGACTGGTGGTTCCAGAAATTAGCGTGTTCAAACAAACAAACTGTACATACATTCCGAATTAAGCAGCAGAATACTTTCGAAGACTTCATCAAAATCTACACTTTTGTAAAAAGATGGCTTCAGTAATCAATAGCTTATCGACCAAGTGTGAAGTATATGCATTCCCTTAACATAAACCATACAATACCTTCGTCGAAACCAATATTAAATCCAGCCCTTTGTAAGTTATCCGGAACATACAGTTTCGCGAACCGTTCGTAATACAGCCGTTTGTATAGTCAACTGCACGTAAGTATATTGGTAACTTATTTTGAGTTTGACATCCTACTTAAAATTATAAATGTGTAAGTTTGTGAAGATGTTTGGATGTAAGTTACTCAATCACGTAAAAAACTATCGAACGGATTTGTATGAAATTTAGTACACAGGTAGTTTATTTTCCAAACTATGTTGGGTTCGGCTTCCAGTCTTACCGGGTGTAGCTGTATACCAGTATTTTACATGAAGGGACTGCCTATCTGACCTCTACAACCCAGTTACTGGGTAAAACGATACCCTTGGTAAGACTGGTTGTCAGACTTTCGGGCTCCACGAATAGTTCTGTCCTACTATAATAATATTATAAATGTAAAAGTTTTTGTTTGGTTGTTTGTTACACAATCACGCAAAAACGGCTGGACGAATTTGGAAGAAATTTGGCACACAGATAGTTTCTAAGCAATAAAGATATTGAGTATTGAGTATAACCTGGATTAAGACAAAGTTACTTTTTATCCCGACTGTGCGATACCGTGGGATAATTTACGACCTCCACACGAGCAAAGCCGCGGGCTAGAGCTAGTTATGAATAAAAGACTGAAATCGCTGCCTAGAGCAATCGTGGT
Source organism: Gortyna flavago (assembly GCA_963669345.1). Taxonomy (NCBI): domain Eukaryota; kingdom Metazoa; phylum Arthropoda; class Insecta; order Lepidoptera; family Noctuidae; genus Gortyna; species Gortyna flavago. Next base: position 1,058,955 of record OY770147.1, on the reverse strand, counting down.
GATGCAGTGCTCATGCCTTCTTGCATGACAAGATCTTTGTCCTGTAGTGGAACAATACTAGGCTGGTATTATGAGCTAGTATTCGTAGTTCAAGTGTTTACTACTTCCTTGTGGTTGATTGTACTAGAAGCTCGGTGTATACACACGGAAACCGGCATGCCTATCACATTTATAGCCGGTCGTATCCTGTGTAAGACGAAATTGTATGCCTTCTGTGTTATTGGCCATTCTTAGAACATATTAACAGTAGTGCGAAGTAAGGTTATATAGCTAGTATTATTGCCTTTCTTGAGGTTTTGCCATGCAGATTGCAGTGTGATAATTGCAGACTAGTAACTGTAGATGGAAATGTACATACATACAGGGTGGCAGGTATATCGACGCACAACCTGTTACCGCTGCGGTAAAATTTTTCGTCAGTTATAAAAAAAATATTGCTGCTCCATACATTTTGACTGAAAAGGTATTGCATTTTTCTATGAAACAGCAAAATCCATGGAGACAGTTTTCGCGGCGATATCCCTGCCACCCTGTATATCAACAGCAGCCTACAATGTTCAGTAACTACTAACAGAACTGTCATCTCACACACAAATCACTAACATTGTTCAAGTATGTAGAAACTCACTCTCCTCTTCACGAACTCTGCAAATATTCATTCCTCATGGAATGAATATTTGCAGAGTTAGAAAGAGAGTAAGGAATAATCTCACATAATAATGATAAACTAGCCAAACTCACACGAATATTAGCTCCGAACGAAACAAACTCTCACAAAAAGCCAATAGCTCGTCCTCGGGTAATGAGAGATAATACATACATTTTCTATTGCCATATACTCGTATGTAATGAAATAGCTATCCTCGACGGTCGGTTGTTTGCTAGATCCCACCTGAGCTGGGAACACATTAGGACGGCCATTCCAACGTGGCTGCGTCGTTAGGGAAATTAAACGCCGAGCCGGATGAATGTCCATACTTTGTTAACGTTGCAGGTTGACTATTCGTAATTCGAATTCGGGGTTCCAATATGCCTTTAACTGATTCAAAGTAGGTAGAAGTGTATTTTATCTTAGGTCACGTACTTCCCATCTATATCGACAATCTGAAGTAATTAACAATAAATATTATATATAGAGGTATAAGGTACAGGTTGTAAAGTTCACTTATCCTCCATAGAAAAGGGTGGTGGTAGAAAATGGTGGACAACTGCCCCACAATCAATGTCGGGAATTGCGCGGTAAACTCTGCTTGCGCGATGCAGGATTTTGTGTGACGTCAGTACGATCCGTATTTCGCATGTGGTGGTGTAAATGCAAAATAAATGAGTTCGTTTACTTGGTTATTAAACACTTGTTAAACATAAGTAATGTATTGAATCATGAAGGTCGTCTACGAGAGGCAACTGTGTACATAAACGCACTCTTGGCGCATCCTGCGGGTGATTGCGTAACACACTATTAGTAGCAATGGATTTCGACTGATCAACAAAATTCATTGCGTTATTTAGCAGACGAATTTTTCGATCATATGAAGCAATGGATTAGCAATATCCTTCAAAATTATTTAGATTGTGATTGAATAGATATGTGTTACGCGATTAGGGTGCCGGGCAGTCAGACCCGCTACCTAGCTGATTAGCTTATTAATATATTGTTACCACGCACTCATGTTTTGTACTTGTCTTTGTCTTTGATACCAGAAATTAAGAATTACTGTCATGTCTTGTATGAGTACCAAACAAGCACCAAGAATCACCTGCTTATTACAAATTTGATTGGTTTCAATTTCCTCAGCATATTTTGATCTACAAAACTTCGTTTAAACGATGATGGCACTAGTACGCCACGACCCTACGCTGTGTAATAGGCTAGCGCGGGGCACATTAATCTCACAGGTCAATTGAAGGGTCAATGGAGCTACGCGGAACATCACTAACCAGAATAGATGTTGCATTTCGATCAAACATCTTGATCATGAAGCTAGTAACTTAATCTGGGGTGTGGCTTTTCAGGATTTCAAAGTACAGTTTGAGGAGTTGTAACTTGTGCAGCCTAAAAATAGCCGTCATAGTGATAGATGTCGTTAAGGACGCCTAGGGATTTACACTAGGTGGGTTTTCGACGGTCGTTTACCAAATCACCTCCCACGCGAATCGCCAACACCATTTACACAGTTCGATAAAATCGCAGGGGACTAGTTCATTATGTTTCAAAATGTCGACCTTCATGTGGCTGGCGATCGCCTGCGACTGAGCATTTTCACGGTCGATTTTAGTCACCCGCCGCATGCGACCTGTCGCCGCACGAGAAGCCGAAACCAGTCTGTATAAATCCCACATAAGGTTAAAATGATGGGTGCTAGCATGTTTTTACGCTACCAGCATACTGATGTAGACTGTCGCAGCAAGGTGTGGTTATTACAAGAACACTAAGGTAACGCAATGTTATAAGCATTTGCGGTCAGTGAGCTGATGAAATCGAAAAGCGTTCATATTGACGTGGCACGCCCAGCAGCTTCCTTTGGTCATCTACCTCATATACAAACTGAAACACTGTAAGTATACTAGATTCATCTTATAGATGTCTCTCTGTTACAGTCACACGAAAACTATGAAGGAATGTACGAAACAATCTTAACCATGATCTTTCGCTTGCTCGCGTTCGTCAGCTCGAACCTTTACGCGCGTAAGCAAGTAGCGGGGGCACATTAATCTCGGGGGTCAATTGCGGTGAATGACGGCCGCGCGGAACATCACTAACAGGAATAGAATCCAGACCATCATCGTACAACACTATGTGGATCCAGATCGTTTTAATTTGATATTTTGTTACAACTGGTTTGAGGCTTCATTCAAGAGTACCTGTAAATTGGTTTTATTGAAATAAACGCTTTGACAATTGACTTTTTTGATGAGACTTGGTTGCTATAGTCGATAATTAAATTAATTGGATCAGCAAAGAGCTTTTGTAGTGCCATGAACTGGCATTACCGCAATCAAGTGGTGGACTTTCTTGCTCGTTCTTCTTTTTAGGTACCTACTACGCTTTGGAATGGGCAACTAGCTTCACCTTTCTGACTGACCGACCCCTTGACAATTCAAAAGCGCCATGTAATTGGTTTATTTGATAATGCTTTGAGTTTGAGTTTAATCCAGGATTCTTGTATCAGACAGGTATGATCATGGCCATGAGCAATGTACCCCCTACTAAAATTCTTATAGAAGTGATGTTCATGATGTAACAATTGATAAGTGTGTACATAATGTAGGTATCGTCACTCTTAATAAAGTCCATTTGAAGGATGCCTTATGTCTAATAGTGACTTTTAAATTGACTGGAGTTGATTGATTGAATTTTTAAGCTTAGCTTTCACGGTACCATTGAATTATACTAGATAAACTATACCCGTATAATTATATATATCCTCGAAAATCTGCATTCTTACCTGTAACAAAAAAATATAAACATTAATCATTGCATTCAATTATTAAAATTGCTACACAATACAAGGGAACACTATAGCATTATGATAATATCATAGAAAACAATACGCCATCCATTCAAACTCTACATAATTCATTAAGTACGTAGTCAAACCCGCTTGCGTTGAATCCAGTTGAATCGACATCGTCTCGACAAGGCGACAGTGGAGCAGCCCTAGCAGAGGGTTGTCACCGAAGCGGCGAGCGGCAATTAATTTAGTCTGAAGCGCTAATTTGAGTAGAAAAGTCAACCTCCGGGGGCCGCAACACGTCTCCGTCATAGATTAGATCGTAGGGCGCAGATGGTGACGTCGAGACGTGGAGATAGTTTTGTGTTTGATGCCTATTTAAATTGAATTGCAATTTTTATTTATTAGATGTCCTACTAGTGGTACAATTAATGCAACAATTTGGCACTCAATCTCACTACAAAGACTAATCGCTTTCTAACGAGATAAGTGCAATGAATGTCAAAAATGTGATTTCGAAATCAAGTAGCCAGGCCTTTTGTGCAGGGCACGCCACGATAGTGGCGATAAGGCCCCTCTTTGAGGAGTGGCTAGAGAGGCGTCACGGCGTCCTCACCTACCGCCTGACGCAGGTCCTCACCGGACACGGATGTTTCGGGAGGTTCCTGCACATTATCAGGCGGGAGGAAACGCCCGGGTGTCACCATTGCGAGGATCGCCCAGAGGACACGGTGGAGCATACGGTGGGGGTCTGTCCCGCTTGGGCAGATCACCGCCGTGACCTCGTAGAGGCGATCGGCAGCGGCGGCGACCTCTCGCGTCCGGCCCTGGTCCAAGCCACGGTCCGGGGCGAGAGGGAGTGGGAGGCAGTCACCTCCTTCTGCGAAGCAGTCATGCTAGCGAAGGAGGTGGCGGGATGGGCGAGGGAGAGAGCCGAGAGGGCCGCCCGTCCCAGCCGCCGCGGGTGACGCCCCGGGCGTCGGGAGCCGCGTGACGACTCCCGGCCACCGTAGGCGCGGGCCTGCGGACGGCGAGTAATGGGTAGCTCGCCGTCCGATCAGGACCAGGCCCGTGCCGGACGGCGCGTATGTGTTCCACGCGCGCCTCAAAGAGTTTTCAGCATTGAAGGAGGGGCCCGTCAGGGCCGAAGCCTGCCGGGGCAGCGGGATTGTCCGAAAGGGTTACCGCTACCCCGGAATATAAAGGGCTAAGGAAGGAACACGGATGGGTTTTAGTCAGTAAGAGTCTGACACTCCCTTCCGCTCCACCCAGAGCGGGAGGGGTATTTGATGATTTCCCATCATTAAAAAAAAAAAAAGGCCCTTTGTACACGGCACAGTTTCTTTACGGTAAGGCGCGCCGTAGCAAAACGTGTCCGTCAACAAGCTTCCATAATGATCCATGCAACACTGACGACCGTACCTACACACGGCTAATAAACCGTAGTTTTGAATGACAAGAAGCAGAGTTAAGAAATCTGTTAAATTAAAATCTTAAATTCAGTGACAAACAACACACAGGATACACCGCTGGGTCTAGAAGCATATGATATACAGCACAAGAGTTCCTTAAATAACGAAGGTGAGTACTAAGGAAGAATTTTCGACAATTCTTCCCTAAAGGGGTTTAATAGGGGATGAAAACCTGTACGGAATCTTATTGGGCACGCGGCTTATAAGAAGAGAAGAGTCTTGATTGTCTTCTCTTACCATTTACCATCTAAATACCGCTACAAATACTTACATTTCCTTGTACATATTTACAAAATGTACGCGAGAAAAGAAATTGTACCGGATAGCTTCATCACGAAATGTTAATTTGTTTAACTCAGTGTAGTACGGGCGATTCGCCAGTTTTAAATAATTCATGACTCCACCTAATACCAGGATAAAGTTACCATTTAATTTATCAAAATATACGCTAAAGTGGAGATTTCAGTTAACCGATATGATAAAATATGCAAAGGAAAATCAAATTTTCTTTATCCTCACTTATTTAGAAACGTTTTGAATAATTTAAGGATTTAATTTTCTATCGTTTCATAATCTTTGTAGGCTTATGTTACGACAAGTCAAAACGTTGGAGAATGTATCGACATCGACAGCCCTGGCTCGGATTCGCCTCGCTAATTGGCTGGCGACGCGTTTGCGTGAATGTTCATTAACACGTGAGCGTACGTGTAGAAGCTAGGGTTGTTAGTGTATTTTTCGATAAAAGAAAAATGTATACTGTTTGAATGCAAATTTTAAAGTGTGAAGTACCAAATAGTTTTACTTAGTGAGCAATGGCGTTGTTAATATTATATTCATAGAAAACAACCAAATTATTCGAAAACCATTATTTTTTACCGGCATTTCACAAACATTTCTTCATCATAATAAATTATTCAACAGTCACCACGCTTTTAGTCGCATCGCACTCATTTGGCTTGAAATCAAGTCGACATGTGGTTCTAATCACGCGTCAAGAAAAGCTCTAAAGAAACATTTTTATACGTTTTTTAACGCGTTCAGAACCGGTTGTTTTTAGAAATAAAACGTTGAGGGTGACGATGAACTAAATATACTTTTATTGTATCATTAGACGGCTGTTAAGGGTAAATGGTGGGGTAATTGTTGCTTGCCGATGACGTTAAACAGGGGGGAACTTTCGAAAATTTTCAGCTGCTTTTGACGATTTAATAAGACACGAAAATAACAGTGTTTTAGACTGGGGTTAGTGATCGTTAATGAGTGTTTGACTTGCTTATAAGCATGATTATTTTGTAATTGAAAACTGATTTATGTAGGTAAGTATACCGAAAAGGATAATTAAAACGTCTAAGAACTGACTATTAATATATTTTTATAGGGTTAGGATTCATCTTATGGAAAAGAGAGTAATAAAAGGACTAATTGAAAATTTTTTTGCTTGTAATTTCATAGTAATCCTTCAAACCACATACACAAATTCCACACCAAGTGTCTGTGTATGTGTTTTACACACAGAAACTCACACCAAGCTACATAAACAAGACACATTTCGATTTGTCGCAAGATCTATCACTTAACACAAACAAAATATGTTTAAGTAACGATCACTGTTGTAGCAAAATTGAAAGAAAATAAGCAACTCGTGTCATACTCATTATAACAGCCCTGAATAAGGAAATGTCCCTGTGTGTATCACACACGGCGCTTCCACTGTACGAGAAATATTTAAACATAACGAGGGTGCGTTTTTAAGTTCGCGGAATGGGGGGGAGGGGATAACAATAGGTAATTATCGGGATGGCCACAACTTCAGCCACTCAATATTAGTATAAATACCAGGTTTTAACTTAATTGGATCATTGGTCTTTGAACTATCGTCAAGCAAACAACTCAATTGGGAAGAAAGTGTGAATTATGGAAAAAATCGAGTACCGCACAGTGGAACGAATGTATGGGAGCGGTTGGACGTAGACATGTCCGAAAAATAAGAGTAAAATTATGACAAACTAATGATGCCATCTTATTCGATTACTTAATGCCTTCATAAATTGTGGTGATGAATTTCTTCATAACTCCCATATTTCGGGAGTAATTTGAGAAAATGTGAAATTTTACTATGAAAATGAGTGTATCGAGCTCTCTCCCTCCTGATTCCGGGCTTGTTTCAAGTAGCGGTCTCTAATATCGTAATGCTATTACTAAGAGCTATATTTAATACTAAGACACATAGTGCGCCAAATGTGCACTTTCTGGGATAAAAGGAAATGAAAATTTAAAAAAAAAACGTTTTTTCCCCATTTGTATTTACTTTAAACCGCAGACAGACTTATTAAGAGGTCTATAAATATATTATATATATACAGAAATATATATTAACAAAAATATTCACAAGAACTGATGAGAGTATGACTTTTAAGTAAGTTGATAATAAATTACCTAGTTTCATTAAAAGTACAATAAATAATTAAGATGTAAGCTCTAATTTACTAAGTTACACATTTTAAAACAATAACATCATTTAATTATCTTCGTCATCATCATCATCATCAATTAATTCAAATTCAGAATCGATGTCCGCTAAATCATTTATGTTAACAAATTCGATATCACTTTTCTCAGAATCCGTAAGCTCATAAAATTCCTTAAAAGAAGATTTTTTTACAAACTTATTTCCTTTTGGACGGATACTTGTAACAAGTGGATCAGAAGACAGTAAAAGATTGTGCATAATATCTTCATTGCATGAGATACTGCTATGCTTTCGAGAATGCCCCTCTCTATATTTTCTAAAATCTTTATTTCTAGCCTCAGATGCCTCTTCGGATAGAAAACCAATGGGCACAATTGACATGTTCTGAACTATGTCTGGCCCATGCATTAAAATTTTATGAAGTGAAGAAGGCATATAATACCATGGGTATAACTCCACGTAAAGCTTAGCAGTATCAAAGCAGAACTCTCGGAATTTAGTTACGTTGATCTTCTCTCCTGATGAAATACACTGCAAGATCACACAGATTTTTCTTAAAAGCATAGCATCTATTCCGGTCAGTTCAGCAGATTTAGTGTAGTTTTCAAAAAATCTCCTTGCCGAGTTGCCATTGTTGGTGGATCCACTGCCTTGTTTCACAACATCGAGAAGTAAGCCCGTTTCTCTTCTTACAGCCTCTTGAACTCTTTTCTTCCTGTCATCAACTTGCCTTTTTGCTATATCACCCCTTACTTGCCATGATTTTATGTCTAATTTGTAGGAAATGTGTAATAAGCATTCCATTGAGCGAATCCAAGCGTGAAGGGTGCTTAAGCTATATTTATACATGTCCTCGTTTGCGTGTTTATCTTTGATTAACTCTAAATTATTCATTTCTTTAGGACAAGCCTTGCATATGTCACACACTGAAGCTGCTGTATTGGATATAATGGAATGAATTTTACCATCAATCATTGTCAACAGCAGTTGGTGTTTGACACTAATTCCATCAGTGATGGTGGATGGAGTTAAGGCTTCAATCTCTGCTTCGATTTCAGCCATCTCTCTCTGCACATTTTCTTTGGTTTCCTTTATAAACTTAAACAATATTGGCCGGCAAAATGAAGTGGAAGATGGTCGCTCGTTTTCCCAAATTGTTACACCTTTTGAGACGAGCCGCAGTGGTACAAGACTAATCATAAAATTACTAGCAAGATCGATTTGCTCATCTTCACTCGTCCTTTGATGATAAATGCTTTGGCTAGATGATCCGTCAAAACCCCATTTGCTGGTCAATACGAGCTGTTGATTGGGATCAACAGGGGTTTCTAACGACCTAATAAGTCTTCTTGAGGTTAAATCCATCAAGGCTTGTAATTTGATTTTTGCAGAGCTCTCTGTAACTGTGAGATCTTCTTTGGCCGGATAGCACTTAATTTTTTCTTTAACCAACATGTAGTAACTCGGGTATTGAAGAGCTCCTTCTTGAGTGTTGAAATCCCGAAGAGTGTTATAGCGCCATTTCGATAAGTTCATCGATACATAAAGAGCCAATGCCTTCAAAGGGGATATTTCCCGTACCTGAATTGATTTACCTTCAATGAAGGCTTTGATTTTTGAGGCCTCTTCTGGATTCTCCGTCAAGTATTTCATAACATAAGCTGTATCGCTTTGTCCTGCCTTTTGAAGCGCCCTTTCGGCCGAAAACATAATTTCAGCGCTGCTACTGCTGCATGAAAGACTATCTTCAGTGCGTCTTCTTTTTTGCCGGTTACTAAGGTCCTCAAAAGATTTACGAGGACTAGGATGTGTACAAGTTGAAGCATCAGATTTAGCAGGAGAAATTATGGGCTCGATGACGTCACTTATATTTTCTGTAGAAGGTTCCATATTTTCATTCTGTAATTCCGGCCATTGAATTGCAGCCTGTAGCCAAATCTCATGTTTCTTCCGAAACTTATCTGTGCTTCTTCCAGACTGTGTCCATTTTGCATTATAACAGCCATGAGTACAGCATACAACGTGCCCGCGCAGCGGCGCACGATCTACTGGCGCGCAGAGCGCGGCGCCGGTATATTTATAGTGTGCGTGCAGACGACGCTATACGTCGCGCACGCGCCAGAGCGAGATGGCTGCCCGTTTCATCAGGGATCATAGTCACAGTATTTTTAAGTAGAAGAAATCAGTGTTCTCCCATTGGTCAATGAAATATTTTAAGTAGGTGTGCCTAGCAACTAATAGTGTGTGTTAAAAATATGATGTAAGGCAGGAACAATCAATAAAAAGAACAATTATTCCCTGCAGTAATTACGAGTATTATTTTATCTCCATACTCCTTCTGATCCCAACAATTGGTGACCCCGACGTGATACCATGACGGAAGAGAAACGAGAAGAAATCCAGGCCCAGGTGAATTACGACGTGAGCGCGGTGTCCGTGCAGTCGCGGCTCTTACCTTTCTGGCGAGAGATACCTCGTGCCTGGTTCATCCAATTCGAAGCCGTGATTGAACCATTGAAGACCTCGGATGACCAGAAGTTTCGATATCTACTGCAACAACTGCAAGCGGTCGACTTACAACATTTGACCGATATACTTTACAACCCGCCTGCATCTGGGAAGTACGAAAAAGTAAAACAACGCCTACTCGAAGCCTACGACAAATCAGACGTCAAGAATTTTCAGAAACTTATCAGCGGACTAGAGCTGGGGGATCAAAAGCCCTCCCAGCTGTTGAGGAAGATGCGAGAACTCGCAAGCGGCATGATTACCGAGGAAGGTCTCAAAATAGAATGGCTAAATCACCTACCTGCACAAGTTCGAGTCGTTTTGTCCGTAAACAAGGAATCATCTTTGGACACCTTAGCTGCGATGGCAGACAAAATGGTGGAGTACGCAGAGAGTCCCAGCGTAGCCGCAGTCACAGCACCAGCACCATCCTCGTCGTCTACAACATCCATGACGCAACTGGAAACATTGGCGAAGCAAGTGGAGAAGCTTACGCTAGAGATCGCCGAGCTACGTCGAGGACGGCCACCACACCGACGCCGACGCCACTCGTACAATCCTCGCTTTCGATCCCGTTCACGCTCGCAGTCAACGCAACGTGGACCTGCACAGAAACCAGGAGACGCCAACTGGGAATGCCGCTACCACCACCGTTTCGGAGACAAAGCAAAACGCTGTGAATCGCCATGTTGTAGAAGGAAGAAGTCGTCGGAAAACTAGAGCTGACACCGACCGTGGCGGAAGTCGGTGTCCCGTATACCAGTAATCGCCTTTGTGTACACGACCGCAACACTCACGAACGTTTCCTCGTGGACACAGGTGCAGACATCTCCGTTTTGGCAGCCAATCACAAAAATAACAAAGATGCAAGCGCCTATAATTTATACGCGGCAAACAATACGCCGATCAAGACCTACGGACAGAAAACTATTAGGCTAAATTTTGGATTACGAAGAGACTTCGTTTGGTCATTCGTCGTTGCTGACATCAAAACCTCAATACTGGGAGCTGATTTCCTCCGTCACTTTAAACTGCTGGTGGACCTGGACAAGAAAAAGTTAGTAGACAAGATTACCGAACTATCGATCGACACATTAGAAGTTTCTTTAAACACCGAATCAGTTCAGATCATAAGCAACAATCAAGTATTCTACAACGTTTTGAAGCAATATCCTGATGTCCTACGTCCCATGTCGCTGAAACAACCACCGAAACATGACGTGGTCCACCATATCGAAACTACCGGCCCCCCACTCTACGCTCGCCCCCGCCCGCTGCCCCCGGACAAGTACAAGGCAGCCAAAGAAGAGTTTGACCGCATGTTAGAAATGGGAATCTGCAAGCCATCAAAAAGCCCATGGGCCAGCCCTCTTCATGTTGTAAAGAAAAAAGACGGAAGACTACGAGTATGTGGCGACTACAGACGTTTAAACGCGGTCACCCAACCGGATCGCTATCCCGTACCTCACATTCAAGACTTCACGTACCAACTACATAACAAGAAAATATTCTCGAAACTTGATCTAAAAATGGCGTACTATTGGATACCCATCGCCAAGGATGACGCACAGAAAACGGCAATCACAACGCCTTTTGGAATGTTTGAATTCAATTGTATGACTTTTGGACTACGCAACGGTAGTCAAACATTTCAAAGATTCATGCACGAGGTACTGAGAGGCATAGACGGCTGTTTCTGTTTTATCGACGATATTCTCCTCTTCGAAGAAAACGAAGAAAAACACGAGCAGCTTCTTCATCAAATTCTACAGCGATTGGATAAATACGGTCTGACACTAAACATAGAAAAATGCGAGTTTGGTAAAGAAACAATAGATTTCCTTGGCTATGAAGTATCGCCGACCGGCATAAAACCTACAACGGAACGAGTTCAAGCTATATCTACTTACCCAAAACCGAAAACCATTCTCGAACTGAGACGTTTCCTGGGAATGATCAACTTTTACAGAGATTGTCTCCCTCGACAAGCAGAACTTCAGAACGAACTTAACAAATACCTACATAACAGAAAGCGCAATGACAACACGCCGATCGAGTGGACAACGGACGCAGAGCAAGCCTTTGAGAAGTGCCGCCAAAGCATCACAGAGGCCACCATTCTCTCACATCCAGTGCAAGGAAGTACCCTCGCCATCATGTCAGACGCTTCAGACCACAGCCTTGGTGCTGTGCTCCAACAAAAAGTGGACAGAGTTTGGAAACCACTAGCATTTTATTCAAAAGCGATGAGTGCGACACAACGCAGATACAGTGTATACGATCGCGAACTGTTAGCTATGTATACAGCTGTTAAACACTTTCGCCGATTAATAGAGGGTTGCGAAGTCGAAATATATACAGACCACAAACCGCTTACTTACGCCCTCACAAGAACTGCAAGTAGCTCCGACACACCGAGACGCGAGAGACAACTGCATTTCATAAGTCAGTTTTGTACAAGCATAAAGTACATAAAGGGGGAACAAAACACAGTCGCCGACGCTTTATCAAGACTCGAAGAGATTATTTGTCCGACAACTATCGATTATAATCAACTAAGCATCGATCAACAACAAGACCAAGAACTCAAGGAACTCAAGAAACAAGAAAACTTGATATTCAAAGACATAACAATACCCGCATATAATGGACCGATCACATGTGAGCTGTCAACCTCATTACCACGACCATATCTACCCGAAGGACACCGTTATGCAGCTTTCAAAGCGCTACATGAGTTATGTCACCCGGGCGTACGCAGTACAAGAGAACTAATGACAAGAAAATTATTTTGGCCGTCAATGAATAAAGAAGTAGCACAGTGGACGCGAGCCTGCATTAGCTGCCAGCGAGCAAAAGTACATCGGCACGTAACAACGCCGTTAGTACAATTCCCGCCGTCACAACGCTTCGAACACATCCACATAGATATCGTTGGCCCGCTGCGTCTTTCTAATGAATATCGCTACTGCGTCACTATAATTGACCGATGCACCAAATGGCCCGAGGCAGTTCCCGTCCGGGACATCACAGCGGAGGTCGTCGCGCAAGTGCTATACGAAACGTGGATTGTGAGATTCGGCTGCCCACTACGCATCACGACAGATCAAGGACGCCAGTTCGAGTCTTCACTGTTCAACGCGCTCACGAAGAAAATGGGAATCAACAGAATTCGTACCACGGCGTACCACCCACAGTCAAATGGACAAGTTGAGCGATGGCACCGAACAATGAAAGCGGCGCTTATGGCTCGCGGGGCAACAACAACATGGACAGAGGAACTTCCAACCGTATTATTGGGATTACGCACTGCCCTGCGGCAAGACAACAGCCTAAGCCCAGCTCTAATGACGTATGGTACCACCCTTCGCATACCATCTGATTTCTTTGAGCCACAAAGTTCAAGGATCGACGACGCCGAGCTAGTACGCCGTCTCGCCCGCACGATGACGTCACTCACGCCGGCCCCGCACCGCTCACAATCAGCTGACAAGCCTTTTGTTTACAAGGACTTATCGACGTGTACGCATGTGTTCGTTCGCAACGATACCGCTAGAGCGCCACTCACACCACCATACGATGGCCCCTATGAAGTACTAAAGCGATGTGACAAGTACTACAAAATCCAGTTACCATTGCGTACTACGGTGGTGTCATTAGATCGTCTTAAACCTGCCTACATCGTGAGCGAAACTGGAACAAGTTTAGCGAGCACCCAGACGTCAGCGGCACACTCCCATACATCGGCAGCTCATCACGACTCGACTGTCACCGCAGCACCTGGAAATCAACCCTACATAACGAGAAGCGGAAGATTAGTCAAGAGAAACGTGCGCTTCTCTTGAGGGGGAGTGATATAACAGCCATGAGTACAGCATACAACGTGCCCGCGCAGCGGCGCACGATCTACTGGCGCGCAGAGCGCGGCGCCGGTATATTTATAGTGTGCGTGCAGACGACGCTATACGTCGCGCACGCGCCAGAGCGAGATGGCTGCCCGTTTCATCAGGGATCATAGTCACAGTATTTTTAAGTAGAAGAAATCAGTGTTCTCCCATTGGTCAATGAAATATTTTAAGTAGGTGTGCCTAGCAACTAATAGTGTGTGTTAAAAATATGATGTAAGGCAGGAACAATCAATAAAAAGAACAATTATTCCCTGCAGTAATTACGAGTATTATTTTATCTCCATACTCCTTCTGATCCCAACAGCATAAATGCGGTAGCAAAATCGACGACACCAGTCTTTTAAACAGGTTTCAGCACTTTCACATAACTGAACACAACTGTTATCTTTTAAAACACTGAACAAATAGTTAAAGTCGCGTAAATCTTTATGTGCGCGGACATGTCTACGTCCAACCGCTCCCATACATTCGTTCCACTGTGTACCGTGCCGTAATAAATTTCCTTACCAAGCAAGGAAAGTCAGTTCAAAATATACTGGAAGAGATGAAATCCGTTTACGGGGACTCTTGCCCGGGTAAAACCATGGTTTACAAGTGGCACAGTCTCTTTAAACTAGGCAGGACCTCACTTGAAGACGACCCACGGCCCGGACGGTCGATCGAGGTGACTACTCCGGAAATCATTAAAAAAGTCGAAAAAATAATATTGGAAGATGCCAGACTAAAGAAGAAACAGCTTGCAGAAATGGTTGGAGTATCGGATACGACAATTTTCAAAATTCTACACGATCATCTTGGCATGACAAAGGTCAGTGCAAGATGGGTGCCAAGAATGCTCACGCCGCCTCAAAAACAACACCGCGTGGAGTGTTCTCGCACGTTTTTGGACCTCTATAACGATAATAAGGATGGACTATTAAGTCGAATTGTTACTGGAGATGAAACTTGGGTTCATCATTCATCAACCTGAGTCGAAACAGGACTCTATGCAGTGGCACAAAAAAGGCACACCACCACCCAAGAAGTTTAAAGTGTCACAATCGTCTGGAAAAATCATGGCAACAGTGTTTTGGGATTCAGAAGGGATCCTGTTAACCGATTATAAAGATAAAGGCGTTTCTATAACCGGAGAATCCTATGCTTATAGCCTCGAGAGGTTGAAAGAAAACATTAAAGAAAAAAGGAGGGGTAAATTGACCAAAGGTGTCCTTATTCACGACAACGCGCCTGTTCACAAGAGCCATGTTGCGTTGGCTGCCCTGCATAAGGTGGGCTTCGATATTTTAGACCATCCACCCTACAGCCCAGACCTGGCTCCCAGTGATTACCTCTGATGACCTCTTCCCAAAACTGAAAAAAAAACTTCGTGGGAAGAAATTTTCAACTAATGAAGAAATGAAGGACGCGGTTTCAGCTTATTTGTCGGACAAAGACAAAGCATTTTTTATGAAGGTATACACAAGCTAATTGAAAGATCTGAAAAATGTATAAGGGTAGCAGGTGAATATATTGAAAAAGAAAAATAATTTAGTATTTTTATTGTCACTTCTCACCCTCCATTCCGCGAACTTAAAAACGCCCCCTCGTATATGTTGCTATAGGTAGTCGGCGAGACGCGGATCAATTAGTAGGTATTACTGCATCCCTTGCACAAACATGTCCGGCTGTTTGCTCACACATACCACCACTGAGTATTGGTGCAGACAGTGCCCACGCCAATAACATTGTGCTGAATGATTTACCGTGAGCTGTGAACTCCACCTCAGCCATTTCACATAGGACTAACAGTAATAACATGCATGATAAAATGGTGGCATAATGGAAACAGAATTTGTGGATTACTGCCATCGTCTTGTTTCATGAAAGAACGGTTTCTTACAGGGGAAAGTATGCATAATCCACATTAGGAATGAGTTATTCCTATAGGCAACCCCGTCTCCTTGTACCATCATCAGCATCATAAATTCCAGTCAGACTGTCAGAGATTGGAATGAAGTTCCTTAACGCGGCTTGCGGGAGTTGACTGGTAGAAATCGTCATGCGACTTTCTCTGTCTCATTCTATATACGAGTGTGTGCGTGCGAGTTTCCTGGCGGTGGTCTCCGACCGCATATGTTTAAAGGCTACCTGGAACTAATAGTTACTAAAGATGTACGATTTGTGAGGCAAATGTAAAACAATAATGGTCTTCTGATCCATATTTATAGTAAAAGTTGTGTGACTGTATGAGTAGCTATCTACGGCAGCAGTGGGGGCGAGTGATAGAGCGGAGTCGGCGCTCTCCACCGGCCGGGGTTGCGCCCTGGCGTGCGGCTGAGGCAAGAGCGGGGAGCGGGTTCAATTGTCGCTTTCTGAGACCATTTCGGCATTCATGATTAGTTTAGCACAGGTTTATACGTAAGCATAGAAATCAACTGTCTGTTTTTAAACATAGTAATTTTATTATGGAATTAATGAATGTTTGTTCATCTACAGAAAGGTCTACGTGTTTGATATGAAATCAGGACCCAGTTTTAAATGCTAGTTCTGAGATGCTCTTGTTATGTATACAGCAATTACAACCAAAAGTTGTGCTCTTTCTGATCCATATTTACTGCACTGTGTCTGTACGAGTAGCTATCTACGGCAGCAGTGGGGGGCGACTGATGGAGCAGAATTGGCGCTCTGAACTGGCCGGGGTTGCGCCCTGGCATGCGACCGAGGCAAGAACGGACAGCGGGTTGAATAAATAGCTAAGCTTTGTGAATGTGGACAGGTAATAAATAAGCATGTTATTTCAATTAACAGTCTGCTTTTAAACATGGTCATTATGGAATGAACGAATGTCTACATGCGTGTAACTATTTTTCAATTTAGATATTAACTAGATATTATAAGGTACATTCAATTTTACTTTACCAGTAGCGGTTTCTTAAGGTAACTTGTAACTTATGGTTTTACTTCGTTCGTTTACTTCAGAGTTCTTGTTGAAGTCGAAACAGTTAGTACAAAAATCAACAGCAGAGCAATTCGTAGTAATCGAAAATATTCTTTCGTGTCACGTCACTATAAATGATTACTCAATCAACAAGTAGTCGGCTGCACAGGATACGCTGGAGTCAAGAGAGAAATGGCCAGTGCTACATTGCTGTTGAAGACTACAAACACTATAATCTATTCTTTATCTCTCTCTTACTTTCTACATTTCTGCCTACAACCACCACATCTCTGAGAGGACAGTAATAAATCTATGATTGGATTGCCTACCCCGCTCCACCCTTTCCCTTGCACCACCAGCTTGTGTATAACGTCTGCGGATTTCCATTACAGGCGCGCCTCCCGCGGCCCGCCCGTTCGACACATGTTACTGTTGCGTCACTGATATTTGGATGCCTATGAATACAGTGCCTCAGTGAGGACTGGATTATGAAAGCAGGGAAGTTGAATGGCCAATTCTGGTAATTTGGCTGTATGGTGATAACTTTGTTTTGTTAAGAATTAGGTTAATTAACGGTCATTTTGTTGATCCTTAAATCATAAAAGCACATTGTTTGCATTCTTTGATTGTTTTTGTGTGTCTGAAAAGTATCTTTCTTTCATCCTGCCGAATTATAAATGGGATATGATGTCCATTAAATTCCGGAAGCAATACATGGACACTGTGATTCTAAGAGAATCTGCGTCCCTGCAGATATTGTGACCAAATATTCATATACTTAAGCATATTAAAGCACAATACTGTCCTTTCTGATCCCAACTTACGCTAAGGGCACAAGGCACGGCAGTCTGTTACCAACTTCATTGGGATCAAGGCGATTACTGTTAGTAATCGTACACCCTCGCCACTTCGGGAGTACTGAGCCCCTCACTACCGCAACGTCATACATAGCTAACAAACGCCGCGAATCACCACTCTACCCGGAACTAACGCGGCCCCCGCTAACCTACTGTAACGCGCCACAGAGGGTGACCGATCCATCCGTTGAGAGGTCAACCTAAATTGGACGGTCCACAAGCCGCTTCCGACCTTACGTTTCGGGGCGAATCAATTTCCATTTGGGCGCCTCGCGTCGATGGCGTCACTTGAAAGTGAACTCAGTGGCGGCAACAATAAAGTATAATTTACACAGACACGGATTTCATCGAGATTTCTAAGGGTTGTTTGTTGAAGTAATACGTGATTTGCGGCGTCGGCTTCAGAGTCGATTTTCGTTGTTGCGTGTTCTTATTGTTTGGGTGGTAAGCAGCATTATTAGATGTATTTTTATACATTGGTAATCCTTGGTAGCGGTTATTCGTCAAACTTTAATTAAAAGTTCGGTGGGTGTCGTGGGGCTGAGTGGATAAATAATAAGCGTCAGTGTATTATTAGATTGACGCGTCCACTCAACTGTTTTGATTTGATGACACGGCACTTTTCATCGGCACTATGATTTGATTGATAGAGGGGGGAGCAGATTGAATTGAGATTCGCTTCGCTTGCGGAAGAGCTCTCTTTGTGTCTACATGATCGATTAAGTGAGGGATTGAATTAAGGGAAATAATAGACAAATATCTAGACTAACTTAATAGACAATGGATTATCTATCAGTTATTAGCTTGAACCCTCTTTGGTCTTGCTAAGTCTAGAGAATGAAGCTCTTAAATTTTGGTCTTTTAAGTTGGAATCACAAGAAAGCACCAGAATGGAACATTAAGAGGACGAAATATGGATAATGGGGAGGTATTCATTCCTAATTCAATGATTTTGAAGAGTCTCATAAAATTACATGCACGTATGTGCTATACACGTACTCAAATAGCCATCTAACTACCTATCGTTTAAACCAGTTATCTATATATTGCAGCTGGACCAACATACTCGAATGAATCGTAATAGGTTATAGGAGCAATCATCAAGTCACCGCTTTGAGAGCCCCTGCGAAGCCCGACCCGCCCCGGGGGATATTTTTATACAACGCCCCCCGAACCGCGGGATAAGGATATCCGCACCGGTTTATAAGGTTAACCGGACAGGGGTAGCGACTAGCGACTTAGTCAGCAGCCGGATAATATTATTGAAGTAAATGTCGACTCAAGTGAAGGAACAGGAAACTGGCACTCACGGGCGACCTACATACAGAGGCTCGTAGCAAGATTTGGATACATTATATCAAAGCAAACATGAAAAAAAAACTTTATGATTAATGTACTCCCGATTATCTTGAATTGCATTACTGAGACATCCTGGTTTTCAATAGGAACAGCCATGGTACCATACAACCGTTTATTTAAATAAATGGTCGTCCTAAGTGTCAGCGAGTGACAATAGTTATGTAACAGCTAGCCTTGCAACTTTCTTAACTAACCATCTTTCTCACCACGGCATGCACAGTTGCTTAGCTCCAGTAAATATGTAGTAGATTATACATCTAGTGCATAAAATGGCTCGTTTATACCCGAGTTACACACTCTGATTCTGACTCTTCACTTTGATTGCGAGAAAATGAAACAGGCATATAGTACATAACAGTTTTTTCACTGTAAAATTGAAGGAAGATGAAGAAGAAGAAGATGAAGATGAAAGAGAGAGAGATTTGTATCAGGAGCACAAAGGTGCATTGAAGAGGGCATACAAATTTGAAAAGAAAAAAAAAATGCTTTATAAGATGTAATACATGGTTTCATATGTGGGTATAACATCGTCTTGGAGGTACTGTAAGATGTTGTACTTATTAGTGTGAATAAATAAATAAATAAATAAAAATTAAGTTTTTTTTTTTCAACATGTGTCATTCGACTTGGGTACTTCATACTGTCAAGTCATAAAAACGTTTCTTTGCGTTTTTAAATAATATATGACAACTATTTTATTTGGTTTTATTAAATTAATTATAGAAAACACGGAAGAGATATAAATTAAAGCAAATTAAATTAAATAATGACTTTAATCTGCGACGTTTTATTGTGCGTGTGGCTGTTGGGCCTGATTATCTTAATCTTAGAAAAAAAAACTTTATGCACTAGAGCATAAAAAGCGACTTTGTGTGGCCTACGAATAACATAAAGACGAACTTTTTGAGCATGAGAAGTGAAAAAGGTATCTGAGATTTACAATTAACAGAGTATGTCCACAGTCTGATTCGATGACGTAATAATGTTCTATGACTGCTTTATCATGACAACAAATGCATTTGTAGCGATTTTAATCCCTAATGGATGTCCGTACAGCCAACACATCAGACTAATTTGTCAAACAATGTTATAGCAACAATAGATGCGTATCGGGGATTCCATTGAAACGGTGCGCGGTGGGCGTACCGCAATATGAATTGTATAGGTTTGGAATTACCAATTATGGACTATGGAACATAATCTGTAGTATTTTTAGATAGCCCCGTTTTTTATGGGGGAAAAAAAGATACTAACACTTAAATCAATCTGCTTCTCCTACAGTTATGCAGGGTTGCTAGCTTTTTCCCAATTGAGGGCCAACTTTTTTTTTACAGTCCCGTTCTCGGAGCATGAATTATTTATCGACAAGTGTACTCTCTTCTCACTCATGAATGATGTGTTCTGCAACAAATGTCAACAAAAGGGTCGTCCTCGTGTCTAGTAATCACCAATTCAACTACAGCGCCATGGGAAGATCCAAGACAGACCTCCGGACATTAACTGTATTCCTGAATGGAATCAAGATAACTGGTGATCATTTATCACAAAGATCCTACCGTTAACACCTACTGACTCTTGTAGCACACCTCATTTCAAACCCCGTCGAAACCTTCAGGATATACCTTCACATCCATTTCTGCCAAAAGGTATAACAAACCTAGAAACTCCCATTTCCCACAACATAATGATTGCGGTAGGTAGTAAAGTTACATATAAATTATCGCGGGGCGGTAATTGGCGGGCCGGCGGGGCGCGACAAATCTGACGGCCATTTCCGACGGGTACCGTTCCACCCCGCCACCCAGCGGCGGGGGCCTACGCCTGTGGGGTGAGTGATGAGAGGAAGCGGTATTAACAGGTTGTTAGAACGAGCGGAGCAATGAGTCTTCATGAGCTATTTTCATGTTTTGCCATTATCATCCATTAATATTTGTATCCTGCCATTCCAGTAGATAAAACAACATTTTGACAAGCAGCCTCTATACAATCTAGCTTTGCTTCGTGTCAGCATCTGTCTGTTTCAATATTTTTATACATTCTTGCTCTTTGGACGAGAAAGAAGGTAAAGCACAATCAGCCTATAATGTTCCCTCACTGTATCACTGCTGGGACAGGCCTCCTCTCTTCGAGAGGGAGTGGGCCTTAACATACCACGCAGGTTCAGTGCGGGTTGGTAGATGTCAAATGAATGACAGAAGATAAAGAGTATTGCACAAACTGCAAGGGTTAGTAGAGCCTAATCAATCAGCTAAAAGGGTCACTGTCATCAACATCATATGTCAAATTTTTCCCAACTATGCCGAGGTCAGCTTCCAGTCAAACCGGATACAGCTGAATACGATACCCCTATAAGGGGCACATGAAATCTTTTGTATATGAAAGATTTATTTTCAAAAGCTTTTTGAAACACGCTATCCGCTCATACCTCGGGCACGCGCAACAAGGAGTCGGGACGGCGGCGTGCGCGCGCACCTCGATAGGGTGACGATGGTATCGCCGGGTTGCGACACAGTCCCGCTCCCGGCCGGGTCGCAACCCCCGCCGCAGATACTCACTATTTATTGCGAAACTCCACTTGTACGAGCACTAAACTGATTTTTGGGGGTTTTTAGCAAGAAATCGTCTATTTCTTTTCTCGTTTTGATACAAATATGAGGAATTAGGATAGGTCATGTCGTGGTAACAAGATAAGCAACGTGACATGTGGAGGCTCTTTTATGATAAACACAATTATTTATCATTTTATGTATAAAAAACAGTCAGGCAGGTCTGGAAAAAGATGGTGCGATGAGCTGAACTGTTGCTTAAAGTACTGGCTCAAAATCGCAGTAGACCGAAAAAAGTCGAAAGGCCTTAGTACCCAAGTAAGGCCTTGCTACTAACGGCAAATTCATTGACATACGAAGAAACTACAGAACCCGGGCTATGATCTATAAACAGAGCAATGAACCCAATAACTTCAAGTAGGCAAACCTACTGACAACAGCGTTCAGCAACGTCATAAGCTCCCTCTTCAACAACCTCTCAATCCGGACCTACCGTGGATGTGAACATTCCATGGCACGTCATCCATCAGCGGTCCGGTTGACATTTTGCTCTCGAGCCGCTCAATTAACCCGTCTGTGGCGACCCCCGGGGGGATCGCCCCGACCTTACGCGTACAATTATCTTTATAGCTACGGGTTCTCATGCTAAGAGCTGTTAGAAGTTTAATGATATGGTATTTATTTAAATTGATATAACCTTACTTATTATGTAACACCCAATTTCGTTTTTTTTAGACAAAATGTTATGAATCAACTAGGCATCACGTTATTATTTAAATACATTTAGAAAATCAAAAGTGAATTTGAAAACTACAGCATTAAAAGTAGATGTTTACCTGGATGCGGGAAGTACGGCGGGCCGACGTTCATCGTGGGGGGTGGAGCACGGTAATCCATCACGACACACTAAACGCACATCACAGACACAACACTAGCGCCGTTCGCGCGAACATAACACTCAACATTTTCCCCTTACTCTTCGTTTCACCGTTCAATTTAAGAATGTTAAAAATGTTGAACTCTCCTGGAATACAAAGTAGTGATGCGAACGTACACGAAGGTATGGGCTATCGATATCGATGCGCGGGCCATTGTGTCCGTGTCAGAGCATTTTATCTCGGGCTGATGTCAATTGACGCGTGATTTAGCGCGGCTGTCGGTCGTCGCGCATTCTCCTTCAGTCTCGGTGGGAGCACTTTATGCTCTCAACTCATAAATAATTAAGAGGGCGCCAGGAGCTCGGCTGCTCGACGGATGAATCGAGCCGTGTTTGGTGTGCGCATTAAACTAATTGATGTAAGTATTCTGAGCCGGACTGGTTTACACGCACTTGTTGGTCTATTTCTGTATTTATGACGCCATTAAAGTTAATAACG
Organism: Gortyna flavago; assembly: GCA_963669345.1. NCBI lineage: Eukaryota > Metazoa > Arthropoda > Insecta > Lepidoptera > Noctuidae > Gortyna > Gortyna flavago. The sequence continues at coordinate 1,036,090 of OY770147.1, read as the reverse complement.
CGAAATAAGTTTTATTTAATAGTTCAAATAATTTTGGTGGAACGGCGTTTATTTATTATGATGTCTATGCGGCCTTGTTTAAGATTGATCAAGTACATTGTAATACTTTAAGGTACCTATTTAGAATAAACATGCAATGATAATGTATTCTATATTCTGATCAGCTACTTTGAACACGTCGGAATTCGTAGTAATGAAAATCCGTTTCGAAAATGAGAAAGTACAAGGCAAAAACAAAACCAACTTATTAATTCATTCCGCCAAATAGGGATAAGGAATTAAAATTGACACACCGATCACGTCCGCAGAATCGGAATTTCAAATGTAACGTTAAAAAAGCGTCAATTACGTCATTCGATATAATTGAATGGGTTCCGTCGAAGCAGCTGCGACCGGCTCTGGCCGCTTGAAAAACTGCCCACTAATGGGCCCCTCCATCTAGTGTTTACTATACAGAATCGATTAAAATAATTTTTAAGCTATGTTTTAGTAACACCAATTAGTGCGGTGAAACATGAAACTGATGAAAGTTAATACACAGAATTTTGAAGTTCCGATGTATTTACCGAATCACTATAATACCATCGATACTAATTACAATTCACAACACTAGACGATTTGAATTAACAGATACCGCGTTATTTTAAGGTTTGTTCGAAATGCATTTACCATATTATAATATTCAAACAGCCATTCGAATAAAAACTGCCCGCCAATTGTAAGAACGACAGATCAAATGGAAAAAGTAATAATCGATTTTCGTTTTCATAGACGTACAGGGTATGGAATAAAAAACGGGTTTAACTACAGATAAAACAGATATGGTATTCATACGGTTTTATTTTTCATTTGGCTTTTGTTCTGCTGACATAGTTTTATAGACCCTAAGTGTATTTCATCGAAGTTGACTTGGTTTTGTTAGTAATATTGTAGTCTGAATTTATGGCTATATTTCCGAGTAAGTATCCTTACAATCCAAATCAGCATTAAGCGATATTTTCCATTGAATTCAGCTTGCATCTTGAATTTATAGGATTTGTGACTAGAGGATCTTTCGATTCCATTAATCCTCTACTCCTCGGTAAGATATAAGATTTTACAGTCAAGGTTAGTAGCGGCCAGAGGGGCTGATTGACTAGAGATGCGCCATTCTTACATAACTGCCATTACCCGTGAAGTCTCTTTCAATGCGGTAATCCATCAGTCGGAACTAATATTTTTTTGTCCTTCATACTTGTACCCTACTAAAATGAGACTAGAAAGCGTACAAAACATGAACTCACAGCCATTTAAAGGCAATTCACGCAAGATTGTTGGCTAAATATTTTAAGGTCAACCTGAAAAGAAAACAACAATAGCGTGCAAACAGCCGTAGCAACCAACACGGTCCTTACAAAGAGCTCAGTACATTATAGGTGGTCAGGGCACGATTAAAACGCAACAGGCTCGACCGCAACCGGGTTCCGTGTATTCCGAGCTCGATGGAGTGTGAGGTTACAGAGGGGTCATGAAAGAGGGGAGGAAGGTGGCAAATTAACAAACACGAAGCTCTTCGCCGCGGCACGCACAAAAAGCCATTTAAAAACCACGTATTGGACGGTCCGCCGGAGTGTGGCGCTTTCAGCGAGAAGCTCAGCTGTATACGACATTCTGTGCGCAGTTGTGGGAATATGGGAAGAAGTGCCATAACTTTGGTTTAGTTTATTTCTTAATGGAATGGGGAATTTTGTTGCGGTGCAGCTGGTGTGTAGAGGACAGATAAAAACAAAAGAACATAGCCAAAGTTATGGATGAGAAAATTGATAGCATTAAAGCACTTAACGTTGTAGAATGTAATCATTAACATGACTTCTTCACACAAAAGTACCAAATCCGCATCAACGATTCTAGCCGGCTAGGCGGCTTAGTGAAAACCAAGCATGTAAAAAAGCGCTGTACCGCTAAATTTCGCCTGGTATATGTACAAACAGAACAAACACAGCTCCCGGGGGAGGTAAGGCTGCCCGCCTTAATGGAGATGTACGTTAAACTGGATTTTTAAGTGTTGTAATTAAAATAAATTATTTCTAACGTGGTGGAGTACTGTAAGTGCTTGTTGTGGATATTGTACTGACTGCTGTTACTGACCCAGAGGTACAATGCGGTGACGAAATTTTGGAGTGAATTAGAATTGGGTAGTATTTTACGCTATAAATCAATACCTGAACTGAGAGTACATTACTGAAAACATCACAGTGCTATTTAATTCAAAATAATTGTTGACGCAACATGCTTTCCCCAAATAATTACAGGGGCAGACATATTTTGCTACAACGGCAATGCTCAAAACTACACCAAATAAATAAATAATCATTCCAAGTAACAAGCCTCCACTTATCCTTGCTGGAGGCATCAAATATGCATCTCTTAATCGTGCCGAGAAAATCAATAAGCATACTGTACAGTTTACAGCAGAAGTCCATTTAGAAGTTCGCAAGTATAAACCACATCTGTAAAGCGTTGGAGACGAGCTCCGAAATTTGTTATTACTAACTTTTGGAATTGGAATTGATAACGCAATTGCTTGCTACTGAAGAGACTTGTGACGCAGTACACTTGAAAATATAATACTATTTTGTATCGCCCCCCATAAAGTAATTCAGAGAGTGCAAATCAACCGTAAAAGAAGTCGGTATGTCTATTGCCTAGCAGCAGTGGTGGCCCAACGGTAGCGGCCCCGACTAACGAGTAATTTATTTCATTACCACTACTCTCAAAACGGTGAAGGAACACATCGCGACGATCGTATATTCAAGACATGTGACATTACCAATCTGCACTAGGCCCGCATGGTGGATTACGACCCACTAACTCTCACAGAGAGGAGGCCTGTGTGTCCCAGCAGTCGGAACGTTAAAGGCTGATTATGATTATGCTTGTCGATTGTCTATGGGAAGTATGACACATACTAATGTTAAGTAATGAAAGAATGTGGAAGTAGTGTTATTTAATTGAATGCTCTTACCATTGTTTCTTTACACGAGAGATGAATTATTACTATCATAAACAAAGACAACATGGAAATGGCAGAAAATATAATTATATCAGAAAACAATAAGTAATCGTCGCTTGGTCTGATTCTTTATACGGATTATTTTGAGCTCAATGTCGATTTCAACAATTTCAACGATAACGTGCAAGCAAGTAATAAAATTCCCGATGCTGCTAGTATTATAATATAATGGTGAAATGCAGTTGACATGAAAACTGGCGACAATCCACCTGGATCTGTAACCGCAGCTCTAAAATACTTTACGTCCCGTTCTGCTAACATTTAATGCAATGAGCGATAAAATACTAATTTTAAACAATAGCAAACACACCGGTGTTAACGCTGAGGCAGTAATATTTACAGCCTAAGCTGTGGCTGAGAACGAGGTATTGTGTCGAGCTATAATCCGCGACGATGTCAATGAAATAAAATCGACAAATGCCTTTCAAAATGTGGTTTGATAATATTATAACTCTATATAGCCGAGTGCATTTTTTTATGTCTTATGTCCTAGTTTTTGCCCGGGTTTTTGTCGACGTAGATTTCAGAAGACGGTATCAGATTTTCTCGTGCAAACTTATCAGTCGCTCCGGAGTTCCGTTTCTATCTTATGTTAGTACACCTCTACACCCGCTAAAGAATCATAGTTCTATATTTTTACCTTCAGTGATAAAAGGCTTTGCGTTGCCTGTCAGCCAATCAGTCAGTCAATTAGTCCCCGGAACAGTTTCATCCATATACCCAGTATATCGGATATAAAACACAATGTGCAGAAAGAGATAATACAGCTCGAGTGATATGACCCACGGCGAGCGGAGCTAACGTTATTACTTTTGAATAGACTAGACAATGTGCAGCGCTACGGCATTTCATTTCAAGATGTAGCAAAGTTATAAAACGGTGAAGTGTAACAATAGAGGATCATTTATTTTCATATATGACTAGGTTTTGTCAGTGGCGTCGCCGCTTGAAGGTCGGGAATTATCCCACGGCAACGTACTACCGGGATGAAAAAGTGTCATTCATCCTAACCCAGGTCATGGACTATCCGTATGCCAAATTTCGTCGAAATCCATACACAGACGAGTTACTTTCGCATTTATAACATTAGTATAGATTCCGTTTTTCGCATTGGCTGGAAGACTAGTCTTTAGAAGTGGTATCTCGTTAAAGGTAGCGACAAAGGATACATAAATATAGACCTGTGCTGACTGCTGCGGGACATAGGAGTCTAACGAAGTGGAGTTATTGCTTGTGGGGTCATTATGTTACGGTTTAAACGTGAGGTTTAAGCTAGCCTCGAGTTAGGAAATAATGAATGGCTTAGCTGCTTTTGATCTTAGCAAAAACTACTAGCAGAATTTTATTTCCGGAACTTGCTCTTGAAGAACCTGTAATCCTTCGCTGCTCAATATTTCAAGTATAATTTACACCAAAAGGTTTTAAAATGTCAGAATTTCTTTTCCCGTTTTTCCTGGATAAGTACGCCTAAACAATCTGGACATTGATCCTATTATCATTCCCTGTTGCTATTGAATTTAACGGGATCATCTCAAAATCATCCAGTAGGTAAGTCGCCGTTTGTGATATTTGTCATAGTAAGTTACGACAATAGCGTCCATAATTAGTTTTATCTAGACATTTCATAATTATTTGAGCAGTAGGCAATCAAAATATACAACGGGTCCAGGGTATCCCGTTCGTTTTGTGACCTCATCGGATGATTATTTGATCAAACAGCAGAGCTGTCCAGGTAGCTACGTACTGGTCGGCCAAAATATAAGTGAACGAAACGAAGACGATCAAATGCACATGAGTAAAGCCGATAATAACAAATAAGTCTAGCCAGAGAAGTGATATAACGAATCAAGAACAATCCCATTTCGGTAGCATATAACAACTTTCAAAGTAAGAAGATTGTCCGCGGTTTGCGTAACTCTTGGCGACAGTAGCAGCGGCGGAGTGCCGTCGGGGGTGACAGCCGCGACGCTAATACCTCCATTATTAAAACATAAACTGTGGCACTCGTCGGAACCGCCGCCAAAGCCGGCGTAGCCTCCCTACACTGTACTTATACGATACAATCATCATTTTAGTAAGTACAGTAATTTATTGCTTTTTTGTTTTAGTGCAATTATAAATAAACTTTGTATTCCATTAGAATTTCATCACAACAAAAAAAAAAAAAAATATGAACCAACACTTTCAAACACAATCACTCAAAAAAATACACAAACATATTTACATCGATGTTACAACACGTCACATCACTACTGCTCAAAGAATCGCGCCGCACGTGCACTCATTAGTGCGCCCGACGCCCGACTGACGACTGACACAACACAAGCGTCCATCGTATTGCGCATGCGCTACAAATTAACACTCTACCAATCAAAAATAGACTTTGTCACGTCTTAAATAAGAGTTATTATTATAGGGTGGTGTAGTACAGACACCTGTATAAACGTGTAGGGGTCGGAAGTGCGCGGTGCAGTGTCATTTCCACTCTTTCCACGTTACTTCCCTAATAAAAATGAGATTTGCCCCGTGGCGGGCACGCTTCGGTAACACGATTACGCTTGCATCGAACGGCTACTGGGGTTGGCTTAGAGCGGCGGCGGTCCTAAGTAGATATCGTATTAGTTAATCATCCGATAAATGAGGATGCCTTATTTTACTGGTTTTTAACCGACTTCCAAAAAGGAGGAGGTTATATGTTCGACTTTATGTATGTTTTTTTTTTTTTTGTATGTTCACCGATTTCTCCGTCATTTGTGGATCGATTTCGAAAATTATTTTTTTGTTTGAAAGGGTATACTCCCAAGGTGGTCCCATTGTCAGCAAGTTGGAATCTGATGAGAGGATCCCATGGAAATCGAGGGAAACCCTCAACTTTTTTTGGCAAACATATAGCGATTTGGATATTTTTTAGAGTAACTTGAAGGGTATACTCCCAAGGTGGTCCCATTGTCAGCAAGTTGGAATCTGATGAGAGGATCCCATGGAAATCGAGGGAAACCCTCAAATTTTATTGGCAAACCTATAGCGATTTGGATATTTTTTAGAGTAACTTGAGCATTTGCTCTCGGAAATCATCATTTGGTAAAGTGGAGCTGATGATGAAGACTACAGACGGCCATCGGAACTAATCAATGATAAATATTTCACGGGTTGCGATTCGATTACTTTAATATGGTTGCTAAGCAATTTATGCTCGTCACAATGCGTGTGGTGGTGGAGTGGAGTTCTTCAGGTTCTTACCAGGAGAACTCCTCAAAAATTAACGTCCCAGCATCGGGAAAAGCAATATTTTGTAAAAGGTTGACGTTGAAGCAGTTGACGTTAGGCTATTGTAACTTAGATAAATTACAAACTCTCTCACTAAAAAGTGAAAAATAAAAACTTTTTTACAAAAAAAAAAACAACCGACTTCCAAAAAAAACTACAAAGTGATAAATAACTTTTATTTCGGAAGTCGGTGTCAATAAACGAAAATGCAAATAAAATAAAAGTTATTTATCACTTTGTAGTTTTTTTTGGAAGTCGGTTGTTTTTTTTTTTTGTAAAAAAGTTTTTTTATATATATTTTTATAGACGCTAATCTGATATAAGTCAATAAGTGCAAAATACTACTCAAAAAGACTATACAGGATGCTCCTGCGTCAAATGTAGGACTAAATAAAACGGAAAGCACAGTCCTTAATTTTATCTCATGTAATTTTAATTCACGTTTAAAATACACACATCAAAAGTGTCTAGGGATCAAGCATTTTTATGCGGATTTCTTGAGATTGAGATGTGGCTTTGTAATAAATTTATGATTTTATAAATTTATATTGATCCTTTTTGGTGCATTTCATAATTTGAATCAGGAACTGTGAATCAAATTCGAGTAAAAGATGAAAATCAGCTGTCAATATTTTCCCTATAAAAACATACAACGCATTGAAGACATTATTAGTGCTACTGTTTCCCTACTACTGATTAAAACCAACGTTATTATGGAGCGGCGACGTCATTTAAGCAGGGAAGAAATGCTCAGAGCCGTGGGAATGATAGAAGCTGGTTCCCGGCAACGTACTGTGGCTTTAGCTCTGAATACAAGTCAGAGTGTTATCAGTCGACTTTGGACACGTTACCGAAGCACTGGTACCGTGGCTGAGCGCCATGGAGGACGGTATCGCTGCACCACACGGAGACAAGACCGATACATTCAAATCTTAACTCGAAGAGCTCCAACAATAACCGCCATGATGTTAGCCGTGAGGCTTCATCACTCTTCAGGGAACTTAATTAGCGACCAAACAGTCAGAAACCGCTTGCATGAAGTGAACCTTCATTCCCGAAGACCGCTACGGGTACCACCTATAGCAATGCACAATCGTAGGATTCGATATCAATGGGCTCTTGAACACAGAAATTGGGCAGAAGAACAATGGCGTTTCGTGTGCTTTTCTGATGAGTCTCGTTTTGGTATGAGACCGGATACAAGACGTATACGACACTGGAGAACCCCTGGACGCCAACAGCGATTAAAATCCTGCCAGGAAGTCCATCCTTATAGTGGTGGAACCATCATGGTATGGGCGGGTATTTGGATCGGCGGAAGAACTGAGTTGATTTGGATCAGAGGCAACCTCAACGCTCAAATTTATGCTGAGACGATTGTATCAGACGTCATCGTTCCTCTACAAGTGCAAATCGGTCCCTTATTTCAGTTAATGCATGATAATGCACGACCGCACACCGCAAGAGTTGTAAGACAGACTCTCGCCGCAGCTAACATCAATGTCCTGCCCTGGCCTGCTCAGTCGGCAGACTTGAACCCGATTGAGCATGCATGGGATATCCATGCATGCTACAGAGAAGAGCTCTGCCGAATATGGAGGGTATCCAGTCGCAAGAAGACCTTTTTTTGTTGTTGCAACGAACATGGGCGGCCATTCCACAGCGTGATTTGGATGAACTCATTTTGAGTATGCCAAACCGATGTTCTTGTGTTGTTAGTGTTCGCGGTAGAAACACGGATTATTAATTGTTTAAGTTACCCAATAAAATTTTAAAGAAAACTGTTATTTCAGTCTTTTTTTCGAACTTTTGTGTTAGTGGTTCAAATGTCAAAAATCCCTTTATTAGGAAAATGGCAAATTTCTTTATTAATGCAAAGGTGACTTGGTTTATCGTTACTGTGACAAACGAAAACACTTTATTTGATGAATCCTTAAAGAAAATTTTAATTAATATAAATCAGGAGAAAAGTTATTGCAAAAATATATGTTGATCCCTAGACACTTTTGATGTGTGTAGATCGGCAAAGCTATGACATCCGTCAACATAAATATGAGCACAGTCAGGCGATAATTTATTATGAAGCGTTGCCTATAAAAATATTATCCGTCTGTCAGCCTCACCACATGAAATATATTAAACTTCCCAAAATATCACAACGTTGACAGAAACGTATGATTTATACTACTGAATATTACGTAAAACTTTTAATGATGTACTTTGTCGTAAAATTAATAATTAGGTGGGGAGTTCATTAATTAGAAATTCATTAAAATAAAGAATGGGGACACTAGGGAAATATAAAAGTATGATAATTCTGAACTTGCTAAGATTTGTAGTTGGATAAGTCTGCATTTTCTTGTAACGTAGTGATGCACACAATATCGATAAATATGTAATAACTTATATAATTACTCCTCTGTGTGCGATACAACCTACATAGAAACGATTACGTAGAAAAATGAATGCAAATGAAACAACATACTTAAAAAAAAAATTGTTCTCATCAAAATACTATCGATAAAATCGCACCAGTTCACATCACTAACGAACTCACAGACCTGTTATTGAGTTATAATGTTTCAATTACACAGTCTAGATTTATAGATCGCGCGTCCGCCACCGTATACGGTTTATGTGTGATTCGTATACGTACGGCTTTGTGCGATCCGTAACGTTGCGATTCGAAACCATTATATATTTGCCGTGCTGAGTCGCGTATTGCGCAATTACAGTGCTTCGTCATTAATGCTATTTGAGCTTGTTAGCCTGTGCTTTCATGCGTAATTTGAGTGATGTGAACTGCGTTCAAGTAATATAATTAAAGGTAAAATGTAAATCAAACTATAAAATCAAAATCTTCAAATAAAAAAATAAACATATTATAAATTAAAGTTCCTTTTCTTGTCTTGTCTGTGTGACCGCGTTCTTCTTCTAAAATATCGATGTTATGTCAAGTCTTGTGAGACAAAGTTCAGTTTTTTTTTTTTTAGGAAATCGTATTAGAACGTGCTGTCTTCAAGGAACCTGTGCCTTAGTTTATGATGGGCAATGACATGCCAGTGTAGCTTGATAGTTAATTTTAAAACAATGAACACATAGCTAGGTATTGAATCAAACTCAAACTCAAAGCATTTATTTCAATTAAACCATTTACAGGCACTTTTGAATTGTCAAGAAGTCGGTCAGTCAGAAAATATGAAGCTAGTTGCCCATTCCAAAGCGTAGGTACCTATGGAGAAGAACGGGCAAGAAACTCCATGGACACTCTTTTAAATTATATTTTTACAAAAAATATTAGTTACATCATTAATGTTGAATTTATAATTATATGTGAGAACGATGTAATAAAATAAAAATAATAGAATAACTGGAAAAGCAGTTAAGTAAACAAGCCCATCAACAATTCTAGGAAGAGCCATAACAAAATATATAAGGTTCCATTAAAATAGATACAGGCCACCAAAATAAGGACGATGGTAAAAAAATATATAAGAAAAACGCATTAGATACTTACAAGAAAAAATAATCGCTTTAATCAGTTTTTTTTTGCTTGGATATCTTTGGTTAGACGTACTGGCGCTGTGTTAAAATTTGTCCATCTATTTTAATGGGACCCTGTATTTTTCAAGAAATATTTAATAAAAACAAGCTGTATAAAGTGAGTGTAGCTTCACGTCCAGTGCACGTTTCCGCGAAATTGTTCACTGTCAAACAAAGATATTTATGAATATTCATGTGTCTGGTTCCGAGTAAAAACTGAAAGCTCTCGTGCAATCTAGGCAGTATTTATATTGAATTTTCAACTGTGTGCTACGTATGATATAGTTGTCTATGAGATAGCATATTTTATCTATCTATCAAACAGCTTTTATGAGCAAAATATATAGTATGTGCAAAACATTGTATAACTTAATCTGTCAAAAACCCAAAGTACATTAATAAATACTAAGTATCGATAAAAAAGATCGGTATATTAAATATTACCCATCTCCCCGGTTATTTAATTTTGCAGTCATCACACAAATTATTAAAAAAAAAATCATCGACATCTCGCTGACTACTCTGTCCCATCCCTACACAATCCAACTTCAACACAGCACTCGTATCATCGCGCCACTAGTGCTGCGACACGTACCTACAGCACCGTATAACCGGTATAACGCGTATAACACACGGCTGGAGTACAAAGTGCGGGGCGGATCGCGCCCGGTCGCAGGGCCCCTGTGTAACTAGTGAGGATACGGCCGCACTAACCGCTGCGGTGAGCGCATGCGTCCTGTGAGCACCATAGAGCTAGGAATAGTTTGGAAGGCGACGCGGTATTTAAGTTATTCGAAAAAAATATAAGTTTTGAACTTACTCTTTAAGTATAATATTAATAAAAGTCCTTTTATTAATATACAGCGTCTAAAAGCAACTCAAAAGATTTGGGTTTTTCAACCGTCTGAAACGGAAGAGGTTCTTCTCAATACGACGTGTATTATTTTTTTATTGCTTTATGGGTATGGTTTAATATATAATTATATGAATACTTACGCAAATCGGAGACACAAAACTTACCTGAAACAAAAAATTATATTCATTAGTGTAATGAACTTACTACAAATTATAATAATCGTAGGCACGTTCAGATGCAAAAAAGGCTTCACATTGATCTTGTATGTTATGAAATGAAAGTTTGACAGTAATTTATTTTTATTCTCGTTCAAATATCTATCTATACATAGAATGAAACAGTGTCGCTTTTCGTGTCTGTCTGTGTGACCGCTTAGATCTTCTAAACTACGCAACGGATTTGATGTGGTTTTCACCATAATTTAATACCTACAATAATATTTATTTTAAATTATAATAAAGAATTCTGGATGTTTCGTCAAGTCGAAAAAACCGTGCGAAAAAGGGGCTAATCTATATAAATAAAACAAAGTCGGGTTATTTACACTATTTATAACTCAAGAACGGCTGGACCTATCTCTATGATCTTTGATTTGTTGGATTTATGCCCACCCCGAATAGCAGAATAACTACTAAAATATGAAAAAAAAATCATGAACAAAAAATATAATGAAGACGATTCATTTTCTCACACATTTTGTAGTTTTAGATTTTGAGGCGGTACGAAGTTCGCCGGGGTCAGCTAGTTGTTAATAAAAACAAGTACTCTAAGCACTTGATAATCTCACTGACACCGTGCAACCGCCCTGTGACCTCATCCACTTAGGTTACTAAGTCAATGTATCGCGACTCCTCCGCCACAGTTATCATTGGCTTGCCACCCCCGACTGTTCTGCGTGATGTCTATACACTGCCTTATAGGTTGGCGTTTGGCTCGAGCAGAAACGATGAGCGGATGAAGGCGCTTTATGTATGCTGTGACAAAAGTATGAAGTTATATTTTGTAACCGTCCCGATATGTAACGCAGAAACATATACGTCGATATCATTCAATGTAATAAATACCGTAGTACAGACTCAACAACAAATTTTAAGTTCATATTTGTCATAGATAATTATTGCACGTCAATATTATAAAAAAGCGAAAGTAATTAAGCTCCACAACTTTAATATTATTATTGTGTCAATTTAAGATTAAGTAAAGCTTGTCCGTTAAGGAAATATGCCACGTATTGACACGTGGTCGGAGCCACGTGGGCTCCATAACTGGAATTTATTTATTTTTGTTTAAACACCTTTACAGCTTGCTATAGTTAAATTAACGTTTTATCTAAACTAATATTATAAAGAGAAAAGATTAGAATATTGTATGTTTGTTTGTTACACTTTCACGCTTAAACGGCTGAACGGATTTGGTTGAAATTTGGCACTGATATTATCTTGATATTCCCACGGGATGGAGACTTATGTGGGTGAAACAGCGAGGCGAAACCTACATAATTTTCTAGTTATCAAACATTAATAATTATTTACATAAAATCTTGTTTCAACTCAATACAATTACTAGAAATCCAATCAGAGTGAAGAGCTAACAGTTGGTTAACCTTTGAAATAACCGCTTGCGTCGTATCACAGTGACAGCGCGTCAAATAACCAACCAATAGCCGAATGTTGTTCCACGTATCTGCATTGTGTAGTACATGTGAGCACGTGCTAGTGATGTACCGACGTCTATATCGATAGTATTATAGTGTTTATACTTGGTCTGCTAAACGTCTGTACTTTATTATTCTATCTTATCCTAGTAATAATTTTTGGTGGGCGCAACTGTAGAGCAGTGGTGGCCCAGTAACCCGACAGTTACAGGTCGTGGGTTCGTACCCAGTCAGGCGCTTTACTTTATGTAATTTATTCATCACCACTGCTCTCAAAACGGTGAAGGAAAACATCATGAGGAAACCGGCATGTTCTAGAACCAAACATTCGAAGACATGTGACATCTGCCAACTAGCACTGGGTCCGCGTGGTGGATTTCGTCCCACTTCCTCCCAAAAAGAAGAGGAGGCCCGTGTCCCAGCAGTGGGATCGTTATAGGCTGATTACGCAACTGTAACTTTATAGAACATAATTTTGGGTTTAAGAAACTAAAATCATTATGATATTTGTATCAGAAATGGTATCTGCGTGATCATAGCAGTCTGGAACATAATAAAACCGCCTTTGAATGAGTATAACCTGCAGAAGAGCTAGATTTAGATTTGTTTCACGGAATTTTAAATAACGTAGTCAAAGTCTAGTCAAAGAGCGAACTGATGTATCAAAGCGTCAATATAATCAAATCTGTTTTCACTTCCAACTACAATTCCCAGGTCTAGTAGCTCTGTGGGTGCTATAGCAATACATACACGTGTGTACGGTAACGCGACAGCGCAGCTCTGCTAATCACGAGGAAACTTTGTCCCACCCTCGCCCCCCGGTAGTGCTGCGAGCGATATCGATATCAAAGTCCTTTTAGATTGCCTCTAGTATAGGTAGGCATCAATTTATAGTCGCTAATGTGTTTGTAATTCCACGATCATATCTGCCTGGAAATGTTTGGTGATTGATCAATAAACGAACGGTGAGTAGAGCATAAAATGGGTGGTGCAATGTATAGATTTTTGGAACGCGGTAATTCCACTAAATACTTTAGTTTTGAAAGGATTCCGTCTTCTTTTGGCTAAATGCTGTTGATGAATACTATAGAATACAATCATAACAAAAATAAATAAAGTAATCATTCACCACATTCTTTTAAATTGCGTAACTACATCTCATCCAATTTTTCATAATCCACATAAATTCAATATCCCTAAGTACAGAGGCCAGCACATCAACCTACCCCAATCTGTAAAATTTTCCCAATTGAATATGAAACTTATTCCTTTGCGGTAAAGTTGAAAATCTATCAAAGAAATTTGACAGATTGGGGTAGCTTGATGTGCTGGCCTCGTTACATCACTAGCAGCTCACCAAAAAGCTAGTCGACAAAAAAGGTCGCAATAAAAACCGACAATCGAAATCCCCGCACTACACAACTACGACTGGGAAGTATGCACTCCGTCAGAAAGTCTATGTGAATAATTCGAAACGGACGACCGAGCGTCGCACCGAGGCACGGCCGTTGTACCGCGAAACGAGGTACGGGACTACAGGACTACTAACTAAGTAAGTTTGATCTGGTATTCATGCGTATACAGTTATTGAAAATGTGAAATGGACGTAGATGCATTTTGCGGGCCCATTTTTGGAACCTTCGTAGTCTATTAGTGGCGAAAAAGTGGAGAACTAAAAATAAAGAAGAGGCCGAAGGACCCATTACCATAGCTGCATAGGTGTCTCTGACGGCAGGGTCCACATGGTTTCGTAGGATAGGAGCAAAAGCTTCTAAGCGACCCATAACGAGGGGGATAAAGTCCTGTAGAGACCTAGAACGGGTCACACAGCTGCACGTTTGAGCTTATCACATACTAGTTTCTGCCCGCGACTTCGTCCGCGTACAATTTCTTGTTTTAACATAAAATATACCCAATGACACTCAAAAATAATGTGGCTTTCTATTGGTAAAAGAATTTTCAAAATCGGTTCAGTACATCCAAAGATAATAATAACCCCCCCCCTACCCCCTACAACCTCACAAACTTTACCTCTTTATAATGTTAGTATAGACAACAGCTTTTTTGAGTGATCCAGTCTGCAGCAAGTCTTTCAAGCGTGCACAGCCTGTGTACCAGCACTGCCAGCCTTTTTGTGTGTTTCATTGTATCGTATAAAACGTTGGGCTTTGGGAAGGCAAAGTCTACTGTTCCGCCATGACATTGTGGGTGCTGTGAGTTGGCCGTTTTGCGTGATCGTGACGCATTTTTCCCCTACCTTTCTTTATGTTCTTTTTTGCGTCATGTTCACCACAAATAAACGTATTTTCTTTCTTTCTTTTTCAGACGATATTTGCTAAAAAGGACCTTCTGTCATCTTCTTATTCTGAGGTTATTGCCAACTCTGAAGCTGAATTAATAATACCACGTCAAGGGGCGCGTTTTATACGTATTTACGATTTGAACCGCTGTAAAGGGATACGGCTGGACTAGCTATGCGTGAACTGGCCGACTCTGAAATGGACTATGAACGGTTTTGTTTTGGGTCACCGACAGGTCGAAGCCTTGAATATACAACCGTCGTAAAAGACACGTTAACTGCTGCTTTTGTATTTACTCTTTACAATATTAAAAGTTCCAAACGACATTGTTAACATGTTTGAATATGTCGGGCCACATCTGCAGCAGCGAAACGACTGAAACATTATAATATTTGCACGAATATTTTCATTGCAGAAGTTGGGATATTTGAATAGTTGTTATGAAATAAATTTATATGGATTTAAATAATTGCCTTTGGGAATTTTATGTGAGCACACAACAACTACAACAAGTACGTACTCCTTTCGCTACGCCTTCATTCATAAAAGCATTGATCCCGGAAAAATTACTCGTAAATGAAGAATTCCTTGCCAATTATAATTATCATAGTCAAAAACCGCTGCAGAAACGAGGAGGTTCCTGTGCATTCCTCCATTTAAAGCCTTCTCTTCAACCGACCATTTCATAGCTAACGTTCCCTGTCCGCCACTGTTACTCGTCTACATTTCCTTAAGACCCCTTCGCACAAAATCCGGGCCACTTAACGTCTCAATCGCTACAATAACAGCCTGGAACGGCACAATTAAAATCTGCCTCGAAGCGTTTTCCAACTGTCTAAAAAAACTGACCATTTTTCCTCAAGGTTCTGTGGCAATATTATTTACTTTTCTTGTTGGAGTTTTAACTTTATATCAAAGGGTTAATTACGTTGTATAAGCAGTTTATGGCATTGATTTTGCACGACTCATAATGCGAAGCATTAAAGAGTGCGTTACGATCGAAAAATATTTTTTGCCTCCTTTTTGCAACTGTTTTTATTGTTATACTCCTGCTATTACAAAGAACCTACTTAATTTATATACCACTGTATAAATAATTTAATGGAGATTAATTCTGTAATTTTCAATAATTGATTTAATGCAGCAGAAACGAAAAACATCAAAATATTTCTAAAAAAAGTCCCGTCAATCAAGTGTGAAACTTGAAAACACTAGCTTGCTAATAATCAATTGAGGTTTTTTTTATAGATTCGTTTCATTCATAGAAGGAACCCTATTGAAAATGGCTCTTTTATTCATGGTTTAATTATAATTAATGAAAAACTACTACTAATCCATACTAATATTATAAATTCGAAAGTAACTCTGTCTGTCTGTCTGTATGTTACTTTTCACGCCTAAACCACTGAACGGATTTCGATAAAATTTGGCAGAGAGATAGATTGCATCCCGGGTAAGGACATTTTTATCGACATACCTCGCGGGCGAAGCCGCGGGCGGAAGCTAGTATGATATATATATCTAGTTTTTTATAAGATCAAATGAGTATTATGAATCGTGCACTTTTGGATTTTCCAAACTTTTCTAAATATTTAGTTATGTACCTAATCAAATTACTGCTGGTCTAGGCATGTGATCATACCTACTTATTTAAAAGGCTTTGGTTACAGGGTGGTCAGCCAATGACTAATTATGTTAAAATAAACTCAAGCTTCCCCTTCCCAACGCCCTCTCTCTGAGAGGAAGCCTGTGTCCCAGCAGTGGGAACATTATAGGCTGATTATGTTATGTTATGTAAACTCAAGCTTCAAGTGTATTGGATTTAAAAGAGGCTGTCCATAAAACAACTCTTAAACCAAACACTTTTGTTCATAATTTAATAATTAACGGCTCCATCCACAGGCAGTTTTAAAAATTAATAATCCACATCAGTGTTCTTTCACAACCTCTAAAATATATATATTGTTCAGCTTCATAATGCCGTCCGATTTTCACATTATTTGCGGAATCTTAAAATTTCGGCTGACTGCGTTCATTACTGGCTCGGCCGTTGGGGGTCGAGAAAAAACGAATTTTGCCCCGTAATCTGATGAACGCATAATTTCATTAGACCGGGCCGGGTCATAAAGCAGGCCGCATTAAATAAACCCCGAGCAAGAGATCGTATTTTAAAGTACCAGGAGTACCAGTGGTTCGGATTTAGGTTAGATTTTATAGTATATGGGAATTTTAGATGTTATTAAAAAGTTATAGTCATCATTTAACATTACTTGAAATTGTAGTATCCTATCAAGGCACCCAGGCATCTCGTTACACTGGATAAGCTCTTAACTCGCAACAAAATGCATCATTTCAAAATGGGATAGCTTGCAATTTTGTGACTTGGAATAACATATTTGTCCTTATGTGTCGCAGTTTCTACTTGAATGAGCATTCGACAGGCAACATAAACATAGCAAGCCAACCAACGCAAAGAATAAGGGGATCTAAGCGCCAAATAATTTGCTACGTCAAAGAAATCAGTACGGAAACGAAGTCACATAGCAAGGTCCATGCAGCTAGCGGACATCGCAACAGTCCTCGCCCCGCAGCCGCACCGCGACGCGCATGCGTCGCACGAGCACGTGTCCATTGCACTCAAGATAAACGGACTTTGTGTATAATAAAGAATGGCGTGTACATGGGAGATGATTATAACCAGCGATAGGTCGATATGAGGTAAAGATTTCAAAGGTATTTTTTGTAGTTTTCAGTCTCGAAAGAATTTTTGAAAATAAACCGCTTTACGGAGTAAGTTTTCAAAAATATTTCCTTAGTGCTCACTATTGCTAAGGAACTCTACAAAACTTCATGCTTCTACTCGCAGCAGTTTATGCTGTGCGTCGTCTGCCAGTGAATGAATTTAATAATTTAAAATAAATAATTAAAAAATTCCCAGTGTATCCGCCTGCATCAGTTTTTGATCCTTGATATTGTACCATTTGGATGTAAAAATCCCGGGGCCGTACGTGTAACGGAAACGTTTTACCGCCACACATAGCGGCCTGGGGATTAAGCGCTCGTAAAAAGGGGGTAGCACGGCAATAACGTCTTGATGCACAAACTCGATTTAACCGCCAACCCTTACCCCAACTAAAACGAACCTTAGAACGTGAGCATAAGATTCAAAGCAGCTTGACAGACTTCTAGCAGTGTTTCAACGATAGTATGACACATGTCCATTTCGTAAGACCTTCAGCAGTTCCGTTTGTTTGGCATCATTTCTTCTGTTATTGAGGGGAGATTCCAAATTGTTCGTATAATTTACCGCGTTAGTGTCCCAGTGTTTACAGTAGGGGGAGTGTTGGGTAAAGTGGACTATCTCAGAGTGCACACGACCGTATCGGTTTCCTTGTCGTAGGAAACGCAAACACTGATGTCTCGTTGTAATATAGATGATATATAACAGCTTATATCTTTATGACAAACAGACTTTCTACTATATAAATATTTTTGGTAATTACTGGATAAACGAGAACCTTAAAATGTCAATCTTTTGGCGAAAATCCTGTTTAGGGAATCATCATCTACCATTACCACTACATTAAACAACAAACATCCCATTATTTCATCCCAGTAAACTCGCCCCTGAATACACAAGTCAACATCTGTGAATACGTCTATAATGG
Organism: Gortyna flavago; assembly: GCA_963669345.1. NCBI lineage: Eukaryota > Metazoa > Arthropoda > Insecta > Lepidoptera > Noctuidae > Gortyna > Gortyna flavago. The sequence goes on along the minus strand of OY770147.1, from coordinate 1,017,750 downwards.
CTCGGGTCGCTAAGAATTTTGAGAGAGGTCTTGCTCAACTAACTACAATAATTTATTTCATCATTAAAATATCCCGTCCGACATTCATGAATTGAGTAGATAAAGGAAAGAGAACAAAGCAATTAAATCGAAAAGGTAACTTTCCAAGAATAACGGCATCGATACAGAAAACACGATCCTATTAGAAGAAACTTTCAGTGATACTTCCTCGAAGACCCCACCAGTCAACTAGACCGAGCCTTATTGATAAATAAGTACGTCTTCCAACTTCAGGGAATATTAAAAACAGACTTCTTTCAGCATTCAGAAAATGTAGATATAACGAGATTCCCCCCAACAAGTTTCTTGAGCTAATAACAATTTCCCGACGCTGGCCGACTCACAAAGAAAGCTCTCGAGCTAGTGTAGCTACTCGCACTGCTGTCGGTACACAGAGCAGTAAATACTTGGCGGCGAGTCGACACGCCAGCGGAATACTGAGTGGAGTGCCTTTGAGTGGGAGAGTTACTCGTGCTAGTGAGCGGGCTAGTGGGGAATTTAAATGAGGGAGTTAGTGTTGCTAGTTGGTAGACTAGCTGTTTGTAGGCACAGGTTATCCTGAATGCAGGATGACCTGCATGGTGCATAGATGCACCTTAATTAGAATAGAAAGAAAGTGCTAATTATCCTTTGATATTTTTTATTTCAGAATAAGGACTGTACATAATTTTAGTGATTTCCCTCTCTATTACGCGATATAGGACGGCTGACATTTGTCTAAGTTAAATGTCAAACACAATCGAGTCTGATTACATTTAGTTGCATAATTAGCTCATCATTACACAATATGGTGAACAAACAACGTTGAAGTACATTTTGTCGTGTCATGGACGAGACGAGACAAGCGTTGGGCGCCAACTATACGTTGGCTGCATACTGAGCGAAATGTATAAATTTCGTAATTGTTACTTGTGAAAATTCGTTACAAGTTAGTGTAATGTTAATTATCTTTAAATGTTCAGTGATTTGTGGAAAATAAGAACCTATAAATTCCATAAATTGGTTATTGAAGACGCTCTTCAATTTATTTGTGTTACCCATTCAAACGATGTTTCAACAGTTTAATTTGCTCTCTTGGTCCTGCCCTTGTCCCACATAATTTGCCTGACCATATTTGTTCATTAAAACGCCTATTATTACTACCAATCGCCAAAGAGCAATTACTTAACACGAATAACAAAACCCGTCAACGGCTTCCACTATTCAAAATTCACACCGCGTTCAAATGCGGCTGCTAACGGTCCCCCTCTCGTTAAAAGGGTAGACTGTACAAACTCCGACTACCCTCATACGTCGCAAGGTTCTGTTAGCATACGTCGCAAACTGAAGATAACCGTCGGTTTAATGTGCTGCGCTGGTAATCTTTACATTGTGCGAATTCTATCTGGAGGTTTAATGTCGTCTTGTATATAAAAGCGATGTCATGAGATCCGTTAGTTTGAATAAGACGGTAAATTGAACAACGAAAAAAAATTTTGTTTTCGTTGTATTGTAGTAATAAATAAAACATAACAGATAATTGCAGCAGCAAACGTTTTGTTAAGTGCTGCCCAGTAATAACAGACTTTTTTAACTGTCGCTAATCATAGATGGCCCCTACCATGCCAGAAAAATCTTCATTCATTTAATTAGTTATGAAATAGCACATCATAGGAAAGTACTGAAAAGGATATACCTGAATCAATAACACAAAACATCAATCACATATCAAAACCAATCTCAAAATAGGAAACACGAGCCAGCTCTTGTTGCTCGGCATCGATCGATGCATCAACTGTATGCATACCTACATATAATAGTACGATAGTCACATCACAAAATAAATAGGTACAGAAGCACGGCTCAAAACAATGAGCGAAAACGCACGCATACATTGACACGTTTCACATACAGCGAGTGCAAGCACACTCGCGACTGCCATCCGACCGAGATCACCGTACGTACGCGTTTATGTGTGAGTGCGCCTGTATTCGCTCGTTGTATGGAGCCGACCTTCTGTACCTATCCATTTTGTAGTCCCATGTTGGGCGCCAGTTCCCGGAATAGTAGACAAGCCGAGGCAGAGAATGCAACTCGACGCTGTTTCGCCCGTCAGTGAGGCTTAGAGAGCTCTACCGTGAATCGAATTGAAATTAATCAATTCTGTATACTGATAAAATTCTGGGAACAAAATATTGTATTTTAATTTCGTTTCAATAGATAGCTATTTTTTTTTATAGGGGCTTTTACGCACAGCGTATGCCAGTCCCATCGTATCGTAAACAATTCTACTTTCACAGGACGTGGAATAGCTATTTTAATAGCGTATAACACATTTTTTTTTATTGTAGCTTCGCAAATAAATTACTAAACGCATCTACGTGACGAATTTGTGATAAGTAAGCACACTTATTATATGCGTCATAGAAAAATAAACTAATATGAATCAAGTACCTACGTCTACTCCTCGTACTTCAGAGTGCGTCGACATGCGACAGTACGCAAAGGACGACATTACAATCCTATATCGTCCGTATCTGCGGGTGTTTAGCACTAATGGGAGCTTGTGGTTAGCGCTCGACTCGTGACAGCGCCGCTAATGGGCTCCGGGATGTACCTACACGGGCATACGAGTGGATAGATACGTGTTGAAAAGATCTTTATCTCTGTTTTCTAACTACCCACAGTTAGTTGTCACGATGAACGATGTTCTAGCTCTACACTACGGATTTCTGACATGTTCTTTACAGGAAATTACAGGCTTGTTTTGAGACGGAAAGGTAATGTGTGTTGATTTTTGGTCCATTTACTTTCAACACTCAGTTTAACAATAGATTGGTATATAACAGAATTTATGTTTCGGCACAATAAGAGTCGTGAAAGGTCCGCTAATGGGTGCCTTGTACAACTCTTCTAAAAGAGAGCAGAGCCCGAGCCAGTATTGCAGTTCGACAATAGTGATGTTTTGATACAAGAAAACAACTGGAGAAGTTATTTACTTTGAGTATAACAGTGAAAGATGCGTGTTCGTATATACAATTAAAGATTGTACAGATACTAGATCTGAAGTAAGTCAGGCTGCTGCACGAATGTATCAGACAGACATGTAAAAAAGTAGGCACTCATAATTTATGAATCCACTTTACCCATAAGTATCACGATGCATAAATGCAAACAGGATCATTAAACATAAGGCCAATATGATGTGAATTAAAACAATTACGGCGCGAGGCTGCATGATGAATGAGGCAGCGGGGCGGAGACGCGGGGCGAGCCATAAAAATAAACAAGTAGTCGCCGTTACGACAAATAACCCTCAGACTTGTGCCGAGCATGCGCTCTGCGAAGCGAAGAGCTAGGATGCCATGCTATGAAAGGAAGTCAAGATTGAAAAAAAACATTTTCTGACACAGTCACAGAACAACATACAAGATACCTTATTTTCTAAAATAAGGTTCACTGTAATGGAAATAAAGCTTTTGAGTTATAAATGTTACAAACATCAAAGAAGTATTTCAAATGATTCCCAGAATGTTTACTTACTGGAAACACAAGTTCTAGGAAAACAACTGAAAATTAACAAAGTCCCACTCTGGGCGCCAGCAAAGGCCTAACAATGATAGAGCCAAAGGCCTTATTGCAATATTCATTAAAATCTTCCAAGAATCACGATAAAGCATCAGTACTTAAAACTTTTAATTATCAAGTGTAAATGTACGAAGCTTTCACGCGAATCCAATTTCCGACAAAATGTATATGAATGGTTGATATTACAGGTGGGCTGCAGCCTCTGTTGCTGGGCAACAAGAGATGTACCTAGATGTTGATTGGATGGCGTAGCATGCCTGTCAATACGTGTGAATTAATGAACAGTCAATCATTTCAATTCTGGATATTATGATAAAAGAGATATGATATAGATTACGTGATAATATACTGCTACTAGATACATGGATATCGTGTGGCGTTTTACATAGTTGATTACGATCATAATTCTTTTGGCACTAAAATACAATTCTTCATTCTTTAACATCGCATAACTAAAGTATATTTAGTAGGGTCACGTGATGTAATATAATTCTTTTAGAAAGTAAACTATAGGTCTCATCTCTTCTTTCATAACGTTGATCTTTGGAAGGATACACTTTTCGCATAAAGACGTTCCAGTTTGACGTCCAGACTTCAAAAAGATGAACGCGACAAGTGGTTGCGACTAGCGACAAAGCGCGGTCGTTATCACAAACATCGGCGGCCAAATGGTGGCGGTATAAAACGACACTCTACTCGGGAACGCTCACACAAGACTTTTTAACTCTACTGTTGTAGCTTGTATTTTATAAGAGAAGTAGTCAGAATTTTATATGTAACTAGCGTCCGCCCGCGGCTTCGCCCGCGAGGTATGTCGATAAAAACTATCCTATGTCCTTCCCCGGGATGCAGTCTATCTCTCTGCCAAATTTTATCGAAATCCGTTCAGTGGTTTAGGCGTGAAAAGGTAACAAACATAGATACACACAGACAGACAGAGTTACTTTCGAATTTATAATATTAGTATGGATGGATGTTGAGTTGCAACGATCAGATAGACGTGTCATTACGCTAACTACTAATATTCAGTGAATTGGTGTGACCGTAAATCATTGCTCTTGTTTAACTTGTATAATTGTGTACATTTTCATAAGATACTTTAAGCATTAGCTGAAATCAATCTGCAATTACAATCACAATTCTCAAGATATAAATATTATTCTAACTGCAACATACTCTGTTACAATTCACAAATTAGCCTAATTCAATTCCTATTTTACTGAAGCGAACTATCAAACAAGCATCGCACGTTAACTAACAGGCAACAGGAGTTACTCTTCAAGTCAGTGTGGGTGGAAACAAAAGCGGAACAACACATGACAGCTGCCCCACGCTGGGCGCCAGTAAGGTTTCGTGCGAGTTCGTGTATTGGAATGGGCACTTTGTCGGAAAGTTTAACATTGTTGTGCAGTTAGTTTCTTTATTAATTTTCAGACTTTTATTTTATTGTATGACCTTAATTAGAACAGGGCATATAATATGGTTAATCTGCTTTAGTCAAGAAACCCTACTTGAGGCAAATAACCGTATTTTTTATTTAACTTAAACATTGAAAGCCAATATTATCTATACTATCTAAGGACAGCGAAGTCGTAACATTCAGTATTCAATTAATGGCCGTAACACTTGACACGATTGTTTTCTTTCCTCGCCTAGGAGAGGGTACAGCGATTGATGCGATGGCTTTTACTAGAACATCGATGAATTTCTGCAGTAAATGATCGCTTCTTTTGTTTGCAGTTGTTTACATTATTGATATAATAACCTGTCTACATTGTCGATAATATATAGCTCGAGCGAAGTACCATGTGTAACAGAATTGAGATTAGGACAAAGAACTGTTATCGTAGTTGACTGAAGTGAATGTATTTGGTTTTCTTTAAGATGTTAATTAACAGAAAGGATTGAAAACAACTTGTAAATAAATCAAAGCTAATTGAAGCAGTTATAAATAGGCACTAGAAATTTTTCTTTTCTTAATATAAATCAGTTTTTTTAGTTCAGTTTAGTCACGCTTTTATAAAATAATCAACGATGAAAAACGCCACGGATCACCTTACAGACAAGCCGCAGTATGTTTCAACGGAGCACAAGCCACGTCAACTATCAAGCCGTTGTTGTTCAAACTCGCTGAGTGCTACTTACTAGGCAACGCCACTGACGTAATAAATGGATTGGGATAGGGGTGTTTCACAAGACTCGGGAGTCACGTGACTACAATATTTCGTTTACTGACGAAAACATAGCGCTATCACAGTTCAATTACAGCTGAATTGAGTCTTTTAAAATTGAGGGTGGTCTGAAATTGATATTTGTGCGGGCAATAGGCTCGCCCCTTATTACATGGGACTGAAGCATAACTGGCGAAATGTGGGTGTACTATAGGTACATATCTGTCTAAATCGTCGGGGATTACAGGCGTGATGATATGTTATGTTAGAGTCGTCATTTAAATCTATTGATCTTTACAGCACACAGAGCAACATCTGTGAATACATGCATTCATGGACGGACGTTTGAAAGCATCACTCAAAGCTACTGTATATAGCCACAAAGATTATTAGGGTTGTGTTTCAAGCAAAGTTTCTGCAATTTGAAGTTATCAAAGACACAGCCCGCCACACTAATTACATGTCTACAATGTCCCTTGCTTAATTGGAAGTGGTCAATAAACGGTTGTTCACTAAATAATGTACGCATACGAAGAAGCTCGGGTTGTTTGGACCGTGGGAAGCCACACGTGGCAACGTTTAAGAACATAAGACGGTGGTAGGTACGGTAAAACCCAAGTACCCTACTGTCATTATAGTTGCAAATAATCATAGGGCGCTTTAAGTGGCTAACAAGCTCCTTTGAGTAAGCGGGAGGGAAGAAGTTATATCGTATAAAGAAATAACAAAATAAGCAGAATATTTTTAACCCCTTATTAGGGAACACGTGAAAATAAAAAAGCGCCCATTGCGAGTCATATTCGCACACGAAAGGTTCCATACCACCGTATTTTTATTATTTGTTGTTATAGCGACCAAAGTAGTGCACACTCTGTGAAAAAAATCAACTGTTCCGTCCATCGGTCACAGGGCTGTATTTTTTGAACCGTAATAGGTAGACACTTGAATTATTCAGGGTGTTGGCACTCTGTGGGTACGGGACCCTTAAAACGAAACCTACTAAAAGCTATTTATTCTTAAACTGAATCTTACAATTCACTTCGCACTACAAAAGAAGCATACTAATTTATTAACACTAACTTCTAAACTGAACCTGCATTACGACTAACGCCATCTTTTGGGACGAGTTGAACTAACGTTGAAAACTAGCGCTAGTAACTGGCTTATTCTAAAACCAGATTAAGCGTTTGGTCAAATGATCAGTACCTAAGTTGCAAAGTTTATTAAATTCTGCATTGTTAAGCACGCTATCACAATATATGAGGTAGTTTTGGTTTCATGAATAACTTATGTTTTAATTAGACCCTTCCAAACAGTTGTGTATTAATGTGTATCTCATCGATAGCGCCAGCAGCTCGCTCCAGTAAGTCGCGCCAGTAGCATAGCGAGTCGAGTACAGTATGTAGTGTTAAGTTATTTTCAGTGTGTATCGGTACGTTCGCGCCCGGAATGGTTGCGGATACCGTTACTGGTTTGTGGCTACGTGACTGGGGGGGTGGAAAATTGTTAAAAATGTGATACAAATTCCGCTGGAAATTATTTTGTGATGGTGTTGCAGATTTGATAGAACAAAAATAAATGAAGTGGCGAGCGAGATAAAAGCGGGTTTTTCAGCTCGCAAGAAATAAGTAAGATTAAACTAAGAATTCGATAAGATCGCCTCACGGGACGCCTGAGGAAGGACATCGCCGTCGAGGTAGACCACAGCGAAGGTGCTGTGACGATCTGATAACGTGTGCAGGGCCAACATGGCCAGAGATCGCACATGACATGAGATGTTCGGAAGGAAAAAGGGGAGGCTTTGCCCAGCAGTGGGACTCAAAATAGGCTAACAAAAAAAATCAGAATCAGAAATCCCATCATCATCATCATCATCATTTCAGCCGAAAGACGTCCTATGCTGGAAATAGGCCTCCACCTCCACTTCGACCGGTTCTGTGATTCTCGCATCCAACGGGTACCAGCGGCCTTCACAAAAAAAAAATCTGAATTACAGAGGATTGATTATTTTTAACAAGACCACTGATTTTATTGTATAGCCTAGCTAAATTGAATTGCTGTCGCTAAGTAATTCATCGAGAAACTCAATACAATAACAATTTGGAATCTGTCTCGGTATCTATATATCTGGAACCGATAAACAAACCTTCATACCAAAACAAATATTACCTAAAATCTTCCGACAAATGGAATAAAAAAAAGGTAAAACAATCTTTTGTCCCGAAAATCCGGAGAAGCTAATTAATCAATATCTTGTATAATTAACAATATCTTGTATAATCCTGTCGCCGACAAAACACAGCTGTGTGGGAGCGCAAAGAAAATACGGGAGCTTCCAATCGCTACTTCTATTGTCTATAGCTCTGAGAAAGATATGAGGCCAGTGAGAAGGGGACCATACGCGGAGCGGAAGAAGGGAAAATATTAAAATGTATTTGGGTAAATGTTTTGATGTGAAACATTTCATCTATACAAATAAAACAAAAGTCGAGTTATTTACAGTATTTATAACTCAAGAACGGCTGGACCTATTTTTATGGTCTTTGATTTGTTGGATTTGTCTCCGCCCCGAATAGCAGAATATTATTATTCTTCTTGTTTCCTTTTATCAAAATAATATACTCTTGCGTTAAGTTTATTCTCTCTACCTCTGGGAATATCATATAATACCCAAATATTTTAAGCAGATGCCATGTGTGCGTGGCTTTGCAAGAACTGTTTACACTTTCATATCAACAAGATAAAAAAAACACGTATTTTTTATCCTGTATTCCAGTATTTAAGAACCAGGTTCTCAATTATTAAAAACAATCTAGCCTATACAACTAATAAGCAATTTTAAGCTAAGTCAGAACAGCGTTGATTAGTACTTTATACAAGACCGTTCCGTTTTCTAACAGTCTGATATAATAATAAAATTTTATTAAGTATAAAATGTAATACAGCTATGAGCTTTTCATAATCTGTACCTAATTGTAGCATTGGTCGTTCCACACATAGTAATTCCAAACAAATAAACGCTAGCACTAAAGCCTCACCCAATGTCGCACGTCCCTAACAAAAACAGCCATCACTGTAACCCTACTCTACTAACTCAAGACCCTCTGTCACTGGCACCACACCTCACCCCGCCTATTCGCAGAGCGACGAATGGCTTTCCAATAATCCGGGCTTTGACGCGCCTCCGTCAGCCAGACACTCAAATTAGTACTCAACGATATTGTCCAATGTCCTGTTGAATGGCGCTAATCTTTGTGGCTTATTGGTAAGTTTGATTAACTTCGATTTGAATTTGTACCTTCTACTTTGATGAAAACGTTACATAACTTCCAACTTGATTTCCCAAGGATTAGGCCTAATATAATAGAGATTACAATAAGTCATTTGTAAGCGGAGCTTAGCTTCCTGGAGCGTTTGCTAATCTAGGTTCGATCCCTGTGTTAGCTTCCTGGAGCGTTTGCTAATTAATCTAGATTCGATCCCTGTGTCGGAAAATAAATTTCTCGATTTTTTCCATCACGATATTCTTAGTATATGCCGAGATCCGTGGATGAGTTCCCGAAGAATAGCATCAGGCTCGGCTTCTCTTACATAGGATTTAAACATAACTAGTGAAAATTAAAAAGCCACACACCTCTGCCTACCTTCGGTAAGGAACGTACCTAAGTGTACTCACAGCCAGTTTGTATTCGTTTACACCTCAAAGCAGACATTGTCGTTGACGCGGATCAATTCCCTCCGCGCCGCGTCACTTCCGCGACGGAATAAGTCATAGCAGTGAGCGGATCGATGGATGCTGTTGTCTATAGCTGAGCGGTTAGCTCACAACAGGTGACCTGAAGTCTATTCAAATCCATGTTTCCAATTGATATTAATTCCACTTAAACGTATTTTAACTTTACGCGTGCCTGTTTATGGTTCTATTAAAGTCATAAAATTGCTTGAAGTTGTAGCGTAAACTAAATTTTACGTGTGGGTGTTAAAGTTGTTTTTCCAAAAACACATATTTGTTTAAATTTTTGGAAACTAAATCGCAAGTACAGTATAACTCATATGTGTGGAGATGAGTTTGCTATGTCTGCCAAAATAACCAAATAGTGCCAGTAACTGTACTGGCACTGTTTTTATACGAAGACCCAAACAACAAAATACTGCCCAGTCCACACTAAAGGATTCTTCCATCCAGAAAAACTAACATAAAATCGCTATAAGCTTATGTCCGACACCAAACCAAGCACAATATACGCGACATACCAATATGTAACGTTATCCAGACTTCCTCCCATCATCACCACACTTGCTACACACAAAGAACATATGTCGTAACGGCCACAAGATAAAACAGACTGTTTTCCACACGAGTTAAGGTTGAAATTGGAACTGATGAAACCGAGATATGTGTTGAAACATGGTTGGATAGGGAAAAAGCTTTTTGTTTGTTGTATTTAAATGATTATATTTCGGAGAATGTGTTTGAACAAAAAGATACAGTGATAAGACATGTTTCAATGAACATCCGTATAACATTTTCCATCTATTTTATATTGGGGTTGGTAGATACGTCATTGGCTCATGTTATAGTGAGAAAATTTGTCGGTCAATTAGGTTAGCAACGGGGCTGAGTCCCCAGGGTTCACTGGATGAACGATGGTTTTAGAAAGAAAGCCAGTTTTAGAAAGCCTACTGAAAGCCTACTTTTAGAATGCCGGTTTTCTCACGAAGTTTTCCTTCACAGTTTTGAGAGCAGTGGTGATGAAATAATTTACACAAGTTAGCGGCCGTTACCACTGGACAACTACTGTTCTCAATCGAAAGTGTATTAGTAATTTTTTGTGTTAATCAGCCTTTCATAAACTCGATATAAAAGTATCATCAGGTGTAGAAAAGAAGTTCTTAGGAATCCTAATGTTAGGCTATACGGGTTGAGACGAAAGTAAGCGTGGTCTGTTTAAAAATCCTACAAAAATTCCCACTTAGTAATCACACGAAACCGAACTGCCAAAACACAGATAAACTTTTCTTTCAACCTTCAGTGCTTTCGTAATCCGAAAAAAAAATCTTGGGAGAGAATGAAGTAATTTCCCTATTCCATGAACAAAGGGTAATAAAGTGCGCGCTAGGAACTCTTACAAAAGACGGTGGTAAGGGATGACGTCACGAGGCGGAGGTGAGGGAGGGGCAGCCGTCAGTGATACCCCGCACACACTTAAGATGGTGTATTGTTACCGGTAGGGTTGGTGAGGGGGATGGAGTAGGTTGGTGACAGGTGCGGCAATCGTTTGTGGGTTGGAGTTTTGTGCCTACACATATTAATTATGTAAATAAATTTTCGCAGAATCGTTTTAGTACCATCGAGGCAATAAATAATCCCACATTTGTTACATAGATACATGCATACTACTTTGCAGCCGCTAAATAAAGTATTGAACCTGACACTCATTTTAATATTATTTAGAAAATCAGGGTAAAAGGAGTATGTAAAGAATGTGAATTTTGAATTGAAATGGGAATTTCGGGACAAAAGGTAGCCTATGTGTTAATCCGGGGTATCAGCTGCCTCTATACCAAATTTTATCAAAATTGGTCCAGCCGTTTGTGCGTGAAGAAGTAACAAACATACAAACACACAAACTTTCGCCATTATAATATTAGTGTGAAGTGTGATCATAGCAGGTGGTGTTCTAATCTGTAGTAGCCGCCTATCCTCATGGGAAGAAGGCGTGAGTTAGTATGTAATCCGGGTAAATAAAAAATTTAATAAATGAATTACTTATTGGATATGTGTTTTGCCTCCGAGAGGCATCCTCAACGCAGGTAAAAAACTTCGAATAAAGTTCTTCGTACTTACTCTTTGGTGAATCTTGGCAAGGAGGGCAAGCACTTTATAGACATCCACAGGTGGTTAGCCATTTTAGCGGCTATATTGTTATGCGCCATATTAGAGGGTTGAGCCTTTAAAAGGTTTCCAGATGTGAAGACAGAGTTGGGATGAATGCAGGGTTGTATTTTAATATTTGTTTTGATTTACGCATTTACTTATGGTGTTATTTTTCGATGATTGAATACATTTGTTTATCGCTGTGACAAACAGTCCATTTTTTAGAAGGAATTTACATTACAAAAGTAGTATATCTATAAAATATGTAATTATTTACACGTGAAACTGTTATTGTTAGCCTACATGATCCCACTGCTAGCAAGGACCTCTCCCCCATGACTTCCAGCTCTTTCGATCCAGGGCTAAAGTGACCACTGTTCGTTTGCTTTCTCCAGCTTGTCCCGCCATCTTCTACAAGGTCTGCCGCGACGCCTTCTGGCTGTGTCAGGGCTCCACGTAATGGTTATTTTGGCCCACACCTCCTTGCGGAAGACGTGGCCAGTCCATTCCTACTTCAGCTAAGCGGTTTTCTGACACGTGAGACTAACAATAATAACTAAATTCGCGCAACTAGTTTCGTAATAAAAATCCGGCTTTAGGGTCGCGTATTCCGTTTACTTACAAAATGAAAAAAAGTGTGTCCTATAGATATTTATTCGCATTTTGCCCGTAAGAAAAGCTTGCAAAGGCAAACAGGTTTAGAATGTACGCGCTACATGTCAATAGTAGGTATAGGACACTTGAAAACGTGCGTTATTACACGTTAAACGCGTCTTTCAAGTAATGAGCATTATGATGGATAGAAGAATCTCTAGGCTAAAGAGAAACGCAGTTAGCCAATAGTAACGCCTCCACAGCAAGATGTAATCTATGGTGAGAGCTGTATAAACTGACAATTTTGTCGAACCATCTGAGAGCCTTCCGTCTGGACAGGCGTAACCGTGGCCGACTTGGAAATTTCTATATAATAGACTTCGAACCCAAGTCGGTCGGAGCAAAGACTCTCCACAGATGGAGGTTCACGGACGGCTCAGATCTCGCGTGCGCATGCGGCACTTGCGCACAGACAATGGCCTTCCATCCTGCGCACGCGATGATCTTCATAAAGTTAGTGGGCGGAGTTCACGTAGCTGTATTTTAGGCCAAAAATATTTAAATTTTTTGCCATTGAAATGCTAAAAAGAAGATAAAGTAAATGTAACATACCTTGGTCAGACTTCTCGATCTTGTTCGGCGTTAGCCTCCGGTCCGCGAGCGCTGAACTCGGCTGCTTCGGGCTATTCCGTTTCGAACTGCTGCGTGACATCACCAGTGATTGAGGTATCTAAGGAAAAAGACAGACTATTAGGAGGGTTGCCGGTGAAGCAAGAAGGATTGTGTGAAGAGTTTTGTGATGAGGAAATATAAGGAATAGAATTAACCTTATTTCCATCTCAAGCACTCACTTCCCTGTACAATAACAGCCTCCCGTTGTCCGACCTTAGTTTCGAAGCCAGGAGCCCACGCTCAGCATGCTGCGCATGCGTGCTGCAGGCAGATGGTACTCACAAGCTTGTCGGAGCGGTCCCCGGACGGCAGGCGCGCGATGGTGACGTCAGCCGAGTCCTCGGGCGGCGGCGGCTGCTGCAGCCAGTTGTACTCGCGCTTGTCCACCGGCACGCCGCGCCGCTCGTAGTCCTGCGCCTGCGTTCTGCCACACCACGCCGCGTTAGCACTAGCGCTACACACAGCAACCTTGCCAAGGTATGGGCGTGTCATGCGGTCACCATCAATTTTTAGCCATATCATCTTTCACACAGTCCATCCATCGTTTCTCAAAACTTTCCTCGCAACATTTCCCACATTCCTCCGGATGACACGTCCATATCTGGCCAAACCACACACACTACTTTTAGCATCAGCGATCGGCGATTTTGCGACTGTATCGATGCTGCGTCACGTTTTGGCGACTCTGCGTTCCATCGTAGAATTAAAATCCCGCGTTTTAGAGATTCTACCGATGCTGCATCGCAATTTCGCGACTTCCTGCGTTCGGACGCAGTATCGAAATCGCGCGTTTTACCGACTGCTCCGATGCTGGATCGGGTAGGCTGTAGTGTTGCCGATCGATAGTCGACTATCGATAGTTAATAAGCCGTGTAAATCAAATAAATAAATAGTTGCCAATTTGCAATAGTATTGTTTAAAAAAATATTATTATTAAAATTATTTTATTATTCTTGGTATTGTTTGATAAATTTCAAAATTATTTCTATCTTTATTCTTTTAAAAATGTAGCAGTAACACAGGTCGGTAGCAATATTTAAAAAAACTGGTCTAACTGAATGCCCTTCGTGTAATTACATTGCTGTTAAAACATACCCAATACAATTGATATATGAAAAGGAGGAAGATATGTGACGGGCAAACATCGCAACCACCAAGAATGTGCCCGTTTTTTTTTTTTTTTAGGATGGGAAATCATCAAATGACCCCTCCCGCTCTGGATGGAGCGGAAGGGAGTGTCAGACTCTTACTGACTAAAACCCATCCGTGTTCCTTCCTTAGCCCTTTATGTTCCGGGGTAGCGGTAACCCTTTCGGACAATCCCGCTGCCCCGGCAGGCTTCGGCCCTAACGGGCCCCTCCATGTCTGCTGACATCTCTTTGAGGCGCGCGTGGAACACATACGCGCCGTCCGGCACGGGCCTGGTCCTGATCGGACGGCGAGCTACCCATTACTCGCCGTCCGCAGGCCCGCGCCTACGGTGGCCGGGAGTCGTCACGCGGCTCCCGACGCCCGGAGCGTCTACCGCGGCGGCTGGGACGGGCGGCCCTCTCGGCTCTCTCCCTCGCCCATCCCGCCACCTCCTTTGACTGCTTCGCAGAAGGAGGTGACTGCCTCCCACTCCCTCTCGCCCCGGACCATGGCTTGGACCAGGGCCGGGCGCGAGAGGTCGCCGCCGCTGCCGATCGCCTCTACGAGGACACGGCGGTGCTCTGCCCAAGCGGGACAGACCTCCACCGTGTGCTCCACCGTATCCTCTGGGCGATCCTCGCAGTGGTGACACCCGGGCGAAGAATGTGTCCTGGCGGCTGATAGTATGTCATGCTCACACAAATGTCTCGCTGACGGTGGCGTGTGTGTTGGATCATTTAGCTCCCTTCAAAATGTTTGAGCTGAATGGTGCTGATCTATGCGTCATGTTCGTGAACGGGCGCCGTCAGTTGGGGCTGGTCATCACTTGGCTGCCTCGGCTTATTTTTAATTATTTTATTTTTGAATTGTTGTTTTGTTAAGTACTATTTGCTGTACTCTGGACGCTTTTAACACGTACGACTTCTTTTTTACATCGTTCTCACATATAATTATAAATTCAACATTAATGATGTAACTAATATTTTTGTAAAAATATCATTTAAAAGAGTGTCCATGGAGTTTCTTGCCCGTTCTTCTCCATAGGTACCTACGCTTTGGAATGGGCAACTAGCTTCATATTTTCTGACTGACCTATTGACAATTCAAAAGTTGAAATAAATGCTTTGAGTTTGAGTTTGAGTATGAATTGTGATCACAGTCGCAAACCTACAGTTCCGATAGACAAGGACAGATGGGAGCCGATACCTTAGGGTCGTTCTTCCGCTGATATACTCTATATCGGTATCGGCTTAGATGTTTATCTGTTCGTCGTAAATTAGCTTCCAGATATGACAAAAGCTCTTGAAATGTAGTGTACTTCTTTCCAAAATGTTAAAAAAATGTCCGGTTCATCTCTTTGTAATATAATTATGAAATAATGAATGATGCTCTCCAAAAGTAAGACGTGAAATGGTTATTGGATGTAACCAATACCGTCTTTAGCGCGTTTGATATTTTCGCTTTATCAATAAAGCAAGCACCAGTGCAGCTTCATTAGAATCCGTGGTAAGGGTGTAGCTTCGTCAAAATCTAGTGCAACACTGAGTCGTGTTCCGCAGATGGTTAATCTGAATCTGAAAACTGACTCAATCGCCGCGTTTGGCGTTTTTAAGTGTGCGGTGTGGAATGTTTGGTCGCTGCATTTAGCTTCTAAAAAGCGCCTAAATCGCATCGCCGATGCTAAAAGTAGCTAGTCTGCTGTGGCCCTAACAGATATGTAAGAAATATTCGTTCAATGTGTCCAAGATGAGACATGCAACAAAGTATATATAAATAGATCACACTAATATAAAGGCGAAAGTTTGTGAGTGTGTTTGTATGTTTCTTACTTCTTCACGCACAAACAACTGAACGAATTTGGATGAAATTTGTTACACAGATAGTTTATAACCAGGAATAACAGGATACTTTTTTTATCCCGATATTCTCACGAGATCGAAACTTATGCGGGTAAAACCGCGGCGCGCAGGTATGTCACACAAAGGCGAAAGTTTGTGAGTGTGTTTGTTACTTCTTCATGCAAAAACTACTGATCGGATTTTGATAAAATTTTGCACACAGATAGTTTATAACCAGAATTAACACGGTATACTTTTATCCCGATATTCCCACGGGATTAAAACATGCGGGTGAAACCGCTGGGCGCTGCTAGTGTATAATATTATAAACGCGAAAGTTTGTGAGGATGGGTGGATGGATGGATGTTTGTTACTCTTTCACCCAAAAAGTACTGAACGGATTTTGATGAAACTTTACGGTAATATAGCTTATACATCAGAATAACACAGGATACTATATTCCCATAGAATCGACACTTATGCGGGTGACACCACAGGGCGCTGCTAATAATGATATAAATTCAGAAGTATTTTGAAGTAAATAAATAAATAAAATGTGACTAACCTTAAGCTTTCATAACAGTCTAAACATACTACGGCATAATCGCCATTTTCTAATAATAATGAATTTTCAGTCCGCCTTTGCACTAAGAATGGGAATTCCTGAAACAAAAAAAAAATATTTTAGCTACTCATTTCAAACTCATTTACTCTGAGGTTCCCAATCTTATTATGCTTTAAAAATATCGTAAGGACCTAATTTATCGTTCATCGATAAGGATATTACAGTTATAATGTAATAACAAATTATTTGGTCTTTGCCCAGTAGTGGGACAGTATAAGCAAAACAAAAAAAAAATGTAATATCAAATTATATGCGAACCATAACAGTACGATACCCATAATCGTAAAACGAAAAAACACTATGCTCAACCTGGGGTCGAACCAAGGAACCCGCGCTCAGAAGTCGTGCTTGCGACCACGAGACCAACGGGGCAGTCAATCGATACTTTTGCAGATAAGCGCGTTTGAAAAGAGAATGTAACATGGACCTTACGAACTTAGAAGCAAATCCATTCCGTGGTTCTTTGACCTCGTATACGATGAACATTACAGGCTGATTATCTTGTCTCACTCACTTTAATAGGTAGCGCCCTAACTCGTTTCCTGTACGTCTTGATGCCGCACAGATGGCAGTGGTAGTCGTGAGTGTTGTACACTCTTCTCTCGGGAGGGTAGCCGCCTAACGCTTCGTATCTGTAACAAGGGGAGGCTTATAGCGAATTTAGGTTGGACATCACGAAATTAACACAAACAAAACATCGGTTGGGTATCAAATGGCGCTTATACATGAGGAAAGTTTATGTTAAAAGTGTTACTGTCTTTCTCTATCTTCAAGTAAATAAGCCTTATATGACTAGTATTTGATACATAGCAGCTTTATTACATTTTGACGGTATAGCTCAAACAATCTATAGGATGAACTTGTTGTCGCCTAGCACGCGTGCACCCAACGTGTCACACGCACCCAACGTGTCACACGCACCCAACGTGTCACACGCACCCAACGTGTCACACGCACCCAACGTGTCACACGCACCCAACGTGTCACACGCACCCAACGTGTCACACGCACCCAACGTGTCACACGCACCCAACGTGTCACACGCACCCAACGTGTCACACGCACCCAACGTGTCACACGCACCCAACGTGTCACACGCACCCAACGTGTCACACGCACCCAACGTGTCACACGCACCCAACGTGTCACACGCACCCAACGTGTCACACGCACCCAACGTGTCACACGCACCCAACGTGTCACACGCACCCAACGTGTCACACGCACCCAACGTGTCACACGCACCCAACGTGTCACACGCACCCAACGTGTCACACGCACCCAACGTGTCACACGCACCCAACGTGTCACACGCACCCAACGTGTCACACGCACCCAACGTGTCACACGCACCCAACGTGTCACACGCACCCAACGTGTCACACGCACCCAACGTGTCACACGCACCCAACGTGTCACACGCACCCAACGTGTCACACGCACCCAACGTGTCACACGCACCCAACGTGTCACACGCACCCAACGTGTCACACGCACCCAACGTGTCACACGCACCCAACGTGTCACACGCACCCAACGTGTCACACGCACCCAACGTGTCACACGCACCCAACGTGTCACACGCACCCAACGTGTCACACGCACCCAACGTGTCACACGCACCCAACGTGTCACACGCACCCAACGTGTCACACGCACCCAACGTGTCACACGCACCCAACGTATCACACGCACCCAACGTGTCACACGCACCCAACGTGTCACACGCACCCAACGTGTCACACGCACCCAACGTGTCACACGCACCCAACGTGTCACACGCACCCAACGTGTCACACGCACCCAACGTGTCACACGCACCCAACGTGTCACACGCACCCAACGTGTCACACGCACCCAACGTGTCACACGCACCCAACGTGTCACACGCACCCAACGTGTCACACGCACCCAACGTGTCACACGCACCCAACGTGTCACACGCACCCGGCGCGGCGCGCGCACCGCTCGATGTGCGACCACCGACAGTTCGTCCACGACACCGGTCCACATTAACTTGTGTGTCGAGTTCATTCAAATTTATTGTAATAGTCATTATTAACATTACATTATTCTGTACTGTACTGTAGTCTCATTGAAAGGGCCCATAATCATACATCGAGTCCACCCCTTCGCTGCCAGCATTCAAGAAGTTCTTCACAATCTATAGGATGAACTATAAGGCCCGTTTGCATCACAAATCTCTAAATGCGCTCTTACTTAACACATTATTCTGTATCTGTATGTTTGAAATTGACTGAGACAGAATGCTGTTTTAAATAAAGGTGCTTAACGAAGCCTAGGGCAGTAGGATCACTTGTTTCTTGTACTAGGACCAAACCTAGGAACCTTCAATTCAATTCAATTTTAAACAACAATAGAATCAAATAAGGACGCTGTCGAGCACGACATTTTAAACAGGAGAGAGGGAGAGCGAATTCTTTTTGGGGAACCGTCTAATAGACGGTTCCCCAAAAAGAATTCGCTCTCCGGAAGGTCAATTTCTCTGCAACCAGAAGGTCAAAGTGGACATCAGTTAATTATTTTTTTCTTTTTTCCACAGTATTCAGCGCTTTACCCATATAGTCGTATTTATTGATGGCACAAACGAGCCTAAGGTTGTTTAATAGTACATTTAACACAGTAGATACTCACCTCCTCCACTGACTAAGTAGCGAGTGGTAACAGAAGGTACAGACTAGAGCCGAGCCGTTCTCACGCAACTGCTCCGCGTTTGGATGACTCTGTCGACAAACATACATTATCATTCATATTTCTATATTTCTCCAATAGCCTTGTAAGGAATACCCTTTTTTTTGCTCCACAAACCGGACTAACATTGTTTGTGTAGCTTATGAAAACTAATAGATCCAGCACCTTGAACTGTGTCGTTTCTAGTTACTGTTTAGGTCCATAGGGAAAAGGCGTTTGTTTTTTTTTAAACCTTCTTAAGGTGCATGATTTCACGGATGCACATTTCATAAGCAAATTTGCACCGTATTGCGAAAGGGGTTAAATATGGGATAAAAGTTTGTATGGACGTTCGTTAGCTCCGCAGCACACAGTTTGCGTAATAATAAAATGTCGACATTATACCTGATTGGTGAGCAGACACGGGAAGTACGGCGCGTTGCCTTGCGGCTGGCCGTACAGGATGCGTGCCAGCGTGAAGTCCGAGTGCAGCCCGCACAGGAAGCAGTAGATCGACGTGCACGCTGCACAAACGTATTACTAGCGACAACACTTCACAACAACAGCCGGTCTGTTCTGTAACAATCTCACGTCGAAATCTTACGTGAAGTGACAAACTAATGCTAGGGATTGACACTATAGCCAGCTCACTTCACCTAAGCTTTCACGGTAACATTTTTACAGAATAAACAGGCAGGTCCTCGTGGGGAAATAAGTACCGTTCGGAGAGATAGACCTGCGTGGTAAAGCAGTCATCAGTCTATCATTATTTGTAAGCGATTTTAGGAGAAGGCATAGGCCTTCTCCTAAAATCGCCACGACACATAGGCCATAGGCTGGGCATAGGCCCAGCAGTGGCTGATACAGATGAAATGATGATGATGTCGTGTCGGATGTACTGTAAGGTGACTAGACATTTATATAAATGATTTTAGTGACTTTTGCCGCGATTCGATGTTCAAGCAAATGTGACGTAATCAACGAATAAATAGTAAAGATTTCCCATCCAGATAGTAATAGTTCGTGTAGTATAAAAGGTTTTACCTTGATTTTAGCAAGGTTTACTCTGCGAGAACATTACAGCGGAAAGAAACTCACAAAAAACCTTTCTTTTTTTTTTCGACTTTAATTCGACGTGATAAAGTCGATAATCTTATGGTCACTTTCTGATAAGAGTTGATTTTTAAAGAGTAAATAAAATAAGTTACCATTATTACTAGCGACGGTCCGGTCGGACGTGGTCGACGGTGGGGTGGGGATGACTCGCTCGCCGTTCATAGACGAGTTCGCCGGAAGGGGTGACGGGATGTTATATCTGGAATAAACAATGTTTTATAAGTAGGTTTTCCTAGAAAATTTAAGCTGTAGCTTGACGGTTTCAAGTCGACTGTCTTTTGTGTTTGATATTCTAGTACCATGTTGAACGTGTGCAAGCCTGGTACTTTTTACCCGACTACGGTAAAGTAAAGAGGTTTACTATTTATCAATTCCATGATGGCAATACTGTGCTGATGTACAATGTAAGTTCAGTTGACAAGTAGTACCTGCGATGCTCCAGCGGCACGCGCTCTGCGTCCAGCAGCTCCCACTGGCAATACTGTGCTGATGTACAATGTAAGTTCAGTTGACAAGTAGTACCTGCGATGCTCCAGCGGCACGCGCTCTGCGTCCAGCAGCTCCCACTGGCAATACTGTGCTGATGTACAATGTAAGTTCAGTTGACAAGTAGTACCTGCGATGCTCCAGCGGCACGCGCTCTGCGTCCAGCAGCTCCCACTGGCAATACTGTGCTGATGTACAATGTAAGTTCAGTTGACAAGTAGTACCTGCGATGCTCCAGCGGCACGCGCTCTGCGTCCAGCAGCTCCCACTGGCAATACTGTGCTGATGTACAATGTAAGTTCAGTTGACAAGTAGTACCTGCGATGCTCCAGCGGCACGCGCTCTGCGTCCAGCAGCTCCCACTGGCAATACTGTGCTGATGTACAATGTAAGTTCAGTTGACAAGTAGTACCTGCGATGCTCCAGCGGCACGCGCTCTGCGTCCAGCAGCTCCCACTGGCAATACTGTGCTGATGTACAATGTAAGTTCAGTTGACAAGTAGTACCTGCGATGCTCCAGCGGCACGCGCTCTGCGTCCAGCAGCTCCCACTGGCAATACTGTGCTGATGTACAATGTAAGTTCAGTTGACAAGTAGTACCTGCGATGCTCCAGCGGCACGCGCTCTGCGTCCAGCAGCTCCCACTGGCAATACTGTGCTGATGTACAATGTAAGTTCAGTTGACAAGTAGTACCTGCGATGCTCCAGCGGCACGCGCTCTGCGTCCAGCAGCTCCCACTGGCAATACTGTGCTGATGTACAATGTAAGTTCAGTTGACAAGTAGTACCTGCGATGCTCCAGCGGCACGCGCTCTGCGTCCAGCAGCTCCCACTGGCAATACTGTGCTGATGTACAATGTAAGTTCAGTTGACAAGTAGTACCTGCGATGCTCCAGCGGCACGCGCTCTGCGTCCAGCAGCTCCCACTGGCAATACTGTGCTGATGTACAATGTAAGTTCAGTTGACAAGTAGTACCTGCGATGCTCCAGCGGCACGCGCTCTGCGTCCAGCAGCTCCCACTGGCAATACTGTGCTGATGTACAATGTAAGTTCAGTTGACAAGTAGTACCTGCGATGCTCCAGCGGCACGCGCTCTGCGTCCAGCAGCTCCCACTGGCAATACTGTGCTGATGTACAATGTAAGTTCAGTTGACAAGTAGTACCTGCGATGCTCCAGCGGCACGCGCTCTGCGTCCAGCAGCTCCCACTGGCAATACTGTGCTGATGTACAATGTAAGTTCAGTTGACAAGTAGTACCTGCGATGCTCCAGCGGCACGCGCTCTGCGTCCAGCAGCTCCCACTGGCAATACTGTGCTGATGTACAATGTAAGTTCAGTTGACAAGTAGTACCTGCGATGCTCCAGCGGCACGCGCTCTGCGTCCAGCAGCTCCCACTGGCAATACTGTGCTGATGTACAATGTAAGTTCAGTTGACAAGTAGTACCTGCGATGCTCCAGCGGCACGCGCTCTGCGTCCAGCAGCTCCCACTGGCGCGCCAGGTGCCGCACGCAGCGCGCGCACGCCAGCACGCGGCCGCCGCGCGCCCCCCCCCCCAGGCACGGGAAGTGCATCGCGTGCGAGTTCATGTACTCCGCCGACGTGGACAGCCACTCCATGGACTGCTGCGGGAACAGCCCCGCGCACACGTAGCATCTGCAACCAGAACCGTCACGTGTCGGCCGTGCCGCTGTGTGCCACACAATGTCAGGGGCCACTTAAATATAACCACTCATTTCTGATACACACTTTATTACATGTGGAAGCTTGTAATTAGCAAATTTCCCGACCTCATCATCATCCACCTAACCTTTTCCCAACTATGTTAGGGTCGGCTTCGAATCTAACCGGACGCAGCCGAATACCAAAATTTTACATGGCCTTCCTAACCTCCACAACCCAGTTACTGAGTAATACGATACCCTTAGTAAGACTGGTTGTCACACTTTCGACGGAGTCTCGGTATGTAAAGATGGTTAACCATCCACAGCAAAACCGCGGCAAGCATAGCTTAAGGCGCAGATATACGACTTCTAATGATTTTAAATTCAACATCACGTCTAATCGACCGCACTGATTTCTTTGAAAAAAATAAATGTTATACTAGACCATTTGCTTCGTAATTTGATAAGTGAATATTTGCAATTATATTTTTTTAACATAGTGTAATTAATTTGTAAAGTAATGTCTACCGCGGACATAAAAACGATAATCACGCAAACACTATCAGGTGTATTTTCATAAAACTTTCACCATATAAAAGACAATTTAATTCCCCGAATTTTAGTATAGGGTTTTTATTTGTTTGGTGTTTGATAAATCAACAATAGATGATTGATTCATATTTTGCAATAAATTACCAGCGTTGTGTCATCGCGCATCTCTTTCTTTTCTATGCAGTCCGATAGTGACCGCGCTTTAGGTCATGTAGTCGCCTTAACCTGATCGATCAATCCATGCGGCTATTATTATTTAGCCACGAACCTACTCGCCAAATTTCCCAACCTATGCATCATAATTTTGTTATTCTATGGATACATTTGAATCTGTAAGCTTTCTTTAAGGAGGATGTTTCGATGGCCCGTCCATACATTTTTCTTCCGGATTATACGCTAAACATAGACACTCTTTGTTGAAAACTAATCATTTTATCACTTTTCTATAATGAAATGTCACCGCGATCGACCTTTTTAGGAAATATCTTACATTATTTAATGAGGAAAACGATAGTGAAATCCAGACCAAATTTGACATTTGCGTACTAGTGTGCGTGAGTTTTGACAAGCAAACTGACGCGCCATGATTGCGATAGCTTAGAAATAAGACCGCTAGATGGCGTGCAGGCGTTATTATAATTCTGTTAAATCAATTTAATACGTACAATAATTGATTTATTTCCTTTCCTACCTTTCATGAACCGGTTCACCAAGAAAAACTTTATAATTAATAATCTATAACTGACGACCTTACCAACGTTAACATTATTATTATTACATAATATTGTTGTGTGGCAACATAAATATCACTATTCGTAGATAGGATTTATGCGACGTTGCCGCACTTCTGTGCTGTGTTCCCAACCTTGAAAGAATTACGAAGAAAACGTTGCCAGTCTTCTTTCGCCCGATCGACATGATAAAATACAATTTTGAAGCTCGCTTGTATGCAATAGTAGGTATTGGCACGCGGAATTTCTCGCGTGTTATTTTTATTTTGAATGCTTTGTATTCTCATTGATTCAAATTACAATATTTCAAGTATGTTATTGCAATTTATTGTAGATAAAGTAATAATGATTCAAGATACGCAATTTTATTTTAAAAGTAAGTAGGTACCTATCTTTCAGCGGTTTTAGAAACAGCAAATTAGCCCTTGAGTTAGGTTTTAGACGCTGAAATTCCGTCACAATACTAATTACTTCCCTATGTCTCAATAACATAAGTACAAAGTCAGTGGTTATCAAAACTTTAATGTGTTTTTACCTATATTTTTTGGTCAACAATAAATTAAATAAGTAAGTGCATATATTGTAATTCGGTAACCCAACGAGTTCGCAAACATTTGCAAAACACAAAAACATTTGCAAAACCTACAAAATAGAATACCTTTTACGCATAATTGTAAACAGTTTCAGACAAACAAACATTATTTTAGTTTGATAGATAAGTCGCATCGGCGCGGCGCACGGTGGGCTGGAAATCGGCTTTCATAGACATAGGGATTTCAATTTGCAAGTGCTTGTTTTAATGCCGGATATCGCTTCTATTAGTCATTACTATGAACAAAAATGACACCCGAGTTAATTCTGCCCAAAAACGAAGGAAATATAATTTTTTTACGAAAAATTTGTATGAAGCTAGTATGAAAAATCTAATTATCTCCTAAACGGCATGTTTAACCGTAATATCCTTGGAGGTGGTCATAGTGCTAATTATTTATGATTTTTTGGTTGCTGATTTGACGAAAAATTTATTGCCGTTTTTTTTTTAAAAATCGTCAAAATATTTTTATTTATTTTTACATGTAAAACGATCCCTTTTAGTGTTTATGTTGAAGAACACGGACTTTTAACTACACGTTACATAAAATAGCATCACTCCTATATTTCCGAAGGAGTTGGCAGAGGTTTATAGTACACCCACACGTAGACAACTATGTTTGAGCTAGATATTTATCAACACATCATGAGTTTTAAAACTTTTCATACAACCAAATTACCAATTGTTTACTCTTCTAATGAAACTGATTAGGTCTTCTAATGAGTCTTTATAGGTGATTTAATGATTTTCAATATCTCACGACAATGCCAACTATGGATTATATTCAACTTTTCCTGATAAGTAAGCTAATTTGTAGCAGTGCTATGAGTTCTAAGAATAGTTAGTGACAATTATAAATTTTCATTAGCTAATGAGGAGATAACTAATGAGGGTAGTTACCTAATTATTGGCGTTTTGCAATAAAAGGGCTAAAGTTTTGTTTTATAATTTAGTTTGTTCACAACTGTGTAACTGCTAACACTAAATCTGCGACTGTAAAAACTTAGAATGGAAAGTTTAATCACCAATTTAGACTTGTTTGTTCTTCTACGAAGTGAGAGTACTTCATTTGATCATGAAGTATTGTTCAGTGCAGTTGTGTCCCGCATAGGCGATTGCCTGTCTGACGAAGATCGTGTTGTTCTCAAAGAATTTTGTCGGAGATTTACGCGAGCCGCTTTACAAAGGTGGCAGAAATCCAACCGATTCCTTGATAATTTCAGGAGAAAGTACGAGAATTGGTTGGGAGAAAACATTGATTGGCCGAGTTTTGTGCAAACTTTAGTTAATCAAGAACCAAGTGTTGATGAGATACCAAGAGCGCCCTCAGCCTCTCTAGAACCGTCGACATCAACGTCCATTGGAACAATGACGAAAAGATCCCGTAAACCATTCGAAGATCTGGGAAGTAAACAAAAAAAGAGAAGATCTGATGAACACACAGGCGAAGATTCCAGTGAATTGGCATATGCAGCTGCAGCACGTTTAAAAGAAGAAGGGCATAGAGATATCGCCTCTGTCATCGAATACATGATGAAAAATCCTGAAGCAGCCGCTAAATTAAATAAAACGCTTAAGAAACCAGCGAAAACAATCAGATTTACGCCAGAAAAGGCGCTTCGATTGCTTCTTTCGCTAAAACTCTCAAAGTGGCAATATATTACGTTGCGAGAGGCTGCCATTCGGGAAGGTGCTAAGGATATTTATCCATCTTACTATAAAGTGCAACAAACTAAGCTTGATTGCTACCCTCCGAAGCAATCAGTGACAGTTACTGATTCATCGGCTACGATTACACTTCAAGCTTTACTTGATATCACAGTTACAAGAATCCTTCAAAGCCTTTCTAATGAAGAGCATAACAAGCAGTTGAAGCTGATATCCAAGTGGGGATTTGATGGTGCTTCTAACCAAAGCCGATACAAGCAGAAAATGGAGGGTGAGGAAGATGACTCGAACATTTTCATGACCTCCTTGGTGCCACTAAAACTGACAGATGGAGACAACATCTTATGGACGAACCCAAAACCATGCTCAGTTTTGTATTGTCGTCCAGTTCAGTTTACTTTTGTAAAGGAGAGTGAAGCAGTTGTCCTTGAGCTGAAAAAACAAATGGATGAAGAAATTGAGGCCCTTATCCCCACAGAGTGCAATAATAATAATAGGGTGACTCATGAACTAATGATGACGATGATGGACGCTAAAGTTTGCACTTACCTTTCTGAAGCTAGATCAAATGCATCGTGCTACCTGTGCTTAACAAAGCCTACAGAAATGAACCGCTTAGATGCTGTAACATCAAGAATTGTGTGTTCTGACATGTATGAATTTGGCTTGTCATTTCTACACGCCCGTATAAATTGTATGGAATGTCTGTTACACATTGCATACAGGCTCGACTTCAAACGGTGGGCAGCGAGAAGTGATGAGCACAAAGAAATGCTACAGACAAGGAAAAAAATAATTCAAAATAAATTCAAAGATGAGCTCAATCTGTTGATTGATATAGTAAAACAAGGCTCGGGAACCACCAATGACGGGAATACTGCAAGAAAATTCTTTGAGTTTCCTAATAAAACCAGCTATAACCGGTTTGGATGAAGACCTCATCAAAAGATTTGCTGTAATTTTACAAGCAATTTCATCTGGAGAGCAGGTCGATATAATAAAATTTAGAGATTATGCCCGCAAAACAGCAGAAAAGTACGTATTATTATACGACTGGTACTACATGTCGTCAACCGTTCATAAATTATTAATCCATGGGGCTGACATAATCGAGAAAAATAATATTGTGCCGATTGGGACTCTCTCGGAAGAAGCCTCAGAGTCTCGAAACAAAGATTTTAGGAGGTTTCGAGAACATCATTCGCGGAAAAAAAGTAGGCAGGATTCCAATCAAGACATTTTAAATATGCTTGTTGTTTCTTCGGATCCTTTGCTAAGTGCACAAAGGCCTAAGTTAGATGCCAAGAAAAAGCAAGAGCTTTTTTGCTGAAACTCTCGACTTAATTCAATTTCAGGAAACTGAGTTCGAGTTTTTGGACATATCCAATCTGGATGCTGACTCAGAATTGGAGTCTGATAACGAGAGTGATAAGGAAAATTTGTAAAAAAAATATATATGTACATATTTGTAAATTTGTACTTGAGTGTGTTTGGGTTTTTTTTTTTGTAATATTTAATGATATTTTGTCTTTTTTTTATTTATTTTACTTTATTTTACAAATGCTTAGTATTAATTCCTTGAATTAAATTATTTTGTATATAATATAACTTTATATTTTACTTAAATAAGAGTTTGATAATCTTTTTTTATTTAAATTAATAAAAATGTGTCAAAAAACAGCAATTTTTTTATTTAATTTTTCTTGTTTTGTGTGTTCTTAATATTTGGGTTAATAACATATCGAACTTTTTAACTTGGACACTAAAAGGGATCGTTTTACATGTAAAAATAAATAAAAATATTTTGACGATTTTTAAAAAAAAACGGCATGAAATTTTTCGTCAAATCGGCAACCAAAAAATCATAAATAATTAGCACTATGACCACCTCCAAGGATATTACGGTTAAACATGCCGTTTAGGAGATAATTCGATTTTTCATAGTAGCTTCATACAAATTTTTCGTAAAAAAATTATATATCCTTCGTTTTTGGGCAGAATTAACTCGGGTGTCATTTTTGTACATAGTAATGACTAATAGAAGCGATATCCGGCAAAAAATCAGGCACTTGCAAATTGAAATCCCTATGTCTATGAAAGCCGATTTTCAGCCCAACGTGCGGCGCCCGGTAGCGCACAGTGGACGGAAAAACAAGCTTCCCTTTCATAGGATTTTTGAAAAATAAAATGTTTACTTATTTGATAGTTTCAAGTATAAAGTTTTTTCGAATAGGTACATTAAAACATTGAATAAATTAGTAGTTACGGTTTTTTTTTTCGAATCTATACCCTAAAAAATTTACTTCATATATTTCAAATGTATGAAAAAGGAATTAGTTTTCCTCATAACTTTTTTTTTTGTCTTGGATTGTAAAGCTGAAACTTTTAGGTATTGTTGCCGAGCCCAATACCAACGCCACCTGACCTTTGCCCTTGACCCCCAACTTCCCCGTTCAAAAGATATGAATGAATTATTTATGAGTACTTCAGACAATCACTTTGTTATTATTATTCTACCCAGTATGATAGGTGTAAGGTGCCTGAAAGACAACAAACCTCTAAGACGATCTTGACGAAAAGCGTATTTATTCATAATGTATGAATAAATTAATAATTGGTATAAATTAATATTTTTTTGTAAATCCTATTGGGATTTGGGAAGCTTGTTTTTCCGTCCACTGTGCGGCATAGGTACCTACCCAGTGCCTAGCTAGACCTACCCCAGCGGCAGCGATGGACCTACGTTGTGGGTGCGTTCAGAACTTTGACTTTTGTTTTGAAAACATTAGTTAAGAAACAAACAAATGATTGAGTTACTTACATCAAATTAATAAACGTGATTTATTGTTTGTAAGTATATAAACAACTTATTCTAAACTGTTTTTTTTTTTCTAATTCGTCGACCAATATTCTAACAGGAATATAAAGATAAGTAAAATTTTACTTTTATTTTTGTTGTTCTATTTTCTGTAATGAGTTCAGAACGTAACCCTTTCATAGATCTGTAATAATAATCTACTTCCCTTGAATGCGACTACGAAATTCTGCGATCTCATTACATATACGGTTGTGAAATTCGATACTATTCAATTTTATTCAAATACTGAGTGTATAAAAGTAACATTCATTTGTTTTTCTATATTTTTTAGGATTTCATAAAATACGTTGTGTGTTGACAAAAGTTTACATTCGTAAATCGTATTACACTTACAGGCATACAGCCGTTTGAAAGTTTGGCGTTCTGAAGAAACCACGATGTCAGTGAATGAAGAAATCCTCATAGATAATTGGTTACATGCTCTGTGATTTAGTGTATACAGTATCAAATAAGCATGATTGTACTTGCTGAATGCTGCGCGTAAAAGTGACACTACATGTGCTCGTAAGTATGGTCATTACATTTTGATTTGTTTCTTTTAGTACACAGAGTACCTGCACAGCCAAGTACATCACGTGTAAAACCAAAATAGAGAACGCCACCTGCTACGATACCTTACATACTCAGTTACTAAACACATTTGGTTCTGTATGAACTTTTATTATGTGCAATATTTACAAGTGTTGCTTTTCACTTCCAGGCCTGCATTATTGGTAATGAAACTAAGAAATGTCTATTTCTTAGTGTTCGAAACAAATATTGTTTTACATGTCAATATTTTGAAAAAAGAAACATGGACATGAAGCACATAATTGCTGCAAAAAATATACTGGACCGTCTACACTTCTACAGCAATGGAATCACACATTATTATGCAAAGACTTTCAAAAGAGTGAAGAAATGCATCAACTTCGCTATTTGAGTTTTATTGGAGACGAAGACTCCCCTGTGTTTGCAAACTTGAAAGAGAAAGTGTCATAATATGGGAACATAATAAAAAATATAGAATGCAAGAATCATGTAATCAAAAA
This sequence comes from Gortyna flavago, assembly GCA_963669345.1. Taxonomy (NCBI): domain Eukaryota; kingdom Metazoa; phylum Arthropoda; class Insecta; order Lepidoptera; family Noctuidae; genus Gortyna; species Gortyna flavago. Next base: position 987,826 of record OY770147.1, on the reverse strand, counting down.
CTATAGCAGTGCATTATACAAGGTAAATAAATAAATCTAATTTGTTTAGACATCTCAAGATCAGTGAAGCATATTCTGTATTCATATTTGTACTTGGTTTAGATCTTGAACAACACTAAGCTCCCACTTTATGGGTGAAATATTTTGAAGCCAAAGATGATGAAGCTTACACTAGTGGCACGGAGAATTATAATGTGTAGCAGTGAGAGTGCTGCTATGGCAGCAGATTTGAGAAATGGCCCGCTTCATGTATTTGGAGTACATGAAACTGCAGGATTATTACTGCAATGTCAATAAAACATCTGCAAATGGAAGTGAAAATAAGGAAGAAAATCTCGTAGAAAGTCTGAAAAATACTGCTCCAGAGGTGTGGGCTCTAATTTATGCAGCCAATTGAAAAAATTGCTTTTCAAATTGTTGTTTGTCAAATGAGACAACAAATGCGGCAGAAAACTATGAGCATAATAAATAAATTCAACTGTGGAAAACGAATTAGTTTAGGAAGAGGGGGGTTCATACAAGCGATGTGTTTGTGGTACAAAATTTGTGGTAAAAAATGCTTTGATTATCATGGTACAGTATTGTTTCTTTGTATGTTACATAATCATCTGTTTAATCATAATCATCTGTTGTTCATTGATATTTTTAAGTAAAAAATATTTTATTTTCAGGATTATCGCTCTCTACTGGACACAAATGGCATGAAGTTGCATGGCAAGCAGACCACACAGAGCCCAGGGACACATTTTAAACATTACATACTTCGAAAGGAACAAAGCAGAATACAACAGAAGTTGTCGACACGCAAACGATTGTTTGCTCCAAGAGAGAAAACCCAGCCGGATAAGCACTATGGAAATGAAGCTTGTGACCCAATTGATATTGACGAAGCACAATTGAGAATACAGTGTGAAGAACGGTTAGCAGAATTCCAAAAGTCACCAGAAAACATAGCTTTGATTGAAATGTCTACTGAAGGACAGCATGAAAATGGTTATATATTACACATAGGAGTGACCGTTTGACTGCTAGTCAAATTGAAATGGTTAGTTGTGTGGTATAATTTTGTTAGCAGAAATGTACTTATACACATATATACATTTGCTGGTAACATTGCGGTATTTTATTGAATACCTACATAGACAATGCTGTATTTAAAAATTACCCATAATTTATTTTATCTGGACTTTTATGTTTACAGATTTGCAAACGCCGTATTACTACTCCATGTCACAATCATGTAAAGGATATTCTTTACAAAAATAATATTTGTACAAAAGACATGTTATATGGGCAACAAAATGAGAATGTTGCAAAAAGTATGTTCATGCAACAATATAATAAAATTGTGAGGACTTCCGGTCTTTTTATTGATGAAGAATTTGGATGTTTAGCTGGTAGTCCAGATGGTAAGTTTTTCTTTATCAGCATTTAATTTTATCTATTTATTTAGCAATTGTGTAAAATTATAATGCTAGCTATAATCACAAGAGACCAAGAATTACGAGCACGATAGGCGATTGAATTTCTTGTATCAAATCATAAAAAGAGCTCCATTGTTTTATATTTTCTTTCAATTTGTTACAGGTATAATTGAAAATGAGAAAGCTGTTATTGAGATCAAGTGCTTTCCATCATTGGCGAGGGAAAATCAAAGCCTAGAGGCAGCTGCACTAGAAAAGAAAAACTTTGCTCTAAAATTACAAAATAATGTTTTAGTTATGAATAAAGTATGATTATTACTATCAAGTAAATTGATAATTTCTATTGCATGTCCACTTTATAATTTATTTCAGTATCTTGTTTTCTCTTTATATTACTTTTTATTTGTATTTACTATAAAATCAAAAGGCGTATTTTTGTAGTAGTTAGAATCAACATTATCATTGTACATTATTACTTTTATTTGTAAGTATTTACTATAAAATGAAAAGGTGAAATAACCACCTGGTGAAGTCAATAAGCTGGTCTTTAGATTTTTTATTTTTCTAAAAACCTTGGTTGATTGCTTTGACATTATAAAATATTTTTTCACCTACCTGGTTATAATCGCATACTAAATTGTATTTTTTTTATTTGTTGTTATCTTTTGTTTTTTTCTTGTCTGTTATGTGTAATGTCTGTAATTATTGTAATAATTGGGCTATAAATTTAATAATTTATCAGGCATCATTTGTGTCACTTCAAATACTTTCATTTGATAATTAATTAGTGTAAGGTAATAAAATAAAACTATCTTTATAAACTGTATACTCAAGTTTTTGTAACTGAACAGACAGCTGTGCTGCTGGGGAATTTGTTGCGCTACTTCTTCTCTCCAGCTAGAGCACTAGGAAGTGGTGAAGGGCGGGCGTTTTGGGGGGACTGTCTTATTGTAATTTTGACAGTCGAAAAGTGCTGATTCTCAGTCTAGTTTGAATAAATTACATGATTTTATATAAATATATCTTTTATTACCCTATCATCATACTCACGCCTTCTTCCCATGGGGGTAGACAGAAACTATAGAACGTCACCTGCTATGATCCTTACATACTCCTGTTGTCTCGTTTACGTTCATAAATATGGTCATACACGCACGCCGGTTGCGAGTACTACGCACGCAGAGTATTCACACCACACATGCTTGATAGGAACGCATTTAATTTTTCATTTTTTTTTTATTTTAATCATAAACCGTAGCAGGCGGCGCATTTTTTTAAATACACGCCACCTAGTGGTCAATTATTGTAACGTACTAGCTTACGTCTGTGTGTGTAAACGACCTGTATTCAATGGCAGATTTTATTTTCGGATTATGTGTCGAATTGGGAGGGTTTTGAGGCAATGTTATGACCAAATTCAATAAAGTGTAATGTCCGATAACCGCGTCTACTACTTCTACGACTTATTAATGTGGCAATTACACATAAAATCAAATAAACAGGACTTCAGCGCTATCTAGCGGGAAAATGGCCAAGAGCAGATCGCATGATCCGCCTTAAAATGAAATAAATCAAAAGCTGAAACTAACCTGTACAGTCCCATGCCATTCTCTCCCGACACGATCTGGCTCTGCGGACTGCTCGACAACGCGTTCGACGGCCGCTTACTCGACTGACTCGAACTCGACTTGATGTCATATGGCTTAAACCTGCAAGTTTACCAAATGAAATATAAATTGAAAGATATTTATTTCATAGAAAGTTTAGGCAGTGTAGTTTCAAATGGTACAAAAATAAAATGCCAACGAACGGCAGTGAACAAGCAGAACTGCATTTCTTATTCCATTGCATTAATACCAAAATCTTGCTATTCTGTAATAATTTCAACTCTGAAAGCTTCTGGTTTATGGGGGTACAAAAAAAACCAACAATGTTTTATTTATTTTTTTCTCTTTAATTGAAACCACACACCACGTGTCTAGTGCCTTATTATCAAGGGTGGTTTATTTCGTGCCAAATTTTAAACTATTTATTATGTTTGAAGAATTCAGTTGTCTATACATTTTGTAAAATCGTTTATGATACCAACTTGTAATATCCGCTGTACCATCTGATGTGACAATCTAATCTCCACTTGTGTACTATTTTTTTATTTAAATTTTATGCACAAGTAAAAGAAATAATGAATGCCTTAGGTATTTTCTACTAGCTTTTTTTTAATATTGTTATGTTGTGCACTTACCTAATATTGTTGGAGTGTGTGTTGTTGTGCGCGGCGTTCGGCTCGCCGTTCTCGCCGTACGCCGGGTACTTGTGGGGTATGCTTTTGTAACACGACGCGCATATTTGTACCATGCCTGAAGTTACAGAAAAAAATACATGTAATTTATGTAAAAAAAATAGATCAAGTTCAGGGTTCAGACTTTTCTACTGCTGATCCTGATTCGATTCCCAGGTTGGGCAGTGTCATTAGGTAATTTCCATCTGGAATTTATCTGTAGAAGCCCGAAGTCTGGACATTTTATGGTGTCAAATTCAAATCTCTTGACATTTTTATAGCCAGCCAGCTATCATGAAATCTGTCAGTTTTACTAATGAAACACTCGATCAACCTTTCAATGACGTTGACGAGTGATTATGAAATGACATAATAGGTGCAAAAACCTACTTCTTTCCATCTAATGAAGTGAGTGACATCAAATATTACTATACAGGGTGGCAAGGACATCGATGCGCAAACTGTAACCATGAATTCAGCACATGATTTCAGACGTAGCAAATTGCGAATAAATTAAACTAATTTAGCGTAAAAATTATACGCCGGTTATCAAAAAACAAAAAGCAGCTGTTTCATAGAAAATTGCAATACCTACCTACGCGGTCAATGTACTGAATAACTATTTTTTTTAATAATCATAGAAAAATTTTCAGGCGTGTTCAGAATCATGTACTAAATTCATGTAACAGGTTGTGCGTCGATGTCCCACCTGCCACCCTGTATTATAACATTTAGAACCTGCCACCTTGTGAAACTATGAGCTGTCGGTGTTTATCTAAGAAACGGAACCTTCGACTCACCTTGTGGACTAATAGGACTGGCATCCGGATGAGGTTTGAGCGTCGTTATAAAAGGATAATAAGGTTCTCTTTCGGGGTTAGGACAGCAGTAGACCAGTCTTAGTTGCGAGCTGGGGGCACTGACCCCGCATACGTAACAGACGAAGCTAGCGGTGGTTGAAGGCGCGGAGGGCTGGCTCGCCGGCCGCTCTAAGGAAGGCGAATGCGTGTGGGCTACTAACGACTTGTCGCCGGAACTGGCGAGGCTGAGCGGGGAGGGGGGGAGGAGGGAGGGCGGCCGGGTCCGTAATGTGTATACTCGCTCGTTCGCCGGGACGGCTCGCATCTGTAACGAGGATAATGGTTTTGTTAAGTAAACTGATGTCGGTGCATAAATAACATAGGATACTACAGACCCAAGATTGTAGTTCCCCAAGTTTGCTTGTGTCATGAGACTATTTATAGTGAATTTACTGACTTCAGCTCCAAAGGTTAGCCTTTGGATATCAGTTTACCTTATTAATTGGGTTGAAAAGGTCACATAGCAATTAAGACGTATCTTAACTTAGTACTTCTTGAAAAGTCAAGGAAAGGTTATGTTCTTGAGTCATTTTAATATACGCAATATTAAGACTGAAATCGCGAACAAATAGAAATTTTACAACATTCAAAAAGTTTGGTCAACTACAAGTATTTTGTTAAATTAAAAGAGTGTCCTTGGAGTTTCTGGTTTTACATAGAAACCTACTACGCTTCGAAATGAGCAACTACTAGCTTCATCTTGCTGACAGACCGACTCCTTGATAAAATCAAAAATATCTGTAATTGGTTTAATTTAAAATGAAGAGAACAGTTTGAGTACATGTCCACTAGGATTCATTGTGGAAGCCTTTCGTTTAGCAAAGGTCTAGAACATTCCACCAAGACTCCAAGTCCAAGAACCACGTGCATGTCGTCACGCAGTCATCGTAAGGTTATCAACACCGATCGACCGCGCCGTGTCAATATTACGATACGCTACACAGACTAGTAAGCAAATGAAATGATCTCTAGATGATGTCTAGAGGAATGACGTCAGAGAATGCTGCCGCTAAAAGAACTTCCAGAATACTCTGCCCAGTTCACCGCGCCGTGGTCTGAGGGACAATTCCCGTATTTTTAATAATGATCGCATTTTAATCTGTCTCATCTGTCAAAAATACCTATAATTTACCTAAATATTTGATAAATTTTCGACAATGATGGTCGCCCAGATGATTACGACTGGATTTTGAACGTTTTTAATTACGGTCTATCCACATAGCTTGTGCCGATGCCGTCGTAAAATTAACAACATTGTAAAAAAAAACGTATTTTTGTCAACAATACATATATTTATAGATCATCCAAGTTGTTATTATTATAATTATTATAAGCCTGTGTTATCCCACTGCAGGGCAAAAAGGCTTCCCTTCCCTCTTTCCGCTTTTCTCGGTCTACTGCGATTGAGGTCCAAGTTGTTAGATGTTGTTAATACTGTCAACAGGATAGTGATGATGAGTTTCAGGCGAAGTCATCAAAATTCGTTGAGTTAAATGTGTATGAGAACTCCACTTACACACCAACCCTTTTAAGGATGGGAAATCATTAAATGACCCCTCCTGCTCTGGGTGGAGCGGAAGGGAGTGTCAGACTCTTACTGACTAAAACCCATCCGTGTTCCTTCCTTAGCCCTGTATGTTCCGGGGCAGCGGTAACCCTGTCGGACAATCCCGCTGCCCACACACCATCCCTGGCACTGACATTACTCAGACTCAGACATCTGTTTGGTTAGGAACATGTTTAATATTCATGATAATTTAAATTACATACTTGTATTATGTCAATATTTAATTTGAAATTCTTCATATAACTTTTATAGGTGCAGACGTTTTTTTTAATTGTCTATAGAATTTGAATTTGTTTTAAAAGACGAGAACTACACGTGTCCATTGGTTGTTGGGACATGATATGCAACAATAATTTTAAAAATAACTCTAATTAGTATAATCCGTAACGCAGTGGGTGCCAGAAGACAGGCTTCGTTACCGAGGGAGGTTTCACCCTCGAAAACCATTATGATCGTTACGTGACGATTTCTACCAGTTTACTCCTACCGAAAGCGGCGTTAAAGAACTTCGTTCCAAAAATATTATTGATAAAACATCTAGGCAGTAAAAATTATCAAGCGAAAAAATCTGGTTCAAAATGTGTGAATCGTATTTTATCAAAATCAATTCTTTCACTGAATTGAATCATGGATATCGTTGGCACAGCAATTATATTTTTATCGTCACCGTTATCACTTATCTCCATATATTATAACGATAAATAATTTTAAGAGAATTATATTATTATCTATGTTTACTATAACACATGTAAGATTGGGGTTTAAGATAAACAGCGTTATTTTAATGCTAATGATAAGAAACGCTAATACTATAAAAGTAATGTAGGTCGTAGTATAGCCCCTTGTGGCACGCCACATTTGCTATTTGAACAAAACAAAACTATTTATGATTTTGACCTTATTTTGACGTCATTCTAAAACTAAATCAAGATTAAGATAACTCATATGTTTTAATAAAGTAAAACAACTTTGATATCTAAAGCTAATAATGTCAAAGGCCTCAATTGAATCACTTTAATATAACGATAGTCTCTAATTCCACCTTCCTTCATTCGACACTATACACACATCTGAACATTTTACAACAATAAGCACAATATTGCAGAGGCTATCGCCCGGCATTCGATCTGCCCTCTGACCAGCGTGGTCGGATCACAGGCCACATTAAAATCATATAAACAAATGATATCATTCGACCGAATCATTAGTAGTATTAAGTTGGGAATAATTCAAGAAAGCTTTGTCAATAAACTGATTACAAAGACAGAGTTATTTTTGAACGTTTCGAGACTGATGCAACATTAGATCACAGTACTGGAACGCTCTACTTTATTTCCCTGATATATTCCATTCACTAAATAATAATTTGGTGTTTTAAAAGCCTTTTATAAATAAGGTATAATGGAAATAGCTGAAAACCTGAAAAGAGATGACCTGATAATTGTACTCATCATTATGAATAACTTTTACAATGGGACCAATCCCAAAATCGCTAAAAACTATATTAACATTAAAGTAAACACACAAGTAGTAGCTGCTAGTTTATTGCCACAGCATGTATTGGATGGTTATTGATCGTATTACACTTTTCCCTGCAAAATTTTGCACCCACTACCTGTTAAAATTTTTCGATATAAGGTCTTTCAACATAAAGCTTTCACTTCAGAACAACAAACTAGTTAATTTTAGCAAATGACTCTCGGTATGAGCATAATAGTCGAAGTACCGATAATTTCCATATCAGTAGCACAATAAGTGTCAGTATTACGAGAGGTCGGCGCGTTATCTGGTGTGAACACTTTTTCAAAGAGCACTGCTCCTAAGAGGTCGCCGGTTCATATAGGTGCTGCTGATAATACAAGCTTTTTTATTATTGTGTATTGCATGTTTAATAGTTTTGTTTTCTTTACTAATTTATGCAGCATTGAAGATAGTGTCTATGGGATTTATTGTGCTGTTTTGATTTGTGCTTGATATAATTTCACTTCAACTATAGATATACTATAATTGAAAATTGCTGTTGGCGTTTTTTGGAGTGAGCAAATATTCTTTGAACTTTAGTTAGTTTTCAATTTAAGGGAGTTAAAAAAGATGGTTGCTTATACATGGATGTACTTCTGTTGTAGTCTTATGGGACAATTATGGTCAGCCTCGTTCTTAAATAGCCGTATTATGGAATTTAATAACCAGTTGACTCACCAATTACTTCAACATCAAAGTATCATCATTATCTCTTATAATTACCGATTTATATAAATGCCAAAATTAAATGTCCAGAAATAATACTGAACCATTTAAAATAAACAGAAAAAGAAATTAATTTTAAAAAAACAACGTGACGCCCCATGTGTACGAAGTTTATAAAAGGTATAATGAAAATAACGCCGGAAATGATAACAGCTGATGTGATGTGGTCAACTGATCATATGACAGCTTATCTTAAGTGTCGATATCATATTTGGAGATAAGAAGATAAAAATAACACGGGCAATAAACACATTACGTATATTTGGGTTCCAATATGCAGAATATTTCTTTATTAAAAAGAGATTTTGTATAATTTGCTAGAAAATTAAATTTAGACTAGAGTCAAGAGCAAACCCATTTCAATAAAAAAATTGTTTTGCTTTAAATATTACAATCAATAAAAAATTTGAAAATTCGTATTAATGTAACCATTTTTCTGACTACAAACGAGATGACTTTTTACAGGCTGTTCCATGAATATGAACAACTTTCACTACGGGACCAACTCTGAAATAACGAAAAAAAATCTGCTTTTTCATACATTTTGGCCAAGTAGGTATTGAAGTTTTGTAGGTATTGAACAGCAGATTTTCTTTTTCTTGATTTCAGAGTTGGTCTCATAGTAAAAGTTGTTAATAATCATGGGTAGAACACCCTGTAAAAAATTGGAACCGGTAAAAAAAATCACCGGTATTAAAGGGCGTGGACACAATACATGTCTACGGTACGGCACCGGCCACCGCGTAACGACACGACACCGCTACCTGGAGACGGCACGGCGTCGTGCCGCGGCACGGTGCGCTATTCACCTAATATTTTCTTTGATTCTATTTTTTCTTCATTCGTCGCCTTACTAACAGGAGCAGAATAATACGTCTTTCGCGGTCCATATCAAGACAAAAACTGAACGATGGTTGCTGCCTTGTGCCCGCGGTGCACCGTACACGGCACCGTGCCACGCACTTTTTGTAAACGTTTTTATTAAATAAATTATTGTTATTCTTAGTTTTCCCATAACATGTTTTTTGACATTCAGAGTGTAAACTTCTTGAAGGCTGGGCACTTGCACTTCGTAGTGTTCTGTAAGTATTTTGTACGTCTCAAAGAGCCCTTTGTTTACAATTCCAGTATGATAAGACCAAGGTCTTTAGGCGCTGTTCGTAAGGTAGATTACGCATGATGCAAACCAACTTGGTTGCCAACTTTGTACACTATCAAGAAAAGTGAAGTCGTTTTTTCCAAATGACGCTAGCATATTCCAAGGCCGCTTTCCGAAGTGGCTAACATCGGTCACAGCACTGAAATCGTCTCACATGCGTTCAGTATTGGATATTACGATTATGACAGCCGAGAGCTGTCAATAATTCGGAACACTCGTGAACGCGCTCACAGTGCTTACTCGGTGTCAAAACGATATTACAGCAGTATTTCTTTGTATAAACACCACACGTTTCTTCCTTTTCTTTGTTTAGATGGCGACTGTCAGCCAGAAGCACAATTTCGAAAATGCTACGTTAATTTAGAAAGATATGACGCAACTGAAAACAAAACACACACTGACACATCCTCATCCTCACACACACACACACAGTGACATTTTTGACAGCGCTCACGGTGATATACAAGGTATGGACGGCGTTATCGCAAGATGGCGCATGTCATGACGTCATCTATGACGATTCACGGGACATCGTTATCGCGCTCACGCTAATTCGGTACGGGTTTAAGTACGCTCAAATCGATTACATCGATTATTTTCCCAATTCGGAACGCACCCCAAGAGAACACTATAGTAGGTTTTGTACAACTTGACAAATGTCTTAGGCGTCAGGCACTTGAATGCCTTGCGGATGACATGACGTGTGACAAATAAATTAATCAACAGACTGACTCCAGAACTAAGGAAACCTGATGATCAGCCCTTCTCTGGCGTGACTTGGGATGACACCTTCGCTTCCGCACAAAAAGGACTAAATAGTGTTCTACAATGGCTCAAAAGACACCTTCTCACAATCAATACCGACAAAACTAAAGTTCTTAAGTACAGCTTGCGACATTCCACTCAACCTCCTGATTCATACGCTTTGGTAGCGCACTCATGTTTACTGTCTGGTTCTGCGACATGTTCATGCCCAAAATTAGAACGTTGTCGAACCATAAAATACCTCGGTGTGACTCTTGATGATGGCCTGAGTTTTGCACCTCATATAGAGCTACTGACAGGGAGAATCAGAAAGTTAATTTTTGTCTTTAGTACTCTTCGCCACATTGCAGAACCTCAAACTATCAGGAGTACATATTTTGCTCTTTGCCAGTCTCTCTTAACGTACTGTATATGCGCTTGGGGTGGTGCACCCAAGACGGTACTGTTGAAACTAGAACGAGCTCAGAGAGCAGTGCTGAAAATTAGTACCTTTCGGCCCATCCTTTTCCCAACTGAAGAACTATATAAGAACTGTAAAGTCCTCACAGTCAGACAATTATTTGTATTACACATACTACTATATCAGCATCAAAGAACCTCCTACGAAATAATTACCACAAGACGCAAAGACAAAGTATGTCAACCCTTCCGCTGGAAATACTCTTTCACAAGGAGATTTCCCTGTTTCCAATTTTCCTGATGATGAACCAAGTTTCGTTTTAGCTGGGTTTAACTTTCGTGAGAAAAATCTAAATCCCATATTAGCTGCTGTGTGATTCATTGAAGAGACTAACATCAGCCGATCACAATGACTGAATAACATATCAAAATAAAGGCTTGCAAACAATGATATTATAAGTGTTTTACTTATAATACAAAGTGTTGGTGATAAAAAGGGAAATTACATTCAAACTCACGTAATGCAAAGAAAGATAACAAACCTACCTTTCCGATAGGGATTACCATTTACCATTTCATATAATCTAAACATTTATTACTAAAGAGTTTCGTGTATTTCGGCATTAAAGAGATAAGTAATGGCATAAGCCGATTTTCTTTGATAAACGATAATTGTAAAGATAAAATTTCAAAGCCTTATAATAATACAGGGTGAAATTGAAAACATGCGACAAATCGAAATGGGAGATTGTACTCATCATTATGAACAACTTTTACTACGGGACCAAACCTGAAATCGCGAAAAAAAAATCAGCTGTGCCCTACATTTATGTTCGCATAACTCGTCAAAATATAGGGAAAAGCTGATTTTTTTTTTTGCGATTTTCAATTTCAACCTATATATCGGCAAAATGTATGCAGTATCTATTTCAAAGTAAAAATAAACATATACCTGACTAACTAACAAACATTCTTCACCATTCAACATATCAACCACGGCAATATTATTAGATAATATTACCGTGGCTCAACTGCTCTCAAATTACGATATTTTTTTTTACATACTTCATCATCATCATTCTCTTGCCCTAATTCCAATTTATTTGTGGTCGCCGCAACATGTCTTTTTCTTCTATACTTCTCTATGAGTCGTTATCTAGACAGTCCCCCCTTTCTATCATCATTCACACAGTCCATCCATCGTTTCTTTGGTCTTCCTCTACTCATATAGCCATCGACATCCATACTCAAAACTTTCCTCACGACATTTTATTCATTTCTCCGTAACACATGCCCATACCATGACAACCGATTTCCACACAACTCTTCACGTTACCAATGCCACTTTCAAACTTCCTCTTAGTCCTCATTTCTTATTCTATCCATACGTGTAACACCACACATCCCTCTTAGCATTCTCATATCTGCTGCATGCATTTATTTATTTTTTACATACATCATTGACATAATCTTTTTTTTCACCTCTTTATTAGTGGATCTGTAGACCATTTTTTATTTTATCAAGTAACTGGTACTTGTTGACAGGCCTAAGCTGTCCTCCCATACCTACAGTAATTTGAAAACATTGTAAAAGCCAATTATTTTTAAAAGAGTAACCGTGGAGTTTGTTGCCGGCTCTTCTCCATAGAAAACGACCAATTGGAACCGTGCACCTAGCTTCTGACGTTTCATAAGTTTCACTTAGGTTTATGTGAAATAAAATGTTTTATTTTTTATTCTGAAACTCTACTCGAAGATAAGGTCCAAAAATATGGATGTGGTGGATGGGCCACTTTAAACCAATGTTGTAATAAATAAAAATTCCATGGAGAGACTGAAATCTCACAAGATACTACTAAACAAATATACTCTACAACCTGCGCCCTCAAACAGAATAGAATACTCTTTATTATGCACACCATATAAATTACAGACATAATTATAGAAACTGTACAAAGGGCGGTCTTATCGCTAAGAGCGATCTTTTAAAGACCTTTGGATGGATTTAAAAGGGGAAGGACAGACAAATAACCAAGCAGACGTCACAACAACACTTGCAACAGCCAAAGTCCGATGAAAGTGAACAAATTAGACGGTCTGGCGGCTGGCCACTAATGCTAGTGTAAACGACCGGCAGACATCCGTGACCCGGTGCAGTAAGAGTGTAGGACAAATACACAAGAGAGCTGCAATGTTTGTTTGATAACAAGTTTCTGACGTTACGTCTATGATGAAGATGGTAGATTCAGTTATAACAATGATAGAATACCAATGCGATGAGAGGCAGGCTGATAAATGGCAACTGGACTTTGAGGGTCGAGAAGTTGGAGTCGCGTCACAACAGGAACTTCAAGTCGTTTGTGGTGCCTGTTCCGACACATCATCTCGAGAAGTTCCTCAAGGAAGAGTTCTGGCCGAAGGGTGTTGTGTACCGCCGGTTTCGTGGCCGGCTACATGACACCACTCAGCGAAACACGACGCAGACACTTCGTGTATGTTAGTGTTAGTTTTTAAGTATAATGTTGTATGTATTTATAGTATTTTTAAGTTAATTATATTAATATTGTATTGTGTGTTTATATGGGCCTTGATGCCTGAAATAAATGGATAAATAAAAAATCTACAGAAATACCTGAACAAATGCTAACAAATAGGAAAGGAATCGGTTAAAAGGCAGTGGAGGCAGACAGATGTAACGAGCCGAAGTCCGATAAAAGTGAACAAATCAAGAGTCTGGCCGCTAATGCTACTGTGAACGAACGACAGACATCCGTGACCCGGTGCAACACGAGTGCAGGGCAAATATGAGAGAGAGCTGCAATGTTTGTTGTGATAAGATAACGAGGTAATGGCTGTGAGCTTCTGGGTCCCAAGTTTAGCTAACAACTATTAGTCCATAAACACTTCACCTGGTTGTGCAGGTGCACGTCGCACGGGACAGGTTCGAATTTACTTTGTAAAGGAACAGAATGATGGTTTGGGAATTGAGCTTACGAATCGTCAGTCCGTGAAACCTCTCCTAGCTCAAGCAATCCTCTAAGACACTGGCTAGTTAACAGTACTTAATATTAGAAATAAGGAACCCACATTGATGGAAGGACCATAAATGTTAATAATGTTCTTAAGTAACTTTTTAGACCTTTGTATCCAGCTCTTGCGCATGAAGTTTCATTAAAATCGGTTCATTCATTTCGAAAAACAAGGCCTTGAAAGTTTGTATGAAATGCCGCACGGCGTAAACGCTCTTAACATGCAGAACAAATTTGGTGTTGCCTATTGTTGATCAAATACAGAATTTTAAATCAATTAACACAACGCTTAGCATAAGGACGTAAAAAAGAACACTCCCAAGATACACCCCCAAAATGTTACTTCATAATTTTGAAGGTAACCGATAGTGGACTCACGAAGATTAGAAAGACCGATGGCAAGTTAGGTCGATGACACAATCAATCTTATCAGAAAGAGAAAAACAAAATACTAGCAATTAGATAAGAATCATGTTACAGGAAAGTGGGTTTTATCAAGATGGAAATGAAGATCGGAATGTCCCACTTCATCATTTCAAGAGGTATCAAAACAACACTTAAGAAGCTTTCACATAAGAGAGATTTGTTAATATGCTCCCAAGTATCATATAACAAGTAATAAACTACCCACGTCCTATAAAACACAAGATATCGCATCAAGTATACTATTTCCTTCACTTATCTCCGATGGCTTCAATGGAATCTCCCTGATTGCGATGCCATAACAAAATGAGCATTAAATGCTATGATTATGAAATTCAAATAGCGATTAATTCCTATGATAGTGCTCCCGTAGGTCGTGTACGTGGCTGATTATAATATGTTTATTAATAAGATACAAGAATCTTCTACATATTAATTGCACACGTTACTGGTAACGGCGGGAAAAAGTCAAATTATGGTCGTAAGCCGGAGGTTCAGAACCCGCGTTTTTCATAGCATGTCGTTTTATGAAATGCAGGCGCAGAGAACAGCGATGTAGCAGAGATGAGAGTGCTGAGATGGATGCGTGGAGTAACGACAATGGATAAAGTAAGAAATGAATATATGAGAGGAAGATTGAAAGGGAATCATTGTCTATGAATATGGGAATATGGACATGGTGAAGAGTGATGAAATGCATGTGCCTAAAAGAGTGACGAATATAAATCATAGAATTACAATTGCTTTAAAAGAAAATAATGAAAAGATGGAGAAAACTGCACATAAGTAACACATGTACACAATCTGTTGGGGGAGATAGGTAATTTTATTTTATATAAGAGGTCTAAAGTCTCTCAAGAAGATATTTATTTAGTCATAAGAGATTTCAAACAAAAGAAAACAAAGTTCATTCAGGTCTTATAACCTTAGCAAAAGTTCACACAACAATCTTTGTACCGATAATGATGTAAAAGTACCGTTTGATTACTGGACGAGTTCTGCCACGACTCAAACGAAGTTTTCTTTAAACGTGGCAGATAAGCTAATGTCATAGTCATCCTTATGAACCCAGACAGACTGCGTTCATAACGTTCTACTAGTCTACGTACAACAGTACCAGTGTTGTTACATGTCAAAGAGATTGGTGGACTACTCATTTTTGGCGGGAAATTGAAGCAACCTCTTTCTGGTCAGATTGCCTCATTTTTAAAGCAGGCAGAATGCCTCGCTATTGTTAACTAAATACTACACAGTGTCCGGGCATTACTGAGAGACTTCAGAGCTTTAGAAAGAGACGGTAACAAAGGTAAAGAGTAATAGAGATGACGCTCTACAAAGCTGAAGAAAGAAACAAACGACATTTATTTGGACACAGTTCGTGAAACACAAACTTCAAATTACAAAATAAAAAAGTGAAAAAAAAAAATAACTACAACAGTGTGTCTCAACTCTCACGGCTGCGCCAAAAAGGTACATTTCAGTATCAATGCCAGACAGATGCTTTCTGGTTTTTCTAAAACTGGATCCGCTATATTTACGGCATGGATCAAACTCCTACATTCCGTTATACTTTCTACGAAAGTAACAGTTGTACCTATTGACTTACAACTTATCTGTCCAAATAAAACACCGTCTCAAATAGCACTAGCAGGTATTACGCGTGTTGCAATCCACGCTGCGTACAACCTGTCACATTACCTTGCAGTTCACCGGCGCCCTATCTTCGTTCCCACACATTCGCACTAGCATTGCAATAATCCACTAAATATCACGTGAACACTGTTTCATTATTAAAACTTTATTATATCACTTATATGACTAAATTCACATAATACAGCCACTATAATAACACACATGAGCACACAAAATGACTTATCAAACGATAAGTTATCGATAGTTTCGGATCTCGGCACAGACAAGGGTTACTATCAGGTCGCAGTAGAAATTGTTATACATGGACAACGCGGTGGGAAGACACGTACGCTCGTTGGTAAGCGGCGCACGCGACTGGCGGAGCGGTCGGCGTTATCGTTTGTAGGTCAACCGGTAGCCAGCATCAATGATTGTCATGCTCAAACATTACGATACTGGAGTTTACACAGATGACGTGCTCGTGAAAGTCGGTAAACTAAGCGGTGGGCGCGGGTCTAAGTTCTGTGGTTTAGGATGCAGCTTGAAGGATGTTTGTTGGAATTATTTGATCTATTACTTTGATAGAGAAAATATTACTTACTAGCTGCGCCCCGCGGTTTCACCCACGTTAGTTTCGATCCTGAGGGAATATCGGAATAAAAAGTATCCTAATGTGTTAATCCTGGTTATAAACTATCTGTGTGCCAAATTTCATGCAAATCCGTTCAGCAGTTTTTGCGTGATTGAGTAACAAACATCCAAACATCTTCACAAACTTGGACATACATTAAAAAAAAAGAATTCCGATGAACTGAGAACACCCTCCTTTTTTTTTAATCAAATTTTAATTAAAAAAATTACATAAGGCAGTCCCTCTAAACGCCCGCCCTTCACCATTTCCTAGTACATTAGCTGGAAGAAGTGGCGCAACAAACTCCCCAGCAGAATAAGGTAAGGTGTGCGGTGTGTGGGGTGTTTAGGTTAAGGTATTTATCTATGGGCCTGCGTCGCCTGAAATAAATGGATTATTATTATTTTTTTATTTAGAATCTATTCCCCTTATAGAAAATCATACCTTATCACACAAGTAACACAAGCAAATATCTTTTTAAAAAAGTGTTAGGTCCTCCTGCATAGAAATCTTATCAATGATGCTTTTAAAAGAACGTCAATCAGTAAAGGAGACGTCTTATTGACATAAATACTCAATATCTCTAACTCATCGAGGAATAGAGGAAAAACAAATTGTAATGAGAGGTTATCTGTTGTAGTACAGATAGAGATACCGGCGTGCCAGAGGTCGGTGCGTGTTTATACGTTAGAAATATCCTTCCTATTACTGAGAAAATAAATCAACTTACAACCCTCAAGAGTTACTTTAGGCTTCGCTCGAGGATGACGTAAGCAAGCGCGCGGTGCTGGCGAGGCGAGAGCGGTGACAGCGGGGGTGAGGGCAAGTTAACTGTTGCGGGTTGTAATTAAGGTTAATTTGCTCTTTAAAGTATCCATAATTTTAATCAATCTCGAAAATTTTGTTTCTTGTTGTCCTAGCGTCTCGTCGTGCTACCCAGTGACTGGGTTTTGGAGTTCAGATAGGCAGTCGTTCCATATAAAAGACTGGTATTCAGCTGTATCCGGTTAGACTGGAAACCAACCCCACTATAGTTGGGATAAAGCTAGGCAGATGAGACGAGTTGTAACTATGCACTTAGTTTTCTATACTGATAGACGCACATAACAAAAGTTACTGACATTGGTCAGTTAAGTAATTTAGCTATGTGCGTCATATACTTAGATAATTATTGCAATTAATATGGATATATTCTCATTGCGAGTCCACTCACAGTACTCATGCAACGTTTTTATTATATTTTAATGTAACATTTACGACGGTCATCAGAAGAGAACCATTCTTACACTAGTAAATTTTTATTTTGACAGTAATTTTTAATCGTTTTTTTTTTTCTTTTCGTGCCAACAACTATTTTACTATTAGTAACTCTCACTAAAAACATAGATCTTACATGATTTCAAGAAAGATTCACGAAAAACCTTCACCATTGCCCCAACACGATACGATAAGAACCAAATAGTACAAGTACATCTGTAAGAGATCATAAACTATGACGTCACAACAAGACACGTCGTATGTGTCTGTTTGATAAAGCATCAGCAGCTATAAGAGTGACACATCATACTCTTTATATAACATTGTAGTTTCGGATATGATCTGACATTATGACCTTTTCAAGTAATTATATTTATTTAAAAGGTCGTTTTATCTGTTTCTGTTTTAAATGTCAATAGTATGCGTTTAATTAGGTTAGTGAGTGTTGAGTGTAAATAATGAATCTGTTAATTCAAGTTCATCGAGTGCGAAAATAATATTTAAACGAGACTTAACTACCAATCAATCTGCCTGCCTTTACACAACATGTTGGGGTCGGCTTCCAGTGAACCGGATGCAGCTGAATAACATTTTCAGTATTTTACATGGAGAGATTGCCTATCTGACCTCCACCTTGCCTCCAACCTAGTTGCTGGGTAATACGATACCCCTTGGTAAGAATGTTTGTCAGACTTTTGGGCTTTTGGGCGTAACGACACTTATCTAAAATGGTTCGTAAAATAATTTCTGTTAAATCGCTTCAATCCAGTTTAAAGTAACAGGGATACCATAGTTGTATGCCGCAACTGACTCAAATGCTTTCTAGTAGAGTTTACATTGAGATTTAGCCCAGTGACTGTCTCCAAAAGTATAAGCAGAATCTAAAAAAAAAACTTGTCGAAATAAAATTGTGACTAAAAAAATTTAAGGTTAGGTCGTTTACATAAAATCCGGTTTTCACCATCCACAAATCATAACAAACACGTCTAACAAGGCTATAACTTTGATACATTACCAAATATGCATGTATGTTGTATATCCAAAAAAGGGGGAGTGTCGGGGACACGCCCCCTTTTTTATTAAAATTAAATACAATTTGCACTCACTTACATAACACAAGCTAATGCACTTAACTCGACAAACGTACAGTGTAAACATATATAGTAATATTTACCAATATAAGACATTTACAAGTCTATTCAATTATAATTACCTAAGCGGAGATTATCTCGCAACGTTGGTACTTGAGTGGTGCTGTCTCACTCTAACGTGGTATGTTAGAAAGGGATCGAGTTATAAGTTTGTGACGTAACAATTAGAGGTTGTTAGAACATAATTATGTGTGGAGACGAGTATGAAAAATTTGAGACGTAAATTAGCTTTACAAACATGATTATGGTATTTTTAATTTGATAAATAAATATGGCGATAGCCCCAAGTTGATACGGAATCATGTTAATTGGTAATAACTTCCAAATAAATAGGTATAAGAAAATGAATTCTGTTGCCAAATTCTGTTTTTAACCGACTTCAAAAAAGGAGGAGGTTCTCAATTCGGATGTTTATATTTTTTTAGTTAAATAATTCATTGATCTGTAATTATTTACGTTAAATATTAACGGAACACATATATGCTGCCTTAAACACAGGAATGTATAGTTCTGACGATATTCCATTCTCGAACAAATTCTATACACTACACTATACTTACATAGCCACATTATAAAAAAAATATAAAAAGTGTGCGGTCTGGGGACACTTCTGGAACGAAGTTCCTTATGCGATACTTGCACGCACGCACACTCGTATATAATTGAAAGAGACTTTAAGAGAGAAAGAGAGAGAGTCGCATTGAGGTGGTATAACGCTTTTTCGTTACGTGATGATTTCTAAAAAAACAAGTTGTAGATACTTAGCTAGATAGTGGTTTAACCTTAAAACAAATTTCACAGCATAGTACTTACTGAATACTGATGCGACAATCCTCATACTATTTCAAGATAAACACTTTGGAAATGGTGTTAACTGCGTACTTGAAGTACTCATGTTAATATAAAGAACTTTCTTCAACTACCCACGATAAAGTCAGACAATAACTTAGTATTGTTCGTAATGTGTGCGCTTACGCAACTGTGTCTACACAAAGTAAAGTGATGTGTTTGTATGTTTGAAACTTGTTACGAAAATAGGCAAGTTTTTGTCAATTTATAAAGGTTTTATAAAGTTTTATTTGCAGTTGCGTATAATTACCTTAAAACCAGAGTAAATGACATTTGCTACAGATAAAGACAACTTTGTACCAATAGGTTCGGCGAAATCCATACTAATATTATAAATTCGAAAGTAACTCTGTATGTTACCTTTTCACGCCTAAACCACTGAACGGATTTCGATAAAATTTGGCAGAGAGATAGATTGCATCACGGAGATTGACATTGGATAGTTTTTAACGACATACCTCGCGGGCGGAGCCGCGGGCGGAAGCTAGTCAGTTATATTTTGACTTTCTTTAAAGTAACAGTAATAACTTGTGTACAGAAATAAATTCTCCTGACAGCATTATATCTTTATATAAACTGCACGTCTATTGTAAAGGCGGTTTCGCACTACCTCTGATCCGATTCCGAGAAATGCCGGTCCGAAGTGACTGCAGTCCTATTTGTATGAGGCGTTGCGCACTAGATCCGAACTCTATCCGTCAGAATTTAGAACATTACCAATTCGGATTGAAATCGGAACTTTAATTCGGATTCGGATCGGATGTAGTACGAAACCGCTCTAACAATTGGATCCATCCATCACGGCGGGATCTTATCGTGCACGGGATTTTCAACAATCGGTGTTCAATCTAAGTATTGAGAATCCAACAGAGCGCATCTCAGCGCGTCAAAATACACATTGTTAGATTTTAATTCTCGGCGCTAAGCAGTGCGTTGAAAATCCAGTGCACGAATAAAATCTGCCGTGGGACAAAATCAGTAAATGCGTTTATCGCTAAAAGTATTCAAAACATCGTCTGTTTCTGTCAATCATGTGAATGTGACAAAGACAGAATGATGTTCGTCGTGAGCCGACGCCGCAGCCTGACCTGGTGCGCGTGCCACTGCTGCAGCAGGTGCTGGCGGCAGGCGGCGCAGGCGCGCACGGTGCCCGCCGCGTCCTTGGGGCGCGAGCGCGGCGGCCGCGGGTGCTGCTCGCCGAAGATAGGGAAGTACGCCTGCTTGTTCTGGAACACGGACAGTACACGTTAGCTCAACTGAGTCATCATTTATTCACACAGGGCGTCCTTTATAATGTTATGACATGACTTATCCGAGAACATGATCCTCAAACATGAAAACGTAGGTTAGAGATAGGCAATGTTTAGGGTTCTTTTGCGTCATCAAAGCGGTCAATGCTACATCAATGGCGATGCCAGAACTAAAGCTTGTTTTCCTCAAAACTGCGGTACCAACATGCAGCGACCGCAAAATGACAGCTTATTTTTGCAGTTGTTATGTCTGCAACTCTTTTTTAGGAAACCCAAACTCTACTGCGGTACTAATCTAATTTGAACGCACATCCTGTTAATGCTAGTTTATTTAAGAATACCGTAAATTTAAAATTCTTCATCCTATTCTCATCATCCGCACTGGTACAAAACACCGCTCGACTAATGAGTATTCCACTATCAATAATATAATATTGACAGTAGTTACAGTCTCGGAACTGACCCGCCGACTCCTGACCCGATAACAGCTCTCGGTGACCACTGCAGCTATAAACACCTCCAGCCGATTACTGAGTAGGGCGTGAATGTTGGTTGGGTTTGTTTTAATAAAAACAAAATATGTTGCTCCCAAAACGGTAAAGGAAAACACCGTAACGAAAACGGCATGTCCCAGAACCATACAAATTATAATTCGAAGACATGTGACATCTACCAACCCGTACTGGGCCCGCGTGGTAGATTATGTCCCGCGTGGTAGATTATGGCCCACACTTCTCACAGCGAGGAGGCCTGTGTCCCAGCGCAGTGGAAACATTATAGGCTGATTATATCGGCTGGGTGGGTAACATTAAAAACATGTTGTTACACAGTGCGAATAACGCGCATTGGTTATAATCTTAAAGCAACATAAGCCCGGCGGGTTATGTCGGCGGGCTGTGTCGGCGGGTCGGCGGCTTTGGTGTGTAGTGCGCTTTACATTTAGTGCGATTTGACATTCACACGCTCTTTCCCTGGCGCGTGACTCAAACATTATCGAGTCTTTTTAAATAGTTCAAGATTAATGTTTTTTTCACTAGACCTTGGCGTGATAAGACCCGAATAACGGCTGCGCGAGTATGAATTCACCCTAAGAAGAAGCGCTAAACGCATTTAGTGATTTTTGGTAAAAAGTGGGCCTAAATACATATGCTACCAAATCTTTCATTCGCTGTTGTCATGAGTTTTTAGAAATCTATGGTAAAACATTTAACCGAATTATTCCGCCATCCCTATTTGCAGCTAATAATATAACCACATTAATACGCCGTCTGTTTGTAAGTAAACAACTGCTCAAAGTGCACGGGTCAAAGAAAACCTGGCGATAACATGTGCGTGGCTCACACGCATACCACCTTTCATGAGAAATTGTTATAAATACTGTGAGCATGTGACTTCTTCTTCGTGTCGCTGGCACGACTGTATTTTAAATCTTGTTTTCCCAAAACTTTGCCACTTCCACGGCGTTGTCTGTGGCAGCGCAAAGGTCACCTTGACTGCATGTTATGGGACACAGAGCTGCCCTCTGTGTGTGATAGGAGGTGGAGCATGGTTTGTGACATAGCTCCACAATCACACCCTACTGCCGTTCTGTCAAGGTAGCCGCACTTTACCAGGTTGGACATACATCTTCCCACTTGCATGTGGCTAGAAAAGTATCTATAATCATCATCCTTCACCCCTTATCACAATTTATTTGGAGTCGACGCAGCTGTTGCGTTTTTTGAGAGAACGACCAGTGGTGACCCAGTGGTAACGGCACCGACATACGAGTTGTAGGTCGTAGGTTCAAACTCAGACAGGCACTTTGTATAATTATTTCATCATCACTGGTCTCAAGACGGTGAAGAAAATAAAAACATCGCGAGGAAACCGGCATGTCCTAGAACTAAACATTCGAAGATATGTGAACATCTACCAACCCGCACTGAGCCCGCGTGGTAGATTATAGCCCACTCCCTCTCACCGTGAGGAGGCCTGTGTCCTAGTAGTGGGGACATTGTAGGCTGATTATACTATTATACTAGATGTCATCTCAGAATAAATTTTCGGAAAGAAACGACGAATATGTATGGTTGTTTTAAAGTATCGCGATTCGTGAAGACTTTTCCACAGTCTCCACCTAAAAAGTAGCTACAAGCCGGTTAATATAAATAAAATAAAACCCCTAGCCGTTAGCATATAAATTTTTCCTTATATGATTACAAATAGGTCAAAGGCCTATCTGATGGAAAGGTCAATAAAATGGGATTTCTGTTACATTGTTCTCTTCTTTGAGGCAAAGTTGTACTGCGT
Organism: Gortyna flavago; assembly: GCA_963669345.1. Lineage (NCBI taxonomy): Eukaryota > Metazoa > Arthropoda > Insecta > Lepidoptera > Noctuidae > Gortyna > Gortyna flavago. The sequence goes on along the minus strand of OY770147.1, from coordinate 964,613 downwards.
CACTGCTAAACTGTTATAAATCTATATATATAGGCCTGAGTTCACAAACATTCAAACCACCCCGGTTGGGTATTTAAACATTTGGTTTATGTCAAATTTTCTAAGGAAATTTTAAATATAGAAGTGATTAAATATTTGATCAGTTGATTTAAATGTTGGTGAACACAAGGCTTAGTCATCAGAATTTTTTTTTTTTCGTTATGTCCGCCTCTTTACTGGAATGATTAAGGCAAAAAATTAATTAGGAAAACCCAAAGGAACAGCCGATAAATTGAAACTTGATACGAGAAAATGAAAACGTGGTAAGTACGAAGTTCACGGCTCATAGAAGAGTCGAATCCTTTTCCGTACATACTCAACTATAGTCTAAATAACGTATTTGCTTTAAAAGATCCTCAAATAGATAAACTATTTAGCGATACATCTATTATTATCAGTTATGAGATTTCAATGAAAAACATACTACTTATTTGTTTAGTTAAAGCCAAAATATCCGTATCATGTGACCCAATTGACTTATTTGGTTATTTACTAACAATCACATAAGTAAGTACGTCATTATCAATGGAATAAAAACTATTTTTAATTATGTAAACAAAGATTAATAATTGGTGGAAAATTAACGGTCAGATAATTTGCTGCTAATTGTGACCCTGTGGACTCACCTGTGACCCAGTGGAATAAGGTCAGGCCTTATTCCACTTGGATCAATCATCAATAGCACTAGATTAAGGATTAGAAAAAAAAAAAAAAAAATTACAGTCTAATTCTTAAAGAAGGCTCACACGCTCACAATTTAACATCATGCTAAAAATCTAACGAGCCAAGCGGGCGATGCGACGCGAGGCGGTGAGTCGGAGACAGAGGGAGTTTTATAAAAACGTCGATGCTATTTTAGTTTATTGCGTATCCTCACGACGCGTTCGACGTCGAGTGCAGAAGTTGGTAAATAATAAACTATTAAACTAACCTTGATCACCCATCTAACCTTTAAACATTAACTGCGTACAACAGAAATAGACGTAAATTAACTACAATATAAAACTACGTAGCACGGTGCGGTATCTTGAGGCTGCTACAGTAATAGGGGTCGGTAGTGCATCAGCTAGATAACGGGCAAGTTTATTGTTATCTATGTACTATTATTATTTACTTTATTTGTCCCGATACGTAGGGGTCACTATTGTTGGGTATTTATTTTTGTTCATTTATTACTGGACGCCGCCCGTCGGTTTGAAATGTGTTCGAACTAGTGTTGCGAACTAGTGAACTAGCGTAGTCTCATTAAAACTGGCGACATTAATGTAAACGATATAAAAGTTCACACGACTCAAGGTATCCATTTTCAGCCGACGCGCGACGTATTCTGTAAAAATGACACCGTAAAACTTAGGTGAAGTGAGTTTGAATTGAGATGTCAATAGTGTCAATCCTTAACATCAGCAGTGCAATTCTGTAAAAATCTCACTGTGATATCTCAAGTGAAGTGAGCTTAAAGTGAGCTGTCCCGTGATATCTCAAGTGAAGTGAGCTTAAAGTGAGCTGTCATTAGTATCAGTCCATAAAGAATCAGATGGAATGACAGCTCACTTCACCTAACTTCTCACGGTGAGATTCTAACAGAATCGACCGGCAGGTGGAATGACAGCTCACTTCAAACTCAACACTTCACCTAAGTTTTAACGGTGATATTTTTACAGAATAGACGGGCATTATTAACTGACCACGCATTGTATAGGATTTTCATACAATGAGAAGTCAGCTTATACTGGAAATGTTTAGCTTGATGTGTAGGCACGACTACATACATACGTTACGTTATAAACGTGTTACCTATCTTGTTTCTTTCTTTACATTACGTATCTCGTGATGGCACCGAACGGATTATTTTTAGAAGATGATACGCTGATGATTTTATTCTATAGGTATCTAAATAATCCATGTAAGCATGGTGATTATGAAAATTTGATTATCACTTAGACAGACGTGGTCTGTCATCTAACTGATGTCTATTCAAACTTATGTTTAAAAACTAATATTATTTCAAGTTAAACAAATATGAACTTTATATCAATGGAAATTAAGTTGATTTCGGAGTGGCTAGCACTATTGAAAAAGTTATAAAAAATTTTGAAGTTGTAGCGTAAACTGAACTTTATTGTGTAGGATTTAAAGTTATTTTTCCATAAACTAATATTTGTTTACATTTTTTGCAAATAAATCGCGAATGCAGATTATTGATAAAACTGAAGAGTTTGTTTTTTCGTATGAACGCGCTAATCTCTAGTACTACCAGTCCGATTTTTTTTTATTTTTTTTACATATGATGGTTTATTTACCTGACATAGTTAGCCTATAGCCTTCCTCATGAATTGGGCTATCAAAGGCAACAATATTTTTTCAAGTATCTAGTTCCAGAGATTTAGCGCGTCCAAACAAACTTTTCAGCTTTATTATTAGTACTTATGGATAGATTTTAATAGAACCATAAATTCTGCTGACGCCAATAATTAATACCAGATTAATAGACCATATTGATACACAACCATAAAATAAAAACACGAATAAACTATGCATATCAATATGAGGGTAACGACTGTGCTCAGTAATTACGAGAGAGCACGGTCAGCGAGTGAAATTCAGAGGCCATAGTGTGAGTTTTTTCAACTCACGTTCGTTTGCGGGAGTGTTAGAATATTGTAAGGGAAATTAGGTTTCTCCTAGTGACCACCAGGTGGCGCTATAACTTTTTCCCATATTAAATTCTTCATTCTCGCAATCGAACGTGAGTGAAAAAACTCACACTTAAGCCGCAGAGCGTAAATTTAAATTGTTAGAACAAAATCCTTTGTTGTTGGCAATTTTATACGTAATACAGAATCTAAATATTATACTGCACAATATGTAAAACATAATTAACGCAAGACCTCACACTTACATCCCAATAAGAGTATTGAGTTAAAAGCATAATACAATGAACAAAACTTTTTTTTTGTAAAGCTAACTATTACTATTAAAAAAATCGTGTTGACCCTAGCATTATTTTAATACATTTAAAATTGAGTCTTATTGCCTTGAAATGAGACTTAATTTTCTTTAGGTCAATCGGCGGTCAGTATGGCAAAATACATAATAAAAAAAAACTATATTAAAAGTTACTGAAATCGATTCAGTGGTAATTTATGAATAAACTACTTTCAGGACTAGCGTTTATTTTGTTAGACCATGTATAGTCCTCTTCACCGTTTCCCGTGAAGTATTCAAGATATCAAGTTTATATCTAACAATTACGTTATTATCTGCAACTCATTCATGAATGCACTTGAATAAATATACAATCTAAACTATTTGCGAACTATGCATGTGATACTGTTCAAATGAAGTGCAAACATTATTCATCTACATGCCACAGGAAAAAAATTATTAGCTTCACTTGTAACTAACTAACAATGTAATAAAATCTTAGAAGTCAATTTTAACTTACTTCTAATTGTCGTATCGAAATGAATCTTTGTATGTATATGTAGTTCGGATGACAAAACTATAATTTAGTATCTTGGAGCTGATCTGATAATGGAGCCAGGAGGTGTATAGTGGAACTCTTCAGTGATTACTCGTAAACCCGTCTAGTTTGGGCTCATATGATTTGTTTTGACGAGTCCAATATACTGGGCTTAGTAACGAGGGTCTGGTGATGAAGCCAGGAGATGGATAGTTGAACTCTTTGGTGACTACTAGTAAGCAAGTGCTGTGGAGCATGAAACATCCCAAGCAAAGCGTGTTTTTTACACATTTTTATCAACTCGTACGTTACACTAAAAACAACTTCATTAAAGACGCTACAACAAGATTAAGTTTTCCCAGCAACCTAGACCGAACCAAGCAGATGACAGATGTTGATGATGACGAATATGAACTTTATTAGTAGGTAAACGTTTATGATCATATTTGTATGAAACGTTTGTTACGGCCACGTCGCACAAATCACCCCCCTAAACCAGGATCGGGTCGGGATCGGTCAGTGACCAAACAACTCTGCGATATTTTCCACTTCCCTTACAGCCTGTATTACTATGTGTTTTTCTATGTTCTATGTATTTTCATGAGTGAAAATATGTTTTAGTCTTAATTAATATTTTCCTATGTAAGTATAACTAAACGGAACTTGACTGCCCACTCTACCGCCGGCCACGTCACACAGATAACCCGTGAACCAGGATCGCAAGGTCAGCGACAAGACAACGCTGCGATATTTTCCACTGCGCGATAGCCTCTGGCCTGTGGCCCGCCCCGCTGGCCCCGATAGCCTCTACGGAGATATTTCAATTTATTGACTATATTCACTGCTGAGCGAGCGTTGATTGGTGATGTCAGACAAGTGGCTCGGTTGTGTTGGTTTGTGAATGTCTTGGTTCCACGCATCTATTTAAGAAAAATCTTGAATTCATTCATTCATTCATTGCTCGACACTGCGCAGCCTAAACCGAACCGACCTCACTTATATAACGAATGTGAGCCTAAGGAAGGGATTATAAACATTCATCCCTTAAAGGGGTTAAATAAGGAGTGGAAGTTTGTATGGAAGTTCGTTTATTTTTGCCGATGAGACATACTATCGAGCACACGATTTGTAAATGAATAAATTCACGAAATGAAGAGTATTAAGTATTTATTCGAGTCAACAAAGACAACACAACACCAACACAACACAACTCATGGTCTGTATCCAGTTCTTCCAAGCTGTTAGAGAGAACATGGATAGACTGGATACAAAAAAGCAATGATTTTTTTTTGTGCGAAGACTTAAAAATAATCTAATATTTTTCCTTATTTTGAATAAATAGCAGACAATACTTCTTATCTGTTTTTATTTAACGTCGTAGGTAAATAGCAGTAACAGTAACTGACATTGCCTTTATCCGAAATAAAGTAGTTATAAACCAGTTTTAACCGACGCAGCTAATTCCGTATTTGCTTACCGATAATTTAGTATAAATACTTATAACGTAATTACACAACACTATACCCCTTTTTGTAAACTGAAGCAATAATAAACTTATTATTATTATTAATTAATTGTTTATATAACTTTTGTGCATACAAAATATTAGGAATATTTATAGCAAGCAATAATTCTTCCATTGAAGAGCAAATGACTCATCTCATACAGTGAAGTAATGAGCATTGACCAGGTCATATGCTCTTAGTGCGTTGCCGATTTCATACTTGATTATATTCCAAATAATTTCCTCACATCTACTTAGTGAACACCTACACACAGGGTGGTAGGGACATGGACGCGCAACCTATTACCTTGGATTCAGTACATAATTTTGAACCCCCTGCGTTGAAATTTTTCGTAGGTTATTGAAAAAAACTTAGCTGTTTCATACATTTTGGCCGTGTAGGTACCGCACTTATACATATATGATGAAACAGCAGATTTTGTTTAGGATAACCGTCGAAAAATTTCTACGCTACGTCTAGCGTCATCTGCTGAATTCATAGTTACAGTTTGTGCGTCGATGTCCTTGCCACCCTGTATAAAGGAGCGAAAAATTGCAGACATGTTATTCGAAGGTAACAGCGAAACCAATAGGAATGACTAGTAACGCCATCTAGAAATGGGCGCTGGAACTACTTGCTCTACAGATAACGAATCGATGCTCGATAGTTAATACCAGTCTACACTAGAGCTGTCATAAAGCGTTTCGCCAGTTGCGTCAATGGTACATAAACTCACGCTCTTTTCCCATGCGGGTAGGCAGAAATTGCCGAACGCCGCCTGCTACGATCCTTACATACTCCTTTTGCCTCAGTTACGTTCATACATCTGGTCATACCCGCACGCCGGTTGCGAGTTCTACGCATCTGACCTTTCTGAAGAACATCACCAATAAGGTCACCATTATGCCCTCTTAGGGCGACGCCAGGAGGGGCTTCATAGGTATTACTAGTTAATCTTGTTTTTATTTCAATTCTCAACTAATTACCATGTTCGCAGCATGCTGTCAACAACGAAATACCTGCCGGAGTCCGTCCTGTCCTCGTAATATCTCGCGCCAGAACTAGACACGACGCATGCGCATAGTAAAGTCGGTTGGGGACGAGATGCCCTTCGGCCGACTCGGTGATCACTCAAACACCTAATTCCATTAATATTACTTAAATATATTCGGTGAAATAAACTAAAATGCTCGCTTCCGTCATCACAATATTGATAGTACATCAGATATCGCTGTGCAAATATTTGCACAGACTGCGACACAGTTTGCCCAGGTGCGAGCACAGACTTTAGGGACCGCAGGACTGGTATAAGATTATGATTGTGTTTGTGATAGGGCAGTGTTTGATAAACACTACGTGCCATTTTAAACAATGGCTCTTTTAAGGCTCCCGCAGAGATTCTGGTAGAACAATTTCCATGAAGTTTCCATAGAAAATGTTCTACTAGAGTGCGTCGCGCCCGTCTGCATGTTTAATAGTAAAATCCATTTACGTTGAAAAAAACTGCGATTTTTTATGGTTGTTCTAATCATGCAAAGTATATCCTATTCCTAGTCAAATAAATTGTATTTTGTATTAGCGAAGTAACGCAAATCAAGTTACGAAATAACACACATTCGTGGAATTATTGGTCGTCTAATTGTATGAAAGGGGTGGAGCAATTACATTGCAAATATTCCACATCGAATGCAGTTTTTTTTTATTCGTCAAGACGATGACACCGATCTTTAGCGTTAGTGTCTTTTGAGCCGATTTAAATTTAAGAACTTCCTCCTTTTTGCAAAGTCAGATTGTATGCGTCATATTAGACTCAAATTATTTTATTTTCAGTATATCTTTTTTTTTAAATATAAAGATTTTTTAATTGTTTACGTAATCGGTAATAGTCTTTATTGGCTATAGTGACCTTTCGCTATAGTATAGCCACGACCCACTTCATAGCTATGTCAACATAACACTGACAGTTATCAGCGTGTTACCAGACAAAGATCCGATCAATGTAAGATTAGATTACACGATGCCATAAGATAAATCTTTGATAATATTTCTAATATAAAAGTATTGTCACGGGATACATCCGATGACAATACTTTTATATTCGTTAGCATCAGAGTTATTACACAGTTATAAATATTTTTTGTAAAACGTGTCAATCTCTTAAAAGTACACTGTCCTTCAAGATACAGGATTTTCCTAGTTTGAAGGGCAGGGGTCTTCTTAAATGTAATAGCCATACCCATCCCGTATGTCTTTTAGTAAATAAATAATTACTTACTTACTTAGTTTTAAATATCAGTTTCCTGAAACTAAAAACCCTAGCCAACTAACAAACTGTGGCGGCTACTACATCGCCACATGCGAACTACGCATCACATTGACCTCATCTTCATCATCGCGCAGTTGCCCGCCAGACAAGACACCCGTCTGGGCGGAGGATCCTACCTTTTCTTACCTTACCTACGGAGGATGAGTGAACTTTACACCGTGTTCCTCATAAAACGGATCCCATCTCCGACCAAATACTTTCTTTTAGACGTATAATCATGCAAATAGTTACCGATTTGTCCTTGGGCTCCTTGGTGTGCAGGTTGTAGAGCGTGCCGCGCTTGTACTCGTCGCCGCACACGTAGCAGACCTCCGTCATCGAGTTCTTGTCCGGCATCGACAGGTCGAGGATGTCCCGGTCGGAGCTCGAGTTGGAATTGCCAGAGTATACTGACACTGTTGATCTGGAATGCAGGGGAAAATACATTCATTTATTTGGCTACTTTGTATACGATTTTAACGAAATATGCTACAGAGCTATCATGAGTTAAGCTCTTTGTACACGGCACGGTTTCTTTACGGTACGGTGTATAAACCGCGCCGTAGCAAAAACATGCCTGTCAGCAAGCTTCAATAGTGATCCATACAACACTGACAAACCGTGCCAACACACGGCGTATAAACCGCGCTGTAGAAAAAAACATGTCCGTGTACAAGTTTTCATAGTAACCCAACACATATCGTATTACCAAGTAACTGAGTTGTGGAGGTTAGATAGGCAAACTACTGGTACAGCCCGATTCAAATGTTATGACGACTCTGAAGTGCGGCACGCGCTGCGCAGTACGTCACCTCCCCCGCGCACAGGGACTTTGTTACTGCGCAGCGACTCGCCGTATGTGACGTATGTTCCGAGCCGCCATACAGTTTGAATCGAGCTGGTGCCGTATTATGACGGTTTAATGCCATCGTAATTCCAGTGTAAGAGAGCGACGGAGCTAAACATGACCGATAGCACCATCCCTTTTTCGCACTGGAATCATTATGGCATTAATATTTCGAAATACGGCCCCTGGTTTCATCTGACTACGTACTTGACAAAAGGCTTGGCAAATGAAGAATTTTATACGAGTGCATTTTATTATACTTGTTTATGAATTCTGCCTTTTTTTCTTAAGAAATATATCGATAAAGGGAGCAATATAAAATATCGATACTTGTTATTTTTGAATAAGTTGGTAGTGCTTGGTAGCATTGTCTACCACGTCCCCAGCAAAAGTGACATGTTAGTAGAATTAATTCTTAAATGCAGCTAAAAAGCATGTTAATGCTTAAATGGTCTAAGGCTATTAACGATATTCGGCGATCAGCCTGATGATTTTGGCTGTTTTCCATTTCACCCTTTATTGGCAGTCTTCGGGACGTTCCAGGTGGCCTCGTCAAGAGGTATCACATGTCGTCCTGCCCTCCCGGGCGACGGCAGCAGCATAGTGCAGCACGTGTCTCACCGCACGGCGTCGAGGTAGCCGGTCGGCTCGGACGCGCCGCTGTGCTGCGAGCCCACGGAGATCACGGACGGCTCGCGCGCGCGCAGGTCCAGCACGCCGCCCTCCTCCGACCCCGCGCCGCCCGGCCCCGCGCCCCCGCCCGCGCCCCCGCCCGCGCCCCCGCCTGCACCCGCGCCCCCGCCCCCGCCCGCGCCTTCGCCCGCGCCCGCGCCCCCGCCGCCCAACCGCTGCTGTAATACAGGGTAAGGAGTGTGTTACTTTATTGAAAGAAAGAAAACGGTTTGTTTCATACAGTACCGTAAACCGGGGTTACTTTGATCAATATTGAACTTTCAAGGTCCAATCTTTGGAATCTCTGGTTGTAAAAAAAATATATAATCGGTCTAGTTGTCGATTCTTTTTAAACTCGCGATTTCTGTAATAATGTGTGAAAAAATATGGCACGATTCTGAGAAAAAAAAATAAAAACTGTCTAATCAAAGTTATAATGAGAATAGGGTTACTTTGATATCTTTGAATTACGCAAGAAAATAGGGCACGTTGCGTATGGGGTAACTTTGATCTAGTAAAAGATAAATGAAACCTAAAAAGAATGCTTAAGCTTACGGTGCTTAAAATAGTTGGTGAATTCCCAGCGTGAAAGGATTCAACAGTTCATCAACGATGTAGGCAAGAAAAAAAAAATTTCGTTTCATTTTACGTACTTCGCGATTTTTTATGAAATAAAAGTTTTAATCAAAGTCACCCGGCTGTTCAAAGTAACCCCGGTTTACCGGTACCATAAATAAGGAACACATTTGAACAAATAAAACAAAATCATAACAAATAATCATATCATAACAAAATAATAATATAGGATCATGTGTGCACCCCAATTAGGTTCAATTCAGTAATAATGCGAGGCAGATGCTGTTGCTTTAAATAACATGCAAGTATTTGAATTTGTCTAGTAACATCGCCCGTCCCTTTAAATATAACTATTTTTCTGGGTATGTCGGGTAAACTGTTTCAACTTCCAGTATTCAAGCAACAGAGTAATGATTTTACTTGTCTTGCCTGCGAAATAAGGTGGTCCTTAAGTTGCCAATTTTTTTTTTTTTTGTTCTTAGTACCTGTCTGCAATCAGCTTTTCGGCTATAAGCAAATGTGTTGTTGGTTCATGGCGTGGCTATGCAGGGCTCCAGTGAGCACTGCACATAAGGTGCTTAATTATTTGTTCAGCTCGAGGACGAGTGCCTTTTGAGGCGCTTGGTGATATTGGCATGAAGCAGGTCTACGGCCAACTGATTTGAATGGTTTTTGAGTCTGTCCTTGTATGCATTTTCTACCATCAGTATATTCTCCTCTACTTTTAATAGCTCGTGGATTTCTGCATTGGTGATGAACCATGGGACATTGGAAAGTGACTTCAGAATTGAGTTTTGTAGTTGTTGCACTATGTTGATGTTTGAATCCGAGGCACTACCCCATAGCTGGCCATAGCCAATCAAAATAATTGTTTTTCTATCCAATAACCAAAAATATTTTTGAAACTAGCCGGTTAACCATATAGCAGGTTTTCGTCCATCAGCCCGGGAGATGTCTGCATGTAGAGTGAGCTACGGGTTGTGATGAAAACCTAGGCAGAAGCCTCCCATTGTCGTCCACAATAGGCCTATAACGGTCCCACAGCTGGGACGCGGGCCTTCTGTTTGTGAAAGGGAGCGGGCCCTAATCCACCACACGGGCCCCTCGCAGTGCAAGTTAGTGGATGTCACATGTTGTTTTTTCACGAAGTTGTCCGTCCCCGTTTTAGAGCTACGCGGCGTAGTATAGTAATGGTTTTGACTGTAGACTCTTCAGACTCCACAGTCCAACAATTACTAGGGTTTTGTGGGGCTTAGTTTAAAGTTTTTTTTGCATGCTGTGAACTTATAATAAATAATAATACGTAACTCACATTATTAAACTTGTGCACATGATTCTGTTCCTTGTCCTCCTTCCGGCAGGAGTCCGCGGCGTGCGGCGCGGGCGCGTCCAGCGGGTACAGCGGGCGCGACGCGGGGCGCGGGGACGACGCCGCCTCCTCGCGGGTGCCTTCCCCGGAGAGGCCCAGGACTTGCGCCGCGTACTCGCCCTGGAACGACATGTCGGCGCCTGGAAAATTGAGAGAAGAAGTTGGTTAGTTTCTGAGATTTTGCTGTAGGTAAGTTTGTCAGTTCAAATTTACCAATTATTAGAAATTATAAAAATAAGGGGTAAACTTTCAGCTGCTATCCAAATATCTTTATAAATAAAACAAAGTCGGGTTAGTTACACCATTTATAACTCAAGAACAGCTGGACCGATTTTTATGATCTTTGATTTTTTTTGATTTGTTTGCACTACGAATAGCACAATAACTATTAATTAATAAAAATATCGGGATAAAAATATATAAAAATTGTATTAATCCTGGATATTTTTATTTTTTTATAAAAAAAATGATTTTATAACTATTTGTGTGCCAAATTTCATTCAAATCCGTTCAGTAGTTTGTGCGTAAAATAGTAACATACATACAAACACACTCACAACTTTCGCCTTTATAATAATATAATTAGTGTGATGCACATCATAATTTAAATGATCTCAAATTACACTCTCCTTTTAACCACAAACCAATCAACTTAATGCCAGCCTTTACACACGAAACCAACCAATTACTATTAAGTTAACCGACTACAAGTCAATTATCATCCTACGATAACGTATCTATTAACGTGTAGCTACGTCTACCACGGGTACAGTCAAACAAAAAGATTACTGAGTATAATACAGGTAGCTAACTTGCAACTACTGAAAAATGTAGTGTGTGTGTGCTGAGAAGAATTTTATATTACTCTTTAAGCCCACATTTGCATGGTCGTAATAATATCGCGGCGGGATTTTATCGCGCCCTCGATTTTCAACTCTCGGGGTTAAGCCGAGCATTGAGAATCCAACAAGGCGTGTCCCAGTGTGTCATAAAAACAAGCTGTTGTATTTTCAACTCTCACGTGCGTGCGGGCTTAAGCTTAAAAAGTTATTATTATTAATTAATTTATTACACATACACACACAGGTCTAACGGGCCTCTGCAAGATGGCTTCGGCCCATAATACGCCTTCCAAAGGTCCGGGACCCCAGGGTCCCGAGATATGTCCAAGACACTTTAAATAATAATCAAACATCGATTATTCAAATTATTTTAAGAATCAATACTTTTGTCGAAAGTTACAAAAGAGAAGAGCCCCCTAAACGTCCTCCATCACCTCTCAATGTTGTTTCAGCTGGGAATAAGTGAAGTAATGCTACGGCTACATTGTCACGATAACGCGAACTACGCGCGCTCTCTCTCGCACACCGCTCGACGTCTTGCTGTACAACAGAGAGGTCACCTCGCTTTCTCGCGATAATGTAGCCATAAGGAACTCCCAAAATGAATAATAATAGCGTAGTGGAAAGATGTTTTGCCTGTATACGTTACTGTTTTGCCGACTGTACCCAACCTAACTACCCATAGGTACGTACAGTCATTCATGGCTCGGCTGCGCTTACGCTGGCGACCTCGACGCAGTGGCAGTGAAAGTGCCACCGTAATCAGCTGACCGACTGAGTCGGACTGACCTATGTAGAGTATGTGCAGTAGTCCAATTGTGTACTTTTACTTTTACTGTGGGAATTATTTGTATTCACATAAATTACGAAATAGACAAATCTTAAGCCGAGATTTTAATATATTTGCATCAAATCAAATCAAAAGTCATTTATTCAAATTTGACTGAATATGCACTTTTTGAACGTCAAAAGTACATAAAACAGTCCCTCAAAACGCCCGCCTTAGAAGGCGTTTACTCACTAGTAAGTGGTAGACCACTTACTAGTGAGTTCCTTCTTAATGAAAAGAATGTTGTTGCATATAATGTTGATGCGGTTAGATGGAACTTTAAAAAAATGTGTGAAAAAATTTTTGTCCACAGTTTGTAACATTAGTTACCTACTTCTCACATTCCTTTTCGTGTAGGTTTAACGCGAGATCAATAATGTCACGGAGATGTCGATAAAATACTGATGCAATGCGTTCATTTATTATTTAATTACTAGGATCCAAATACTGCTATTTTTAAACAATTACACACGACAGCTAGCTCCAGTAACTTAAGATAGACCCCGTCTAAGTTGTAAGTTGGTCTCAAAAGCCTGTAAACCCGCTGAAAGCTGAAGTGAAATTAGTCTACGTCTGCCGCATGCTGTCTAAGCCCTAGGTTTCAAGCCCCAAGCCAAGCACACACCCCAACACACACAACACATTCAAGTCCCGACACAGCTCGCGAAAGCGATGGCAGGGCGATGTAATATAAACTATAATGTCAAAAAGAAATAAGTTCGCTTTTTGCGCTTAGGTCATCATCATTCTCTTGCCCTCGTCCCAATTTATTTGGGGCCGGCGCAGCATGTCTTCTTCCAAAGGTCATAAGCATAAAGCATCTAATCTAATCTAATCTAACTAGCCTGTACTGTCCCACTGCAGGGCAAAGGCCTTTCCCTTTTATAAAGCATAATAGTAAAAAATCAACAACTCAAAATTAACGCTTTACAAGCAAAATCTTACCAAAAGCATCAATGATTCAAAATCAAAAGTCATTTATTCAAATTAGGCTGAGAATCAGTACTTTCGAACGTAAAAATTACATAAGACAGTCCCCCAAAACGCCCGCCCTTCACCACTTCCCAGTGCTTTCGCTGGGAAGGAGAAGCGGCGCAACAAACTCCCCAGCAGCACAGCTGTCTGTACAGTTAGAAAACAGTTGATTCTAGGTTTGCAAAGTAATTAATATTACAAGATACAGAACATTAAATGAAATTATTTGCAATATTGACATATTGCAAATAAATGCTAGCCACGCCAATATACCTACCAAAGAATACAATAAAAACTATAAGTAATAACTCAAGCAAAAAAATTAATAATGTAAACAAAAACTTACTGCCTAATCTACTTAATTAAAAGCCTCCAGGCATAAAGGGCGTGACAGCTTACACATTTATGCGTTATCATCAATCCTTTTACTTGAAAAATATGAACTTCGAAAGCAGAACGAAGTTGCATTTCTGTCTTTCGCTCTAACATACTTGACCAAACTACAGACCCGGTAGCAGGTTTCTGGCTCCCAACATTACTAGAACACGGCCGCGCGAAAAGGCCACATTAGGTCACTGGACCACCGGGGAAACACTCTTATGGCAAGCAATTATAATAATAACTGCAATTATGTTTTATTTTCAACGATTCTGGGGAAAGAATGTCGGAGGAAGGGGCGGAACGAATGAAAATGTACTGACTCAAGATGACCTGTAGAATGAAATAGGCAGTATGGTCCGTCAGATATAGAAATGCTGACATACTTTCATACCATAAACTTATAAGGTTGTTGAGAGATTTACAGGTCGAATGCAAGCACATCTTTTCTCTCATGGTCATCAAATAAAGTGGAAAACAAAATGTTCCTTCAGATTTGCCGATTTCAAGGTTTTTATTTTTTTCAAAAGCCTTCCTGTCCCGCATATTTATAATCCATACTATCTATCCACACTAATATTATAAATTCGAAAGTAACTCTGTCTGTCTGTCTGTCTGTATGTTACCTTTTCACTCTTAAACCACTAAACAGATTTCGATAAAATTTGGCAGAGATAGATTGCATCCCGGGGACGGACATAGGATAGTTTTTATCGACATACCTCGCGGGCGAAGCCGCGGGCGGAAGCTAGTACTATTATAATCCATACTAATATTATGTCTGTATGTTACCTTTTCACGCCTAAACCACTGAACGGATTTCGATAAAATTTGGCAGGGAGGTAGACTACATCCCGGGGCAGGACATAGGACAGTTTCTATCGACATACCTCGCGGGCGAAGCCGCGGGCGGAAGCTAGTTAGCCTATAAAGTTCCCACTGCTTCGACTACGCGGGTTCAGTGCGGGTTGGTGGATGTCACATTTTTTTGGTTCTAGGACATTCCGGTTTCCTCACGATGTACTGTACACTGGTCCTAAACACAATGGAGAAGTGCCGAAGCAATCCACTATAGGTAGGTCCCGATAGAAGTGTTTGAAAAACAACGCAAAACGCAACGCTGCCAAATGCAGGCAAAGTAAATATTAGAGGAAGCTAAAACCAATTAAATTCATATAATTAGTTTATATAACTAGTATTAACATTTATATAACTAGTTTTAACATTCGCGCGTGAATTTTTCCAACGTCAAACAATAAAGCAGTGAAATTAGTTTAGCCATTTGTAATAATCATGCGGATACCACAGAACAATGGTTTATTATAACT
The DNA here is from genome assembly GCA_963669345.1 of Gortyna flavago. Taxonomy (NCBI): domain Eukaryota; kingdom Metazoa; phylum Arthropoda; class Insecta; order Lepidoptera; family Noctuidae; genus Gortyna; species Gortyna flavago. The sequence goes on along the minus strand of OY770147.1, from coordinate 949,485 downwards.
GTACAATAGTTCGGCTTCTGTATAGCGCCATATTCGTATTGTTTGCCAAAGTACGTCGTTTAATACTCGGGTACGGTTTGTGCAAAAGCCACTAGCTTAGGTACTTGTTATTGGGAGCCACACAGACTCGCCTACATATTATGAAAATAAGTGTGCGGTCGGCGTGTCGATGGCAATCTAAATGAAGGCGGCTTAGAATTAAGCTACCAGTTTAGCGCCCTTAGTAGCGTCCATCAGTTCCTTTAGCGTGCAGACAATAGGACACGCAGGACAAGATCTTAAGTGCCCCATGGTTTGTGGAGCTGCACCACATTTACAGTACACAATATCAGCTGAATTCGACAACTACCGAACTTTTGGGCCAAAGATGTTTGTATATTTTTTTTGCCATCGGTACGTTAAGAAGAAGATATCAGCTGGACTAAATAAGAGTTCAATCACTACTTAGTGAGGTGTAACAGCTGTTTTAATGCGCAAACATCTAGTTGGCTATCTACCAAATCTATCACTGACCCACTCAAAGGAAAAACTAAAACACTTCGGCGATGACACAAATATACGGCAATAACCACACTAATATTATAAAGGCAAAAGTTTGTGAGTGTGTTTGTATGTTTGTTACTTCTTCACGCACAAACTCCCGAACGGAATTGGATGAAATTTGGCACACAGATAGTTTATAACCAGGATTAACACATAAGATACTTTTATCCCGATATTCCCTCGGGATCAAAACTTATGCGGGTGTAATCGCGGGGCGCAGCTATACGACGTACCTATCTACCATTTACTCGGCCTAAATTGTGTGTATGTTCAAAACTTAACAAACACGATGTAACCTAGTAACACTCTAGAATCGCAGCACCTAATCTAACAACAAAACAAACTAACTAGATAATAAGTTTGCACACACGACACGTCCCAGCTATTAGTCTAAACAGACAATTACGAGTATTGTTGTGCAGTTCTCGGGCGGAATAGTTCGTAGAACGCGGGAACTATGAGCTAGTTGCTAGTTCAGTGGTGGTTCTGCACTTGTCTTGTTCAGTTCATTAGTTTTCAATTACCTACTTAACGCGAGCTATTTTTGCAAGTAGGTGAGGTTTACCAGGTGAGTTTTGATGGTGTTTAATTTGCCATGAAATCTACCAATAAAGAAAGAATTAACATATTACGAGGATGGTCCATAGGTCTGAAAATACCAACCTTAAAACCCTGGCAGGAGACGGGCAGAACATTTTTTTTTATAATATCCTTGGGCATTTCACACAACGCCATATAGTCCCAAGCTGCTGCTTGGGACTGCTGGGCTTGGGCTTGCTGATGCTTGTGTTATGGTAACGAGATGGTTGATAAACTACTTAAATACTTTTTTTTTTTCATCCATATTATAGCCAAAACACCCAGTGTACATAAGTTTTATATACCGAAATAATTTGTTCCGCAACCATAACCTGGCCAAAGTGAGTTAGCTATTGGTCCTTCATAAGTTGGCTCTTGAAAGAGGCATATTTAGGCCTTTGCACAACAAATGACAAAATGCCTCATAAAGATAGGTACAGAATGATCGCCAATCCTCGGACCGACCGAACGATTCGCTCAGAGAAAAGTCATTGGTACGAAAAGACGAAAGAAAGATCTACCTAATTCATGAAACAAAATGAACTAATTTCGCGATTGTGAACTACTAAAGCGCACCGAACTATCGCATTAGTCATGTCGTGTGAACAATACAAAGTTCAGTATGCAACGACTAGAACCGGTTGGAGCCGCTTAGTGGAACTTCACTTTTATTTACACAGACTGATTCGATGCAATCAGGGCTGTGCTGAGACCAACGTGTTTCTTGTTTTGTTGGAGCTAACATTGTAAGTTTGTACCTACGTGTTTTGTTGGAGCTAACATTGTAAGTTTGTACCTACGTGTTTCGACTTTGTGTTAAACTATTGTCGTCAAGCTATTAGGGCTGATGATTAGTTCTTAAAAAGAGTTTAAGATCTCCTTGCAACTAAATAGTAACATGTTAACAGATCAAAGGTAAAGTTTCATCAGCAGCCTATAGCAGTCCACTGCTGGACATAGGCCTCTCCCATTGCACGCCATTCAACTCGATTTTCGGCAACTCTCATCCAGCTGCTACCAGCCATCCTGCGAAGATCGTCGCTCCACCTAGCCTGAGGGCGTCCCACCATACGTTTACCGATTCGCGGTCTCCACTCAAGAACACGTCTACTCCAACGGTTATCGGTTCTACGGCTAATATGGCCGGCCCATTGCCACTTCAGCTTGCTTATTCTGTGAGCTATGTCGACAACTTTGGTTCTCTGCCGGATCACCTCGTTGCGGATTCGATCCCTCAGAGAAACTCCAAGCATAGCCCGTTCCATAGCTCGCTGAGCGACCTTGAATTTATGGACCAGCCGTACCGTGAGTGTCCACGTTTCGGCTCCTTAAGTCATAACTGGCAGGACGCACTGATTGAAGACCTTAGTCTTTAGGCTCTGTGGAATACGCGACGAGAAGACTCGACGGAGCTTCCCAAACGCTGCCCTGCCCAGCTGAATTCTTCTGTTAGCCTCCCTCTCAAAGTTGTTCTTACCAAACTGCAGAGTTTGCCCGTTTATAGTTTTGCATTATGATTTGCTCTGCATTTTCTTTAGTTTTCGCTGTTAGTTCACAGGTGATACATTTATTCTATGATTTATTCATCATTGTCACCACGATTTAATAAATCTTTATCAATATTATTTCCATCATGATCATTTCAGGTGGAAATGATAAATGATGTAGACCGTTGATGATTGATTGAAACCGACCCCAACTTCAGTGCGGTCTATTTCTAGTTTAACCAAACATCGCTAAGTATTACTTTTCCAATTAATAAATCCATCGCATCGTCTTTCCTACCCATCAGACACAACTTCGTGCATCGATCAGGATTTTGATAAGGCAAACTACAGAGCTGTCCAGGAATAAATCCATAACAGAAATATTTTCTGGCCAGACCAGCACCCTAAGCTGCGCAACACATTTTCAATCATAATCAGAATCATTTTAAAGGATATTACTAATCTATTGCTTCATATCATCATTCTCCTGCCTAATTTATTTGTGTTCGGCTCAACATGTCTTTTTCTTCCATACTTCTCTATTAGTCGTCATCTCGGTAGTCACTCCCTTTCCCCTTTTTTTTTGCTAATCTATAGCTTCATATGTTCGAAAAAATTGTCTGCTCAACAGCTTAAACGCAATGAATGTTGTTGAGCTGTTAAAATTAAAGCCATCGCTACTGATAGCGTGTTATACAGTTATCCCGCAGGCTAAGTTATAATTCCTTGCGTCTGCGTAGGAAAAGAAACAGAATTGGTCCTCACAGGTCTCTAAAAACTTAAAATACGCGACTATTCGTCCTGTGCAGAGCCGCGTGGCATCCTTAGCTCCCGAGCGGCGGCCAGTCGTATTTATATAACATCAAAGAGTTGGTACCCCGTCGTCTGGCCGGCCAGTGATTCATATTTCATCAACGTTTGACATATGACATGTTCGGTACCAAAAGCAGTCCCTCTTGCTAGATGGAAATGCCCGTTGTGGAAATTATTGGGTGCATTTTTACCTTTATGGGAAACTAGCAGCGCCCCACGGTTTCACCCGCATAAGTTTCGATCCCGTAGGAACATCGGGATAAAAAGTAGCCTATGTGTTAATCCAGGGTGTCAGCTACCTCCATACAAAATCTTATCAAAATTGGTACAACCGTTTGAGCGTGAGGAAGTAACAAATATATAAACACACACACACTCACAAACTTTCGCCTTTTAAATATTAGTGTGATGTAGGTCAGTGTAAAGTGTGATGTTTCAGCCATTTCTGAAGTAGGTATATTGGGAAGGACTTTACTTGCCTAAGGTTGATGGAAGATTTGCTGTCAAATTATAAGACTGCTTTCTGGAATTTTGATAACAACTGAGTTAACCTACTTATTAGAAGGCTATGGCAGAATAGACCGGACTATCATAGTCACAGAATTATTAAAGGGTGGATGAAATGGCGGTAAGTCACGGAAACTACTTCCAATTCCCAAATTTCGCAATACCCATCACGTGTTATTAACACTCTTCTAGCTGTCTATGCTACATGTCAGTCACACACATCAGTCTCCTATCATTGCATTGCAGACGACAGTCCGCTGTGTTTACTCTATTGTTATTACATCAAAGAATTTATTACTATAGGGGCTTATGTCTGCGCAGCGGTTAGCATTAACAAACCGTTTGACTGTCCCTCCGTGCCCGATTATTCATTTGTGTTTTTAAATACATAAGTACGTGCGTAGATCATGTTGTATGATAATTGATGTGCAGATAGCATGTGATAACGATTCGACTGTATGTTTACCTATCATAACACATACATATTTGCTACGTTTTCATCGATAAATAAAATACCAAACCAATGTTATGTGCTTTAGGCAGTCAAAAATTAAGAGTGCTTGTTTCACGCGAGTTCATAAGAATATTTTAAAACTGAAATTCGCTTAAAAAAACAATACGGCTCTCTGCTTTAAAGTTTGTTTTCTCTCTGCTGCCTACCTACCATGACGTCCAATACGCTCAGCGGCATTTGGATCGTTGAAAGTGAATGAGCGCTAAGAGCTCGTGGTAGGTATCCAGATGGCACGGCCTAAATTGAATTGTTAAATTGACGTCGTGGTACACGACGACGGTGGTGGTGGTTGACGTGGTGGTGGTGGTTGTGGTGGTGTGGGGAGGCTGAAAGTTATTTTAAAGGCTTTTAATAAAGCCAATTTTTCGGGAAAATTATGGCATGAAATCGCTACCATGCCGGGAACAAGAGTGGTGATCAATGATCTTTCATTCTCTATATGAGAGGCTTTATATTAAATACTGGTTGCTGTCAGTTAACAGTGTTAATCGCAACCTTGGGAAAATTTACACTTGATGTACCAGGATAAAAAGTATGTAATGACAATCAGCCATAGGATACTTTAATGAAAAGTATCCAATGGCCGTTTGCCCACCGCCATCGTCAACGGGACGTCAACGAGAACGCGATGACGGCGCGATACATACAACTACTATGGACAAGTGTCCACCGAACGTGCGTCACCCGAGCGCCGGGATCCCGGCCACGGAATATTGGAGTAATTCAGCGCGACCGCTAGAACTCGATCCGAGGTTGTGACGGGCGAATGTGCCGGTTTTGATACCTTCCTGCTTTATTAACCGTGAAAATGTGACTATAACATATTCACGACAAGTCACCACATCTTTTGACAAATATGTCGTACTGATAGTTACATTAAATAGAGCCTTTGACAGGATCCACCTGTGAGCCTCTTTCATCTAAATCCTTCCTGCCAATCATGGGCAATCGAGCAACGAACGAACATTCAAACATCTTCAATCCACCACTGTCTAAACCAACAGGACCACTACCGAAGGCCAACCTACAGTTATGCTGCTGGGGAGTTTGTTGCGCCACTTCTTCTTTCCAGCGAAAGTTAGGAAGTGGTTAAGGGCGAGCGTTTTGGGGGACTGTCTTATGTAATTTTTACGTTCGAAAAGTGCTGATTCTTAGCCTAATTTGAACAAAAGTAATAAAAAACAATCGACTTCAAAAAGAAATTAACTCAAAATTATGAAATAACTTTAATTTCGGAAGTCGGTGTCTTGGGATCTGTATTTTTTTTTGTTTTTTATTTTTTTTCTGTTTTTTATTTCGTAATTTTTAGTTTTAAGTAAAAACTAGAATATTTGTTTGTAATAGTTTTGTTGTAAATATTGCACTAGAATTTGACAAAGGTTTTGAGATGTTTTCCTTTTGACACTCGAGATGTTTTCCTTTGAGATGTTTTCCTTTAGACACACGCTTCGCCCCCACCGACATCCTCTATTCAAAATACCTTAAACCGATACCATAACCCTTAAGACCAGTCCACTGTACCTAGCCTTCACCCATATCAACAACATTCTGTTTTATGACGAGTCCTCAGATGTCTTCGCCAGTACTGAACTGAGTTTCCTGAACACTGCTACTCGATACCTGGAGTCCATTGCCACTCCCAGTACAATCTCCTTGGAGTAAAACAGTTACCTATTATTAATAACTCTATTCCAAATAATCCCAATTCTATTTAATTTTGTCTATTTTTTTTCTAATACTATCTAATTTTTTATCTAATTTTGACCAATTTTGTTTTCATTTTATTTAAATTTAATTATATTTTGTACTGTTTTTATTATGTCATTTAACCTAATTTTATGATTGTATGACATGTGTAATTACTAATATTGACTAATAACTAGTATGTGTGGTGCAAACTGTTAATATAAGTTGGTTATTATTAAATAAATAAATAAAAATAAATAAACTACACGCCGTAGCTCGTATGAATAAGCCAGGCCGTCACATTTACACGTATTAGTCCATATCATGAAAATTACTGAATCGATTTTGATGAAACTTGCACTGTTCCCTAAATTGAAGTAAATATAAGCCAATAAAAAAAATGTTCACGATTCGATTAATAATTGCGGAGAAATGCGTGGACAAACATATATCTATAAAATTTTATATATCTGTTTGGAAGCCCTAATAGATTGCCATATTATGTAAATATAAAATGCAGTTCCTATAATATTACATACATACATGTCGAATTAATAACCTCCTTTTTTTAAGTCTGTCGTAAATAACTTGATTTTACAGCATACAAGCAGTCACGTACCCTGTAGTTACAGACTGTATAGGTAGGTACTATAGTTAGTTCTTTGCGTAGGTTACACGTAACAAAACAAGGTATTGTTTCAATGGTGGGGCCGCTCACCACAATGGTGTACCACGAAATGCAAAGTAAACATGTTATGTGGCTGTAATTTTTGTGTTTGTGTCAATTTAGTATGCTAGCCATTTCATTTTTAAATTTTTAGAGTTTGCCTATGGGTCGTAAGCGGAAATGTTGAGCATGGAACGTAGGGCTCCAGTTTTCCATATACCTACCAAGGCAAGCCACGTCAAGATAGTATTTTACTGCGATTTTGCCTATGTTCAGTATACTAATATTATAAATTCGAAAGTCTGTATGTTACCCTTTCACGCCTAAACCACTAAACGGAATTGGAAAAAAACATGTCAAGCAGATAGATGGCTTTCTGGGGAAGAACATAGGCTACTTTTTGTCCCGGTAGCGCATTCCCGTGGGATAATATCCGACATCCACGCAAGCGAAGCCGCGGGCAGAAACTAGTACTTTTATAAAATTGTCACATTACTAGTGATTGATGATCACTCCGTTTACCAGGCGTGTGCGTCACGTAGCATCTGTGTAGTTTCTATGCTCCTATTTGGAGAATAGAATCTACGCGAGTACCTACTACGTAACTTTTACGATGACATTCAAATAGTGTATTGGCTTTTTTTTTTAAGGATGGGAAATCATCAAATGACCCCTCCCGCTCTAGGTGGAGCGGAAGGGAGTGTCAGACTCTTACTGACTAAAACCCATCCGTGGTCCTTCCTTAGCCCTTTATGTTCCGGGGCAGCGGTAATCTTTTCGGACAATCCCGCTGCTTTCGGACAATCCCGCTGCTTTCGGACAATCCAGCTGCTCGGACAATCCCGCTGCTCGGACAATCCCGCTGCCGCTGCTGTTTTGGCTTACGTTAATATCTTTCCCTCGAAAAATAAACTTACAAAACAAAAATCCACGTTCATTTTAAAAACATGATGTAAATAAAATTCTTAACCAAAAAAGCCACGCAAAACTTCAACCTCCGTATTCCGTATATATATAGCATGTCCTAAAAAACGACCAAAAAAAAAATAGTACACTTTTCATGCGTCTATCACGGCTTGGCTCAGCCGAGACAAAAGAGTGCCGTGGAATCACCCAGCCTCCCGGATAATCCGCCAGGGGGCGCTTTGTACGACACGACCCGTTTTGGCAGTTGAAATAATGTTTGATAACAATTTTTAAGGACATTTTTCGCGGAATGTTTTATTTTTTTGCTTGAAATAATGTTGGATGTTACATTTTTATCTCGGCTCGTGGATCAGCTTTGTAAGAGAAGCCGCTTCTATTTAAATTAATCAACCTTTTAAGAATTTTCTTTTGATATTTTTTTAGATAAGTAAGCACCTACTTACTTTTTTTTTTCCTTGAAAACCAAATAGTAGAGAGCTACAAAATAAAATAAAAGTTCTTTAATTTTGTCTCCTAAAAAAATTACAGTATTATGAAAATAGCGACGCAATTTTCCGGTTCTTTTAGATTACACTGGATGTCTCATTTTTCGGCATCTGACTGGCCATAAGAACTGTCAAAGACATGACAACTGACTTAACGTACACTGCGGGACACGGAAACCAACCATTTTATAAACTCGCAGCAAAAAAATAACAAAATACTTCTTCCATGTCCACAACACGAATCTCGTCTCCTTTGTTTTAATATTATTTATCTGGCGAGGCGAGCCGAGGCGGAAAGGCGTTGAATTTACGACGGCCATTCGAAGTAAATCGGAATGCAACGTTGTTGTACGATTCGTAGTGACGCCGACTGATCCGATGCGTTTAATAGTCGAAGAGGTACATACGTTGTGAAGAAATTGTGTTTCCGAGTTATTTATTGTAGAAGATTTAAAGACGTATCCATGTTGTGCTTACGGAGTGTCTACGGCGTAAACTAAATACGACAATGGGTTTTTGTAACATTTGAACTGTCGTGAGAAACATTCAAGTTTACGATTGAATGTTTCGAGATTTCCCGACCTGAGTTTTGACCTAAAAATGAGCCATAAAAGGCGGATCACACACTACAACACGCCACGTGACTACGCGCCCCTACGCGTGAATTTTTACATACAAATTCAATAAAACGCGCTTCCGCGCGGGGGATTTAGCTCCGTTTCCCGCGCCCCGTCGCGTGGATCGTTGTAGTTTGTAATCCGCCTATATCTTTCCATCGCGTTTCGACACTTTTTCTCTGGTTGAAGGGCGGTGGATGAAAATTCGCAGTTAGAACCTTTCGCATTGCTCTTCTATTATGGCGAGATTTTTTGATAACTAAGCGTGCCATAAACTATAGTTAGGACCACCAAATTCCAACGTACACATTTTTCTTAGAAAGTATGTATAAACTCTAAAAACCCTTAAAATTAAACTAACCTATAAAAGGTTTCCCATCGAGCCTCTTCATCCAGTAGAACCTCTGGCTGTGCGGCTTGTTCTCTCGGTCGTACTGCTCCCATTGCTGCCTCAGGAAGGTATAGCACACGCAGCAGCATCGTACGGTGCCGTCCTCGTCGCCCTCTGCCCGGTACCCGGCAGGGGGAGCGTGCGCGCCCAGGAACGGGAAGTATGGTTCCGTGCACTGGGGTAGAAGGGAAAAAATTGATAAAAAACAAAAGAGTAAAAGTTTTTGTTGTTCTGGGGTTCGTAAAAACATACCCTGATATAAAAGAATTGAAACGATAGCAATTCTGGGATTGTCTGAAATGTTTTTGATGTTTTCCGGTCTTTGTCGTTTTGCGTACAACTACACTGCAGTCAGCTAAAAAGTAAAGTATTTACCTAAGATATTTGTGAAGGTTGATCATGAGATTATATTGATTGGTCAATGATCATACATAGGTACCTAAGTACTTCTCAAATAATTATCTACTCATTTCACATATAAATAAAACAAAGTCGGGTTAGTTACACCATTTATAACTCAGGAACGGCTGGACGATTTTTATGATCTTCGATTTGTCTCCGCCCCGAATAGCAGAATAACTAAAAACATGAAAAAAAATTACAAAAAAAAAATTAAGAATTCTTTTTCTCAACATTCGTTTATATTAATTCTGAGACAGTACGAAGTTCGCTAGGTTAATGTAAATAAAATACTGAAAAACTCAGAGAAATCTTGCAACAGCACAAGTATCGATCGATTATTGAGTACAATACATAATTTAAATCTTCAAGAAAACAATGCACAAAGTTCCGCTGAATTATAACTATTATCTATTCACTTACCGATTGCATACGCGCGTTAAGACGCGTACTCACGTACATGGAGATACGTGTTGGACAACATGTTGGCAAACTGATGGCTAACATCCAACATGGCAATAAAATTAAAAGGCTGTATCTTTAAATTCCGAGACATAGACTTTTTTCCCCAATTAAAGCCCATTATCGAATTGCAGTTCCGTATAATAAGGTTTCGGAATTAAAGGCTCGAATCATTTATGGGTACGTACCCATAAATGATTCGAGCCTTTAATTCCATTTTAATTCATTAATTTTATTTTTTCATTTCATTTTATTTTTAAATGATACAACTGGAAAAATTATTTCCATTGGCATAACGTACTAAATTGCAGAATCATCACTAATTCATCAGATAATACATGACCGGAATCGATACTCGGCTGCAACGTAGATCGTGCATGTGGATGTGCGCTTCCATCAAAGTATATAGCATAGCATTTGTGGATTTATGGAACTGCATTTCGTCTTGTCCCAGCGTGCGGACCAACACATTAGTAACAGCAAAGATGCTAGTTTTGCATAAATCACCACAAAGCAGCTAAAATACTATTTTACAGAAATCTTGCAACAGCTTGTCGACGTCACAGCAAGTTCTCCAACATTCTGTCACCCAGTGAAAACACATCTTTACACACCGATCGCTATGTGGGAACGGTTTATGGGAAAACAGCGTGAATTATTGCTACGCCTTACGTTGGTGATGCGTCGATTATCTCATGGGAACATCGCGTAACAGTGTTTACAGATGAACTATTAGGTATTAGAGGTACGTTGCATTCATTAGGTATTGCTTAAGTTACTGAATAATGCAGGTTAACTTGCAAAACCTGGACAAATAGCCAGATAGGCGTAGGCAGTATCGGATTCCTAGATAAATGACAGACTAGGACCAAATACACGGACATAAATGCACCTACATGGAATATCGGAATCTGTGCCTCTTGTGTAATATTCGTGACATAGGGACTGGTAGTCCCTGGACTGGGCAGGGACTACCCAGTGCCAGTAAGGGTTAGTTCACACCGCGACGCGACGCGGCGCGGCGCACAGCTTACAAGATAGCAATTATAGAACTTATCTACTACTCAAAAAAGTACACAATTCAGTGAGGTGGTGTCTATCTCGTCGAGTTACGCAGCGCGGCGCGCGGCGCGGCGCACCTCACTGGATTGTGTGCCTTTTTGTGTAGTAGATAAGGTCTATAAATGTATTGCTATCTTGAAAACTGCGCGTCGCGTCGCGTCGCTTCGCGGACTCGCGGTGTGAACTGACCCTAATATTGCCTGCCTGCCTGGAATACCCTGCCTACTGAAAAATGTTGCCAGGAATCTTGCTTTCCATGTAGACTTGTAACTAGCCCTTGTATAGTTTCTATTTATTAATGACTTATTGGGTCAACCTGCGGTGATAATTTGAGTACAATACCGCAAGCAAAAACCATTTGACTCTAACATCTCTACATTTCTAATTTACCTTCATTACTTGAAAACAGTGTATTGTCCATATTAGGTCAGGATCGAGTTGGGTGGAAAAAGAAAAGGGTGGTCTCTGCCCTGCAGTGGAACAATACAAGCTGATTATTATTATTAAGTATTATGTTTTTACATATCTCGGGACCATGGGGTCGCGGTCGTTTGGAAGCCGTACGAGAGGACCAAGCCAACTCGCAGAGACACTTGACGACAGTACAAAAGCTTAACCCAAATGCCAGAACTTCGTGCTACGATTACAGACTTAGATCATACAGTTACCAATTCACCACGTGACACGACTCCCCGAAATGCGCACGTGATTCAAGTCATAAACACTCCATACATATGAATGGGCTCATAAAATGGACCACAGAGGACTACTGATAAATAAATTGATCTATTATTGTATAAGAATTAGGCCACATTATGCGGTAAGGAACATTAACATAACTATAGTTCAAGTTATAATGGATATATTCTGGTTGATATTCCGATTTATTATAATATTGTGATCTGATTTTATCGTCTTTCTTATGAATTGTGGATTTATTATCATTATATTACTTTCAATATCTTTAAATCAAAAGTGTATCGGAATTTACTGTAAAAAAGCAAAAAAAAAACTTCAGGGCACTTTTCTCCACATCTGTATAAAACAGATGAAAAGCAAAATTGGAGGAAGTGTGCTGGCAAACCTTGAATTAGCCAATACAAGGTTGTCCATATCTTGGAAAAATGATTCCAAGATATGACAACAAAATGTACAAAAAACACTTTACTTGAATCCTCTTCCCTAAACAGAATCCAGCCTATTCCATAATAGGTCTTCTGTAGACACATTCAACACAATCACAAAGTACCAGGAATACATAAGTACACGACCAATAATCGCCACCCCCGTGCACTGGACGTAATTACGTGTCAAATGTCAATCGCTTTAGGCGCTCCATCAATTGCTATCCGGTTGGAACCAGCACAGAACCCAAACACATGACTACACGTAATAAAACACGAATCGGGTGACAATGTCGTTCGAAACGTCAAGACATCGTTGCGAAATGATGGATGTGTTATGATTTGTTGTTGAGGAAACACGGTTTTATGTGTCATGGGGAAAATATCGAATATATCATAAACATGAGTTATTTCGATAAGTAGGTCAGTGATTACTTATGGCTGCAGGTTGCTTTCTCAAGACATTTTCAAACTCACAAGTAAAGGTTCAGAAACTTGAAATCTCTGTAGACTTTGCCATATCTTAGAGCGATACGGTTTGGTTTTGATAAATAGACCCAAATAATGTTTTGTGGGATCCAACGCCGAAAATATTTAACTGAGATTCAAATGTCGGATCCAACGCGAAAATAAATCAAAAATAGCTCCAAGATTGGGAGTTAGGTTTCTCTTCGAAGCTGACAAACCCATTGACAAGCTGCATTGGAAGTTCATAGCCTATCACATGTATGATTGTTTACTGTGAAACATAGCAAGCCCAAAAAACTGATCTAAATCCTTGACAATGCTGCTGTGCCTTAATCTTCAAGTCTCAATATCTTAAGCGCCTAATCGACGGGCGAGCCATGAGCTTGCAGGTAAAGACTTTATTTAGAACACCGGGTGACACAGTACCACTATCTTGTGCTAGATCCATCAGCGAGCAAAGACCGGCGCTACTCAATAGCAGCCCAAGGCAAAGCTGCGCACGTGTACTTATAATAGCTTTGCTTTGTGTGCAGTAGTGTGCTGTAATCATCCACTGCAACGTCTGCGACCCACGGCCAGGCTACGCACGGATGCATAATCAGCCTACGATGTTCCCACTGCTGGGACACACGCCTCCTCTCAGTGAGAGGGAGTGGGCTGTAATCCACCACGCGGGCACACTGCGAGTTGGTGAATATCACATGTCTTCGAATTTTTGGTTCTACAACATGACGGTTTCCTCACGATGCTTTCCTTCACCGTTTTGAGAGCAGTGGTGGTGAAATAATTTAAGCTCGTCGTTACTACTAGGCCACCACTGCTCCCACAGACGGATGGCAAATAAATGAACCGGGCAGGCAACGCACGTGGGTTTACATGGGTAACCTGTCTGTGCACATCCTACGTAGCAGTGAACTAACTTGGACGTGCTAGATACTCAGACATTTTAGTCCATATAAGTTGGTATCATATTACCTGCGTATCAGGTTTGACTCTGACGGTGTACTGGTCGATTAATCCGGCGCCGCCGCATACGAAGCACACGCGCACGTCGTCCTGTGCGGGCGTCGTTTTGTCGCGCGACGCACACGGCGACGCCGGTTTTGACGCCAGCGAGCTTTTTATGTACGCCTTGGCCTTCTCCATACCCGCCAGCTGAGGGACAAAACAAAATATGGTTAAGAACTTTTGCTGTCTAACTCTTAGGGGAGAACAGGCTAGATTATATGTCACACCACATCTCCGTAATAAAGATTCCTGACCGTACAGTCTCCTACGGAGGCGGTGGTAAATATTTTGACGCGCCCTTATGTGGGTCGCACTCGCACCGTAGCGAAAGTATATATATAGATCTTCTCGGAATACAAGCGAGCCCCTGCGAAAACACTGAAATTTTTGCCTCTTCACGATCGCTACTACCATCCATCTGTGAAAGAGTAATGGCTTATTGGTATTGTAAACGCTGATGAAAATTCAACCCTATTGCAGTTAGATATTAAGCATATTTTGGAAGGATGAAGACAGCTTTTAATACGGCTCTTATAACTTGAGATCAATATTTTTAGAATGTAATACTTTATTTTTATAAGAAGCTCGAAAAAATACCTGCTACTAACGGGAGTTATTTCAAGTACTTATTCCTTATATTTCTTCCTTAGTGATAATCTTTTATTTTTTCTCTGAAGGGTAGAAAGATTTTTCTTTTCACTGAGAGAAGGACAAAGCACTGACAACGAGTTACAATTCAAGTATCCGAAATAACCGGATTTTGGCAGTTTTTCCATTCCATTCCCCAATCACACTCGCTTCATGTTGGCAACTTCAGATCATTAAGCCCAAGTCTCTTCATGATGTTTCCAGTTGCATTCACCGGGTGTTAACGAACAGTTAATTAGTTACCCAGAAGCACTACATTTTCATTAATTCCGTGTTCTCGTCGACTATTTCGAGAAAACCATAAATAGCTTTCCAGTGCACCGCGATCAGCTATTCAAGACATCCATAAGTCGTGAAAATCTAATCGGAAAGTGAACTGTGGCGGTTTGCCAACGAACAGAATTAAGGTAACACTCATGAATATCAAACAGGACACTTTTGTAAATAAACTCTTTGCTTAGTTGGCAAATGATATGGAAATTGAACTAAAACATTGGAACGTTTCAGCTTTTTTTGCGAGTTATTTAGTTGATAAGAATTGAAATGAAGTTGGAGAATTAATTTACATAAAAAAGCTTCAGTTTTATTACAGCAATGTTGACACGGGTCCCTAATAAGCATAGCATAAGCATAATCAGCTTATTATAATGTTTTCACTGCTGGGACACAGGCCTCCTCTCTGTGAGTACGCCGTAATCCACCACGCGGGCTCAGTGCATGTTGATAGATGTCACTTGACTTCGAGTTTTTCGTTCGACATGCTACTCCTTAAATCAAAAATAATCTTTGGCTATTAAAACCGTGACCTACATCTCAAAAACAAAAAGTTGAATAGTTGCTTCATGATGTTCATATTTTCTTGATTTTCCAAGATAAAACACAGAAGAGCAATGTTGCTTGACAGAATTGGTTACGGTGGAAGTAGTGACGTCAAAAAAACGTTCTATTGACTCTAGTCGGTGTCCAATAGAATCAGGGCCATGTGTTTCCAATTATATCGACGACGATATACCTAATATTATTCGAGATAGCAACCAAACAGACGTATCTCGATGGGTTCTGACGTAATAGTAATTATATGATAAGTAATCTCGGGTATCGATGCCCGTTATAATTCTTGGAAATACTCTTGGCATGAGGCTAATGATCCCTTGTGACGTGCTCAGTAATCAGAGCAACACTTGTGTGAGTACTTCAGTTTCCTGGAAAAGACCAGCCCTTTTCTGGTTCTTTCCACCTCAGTAAGTTTAACACACAAATGTGCTGTAAACCGTTTATTACAAGTAACACATTGGTTTTATACACATTTGGGTTCGGGTAGGTAGAAGTCCATAAATCCTAACTTATATTATAAATGCGAAAGTAAGTTTGTTTGTTACGCTTTCACGCTACAACGGCTGAACGGATTTGGATGAAATTTGACACATGGGTAGACCATGACCTGGAGAAGGACATAGGCTACTTATCATCCTGGACCGCAGACGATGTCGCGGGCAACAGCTAGTTGTATATAAAAGAAATCGCTATCGCGGTGCGCGATTCAGTTGACGAACACCACCTCTTTTCTTTCCACCTTTGGGGACAAAAATAGCAATAAAAGGATTCATACCTGGAGATTAGGCGAAACCTTATTTCCAAACTCTACGAAGTAGGGTGATTGTCATTATATTTCCTATTCCATTTATTATAGACGAAAACTCTTTGATGTAAACAAGAACTGGCACATTCTGGGCATTCAATGAACCAGCCTCCACGATAGTACTAATGAAGGCAATTTTGTTGCTACGACGATTACAAAGTCCATGTGTATTGTAAAGGATCAATAAATCAAGAAACCCATCAATACTAATGCGCCATTTGCGAATTTTTAAACTGCTCACGTCTACATAAGTACGTGACTTCAGGTAATTCCGCTTGGAATTCTGCCCATTAATGAAGGATGACCTACAAATAACTTAGAAAAAGGGTAAACGAATAATTACAGTAAAATTAATTATTTTTATGACACACATGACTCATAAATATAATGTGAGCGCGACTTGCATACAGTCTCGAACTATGAAACCACTAGAGGCGAATTAACTTCGGTTTAAAGAACTTTATTTCTCACTAGCTTCCGCCTGCGGCTTCCCAAGCGAGGTATGTCGTTAAAAACTATCCTATGTCCTTCCCCGGGATGCAATCTATCTCTCTGCCAAATTTTATCGAAATCCGTTCAGTGGTTTAGGCGTGAAAAGGTAACATACAGAGATAGACAGACAGACCTAGACAGAGTTACTTTCTAATTTATAATATTAGTATGGATTAAGACAATCGTCACTTACATGAGAACATTAAATCTTATTACTAATTATTAATATAAAACTTATGTTACCTATTTGAAAAGTCTAAATTGTGAGATTCACACTATTTGCCTATTACTGTCTAAGTGCTCAATATGCTCAAACATACGAGTGACACGCGTGTGTGTCGCTCGTGTGTATACACACTAAAAAAACTTAGCAGCTAAATTCACATTTAATGGAATGCAAATAAATATTGAGTACTAAGTAGATGCTCATTATTAAAGGATCTTATACAACGAATTAAACATTTGCGTGTCACTTTAATTTTATTCAAACCAAAGGATCAAGTCCTATAGCACTTGAGAGGTTTGGTGTTCTATGGCTGAATATTGCTTTCGACAGGACCGCAAAACGCGTGTTTATAGATTCGTCGAATCAGCAGAATTTCAACAGCGGCAGTTAAAATAAACATCATCGTTTCCCTAATGGCATATATGCGTGAATACAGTTCAGAAACGACCCTTTCCGCAGGACTTTCTACCAAATTATAGGCCACGACCCCTTCCTATAGAAATCGACGCCCAACCGCGATAATCACTGTACATTAATGAATATTTTATTACATATTACGACTAAGCGATCGTGTCGCGCGATTGTGCTAATTAGTCACGCAGGCTTTAGGTGTTTGTTTATTATATGGCGACTGGTCGGCTGATGAGATGCGACAGTTTTTGTATTTATAAACTAAATGCTCGAAGAACCTAATTTTATATTACTGGTATTGATCGAACTAGATTCGACAATTTTGTTATGGCCAGTTAGACAGCACGATTATCATTATCTCATCATCATGATCATCATTTCAGCCGAAAGGCGTCCACTGCTGGACATAGGCCTCCCCCAAGCACCTCCAATTCGACCGGTTTTGTGCTTCACGCATCCAACGAGTTCCTGCGGCCTTCACAGTCCTCGGTCACCTTGCGGGAGGTCTTCCAACGCTACGTCTTCCGGTACGCTGTTGCCACTCCAGAACCTTTCAGCCCCATCGACCACCTGTTACCACTACCACTTAAGTTTGACAATTCTTCGGGCTATGTCGGTTACCTTGGTTCTCCTGCGGATCTCTTAATTCATATCATTATCTAAGTACGTACTATTGATTAACGTTTTTCAGTAGTCGAACCAAAACTCAACATGACTTGAAAGTTCTGAGATAAGATTTAAGCAGTATGAGTATGTATCTCAGGACCTGGACCAGCACCCTAACTGCATAACACACCATCAATCACAATCTGAATCATTTTGAAGGATATTGCTCATCCATTGGTTCACATGTTCGACAAATTTGTCCGCTCAACAACGTAAATAAAGCCATTGCTACTGATAGTGTGTTAGCAATTACCCTGCAGGCCCTCAAGACAGGAATGTTTTCAGATCATTCAAATTGAGAGTAACGCACGTCATCTTAGTACGTCATTACCTCTGAAAACTTCATCGCATCGCCGCTAAACGCTTCAGGATTATAACCATGACGTATATCGCCATGTCTGCCACATCATCCATACGTCATAATAAACATCCAATTCCATCCAGCGCTTCGATCGATCGTCTGACGTCGGCACATCACGAAAGTGCGAAAACACGATGACGTGTTCCTTTCATTGTACAGCACGTACAATGAACCGTGGTACTGTCCTAGTTCTTTTTGTTGTAGGAATGAAAGGGTGTTTTTTGGAGGACAATTTAAGCAGATAAATATATACTTAAACTTTCGGACTTACGCAGATACAAGAATAATTAAACGAATGTGCTTTGAGAGGTTAATAAAAAGTTTTATGTATGCTACCTACCAAGGACAGTACCTAACAAGACCTGGCAAAGTACACTACCTCTTCAACCATGTTTTATTAATCACTGATGCATTAAGCGAAGAGATGAGAGTTCTCCATAGGTACCTACGCTTTGGAATGGGCAACTAGCTTCATAGTTTCTGACTGACCGACTCAACAATTCAATTGACAATTCAAAAGTGCCTGTAAATGGTTTAATTGAAATAAATGCTTTGAGTTTAAGTTGATGAGCACCATTCTACAGTCTCTAAATAGCACGAAAATTAAATGAAATCATGATCACCACTGTGTGCTCCTGGTTACTTGTTTCTTAGGAGATCCATATTCAGCAGAAATTAACGTTGACGAATTGATTTAATGATTTATAAAAATATTCAGTCCTACTACAGTACTTACTTAAAACGCCAATGCAGTGAAACAAACTGATCAACAATGTCACCCTTACTTATTTCAACTCCGATGGATTACAATATCCGGGGCTTCGAAGCATTCCCTCCATTTTCCAACACACCTGAGTATAGTCATGTATAGATGTAGCAGTCCGAATTAGTCAACGTACAAAGTAAACCCGGAATACTGATTAGTACGAAGCCCCTAGGATTAGGGTAGGTTAAGTGTTACAATTTGTCCAGTCCAGCAGATGAGGTTGGCGATTAAATTTTATTAACAGTGCACAAAAGGGCAGGCCTCTTATTGTTAAATACGAATATAAAATTATAGTTAAGATGATTTTCTTATTAAGAAGCAATAAGAAAATAATCATCCGGCGAAAGCACTAGAAGTTAGTGAAGGACGGGTGTTTTGGAGGACTGTCTTGTGTTATTTTGACGTTCGAAAAGTGCTTCAGCCTAATTTGAATAAATTACTTTTGATTTTGCTAAGAAAATTTTATAAAGGAAATTTACATCGATAAAGTTGTGAGGCTATTATTGCAACGAATAAGTAAACATTTAAGGATAAATTAACAATATAATTGAAATTCAACTAAATTTCTTAGCACGATTAATATCAACTTATTTTATCTACGCAACAAATATTTGAGATATTGTATCTCATCATAATAACTTCATTAATGTTTGGCTAAGATAAATTAGTTTCGTAAGTCGCAAGTAGTGGGTGAAGCAGCGATTTAATTCGATTTGTTTCGTAAATCCCGAGTAAATTAACTTAATTTCCTTGCTATCCTTCTTGTACAAAATAAATATTGTTGTGTAGTAAATTCTGTTTGAAATTCAATTTAGTGCTTTAGCAATGGTTCGTGGTTTAATTTCGGAGTTGTTTTTCATCTGTAATATTATTTCCTGCTGAACACAGGCTAAAAAGGTTTACGTAGCTGTCCATCGTTTCGTGTTTAGAAATATTTGAAGAGTGTCAATCACTATAATTCTTATTATCTTGTTCTAAACGATGAATTAGACCCTACCGGTCATCAATACTTGACACAAAACCACTTCCTGTGTGGTAAACATAATATGTTTATCAGATATATTACTGAGGATAAGCTTTAAAACGGTATGAGTAAGAAATCTTTGGACCAGGTATATTTATTAAGTTCCCAGTTTGGTCCTTTGAGATGTGTGAAACATACAACATTTTGATAAGTAGTAGGATAACGATATCATATCCATAAATAGGTGTATATATTACTATCTTTAGTAATTACCGTTTTAATTAATGATTGTGATAAAAATTGCAAGGTCGTGTTCCCCAACAAATGATAAATGCGTGATTTGGCGCCCAACTGGGATTAAAATTTTACACATAAAAATACATCCAAAACTGACATCGCCATCCCAAAAGCACCATAAATACCACCTACCACCTACCTGTATTTCATATATAAACATACAAACAGCTACCAGGCACGCAGATATGCAAACACGTCGGATCACAATGACGGACGGACAATCCGATCGATACGTACGAGTGACGTGCTGGGTCTAATTGCCGGCCCTTTGTGATGCCCGGCGTGGTTATGTTGGGTCGTCTGGGCTGGTCCTACCGTCCCGTCCTATGTATGTATCTCTGTGCGTGTGTGTGATTTTTGGCTGCCTCCCCCAGGAGGGGTCTGGTGGATATAGGATATTGTGCGAACATGTACACGCACAATTTGATAAAATGACATCGTAATGAAAGCCGTAGTATCAGATTATACGGCGCTGTTGCCTAAATCAATATTTTGACGAAGCCATTTTACAGGCAGGATGTGTGTATGAAGGCAAAATATGGACGACTAAACGCTATTAATTACCTAGCATAAGTAAGGAGAAAACTTTGATTAAAAAGTTAAATTCCGGAGTAGCTCCGAAGAACTGGTAGGGCTGACCCAAAAAAAGTTTTATCTATCTGGTTGTGCCTACTTATTGACCTCCCTAACTTTTCGTGTCAACATTCGGTCGGACCATTATGTGAAGGGGTTCACAAACAGAAATAAACATACAATCCTTTTCTTTCGTACCCAGCAAGCCTCCTCAAATTGCTTTACAAATTTTGTTCTACAGATAATTTTGATTACATTTGTTATCAGCTGATGCCACAACCAGTTCGATCCGGTTTGCGGCCGATGTTTATGTCTTTTTAATAGCATCTACCAATTGGCGATCAGCAAATAGGCAATCAACATCAAGGACGATTGGCAGCCAATATTTGCTGAGGTTGAATCATCGGGCGAATAACGATTTCGTAGTATAAAAATTTGCTTTTAAATACACGACGGAATGAGTAAATATTGAAAAACTCTAATCGTTGCTGTTGCTATCAACACCACAGAGGATTTTCAATTATTTCCGTGATTCAAGATTTTAATAACTTTCGTCAATTTACTTAATCATTTATAAAACTATTGCATTAAAAACATGTGGCAAAACGGTAATCTTTAATATTACCTAATACCGTTTGCTGCGAATACATGGCTATAAATATTATTCATAACACCTTCTTGAACATTCTATGAATCGGCTATTCAATCTGATTAGTGATTCATATAAATATTATATGAATCACTAATGGCTATTTATTTATTGTATCGTAAAACCCGAGCACGTTAAATGGGTTATCTTATTAGAGATAGATATCATGTTTAGCAAGTTCATAATTTATCTTAATCGATATCTTTATGTCGATCTACAGATAAAACGGCTCGTTAGGTTTATCAACTATCAAGGTACTACCCGTCCGATTCAAGTGTGCACCTCGCTGGAATACGTTTGTGCGCGAAATGTTTATATTTACTACTTATATTTATCATTACAATAAAAACTATACCTATGCATTTTGAAAAGAAAATACCTTTTTACGAAGATAACTTTTTCTTTCAGACAGTACCGACAGAGTTACGTCACAGCGCTAGGTGCACAGTTAAGTTGGACGGGTTCTACCATACCTCTTTGCAAATTTTCGATTCGGTTTTATTTTTTATCACGTTTACCCGATAAAAAGCACCACAAACGGACTATTTATCTATTTATTTATTTAATACTTCAAGCACATAAATGTACAGAGGCGGACTTAATGCCATAGGCATTTTCTACCAGTCAACTTTTGGGTGATGCAGAGACAAACAATGGTAGGTGTAATCATGAAAATTGAGGAATAAATATTTTTATATTTCTTTTCAAAACAAGGAAAGATTTTATGCTATTGAAATGCGACAAAAATAAAGTCGATGTGACACTTCTAAAATCCTCAAAAAAGCTCAACGGCTGTATGCAGATCGAAGGAAAAAAAATGTTATTGTAAACACAATTCAGTCAATTCAGGAGCCACAGAAACCTCTATTCGTACCAGTAAAAAATAATCAGCCAGTTGTTTAATGAGCATAGCATTCATTCACCAGAATTTTCTGGCAATGCGTACCCCAGCAGTAAGCCAGAAGATGCTCCGATGGTTAAGAAAGGGCATGTAATCAATAGAAACAACATTTCGAAGTAAACCCGAACGAGACATGGCCTCATAACAACCGAATTCATTTGGTATTGTGTCTAAATATTTAAGCAAATTATTTACCTATTAAATTTAGGTTTCTATGTTTCTAAAGACTACCAGTGTTATTGAGTACGTCAATATTAGCATCAATCACAGATATTAGACCTAGATAACGCAAGTAAGTTAGTATCACGATCTGTATGAAAACCAAGCGTCCCATTTTTTGACTACCTACAATGACGTCACAAACACTATTTAGTGATGGGAAAATCAAATCGATTTAAAGACGCTGTCGCGTGCTGCACTCGTCTCGCCCCACCCCCGGGGCCTAGCGCCAGCGCTCACGCTCACCCAGCCCAGCCAGCAGTACACAAGACAGCGCGAAAATGGCGGCATACGATTTTTGTACGTAACCTGGTGCGATTTTTGGCATGCGAAGTAGTTTCTCTTGCGTTATCTAGGTGTATCTATATCTGTGACGTGAATGTTTCTATTCAAAATCGAAATTGATTTTGACTGTGTATTCATTAAGTTAGAACAGCAATTAACACGAGTACAAATGATAACAAGAATATATTATACATATTCTAGTAATATATAGTTTACTAGCTGTGTCCGTAACTTCGTTCGCGTGCGTATTGGATTTCATGGGTTTTTTTTTTTTGGAGCCCTAATAAAGTTACTTCTTATAATATCAGCTATTAGATCTGCCTGTGAAAGTCCCGACCCGTTTGACATTACAAACTTCCATTTTATTTATTTGTATTGTATACATTATACATATATCTAATATATAAAATTCTCGTGTCACAGTTTTCGTTGCCATACTCCTCCGAAACGGCTTGAAAGATTTTGATGAAATTTTTTGTGCTTATCCGGTATCTATGAGAATCGGCCAACATCTATTTTTCATCCCCCTAAATCGAAACTTACGCGGGTGAAACCGCGGGGCGCAGCTAGTATATATATATATATGTATGTATAGACGCCGGAAACAAAACCATGTGTTACATTTTTTGTGGTCCCTGGAGAATATCCATTTAGGAATAAACAAAGCTTTTAGCAGTGCTAACTGCTAACACAAGAATCTCCCTTGCTACAAAGAGGATTTAAAAGCAATAATAGAACCACATTCCATATATCTTTTTATACTGTGGTAGATAGAACTTTATATAGCTCAAAATACCCATTTTGTGAGTATTATTTTATTGACCCTCTAGTTACTGCCATGTAAAACGTTTTAGGTGCTGGGCTCTTAAGGCGCAGATATATGACTTCTAATGATTTTAAATTCAACATCACGTCTAATCGACCGTACTGAATTCTTTGAAAAAAATAAATGTTATACTAGACCATTTGCTTTGTAATTTGATATGTGAATATTTGCAATTATATTTTTTTAACATAGTGTAATTAATTTGTAAAGTAATGTCTACCGCGGACATAAAAACGATAACCACGCAAACACTATCGGGTGTATTTTCATAAAACTTTCACCATATAAAAGACAATTTAACTCCCCGAATTTTAGTATACGGTTTTTATTTGTTTGGTGTTTGATAAATCAACAATAGATGATTGTTTCATATTTTGCAATAAATTACCAGCGTTGTGTCATCGCGCTTCTCTTTCTTTTCTATGCAGTCCGATAGTGACCGCGTTTTAGGTCATGTAGTCGCCTTAAACTGTAATTGTAAGCCATTAAATACCAAAGTAGGAAACTGCTTTCCGGTGGCCAGAAGGGCAGGCAGGAGGTGAGTTACCCTTTTAAAATCAAAACCAATAGTCTCGATTTTTACAAACCAATACCTAAACCAAAATTGAAAATCCAAATTATCGACGGAACCCACGATCATCGTACATCAACAATTTCGTACAAAATAAATATTTATTAAACATTAATGACTACGATTTGTATCAACCTCTCCCCGGGCGTACAGGGCATGGCGGGTAGGGGGAGGCAACCACCCCGACCGCCACTCCTCCCACTTCGGCGAAACGGGCTTTCGTTTGAATATTTTTTTTCTATAAAAACGGCTCTTTATTTCATATAGGGTTACCAAACATAACGACAACATTTACCCAGTAAAATTATGTTTTATTTGAGCTTCGAGGAAATCTATTAAAATCCTAAATGTCTAGAGAAGTTTCGCACCTTTCTAGGCAATTATTTTAGCGCATTTTATGGCAAAGTTCAAGAGGTGCCGACATTTAAATAGCCGTAAGTAACATTAATGTTCGAAACGGAGAATTAAAGGGCACCGGTAGTGAAAAGAGAAAATCTAGGCAACTGAGGAGCTTATCGAAGATCCACATCTTTTCATTATCAGATGAGCTGAGAGAATTACAAGCTTACCTTTAATTAAATTAAAGAAGTTGATAAAATATTGCATATGAATTATAAGACTGTACCCTGAAGACCCTACAACAAGATATAAAGATATATTGAATAACTAGGAGCACAGACATTCACAGAATCTCGAAAGGCAAAAACATTATTTCCCTCAAACCACTCAAATCTAGAAGCCACTTTGATCAATCTTAAAGACAAAATCGAGGGCGAAATTTCTTGCTCAATATTATTCTCAGCTATTCTGCCAACCCTGACCACTTCGCTGTTATCCAAATACTTATATTAACCGAACTATCATATCGAGTAGGCGGCAAAGTAAATAAAATATAAATTCAGTTAGAAGCCCTTCCCTTTCTACGGGGTCCATTGGTTTCTTCGTATTTTGATGTAAGCAAAGGACTCAAGGTATATTTGTGTCTATAATAATATCTAACTGGCGAAGCCTTCTTTCGGGGAAAAGGTAAAATATGATAGGTATTTATCCGTTTTAGCTGCTTGTAAACTAAGAATAGATTCTGGGAAATAGGTATCTTTTCGTACTTTATTTATTTGCCGAATGAGCAGAAACATCTATGTTGCTACCGATATTCTAATTCAAAAGTCATGATTTAGTTAGACCATCAAAATCAAAGAAGTAGTAAGTAGTGGCGCAAAAGAGTGGACATTGGCACAAGCAAAGAGAGTCCTATGCCGGCCGAGCAGTGGGTGACGTCTTGTTGGGTGAACAATAACGATGATCAAGAGCTTAGTAGACATGAATGTGGTCCTGCCAAGAATTTATAAAAGGACCAGCACCCTAATTGCGCATTTAGAAGGATACTGCTTATCCATTGGTTCATATGTGCAAAAAAATTTGTTTGCTGAACAACGTAAATGACGCAATGAATGTTGTTGAACTGTCAAAACAAAAGCCATTGCTACTGATAGTGTGTTACGCTATTACCCAACAGTTAAGATAAGTAAATTCTTCATATTTCCATAATATTGCAGGGAAATATCTTGAAGCTTTGGGCAGCTCTATAGAAGATGCGGTAACCCGGGGGACGAATAATTCTTGGAATAAGGTAAGATACTCCACTGATCAAAACACTGTAGCCTCTCTTTTCAGACTACTTTACGCGTACAAATAGGCTTATAGACATTACATAAACGTTTTTTTTATAATTCATGTTTTTCCAAAGAACTAGCATTCATTATTAGTTTTTGTTGAGTATGAAATCGATTCCAACTGAGCAGTGTTATGACTCATACCATTCAAAATGTCATTACAATTAGGTTGGTAGTTTGGTAGAATTTTCTTTGAATCACAATAAGAAGTTATTTTAAGAATAATCTTGTACTACATGGCCTTTTGGTACCAGACGGATTGAACAGAAGACTCTTGAGAGACAGAAGACAAATATTGGAAAGTAAGTACAATGAATAGATTGCGTCAAAAATTAAGGCAATGGTGAGCTTTGTCTGATCCTGAAATGAACACTCCACACGAGAGTTCGAAAACCCGCTGCATCCATAGACACAAAAGAAAAAAAAAACTAAAATTGGAAACACAAAGCCATTGTATGAAATAAACTTATATCCAGTGATTGGAACTGTGTCCGATAAAATGGCGATAGGCATCGAATCGGGACTCGATATTGTTATCGTAGGGTGGGTGGACACCCTGCCTACCTACCCCCCGTCTGTAGCACCGGTACACAGCTAGGAATGTACAAATATTTAATTCACAGTGCTGTTAGTTCGTGTAAACGCTGCAATAGTTGTAGATAGCATCGATCCGCGTTTAGTAAAACATTCGACTGTTACACGTTGTTTGATGAATATTTTATTCCTGGTTCGACGTTTAGGTTTAGTAGGCTTTGCAGCTAAATATCGCTATGTACTGTAACTGCGTCACCATATGTTTTCAATTAAACTGCAGCAAAAGCTGCATATTTGTAGTTATATCTACCAGATTTGGCTGAAATTGGAGATGTTGCCGATTCTGGGAGTACCTAGTGGTTGCTCGTAAAGTTACCTCATAGGTAGAATGTGATTACACCAAGTGTACTCCTCACTGCAGTTTAACAGGTTTTGTGCCTGGCTGCTGTGCGTATGAGGCTAGTTAACAATCATACTGTAATTCCTCTTACAGAAACGTATGATTTCACCGATTGTGTTACCAATAGTAACCAGGAACTAAAAGAATGTTCATTAAAAAAGACATCTAGGAGACTCAACAAGCGAACAGAATGAATGCGTGAAGGTAAGTACCTAATGTAAGTACAAGCACTTATTTATTCGGTACATAATCATCCTAAGGCGGGTGATAAGCGTCTGCTTGCAAATCTGACATTCATATATTTAGATGGCGTTCGTTCAATACATTCCGCGGATAATAAGACCATTGTTTGTATACCTAAACTAGTTGTGCCCGCAGCTCCGCTCGATGCCTATACCTATCTATACTTAGATATTATAAATTGAAGTTGCTTTTCGTCTCAGTCTGTGTGATTGCGATGGATTTGGTTTCCACCATAATTTAGAGAATTAATTCCGGAAGGTTTAAGTATATAGTATTTTATCTACACCCATGCTATAAATCCTCTATATAGTTTCTGAAACAGTTAGCTTATTGACAACATTAACCCCGGAATTCAAAAGTCGTTACTTAAAATTAATCAATAATTAACTTTAATTGACAAGTATAAACTAGAATGCTGTCAGTCGAAAATATGACAGTCAGTCTTGATGACTTTTGTGCCAAGATATGGTGATTAATCAAAGTTAATGATTGATTAATTTTAAGTGACGTCTCTGAGTGCGGCAGTAAAACAACCAGTGTCATAGTAACCACAATACATCCAAACGAGTGTTATAATGTTGTACTAAATTTAATTATGCAACTCGTTTTCAAAAACAGAACATTGTCATGCACGCGCGTTTCACTACCACAGCGCCGCCGTAATTTAAATAAAAAAAAACTTACAAGTTATTCGAATTCACGTCGTATCCCGCCGTCCGCGACATTTTTGTTCGATATTAGTATTACAAAAAACTGTTTCAGAACCTTTTACAGAGGATTCATATCATGGGTGTAGGTAAAGTCTTGTATGCAACTGTATAATTACTTAGGTATTAAAACACTCATGTGATACTATCGTGTTTTAATACCCCTTCTTATTCAACAGTTGCATAAATAACTATAATGACACGTTAATATTAAACTTGCATATAATAAAAAAAATCTCGATGATTTGTCAAGTCGTAAAAAGTGAAGCAGGGACGGGTCGCTAGCAAAATATAAAACCTAGCCAGAAAACACGGAAAACGGATAAGCAGTTGATAAGTAAGGTTGTCTATGCTTAAAGGTTTCGTTTGCAGTTTGGATGTAGTACAATCAGTTAAGACAGAACCTTGTGGTTCTCAGTAGCCGCTGATAATGACAATGAAGATATAGAAATGGACTTTTCTAGACTTCCTATACACAACCCTGCAGCCCTTGAACATTGGGTCCCAAATGGCAAGTCCCCAAGGACATGGCGGGACAAACTCGACTCTTTTCGAAGAGATTGACGACAAGTAAAATGTAGGGATTACTGGAAGGATGGCAGGGAATCTTTTATCCTGCAGTAGGACAAAGAGCTATTAATAATAATTGAGTACCTACTACCAACGTTTCCTCCATCAAGGAGAGAGATATACATCACAGCCAAAGCAGCTTCCACTCTCACTATTACTTTCACAACAAACAAGGTACCACGTCATCTCATATTTGGCAGCTATACGAACTATGATCAGAGACCGTCACTTCCGGTGACGTCATCCTCTTTTCCTATAGTTTTATGGCTTACCAAACAAATATGACACAGGATACGACATGACAGACCGCGTGATTTATTTGCTTTGTAAAAATAAGCACTTCCTATAAGAGAGAAAAAGCGACATATAAAAAACTGTTTTTAAAAGCGCTGGTCTGGATTTTTTGTGACAAATAACCCTGCAACTTTTAACCGACTTCCAAAAGGAGGAGGTTATAATTATGTTAGATTTTTAGAAAGCACTGATTTTGCGACGATGGTGCCTGTTTTCCCGAAGGGCTAAGCAGAGATGTACCTATAGCACACGCACATTTCACCAGTTATGTTTAAGTCTCATGTAATAGTTATGCGTCCCGTCGTACAACCATAACTTCGAGACGCGTCGTGTGGTCGCGATCCTCAGCATTGAGGGAACGTCGAAGAAGATAAAGGGGTGAGCCTATTGGCATCAGCCGAGCACAAGTCTACAGTCTGGACTGCTACCGACGCATTTTGCGACGATGGGATAAATAAATTACGTGAGACGAAAAAGCAACAGCACTTATCTGTTTCCCTATAGAAAATGTGATAATTGACGATATTTATTAATTCTAGCTAGGAGAGGCCTATTAAGTATATAGACTGAGTCGATGGATTATCATGCCATTAGATTCGAGTCAATCGATAGTATGGGTGATAATTATGATATCACATTCGGATTATATCGCATATTGCAAGCGCCATATTCGTGCAGCATCACCTACCATGACCAATAAGTTTGCTGTATAATTCTCGAATTTTATACAAGAAACTTCTCACAGCATTACATCATTCGACACACAAAACGGATCAAGCCACAAATTAAATACAACCGTCTATTCATTTCTAATCTGTCTTCAAATGAAAACAATCAACTAAATTATTCATAACAACATTTAGATTATTTGACTTGTATTCATTAATTACCTACTTACCATTTTAGTCAAACTTAGTCATTTCGCGACCGCTAAAAGTAGGTAAATTATGGGTTTTCTTCATCGAATTTGATAAACGAGAAAAGAGCAGCGGTGACCCCTGAGGTAACGGCCCAGACATACGAGATGTACGTCGTGGGTTCGAACCCAGGCGGGCACTTTACTTTGTGTAAATAAATCACCGCTGCTCTCAAAACGGTGAAAGAAAACAGAACCAAAAATTCGAAGACATTCGACACACACAACCCGCACTGGCCCCGCGTGGTAGATTACAGCCCACTCCCTCTCGAAGAGAGGAGGCCTGTGTGCCAGTAGTGGGAATATTATAGAATAGGCTGATGATACTATAAAAAACAGTGGCACTCCGACAGAAGTAAAAACAAAACACAAACAGTATACTTTGCCATCACTCACTGAGATATCGGATATACATTAAAACCGAGTAGGTTCATCCCGAGCACAGCCGAACACATGCGAAGCGGTGTTGGTTACGGTAACAGTGGCGCGAGTTCAATGGCTTTTTCCCATCTCAAAAAATAGTTTTCACTTCTAAAAAAAAACTAATATATCAGGTACCAAGGAGGTAGGCAATATTCGATGCTTATATTGCAATTTAATATTGCATGTATTTCTCAGGAAATTCCTGAAAGGTCAAGTTTATTTAGGCTCCGGCCTAGGCTGACGTAAATAACTGGCGAAATGTGGGTGTAATTAACACATACGAACACCTCTGAGTAACCTTTATGGAAATAAAGGCGTGAAGTTGTGTAAAATTTTCCGCCTTAAACAATCGTGTAAATAAAAAATTCCTCCACGTGCAAGGTTCCATAACAGTGTGTAGCATTAACAATTGCTACAAGAACAGTGTACCCGTAGACTAAAAAATCTTTACAATTTCTCCCTAAGATTTTGTTAAAACTTAGGGAGCAAATTGTAAAGATTTTTCCCAATTCCAGTTACTCCTGAACAGAATTGTAAGCGTGTTTATTAATGGGGTTTCGTGGACAAAATGTCAAGTTAGGTAAGCACGGAAACTTTATGAACTTCACCGTTTGACTTTCATTGGGAATTTCGTTCTTGTCGGTATGCTATATGGGTTCAGGGGCAAAGAAAGGCGGAATATTTTGTGATAATCTTTCCAGTATGGATTTTGTGGCTTAATAGATATAGCGTCATTAAAAAAAAAAAAATACTATGGGAATAAGAAAGCGGAGCCATAATCCAAGCAATAGCTATACTTACGCGTGTGGAGATAACGACTCCCAACTGGATACAGTAAATGCGCGTTGCGGGATACATTTAAGTAAGTACTTCGATTCCCGAAGACAATGAGAATGTGCTTTACATTCTCTTTAGTATCAATTTGAAATTTCAATACAAAAAAAAAAACAACCGACTTCCAAAAAAAAAACACTACAAAGTGCTAAATAACTTTAATTTCGGAAGTCGGTGTCAATAAACGAAAATGCAGAACCAACGACACCGACTTCCGAAATTAAAGTTATTTAGCACTTTGTAGACTTTTTTTTTGGAAGTCGGTTGTTTTTTTTGTAAAAAAGTTTTTATTTTGTACTTTTTAGTGGGAGATTTGTAATTTATCTAAGTTACAATAGCCTAATGTCAACTGCTGATCACCTTTTACAAAATATTGCTTTTGAATTTTTAGATTTTTGTTCATTTTTCAAAAACCGCTTGTCAGATTTCGAAAAAAATTTCATGGGACCATTTGGGAAGTACACCCTTTCCAACAAAAAAAGAATTTTTCAAATCGGTTGGCGAGCGACGGAGTTATGCGCGAACAAACATTAAAAAAAAAAAAAAACAAACATCCGAATTGAGAACCTCCTCCTTTTTTAGAAGTCGGTTAAAAATAACCAAGTATGCTATAAGTGCTATAACAAGCCATGGGGAAGCAAATAGATCCCATTTGCATTGTAACAACGACCGGCGACCGGTCCTGCACTGCCCGTAGTGATAGTAGCCTTATAATAATTAATATAATAAGTAGGTAAGCCTTTATTATTCCTTCATTACAAAAAAAAAATTCAAAGCAAGTAATATTAATTAATCGATTACGGACCCTTCGGCTAGCATAGGCCTCCTCCAGTCTTCTTCTTAGCGTGTCGATAGCAATCTAAATGAACTCGGCCCAGAATTCGGCTACTTGTTTGGCGCCGTCACCAGCGTCCATCAGTTCCTGTAACGTGCAGCTGACAGGACACGCAGGACACGATGTTATGTGTCCCATCGTTTGTGGAACAGCACCACATTTACACTCCAAGGCAGAGTCGTCTATGAATCTCCACCTGAACAGGTTTTCCTTGCTTCAGCCAACCTGTGTCCGGAGTCTGTTTAAAGACTTCCAGGTCGCCCAAGGTAACTCATGTCCAGGTGGGGTCTTCAGCGGGTGGAACGAACGGATTGGGTAAAGAAGCACTGTCTCGCCACTTCTTTGTTGTCTTTGTTGTGACGGTTCGTCAGTGAGTGGGACGACACACTTTAAAAAACCGTTTCGGCTTTTCAGCTTTTGTGGCACAAGGATGTTGTCGTGCAAAGGGTGTCGTGTGTCGGAGACCATTTTGGCTCTTTCGCTGGAGCTTGCCACTGCTCTGCGAACCACTGGTGGCGCTATTCCTGCTAGTGGATACAGCCTTTGTACCGGTGTCGGTTTTAGGCAACCAGTGATGATTCGGCACGTTTCATTCAAAGCTGTATCCACCAGCTTAGCATGGAGTTTCCAATTTAGTGTTTTTTGCTTTCACAAGCCAAGATTTGCCAATCAATTCCACTATCTCGTCACAGATCTCGTGCCAACGTTCTGCTGGTCTGCCACTCTCTCTCTCTCCGTGTGGGCCTTTTCAAACGGTTGTTCTAAGGGTCACCCTGTCGTCTTCTGATCGCGCTAGTAGCCCGTAGCAACAGTAAATGTGTCAAAACCGCGAAATGGTCACATGCTTTCTACAATATTTCCTAATCATAATCGTTTCAAATTGAAAACCCTATTAAATTATCGTTTACGTTGGAACAATTCCGTCAGTAGTAAGGTTTCTCGACGGAAAAGTGTTGCTTAGTAGGGGGAGAAGTATACAAACTTAATTGTTCAAGGACCTTCGGGGAAAGTTGGTGCTTGCCATTGAAATGTAGGTTAAAGGTCGAGTACATACCAACGGTGGAGGCTGATACAAAGATTTTAATTTTGTTTAATTTTGAGGTATTAATCAAATGCTGCAACGTATAGCAACGGTTTTAATAAGTTTATTTAACTGTATGAATTCAATCCTACAGCTAGAAAACGTTAGCTCTTCAAAAGCGAATTGAATAGACACTCACTAGAATCAAGTGTCACAAAAGCTGTCCATACCCACCAAACATAGTGCAAAACTATTAATAGATGTATATCTTAATTTACACACACTCACACACACAAGCAAACAGCGTACACTTCAAGAGTTCTTCCTTAAAAACTCAAGACCGCTCTACTCCATCACCAAATCCTTGGCAGGTTTTTGCAAAAATACCAATGATTGTAAAAACGATGTAGACTGTTAATCAATAGGGAAAACCTAACAGCTATCCGCTAAACCCAGAAGGTCACATGTAAGCCACGGTATCCGTAAGTAACCTAGTAACAACAGAGCAAATCTTACGATTAGCACAATTAGGAGCGACACCGGTTGAGAGGCACGTCTTCAATGCTAGATGACGTCAATACAAATATTAGGAGTTCAAGAAGGCTCTATTTTAATACAGTTGTATCACCGATTCCAAACACTAGGTAGTACTTTTTAAAGTTTAAGATAACCAAGATAACCTCACAAAGAGACAAACCCACACATATTTGAAACTAAAAGTGATTTTTTGAGTGCCTGAGTAATTGTCAAATCCAGATACATTCATATGTAAACACAGGAAAAAGGACGAAGAAGGCACGAAAACAGCAAAAATCAGAAAGGAAAACCTGCAAAAGCCACTAAGTTATAAGAACCCATGTAACTCAACATAACACCAATAGTATTGTACACTTTAGATAGCAATAAAGATTCTTGATTGATTGAAACAATCATAAAGACAACGAACGGCATGTCATAATCAATTACCCATGTTAAGACGAGATTTGATACCAACAGTTCTTCAGTAATATTTTCCTGTCGTAATGAAAGATAAGCTAATGCCAATGCCTGATACATTACAATAGATAGTACAATGCTAGAGGCGTGCCAACCAGACTTTATTAGTATTTGTCATGTCAGAATCTAGACAGAAACATTGATTAGTGATGGGATGGGCAGAGGCTGGTTAGCAAAAGAAATTGTGAATGAAAGTTGTTGAAAATATTTCGTCAAATAACCACTGCGGTCGTGACAGGTGATAAACCGCATACATGTAATTACCAATAATCCAATAGTTCAAACATGATTAAGTATCCAATTATTCCAATAATTCCAATAATTCTGTCAAAATAAACGTGAAATTATTAACAAAATTAAGCTTAAACACTATGTCCTGGAAAGTATTACACGATTGTGGGTACAATGACCGCTATTTGTCAATCAGTTGGAAATTAATGCGTCACTACACTGCAGTAAAACGATTATTACAACAATATCGAATTTACCTATTTAATTTAATATTAAATAATAATTTAATTGAGGTCGAATGTCTGAAATTATCATTATTTTGGGTATAATTTGCATGGATGACGGAATTGTATGCTGTGGCTTCATACCGCAGAATGATAAATTAATATGGATAAGCTGAGGTGCCAGGTGTTAAAACGGCTAATACTTTTCAAATATTTACTCAAGCTACACGATACTTTTATTTTACTCCATCCGGCGCAGAATTGCGGTTCTCGGTAACATTTAATTTAAATATTCTAAACGTTTTCGAAAACACTTGGAGGAAATTCGTCACATTAAAGACATTGAACTTTTCTAAATAAGAAACACGATAGTCGTTGTTTTCGAAATATTTTGGACGTGTGGTAAGGCTAGTAACGAAATAATTGTTTAATGTTCGTAACAAGTAAAATTTTGTGGGAGTCAAATGGGTAAAGTACACGCAACTTGGGTGTTATTTCTGACAAAGGATGGCTAGATATTTCAAAAAGTTTTCCAGTTATCAAGGTAAACTATAATATCAGTTGAGAGGTAGTAACAGCCTCCCTATTGTTATTTTCTTATCGGATGTACAAGACTTCTTTCAACAAAGAGACAACTTGTCGCCAAGCAGTTTTGTGCAGCAAAAGCAATAATTCAAAGAATTTGGGGATCCTAAATGAAGAATTTGGTAGTTGTCTGCAGAGTAATTGTATAACACACTATCAGTAACAATGGCTCTTTCATTTTGACAGTTCAACAACATTCACTGCGTTAAATAATTACGTTGTTGAGCAGACACATTTTTGGAACATATGAAGCAATGGATTAGCAATATCTTTCAAAATGATTCAGATTGAGAATGATAGTGCGTTACGCAATTAAGGGGGGGGCATAAAGCCAGAAAAAAATCAAATTTCACCCGCGCTTCCTTGCCTACCCCTCTCATCAAACACGACAAAAACAAAACACAATCCCTTCCCGCCAGCAGAAACTTTTCGCCCGGCCAAGTAAGCCAGAGATTAAAACAGAAGAATAACTAGCAGGGGATCGAGGGGGGAGGGGGGGGGGGGGTTCTCATGGGAACAGATCGGTATAAATCATATATATTTGTGTTTGAATTTCCATCTTCTGTAATAAGTATATGCAAAATAATCAGATGAAACGGCTCTATTCAATGTACCTAAGTATTATAGCAGGCTGTGCAAGTAGATATCTTGATAGGGCAATATTATTGTATGTCCCTGAATCTGTTCCGATGCTGGTAACAGATTCACGGACATACATGTAATACAGCCTATCTATGAATTTCCAATTCTGGATTGAAGGACTAACTTACAGTAAAAAAAAATCTTATATTAGAGAGCAAACCGAGTTGAATGCCTATACATTTTCGATTCCGAATGAAATTACAAATGAACGATTTTTGGATATTTTCCTGTACCTATTTATGCTGTGAGACCTTGCTTCTTGCCAATTTTCATTATTCTAGGTCAACGGGAATAATTAAAACGTATAAGGTACACCCAAGGATTTAAATTTCAAAACACGCGACATGAATGGCAATTTATGCTAGCTTCTAAGTCAGCGTCTTTGAGGCTTGATATTTCTACAGCTCCAAGAAACCGTAGATCTAAGTATTTGATATCAATTTCAACTTGATACGTATTCCTGAGAAAAAGGGACAGACGGATGGATAACGAAGTTATCCTGTATCTAAGGTTTTCGATTTTTCCTTTTGAGGTACGGAACCCTAAAAAGCAAAAGCACTTCCATCAAAGTATTATATTACATACTCCTAATCATAAATCATGATGAAAACAAACTCAACTAATTTGTTTTTTTAACAATATAAAGGCCAATGTAATCACATCGCTTATCTTATGATTTTTTATTTTGAGTTATATAATCAAGCCTTTTTAGAATGACGACGTTGTAATGGTCATATTAAGGACAAAGATGTTTGAAAATATCTATCAAAAATCTTAGAAAACTTGTCGCACCGCAGTGATGAGCAACCCTATTTAATTTTCTCGTATTGGTTTCTCAAATTACAATATCGAAATATGATCATTGTTCATTCCCTTTATTTTCAATGCAATTCTTTAGTAAGTAAAAACATCCGTTTATTTTGCATATACTTACTATACGCTAAGTTTGAATTCAGAATCTAAGAATCATGTCTTAGTATTTTTTTGGAACTAGAAACTCAATGTTGATGTGACAAAGTTCAAATTCCAATGTAACCAAATTTTGTTTAGGACCTACAAGTTGGACGTCACCACATCTTGAAGAAAAACAGTGTTGACCAAGAAAAAAATTATATTTGTATATCGTGGATTTTTCTTTGCAGGATCGTGCAAAGTCAATAAATTAGCAACAGTGATACCCAAATAAAAAATGATATTCGTATGGTGGATTTTGCACTGTATTATGCAACGTCAAACGGCATGTGTCATAAAAGCCTTTCCTGCGCGAAGTGCGAGTAGGAAAAAATCCCCACCGAAAACATTTGTGGAAAACGAGGCTAAGTTCGGAACAAAAGAAGTACATGTTTGTCGGATTTACCAATATGGCATCTATGTAAATGGGTTCCAAAGTCTAAAGTTCATTAGGTTCCTCTTTTGTAACTGTTGAAACTTTCCAAGTTTCCAACTTGCCAAGTTATAATATGAACTGTAGACTTTCTCTCAACTCTATAGAACTTAGCACCCATTCAGAGCTTAACTCTTTTATCGGCGAAGCCGACAATCCCAAACATGTTGATCCGTCACAACCTTTACTCATCCTCACCATAAAAAGAAGGCTAGTCATGAGAACACTATCTGTATGAAATATTTCATGTGCTTTTGTCCACAATAAACTCATTACGTATTTAATTTCCGATATTTCTTTTGTATGCTCCAATAATAATATACCCTTTACGCTGAATTTCGAGTTTCAACTTGATTTAGGGAATAGTACTTACTAAAACCTTATACGGAGTTTGTCAAGAAAAGTGGAAGAAAACGAATTTGGATTTTGAGTTAATCACAGTAAGGTCTAAAATCTCCAGCACGAACTTTCAAATGAACGCTAGTTGGCTATGTTGCAAATTTTCTCCGCAAGAAAATGAACCGAAATGCAGAACAATGGCGCTAGTGGTACTATACCAGTAAAAAATCTGTCAAATAAAATGTATGTCATCTTGACTTTTCAAATATCAACATTGAATTATTTCAATATTTTTATTTTATAGTTTTGCCTCGGTATTTGTTTAGTTTATCAAGGCTTATTGTTTTTAATAATCGTTTCGGGAGTGGTTTTAGTTATTTTTCCATGTTTTCTGTTTCACAGTGTCTTTCCTACAAAGTGATAAATTACGAAAATATTGTTTACGTAAATTAAATAATAGCAGCGCAGCCGAAAATTTGAGCGCAGTCCTCTCGTCTCAACAGAGCGGGGGCGACTGATTTGTGAAACATATATATGTTTGAAGTTCCCGCAACGTGCGACGGAAGATGATTTCTTCCACGAACTAAGAACGTCGTAAGTGCTATAAGCTTATCGTCGTAATAAAACTACAAATAAAAGTAATAAAATAAAATCCTTCCACAATCTAAGTCGCTTTATATTAATAAATTAATCATCAAATTTTCATTCTAGTAGTCATTAGCATATTAAGTACAAATCGAAAAGTCGTGAAAATTGGAGGTAACTTCGTGATGTTTTTTATTACAGAAAATTTTACTATTTTGTGATTTGTTGCCACAATAAGTTTGGAAATATCATGTAGTTATTCGTTTTATTTTTATTTTATACCTAAGTCTCATCAATTTCATGAAAAATCATATTGAAGTTAGGCTATTTTGGTTGATACCTGCTCTTAAGTAGGATGCTGAATTTGTTAAGGCGACTACATGACCTAAAGCGCGGTCACTATCGGACTGCATAGAAAAGAAAGAGATGCGCGATGACACAACGCTGGTAATTTATTGCAAAATATGAAACAATCATCTATTGCTGATTTATCAAACACCAAACAAATAAAAACCGTATACTAAAATTCGGGGAATTAAATTATCTTTTATATGGTGAAAGTTTTATGAAAATACACCCGATAGTGTTTGCGTGATTATCGTTTTTATGTCCGCGGTAGACATTACTTTACAAATTAATTACACTATGTTAAAAAAATATAATTGCAAATATTCACATCAAATTACGAAGCAAATGGTCTAGTATAACATATATTTTTTTCTAAGAAATCAGTCTGGTCGATTAGACGTGATGTTGAATTTAAAATCATTAGAAGTCGTATATCTGCACCTTAAAATGCAGCTTTGCTAAATTGAAAAGGTTTGTCTTGAATTTCTCGAAAAGACCCCCTTTAAAGTAATGATTCACTGTGCCAACGCATAATTCACAAAAGCATAATATATTTCAACAGTTTCATACAAGCGTATTTCTATTGAAATTCTAAACACACATACAAGAAACAAACTGTTGAAAGAAATATCGCCAAAATTTACACTTCCTTCTGCAATACGGCAGAACTGAAGGAAATCCTGCAATGAGTCACTAAATAAATAATAACGGGTATTCCCTTTAAATGTTTAATAAGGAAGTCATAATGATTTTATATTAAATTTTAAGTACTTCCTAAACTTAATTATGCTTTGATTGGTCTGGTGATCGCCAGTGCAACCCAGACGAAAAGGTTTTTAGTATTGCTGCGAGGAAATTCAGTCCCATGTGGTAGGATTACATATTCATGGCAAAGGCCAACAACTTTTTGATAAATTCCTGAATTTTGGAAATGTTTAGATGTTTTGCCTAGGAAATGAAACAGATCTGCGTTACACACTTTAAATCAAAATCTGAATCATTTTGAAGGATATTGCTAATCCACTGCTTCATATGTTCCAAAAATTTGTCTGCTCAATAACGTAAATAACGCAATGTATGTTGTTGAACTGTCAAAATGCAATATTACCTCGCTAGATAGCTCAGTTTGCCTAATAATGCGAATGGCAACAGACTATATCAGAAGTCTAATTTAATTACTAAAAGGTAATGGATGACTCTCTTGAAAGCTACGTTATAGCCAGAAGTACGCCAAGAACCTAATGAAAGTCTTAAGCATAAAGTAATAAAAGCTTTCCGAGCTCCAAACCGGATTGTAGCCTAAAGGTCGCTACTCGAAATCCGACCTTTGAACTCCGGAGTAAAACCGCTTCAAGCTGTCATTTTAGTAAGAATTATTGGAATATTAGTCATTTTTATTACACGTTGGTTTACGTGGGGCGTATTTTATGACAATGTAAATTCTGGAATAAAAATGTGGCCCAGCGTTGGAAGCCATTACAAAGAGTTAGATATTTTTTCATTGATTTTTTGCAGAGATAAAAATAGACGCTGAGCTTCCGCATAAGTTACATTAATTTACGATTTTTGGCGCTTTGTAAAATTAAATATTTGAGGTAGTGGCACAATATAGTTCGCGTCAAACTTTAAAGCGTCTCTGAAGTGCGCTAATCGCTGCGCAGTATCTCACCCTTCACCCCTCAGACCCATGCATTTTTGTTACTGCGCAACGACATGCCCCATGTTCCGAACTGCCGTAAAGCTTGAATTGGGCTGTACCACACTGTGAAGCCTTGAAATCATTCTCTTCAGTTCTACAATAGATAGCTATGAAGAAGTGCGGGACATAGCACTTCATATCATTGTAGCCATAATATAAATAAGTCGCGAGTCGACTATAACAATAGACTGCTTTACAACAGACAGAAGAATTCTTTTCAAATTATTACAAGAGGATCATAAGAACCCGCGAACTAGATCGAAACCACGAAATTAGTCTCGTAATAAAAAGGCGTCGTAAAAATGTTTTGACTTTTTATTGTTTACTGAACTGGTTCGGAACAGCACAAACAGATGATGCAGAAAACCCACTCTCGTTCACCTCTGACTTGTGCAAAGGTTCGATTTTTTCTTTGCAAACCAAGAAATCTTGAAGACTCTTCGCATTCTATGTTGTGACTACAATTCCAATAGATGAGTCGATGGAATCTAAAACGTGGTAGTTCAACAATTACTACAACTATTTTTATAACCTTACTAGGTATCGCATTTACGAAGTGGATTTTCTGAACTGTTTCATCGAAACAGTTCCATTTTATGAGTTCCTTTCTATAAT
Organism: Gortyna flavago; assembly: GCA_963669345.1. NCBI lineage: Eukaryota > Metazoa > Arthropoda > Insecta > Lepidoptera > Noctuidae > Gortyna > Gortyna flavago. The sequence continues at coordinate 909,154 of OY770147.1, read as the reverse complement.
TAACTGCTGGGACAATACATTGAACTCGTTTTTTGTCGTTCATTGTCGTCTGGTAATGAAGTCTTACCAAGGGGTATCATATTACCCAGAAATGGGTTGTGGAGGTCAGATAGGCAGTCGCTCCATGTAAAATACTGGTATTCAGCTGCATCCGGTTAGACTGGAAGCCGACCCCAACATAGTTGGGAAAAGGCTAGGCAGATGATTGTCGTCTGGTAATCTGGCGTACTAATGGGCGATTTAAACATAAGATCCAAGAACTTCGACATACATGGAGTATCTAAGAACGAAGTAACAATGTATTAGAACCGCGAGGAATTATTATAATGTGCTAGTAACGTGTTGCGGTTAAAGCCTACCTCATAGACCGCAAAACCGAACGATATCTGGAAAATAATGCTACACATTTTGCATGAACCACCATAGGCTTACCTACCTCGGTCATCGGTCGCAAAAACGTATAATAATATTTCACATTCCAATCGTACGCGTCACGGGCTGCAAAACAAAACAAACCAGGAACGCATATCTACAAAAACCATTTATCAAGAACAGTACCATAAATCGCCGAAACCGTTTTGTAACGAACATTTTACTGCAGCCGAAGCAGATATATCATGCATTCCCATTCCCACACGAAATGTATAAAAATTGGCACAATCTTTACGCAAACGAAATGCTACGGAGGCACGGAGGCTCGGCAGCGGTTTGGCAAACGGACCTTGAGATCGAGGCTAACATGACGAAAACGACCAACAATGGGTGAACACTGCAAAAAACAGTTTTTGCAACTAGAGATTATGTAAAAAAGATTCGCCCAGTCATTGTAACACAAATCTCTGTTCAATCAATTCTTCGTTCAGCATTAAATGGGTGGAACAAATTGATGTACTTGCCATGCGTCCTGGCACCTGGATATCTACCTTAACATAAAATATATGGAGTGATACAAATAAGCGTGGGTGTGTCCGCCTCCTAGACACGTGTCTTGAAAGTGACAACACAAGTTTTACTCGAAAACAAGCAGTTTCGGCCCTGACTAGAATCGCGTCGACTTCGATGTAATGGTCAGAAGAGACAAACTAGAAGATACAAACTTTCTTTACTGATTTTCTATCAGAATTTATTGCTTTTAACGCCTCATAGAAAGCCGAACGACATATGAAAACCCGGACCGCCCGGCGCACAACTGTAGTCTGACACTCGCTGCAATCCTAGGCAGTCTTTAGATTGCTTTATGAGAAGCTTAAACTCCGATTTCCGAGCGACATAAATTCCCGATAAACGCAATCTAGATTTTATCAGGAATCTAGAATGTGTTCCGTGTTCATTTCCTGCGAATGTGTGCGAGATATATCGCCGTTCCCCCTGGGAGGCTCTTTATTGTCGTGATAAAGTCATTTTCTTTATCGCTGCGTAGTTCAAGGCCTTGTGTCCATTGATTCCTGTACTTACAACATTCGGCAAAAAAATATTCGCAAATATTCTAAAGAAACACAAGAGAAAAGTTTAACAATAAACTGAAATACAATCTGTAAGCAAACTCAAGTCTGAAAGCCCACAAAAGCTTTGCCGAAAGCTCAACTCCATATGGTCTGAAGGAGAAAAAACAATAAAACAATCATTTTCAATTCAACGAACTCTTCAATAAATCTCTCTTAATTACATTAAAATCAAAAAGAAATCAGCGCTCAATGGGCCGTAATTAACGCGGAAGTGAAAAACGACACAAATGTATTTCGATTGGGGCTGCTGAACGCTCGTATAAATGTGAAATCGTAAATTCGCAAACAGTTATATAATTCCTTTTAAAATAAAAAGCCAACCGACGGATAGAAACAATCAATCGGGTTTTAAAGCCCGCATCGGGTTGTATCGATTGAAATATATCGTATTACAATTTTATTCGCTGACCCAAATTTCAACGACCGCAAACGAAAACTACGCAGGTCCGTTGTGATTGGATATTGATTTATTTTAGACATTGTTTTAACAGGCGGCGTGTATACAGCATCATTGTGTTGTTTGTTTAGGGGTGCGCCCTCCTTGTCCGTATCTAAATATTTCGTGGCTACTCGTCTGTGGCAAATGCACTCGAGAGCTATAAAGAAAATATACGCGCACAAAATGTCTCTGGTGTGCTTTTTATCTCAGGCATTTTATGCCCGTTGTTTTTTGCGGTTTCGATAAAGACATCGTAAAAGCAATGAAAATATGTTCAAATCTGTATTTGCCAAGCTTTGTTGGTTATATACAACGTCTTAAGTGATGCAATCACTTAAGACGTTGTATAAAAGAAAGTTGAACCAAATTTACAAAACGTACATTCTGTACTTACTCATAATTCAAAACTATTAGATATCGAAGACTGATGTGGTTGAGATGCATAATCTTAATATTTGAATACAGCACCAAGCATAGCGAAATCAGCACGGAGGAGCAACAAAGCTTTGTACTGTACTCTAATCAGAGCATATGCCAAATTTGGAACATTGTCAAACCAAATCTGTTCCATTGTGTGCCAATCTGGGCCGCAATACTATGGGCACGACTTTCGACCTGTCAAACTTGGTGTATCGAATTGGTGATTTTACAATAGAGTTAGTCGAAGGGCGTGCTAAGATGTAACAGTCAATTTGGCAAGATCATATTGGCCTATAGTAAGCTCCTGTTGATACTCTTAGTTAAAAACTTAGCTTCTTCATCAACGACTAAAGTAATCAGTCAAACTGACTTTTACTATAAACTTTTAGTTGAACGTGTTTCTTCATTCAAGTAACAGCTAAAATAGTGAAGAAACTTTAACCGTTACTTTGACTTTTGTGACGTTACTTTGGCTGTTACTATTGATAAAGAAACTGGCCCTAAGCCATTGCTTCCAACATATTTGCGTTTTAAATATAAAAACATGATTATTTAGAAACTTGGCGTTAAGAGAATAGGCAGCAGCATCCTGCTTGTCACCTTCGTGACCAACTTACTGCGTGCCCTAATCCGCTAGCAGAACGTGGCTAGAACGGACATATTAATTGTTAACCTGCGATGATTTATTACAGAAATACAGAGCCTTGTTAACAGGCAGTAATCGAATACAATTATAACGCAGCAGCCCTGTATTTGCATCGAAACAACACGGGGCATGCGTTTAATCAAGCTGATTCGGAGTACACACTGTTCGTACATCCGCACCGAGTTTGACTGCTCTTGGAATATCGCTGGATTACGGCGGAAGGTCATGGCGAAAACTCACTCGTTTTAGGAAAACTCGAGGTTTGATCGGTTTTTGGGGTGTGCTAATCATATTACTTACTACCGGGCCCGAAACTTCGTTCGCATAGATGTCGTGTTACAATATGTGGGTGTTTTATCTATAATACATACGTATTTACAAAAAAAAAATGTATCAGCCATCTCGTTACCATAACACAAGTATTAGGTTGCTTAGCTTGGGACTATATGGCGTTGTGTGAAATGTCCAAGGATATTATTAATAATGTGCGTATTAGACAAGGTAGGCAACACTCCTCCATTGAAAAGGAATACTTTTTCGAATTTAAGTTTTTTTGTTTTTGGCATAACCCAAGTTTTTCATCAGTTAAATCAACTATCTCCCAGTGAAGTCCCGTCAAAATCGGTCCAGCCGTTTCGAAGACAATCCGGAACAAACAGATAGATTTTGTTACACAGTACAGTAAGATAATACTTTCATACGCATTTAGTAAATAATAAAAAAATTACATTAAAAACACACTTCAATTTTATTTATTCGTATAGATTACCCATATTTTGGCAGTTTTATATTTGAGTCTCTTGTAATAGGGGTTGAGCTTATTGCTATTTAGCGGGCACAAATCCAGACTGCGGGCTCATACTTTCCATGAGTAAATTCCTAACTATGATAATGAAGATTATTTGCAAGGAGATGCTTGTCATTGAATAGTAGGTATGTAAATAGGTGCTGTTGCTATTGTATTTTCTTTCAGTCTTGGGGAAAACCAAACTCAATACCTGAGGCTAACTAAACACGAAGTATGTTTTGTACCAACAAACATCTGTCAAGAATTCAAGATACACACAAAACCCCGAAATGGATCACTGCAATCAATTTCTAACAAATTGTGCTAACTTACCCATTTAATTTTCAATTTCGACATCGAATCGAATTGCTGCTAAACTAATTATCGTATCCTCAACAAATAATACGCAGAAATACGGGGAAGGCAGGTGACATAAACATTTCACACATGTGGCCATAAAACGGTAACATGATAATATTCTCAGAAACGAGTGAAAAAACTTTATTGCTAAACAAATTAGACCTTGTATAGTATTTTTGAACTCACACCTCACATTATAGCACAGAAAAGGCCATATGTATCTGTATGTTCGCTGTTATAAAATACAGATCAATGGATAATATTATGACTGCGTCAATGAGTGGAGTTCGCGCAGCTGAATTTTGGCCCAAAGATGTTTGAACTTTTTGTCATTCATACACTAAGAAGAAATGGATTGTATCTTTAATTTGGAATTTTAGTGGGTAGTTCATCGATGTCTGAAAGGACCACTCTCCAGGCTGATGTAAAACGACCTTAACTAAAGTGGGAAGAAGAATAACTTAGGAATGAATGAATGAATGAAGAATGAATGAATTGCACCGATCCCAGCGTGGTTAAACCAGACTCGATTAATCGAATGAACCCCAAGATTCGCACTAGCTCCTGTAGCCTCATGTTCATGGTGCTACAGCGACCATTGCATATCAAGGAATAGACCGGGGGGCGCGGTAATGGTAGGGAAGACGTGCCCGTAGGATAGGTAAGGATATAAGAGCCTACCGGATATGCATCCTAGAGCAAGCCTTGGACTAGTGGAGAGATGGGTAATTATTATCTATGGATGGGCATCTTTTAACGACCTTGCCGCCATCTTGGTTCAGGTCGAGCTTCATCGGTGAGTCTTTTGGCAGGGCTCTACTGCTTTCTCTCTTCCTTTGTATGCCCTTGCTCTGCTGTGTTGTGTTAGATGTTGCTGTTTTCAATGTCATCTTCGGATGTTGCTGTTTTCAATGTCGTCCTTGGAAGTTTCGCTACTATCCGTTTCCGGTTTTTTGTAAATTTCACTAGCAGCGATCTTGATCTTACTTTTGTCTTCCGCTGTATCCATCCAAAAATTGATTCCCCTGTCGAAGTACTTCATGTCCTGTTTTAAATTGTCGTTCCATGTGTAAATAGGTCTGCCGACTTTCTTACTTTTGGCCTTGTACTGCATTGTTGCATGCAGCAGGTGTGGTTCGCGGCGCCTGTAGACTGGGATTCTTGATGCGTTTTTCCGTCTAAGATTTCATGCATTTTCTTTTGTCTTGGTTTATTCCTAGAGTGGTTAATCAAGTCTCTCATGATATAAAATATTTATTTTAGAGAGGGAAAGAAGTCCCTTTAAAGTATACAGAATTGAGAAAAGAGGACTTCGAAATAATCAAACTACCAGGGGCACATAAAAGCTGTGGAGATAAGTCGCGGGCCAATCTATACCCACCTACTAGTAATTATGACGGGTTACATAACAACCGGCGACGACACGACAGACACAAGACGTGGGCGTGTCGCGCTAACGACATTCGATAGGTTCGACAGATAAATGATCGGGGTCGCCCCGGTCATAGTTCAAAATCGCCGCGGCCAAGTGAATATTTGAATTTTTAATAAAACGTAAATAAAAAATTCATGACGATTTCGATAATAGCGTCACTATCGACTACCGATACGGTGATGATTCGTTTTGAATTATGTTTTAGTGCATAATAGCTATTTCATTTATAAAAGAGGATATTAAAATGCGTATTAAATATTCTAGTAGGCTATGCTACTGAACCTTGGTGTTGTAACAAATGGTCGTGTCATTGGTGACTGGATTAGAAGTATATTTTGGAAGGAGCTAAAAGTAATTAGAAGTAGGTAAAATGTTGGCCATAGAAATATAAAATTCTTAAATCTTTGGTTTTGAAGACCGCAAAAGACAATTAGGTTCAACTATAGAGGATCTCGATAGAACCTTCCGTGAAACGTTTGGTAATGGCGTTAATAATATCCCCCGAGAATTTCGAACACGGTGGCCAGAATTAATGAAGATTAGCGAAGTACGCAGGAGATTTTATCAAGTGAGTGCGCAACCTGCATAAGTGCACGCTCTGTTCCTTTACTCTCAAAGTCCAATTGGGATGGGACGGCAATCAAACAAGACAGGGGGGAAATCAGGCGCAGGACGAACGTTAGATGAGTGACAGACACGGGTCCATCAAAAACTCGATCCTTCAGACTGAGTGGGATATAGTGTAGTGTCTAGCCAGGATTTTTTACCTTTCTTTTATCGACGTGAAAGAACTTTGTGTCCCTAGTGACTTACGGTATGTTAAGGCACTAATATTTTATACATACATAATAAGGATAATATATTAAAACATGAACCGCGGGGTTATTTCCACATTATCTAGGCAGTCCGCGTTTTTATGACACACGAGACCTTAAAGAATGATGTTAATTAGTAAACGTCAAGTTTTACTAAGAAACCAAGGAATAGCGGAATTGTTTACTTAAGTGCTCAGTAAAGTACGTGTTTTGTTATTTTACTGAGAGGTACAGTACAGGATCTTCGGTAGAACGAACCAATTCATGGAGATATCGGGTCAAAATAGACTCTCACGTATGATTTTTCTTCCGGGTAGACCTTTATTCGTTAACAATAATTGCCTATATTATGGAAAGCTCTTCTAAATCGATTGCGTACCCAGGTAGGCCGCTTCAGAGACAAAATGTCGAAGTGGGGGATTGATTACTAACCCATCCAACACCCAGTGCGAGTGTGGTGCTTCTGAGATCATGGCATAAACACAACCCAAAAACATTTGATCTTAGCTTTTTTAGGTCTTCGCTTAAGATCGATTTGTTATTGGCAAATTGAGAACATAAATAGGATCGGTATTCCAGGCGCATGGGCCAATACTTCTGTAGCAATACTTCAACAACGTAATTTCCCGAATAAAAATTCTAGATACACTACGCAAGTTTTAGACATAAACCTCTTACACTGGCGCTATGAGAAGAAGAGGAATTTCCTGACGTCAATTTAACTACTTAATCAAGTTTTTATAGCATTAATACAAAGTTGCATTTTTATACGAGTTCCTTGGGTCTTTTAATCCGCGTAGAATCTACTACAGCTGTTAAAGTTAGGATTATCCTATAAGTTTTGCAATTTTGCACTAGTTTGACGTTTGTAATACAATGTTCTTTTTTCATTAGTACAGACACCAATGATACACTTATTTCTGGGAAGTTCCGTTTGTTTGTGTTAACCGTAAATCTGTTATTTCTAAAATAAAAATTTATTTATCTAATATATAAAATTCTCGTGTCACAGTTTTCGTTGCCATACTCCTCCGAAACGGCTTGACCGATTTTGATGAAATTTTTTGTGCTTATCCGGTATCTATGAGAATCGGCCAACATCTATTTTTCATACCCCTAAATCGAAACTTACGCGGGTGAAACCGCGGGGCGCAGCTAGTTTAAGTATATTATTATCGATATCGTCCCGGTTATCGTAAAGCAGTCGTCACGGGCAGTCGGGGGGTTCAGGGGATCAGACCAGAATATATCGGGGCGGCGGCGCCGTTCGCCAGGCTTTTGTTGTCTATTATTTTCATAGCATACTGAACCGCCTAGTTCAGTCGCGGTGGACAAACGATCGCCGTTACCGCGTCATGTTCGGTTCGAATAAGCTCGTTTCCCGTTGACGTCCCAGTGACGGCTGCGGTGTACAAACTAGACTAGACTACTAAACAAGGTAGTAACAGTATACTTTTGCCACCACACCTTCATGACGCGTAACGCCTACCTAGATCTACACGTTCCGTTCAATTAGCGCCTCAAGTAGGCGTCGAAATTATATTTTTATTACGCCATATGTAAACAGGCTGACGACATACCGGGTAGGAAGTTACCAAGGATTCTCGACTTTGGAGACAAAGGTGAAAACTGTTACAGGCACATAAGACATTTCAGCTTAAGCTACGATTTCCCAGAAAAGCGGTGATTACACATAACGTGACGGCTGTCATGAAAATAATGACAGCGGCAAAGATTTTAATTATTGTTGCTAACACTCCCTACCGCGTCAAAACATAGTCGCGTTTTTGTTTCGTTTTGACACCCCTGACACACAATGTGACACAGTGACTTGACTTGATTGTCATGGAAACGCTATACAAGAATTTGTGAGCTCACTCTTCTCAGTATGGACATTTTTCGCGTGACAAAGTACGGTGAGGACAAATCTAGCGAATTCCATCTTTACACAGCGGGGTTTAACTTTACGATGTCAAGAACGCTCCCTTAAAAAACTCACCAACTTACTTTCAAAAACGTTTCGTGACGTGACGTCATTCACCGGTCAATTGCGAACGCTATGTAGGCGGTCACCACTTGTCTAGAAAACCATAGCTTTAGTCACTGGAATGGTAACGCACTTGGGACGCACTGGCAGCGGGATTGTCCGAAAGGGTTACCGTTGCCCCGGAATATAAAGGGCTGAGGAAGGAACACGGATGGGTTTTAGTCAGTAAGAGTCTGACACTCCCTTCCGCTCCACCCAGAGCGGGAGGGGTCATTTGATGATTTCCCATCCTTAAAAAAAAAAAAAATTGTCACTGGAATGGTAACGCACTTGGGATGTCCATGGTATTGCAGATAGGCGGCAGTGACCGCTTAACACCTACACGCGACCTACAGATACATTTGTAACTATGTCAAGAAGGGATTAAGGCAACGTAACAAGACAAATGTCTCCCTTATTTTGCCCAAGGATTTGTGAAATTAAATCCTATTCCACTAATCCTTACTTTCAATTTGTGAAGATCTTTGATGCTCAATCAAGCATAATGTAAACGACTGAGCGAATTTGGGTATAAATTGGCACACAGACAGAGTATGTCCTGGATTAACACACTACAATATTTTATAATTTAATGAATTTCAATCTTGCTCTAGCAGAACGCGTTAAATTATTAACTTTGTGTAGAATTTGGGTCACCAAGATACAGACTGCCAAGTTTGGGACCCGCTGTTAAATCTGTCAAAATTCTTCTGTTATAGATAGTATTTTTTAGTTTTTTTGTTTCATCATCATCTGCTTAGCCTTTTCCCAACTATTTTTGGGGACGGCTTTTAGTCTAACAGGATGCAACTGAATACTAGTTTTTACGTGGAGCGACTTGCCTATCTGATCTAAAGAACCCAAAGCTGGTTGTCAGACTTTCGGGCTTCTGACAACCCGTAACGACTGTCCAAAATCCACGAATGACAGCCGGGACTAACAGCTTAACGTGTTTTCCGAGGCACGGAGGGGTCTCGGTATGTAAAGATGGTCACGCATTCACGGACCGACCGCGGCAAGCGTAGCTTAACCTGATCGATCGTCCCGTGCGGCTGTTATTTCTAAACCACGAGCACCTCTCGTTATTTATTTAATTAAGGACACTTAATTCGTTGCTCTAGAATGCGATGCGAGTGAAACAGGCAGGCAGGCAACAGCCAGTTTGAGATATTTAGAGATACGACAAAATTCGTGCGCTGCTGTTCTTGTCATGTGACCACAATTCTATACCTACATGAAATAGTCGATAGGAGCTACAACTGTGCGGTTTGTCACCACATACCACAATCATAGGGCGAGTTAATTACAGGATCTAAGTACGCAATTCTATTATTAACTATGTATTTCCCGTTCCCTTGTTAACCCTTATAAAACAAGGGAAGGTTTCCAGCTGACTACGGTTCCTTTAACAAACATAATATCTGTGTAATGAAATAGTACTTTATATTTTGTAGGGGACAAAAACTTATGGAACGTCTTGTCAGCTTTTCACTTCTGCCGGGCATACGGGGAACTTGTTTCTGAATCGTTTTTATTCCATTCCGGATACTTGTCGAACTTTGTTTCGTTTACCGGATACATAATATACTTATATCCTGCTTAGTGCGTCCGAACATTAGAACGGGCTATTGGGGGAGTGAGCATAATGCGAGTAATGCGAGTGCGAGCCCCCCGCTAAAAGGTAGTCGAAAAAACATCGTGTAGTTTTAGATGCGGACCGTTCGTTTCTTATCGTTTGGAGACCCATGAGGATTTCCAAACGAGAAATCTAACGACTAAAGCAATAAATACTTTTACGAATTAAACACGCATCATGAAGGACTGGAAGAAACCGAAGAACGATAAGACTATAAGACATAGTTATACTGTATACTTCGATATATGCCATGCCATTGTAGCGTCTGTAGCAGTTGGCACTGCACCGCGACAGCGGCTAAGATAATGAGCTAAACAAACGCCCATTCGCTGACGATACAATGTATCAATTGTGGGCGTGTCATCATGGCCGACATACGTTACATATTAAGTACCTATATGCAGATCTAGAACTCACTGATTAGTTTAGTCCCTAAAATTAATCAGGGAGTCGCAAACGTAAACTTGAACGAAACGTCGAAAAACCACTGGATGTGACTGGATTAAGGGATTATGGGTACAAAAAACATTTTGTTCCAATAGCTATTCTCCCCAAGATCACTTCTTATCAGATTCCATTAGAATGCCAAATTTTGTAAAAATTTCTCTTTTTTCTTCCAGTTTCAATCTCCAAAATTTGTCAAATTTTGTGTAATGCGCAAACACTTAACTACGTAAATGCGCGTTAAGTCGGCAAAGATTGTAAAAACTACGAAGTCAAGTATAACATGACATGTTATCACCAAGTGTGTCTGAACCTAAGAGATAGAGGGGGGCAAGTAGTGGGTAAGGTCGCGACCACAAATAAACAATCTGAACTATTGATATTTTTGTTGATAATTACGATTATTGTGGAAAGTTTTTTTTTCCATCTCATGTGCGGACGCCGGCGTTTATTGTTAACCCCTTTTGATAAAGTACATATTCGAATGCGTGAGGGGTGCCATTCAATTAATCAAGACTTAATATTACTATTTAGTGCGTATTGTGCGTCCTAAAGCTCGGGCCTAAATAAAACCTGATTGTCCTTTTACAAGCGATCCTAAAGTCCAACACAACCTTTTCAAATCAAATCTCTTATATCTCCCAGCTTTTAGTCTGACACCCCTCCCTTTTTTAAATTACCACTCAAGCAATTCGTTTCAAACACTTAGCTCAACAGCCGCTCCTTACTCAACCTCTGATCTCATTTAGAGCATGCATGTTTAAAGTCTAATTACAATAATGTCGCAAGTCGTGATAAATAGACTCAACCGCACACGACTGTTAGTAGTGCCACAGATGGTTCCCTTACAGATAACGTGCCGACCGTACATGGTTAGACCATGTGCGAATTTTGAGCGCATTTAGTCACCTTGAAGACAGTTACAGAACCAAAAGTTTTATATCAGTTTTGGTTTCTAAAAATTTTGGTTATTGAAAACGACAAATCGGTAAGAAGTCTAAGAACGCTGTAAAACGGCAAATATAAACAGGAAAGATCGAGGTCAAGAAGAACTTGGCCAGAATTTAAAATGCGAAGACTGAAGCCAGATTATGAGGTCAAAACTTGAGAGTGATACACGCAGTGGATAGGAATAGGCTTTCACTGACACTAATGCGGGTAAAGGAAAAGGCATCACATTGATTGTAGATACAGAGGGGTAATTGTGTACACACAAACAGACAAATTTTTCGAACATAACTATGAAGCAATGGATTAGCAATATGCTTAAAAATGATTCAGATTGTGATTGTGAACTGTATGTGTGTTGCGCAATTAATGTGGTGGTAACACAAGCAAATGCAGAAGATTGGGGGCATTTGGGGGAACGGAAAAATACCCAGTTTATGTATTTATACCCAGCTTTATTTAAAACCGTTTTTGTTTTAGAGGGACTATGTTACACAAGCACGCGTGCTTTGAGCTACATTGTACAAAATCCGTGCGTGCCTCGTACAATGTAGACCACAAGTCGTGATGTGTGATGGCGCACGAGCACGACTCAGATGCCCCGCTTTCTGATAAGATACCGGCGATACTTGTAACAATATTAGTACGATAAGGCACCCATCAAAATTACACAGGAAACGTATTACGTCGAAATTGGTTTGGTCTTTTCATCAGAATATTGCGTCAACTCTATTAATAAATAGTTGGAACCTCTTTTAAACAAAAACTGCGTTTAGGTAAGCTTAAACTAGGCACTCAACAAAACGACCACATGCAGTTACAATGAAAATTCGTAAGTTAAGTATTTTTAACCATTACTAACGACAGTTTTATGAAATTAGACACTCGCATCTAGGTATATCAAGGCTGTTACAAAAAAGGATATTTAATCAAACTGACACAGGAGAAACAATGGAAAAGATTTCCGTTACTTTTTTAGCATTACCGGAGCTTACCGTCTGTTTATAGGTATTCTGCGTTACTAGCTAGTTTAAAATACTGTAAATTGTAATCTGTGGAGAACGTAGTGGGTAGCATAATTGTCTTAATATTTACGATATTATTGTTATTATGTCTATATCTTATTGTGCTACTGTTTGTTTTTCCTTATATAAACAAAATAAAATAAAATTAACAATATTTAAAGTAATCCAGACACTCCAGACAGAAGTATTTTTTACGCAATCAAAAGCACAAAAATCAAGTATTTTGTACAATCTCCAAATCGGATTCTTACGTTATTGCATTAAACCGTCGAGCTCCGATTGTCGAATGGGAAAGCTGAATACATTGTGTACTATCTATGCGAGAGGCGTTCAGTAAAAAAATGAGAATGGGATATAAACTCTTTGAAAGTATTAAAAGTAAATACTGAGTGGTAAAGCTGGAATATCTGCTACTTTAAAAAAACTAAAGTGATTATCTTTTGTTTTTAAATAATAGAAGTCATTTGATTGCGGTTGGTTGCAGACTTTTGGCCAAAATAGAAATAGTACGCGCGGTTATTAAGTATCTGTGCTTGAAACATTTTGCCATGGAATAAGTCAATCGTCTTAAGTAGAGAAAGAGGTAGTTATTTAATAGGTATGTAAACATTTCGATACATCTGTCGTTTTCCTTCGCAAAGAAAGTGAAGACCATGGTGTGGTATACTGTTGTACACGCTTTTAACGGTATGAATGTATGTGGGTGGGATAGGCAAAGGCGCGGTACAGGCTTGTCAATATGGTGTCAGAATTAAGGCAGACTTAAAAGCTAGCTACAATTATTTGCAGTATTAATATGATACTCACGACATAAGGGTTTCGTTTACCGTGTGAGAGCAGTGGTGGCCCACTGGTATCAGCCGCGACTTACGAGTTGTAGGTCGTAGGTTCGAACCCAGACAGGCGCTTTACTTTGTGTAAATTAATTCCTCACCACTGCTCTCAAAACGGTGAAGGAAAACATCGTGAGGAAACCGGCATGTCCTAGAACCAAAAATTCGACGACATGTGACATCTACCAACCCGCACTGGGCCCGCGTGGTAGATTACGGCCCACTCCCTCTCACTGAGAGGAGGCATGTGTCCCAGCAGTGGGAACATTACAGGCTGATTATGTATGTATGTTGTTATGTTACCGTGTTAATAAGGTTGTATTGCCGTTGTTCAATACAAAATTCAGCATCGATTTAAACCAGAAACCAATCGAGGATTTTGAGTAATGGCGTTCTTAACGTTGTTGCAGAAAGCATTCTAAACCTGGTAGACTGAGACAGTGCTCCATGCAGTCACAAGGTGCTGGCTTAATACTGTAGCGGTATACAAAATTCTCCGTCCTAACAGACCTCCGTGGCGGGCTGTCACTAATGTGGCAGCCTGTCAAGAGGTCAGGCAGATTGGCACATATGACATAAGCTTGTCAAGAAGCCCTGACATGAGCACGTTGCGATTTAAAAAGTATGGTCATTTCAATAGCCTGACCCAGCCCTCGGAATAGTTATGTAGATATGTACATTGTTTTCAGATAAGTTAAGCACTTACGGGAATGCCACAAACTGACAAAAAATAAATTAAACTGTAGCTATATTTATAATATGACACACATACATACATTTATTAGTGCGGTACGTCAATGGAAACCTATTGTCCTAAATAGATAGTGTGGATGTATGCGTGCGTCGTAACGAGGTAAACTATGCTGGACTATGACCGTCAATGTTACTGACGTCACTCGATAAGCTAAGCATTCTTTGAATAAGTGCATGGAAAGTATCCAAAATTAAAAGTATGCAATCCACCATTGGTATGGTAAAATTAAAAGCAGAATCTATATTAACTTAGTAGAAAATCAGGGCCAATCTTAGACCAATGGATCTTTATTATTGGGCGAAAGACTTCAGTCCTAAACTAAAAGCCTTAAATATACGTCACCACACCAGCTTTAAAAATCTAGTCTTTTAGGTAGTAAAACTGATGACTTGCAAAGAAAACCAGCATAGTATGATAAAGTAGCCTAACTTTTACTTAGGTACATGACATACGAGGTGCATTCAATAAGTACCTAGCCTCATCGCCAGAGGGCGCTGTAGTTTCAAAAGAGTTTTACCACAGTGTAGCACATTCTTTTTTAATTCTTTTTTCAAATTTTCATTCCAATCCCTTCATTTGTTTTAATTTGACAACTTATGGAAGCGAACGTATCGATCGGTTTTACAAAAATGGAAAAAGAGCAATATCGTTCGGTGATTCGATTCCTATTTTTGGAAGGGAAAACGCGCACCGAAATAAAAAAGCGCTTGGATGCTGTGTACGGTGACTCTTCTCCATCGATGGCCACCGTCAAGAATTGGTTCAACGAGTTTGCAAGTGGCCGAACGTCGGTTTTTGATGAACCACGTCCAGGTGCACCGAAAACAGCTGCTACGGAGGAAAACATTAAAAAAATCCATGATCTCGTATTGGCAGATCGCCGATTGAAGGTTCGCGAGCTAGCTGAGACTGTAGGCATTTCAGAAGGAACAGTGCATCATATTCTTCACGAGGAACTCGGCATGAGAAAGCTGTCGGCGCGATGGGTGCCGCGTTTACTCACACCAGAAAACAAGCGCAACCGTGAGACCACATCGGAGACGTGTTTGGCGCTGTTTAAGCGGAATCCAGCGGAGTTTTTGCGTCGTTTTGTGACCGTCGATGAAACCTGGATCCACTGGTACACACCAGAGACCAAGGAGCAATCAAAACAATGGACCCAGACCGGGGAACGTGCTCCAAAGAAGGCGAAAACTGTAAAATCGGCCGGAAAAGTTATGGCTACCGTTTTCTGGGATTCACAAGGTGTGATCTACATCGATTACCTCGAGAAGGGTAAAACAATTACAGGGCTTTACTATGCCGATTTATTGGGCCGATTCGACGCCGAATTAAAGAAAAAACGACCCCATCTGGCGAAGAAAAAAGTGCTGTTTCACCACGACAACGCACCGGTTCACACGTCTGCCGTTGCCATGGCCAAATTGGTCGAATTACGCTACGAATTGCTGCCCCATCCACCGTATTCTCCAGATTTGGCCCCTTGTGACTTCATTCTGTTTCCTAAACTGAAAAAATCACTCGCCGGGAATAGATATGGATCAAATGAGGAGGTCATCGCCGCCACGGAGGCCTATTTTGCAGAGTTTGACAAAAACTATTTTTCGGACGGGTTAAAAAAGTTGGAGCATAAGGAGACTATGTTGAAAAATAAACTGTCACTTTTCCAAAATTTTCGTTTACTTTTTGTAGGCTAAGTATTTATTGAATGACCCTCGTAATATAGGGGAGCAGGAACATGACGCACAACTTGTTACCATGTATTCAGTTCATAATTCTGAACCCTCCCGCGTTGATAATTTGCGTCGCGTATTTGAAACATAAATTGCTGTTCATTACATTTTGACCGGGTAGGTAATAGGTAGGTATTGCACATTTCCATGAAACGACATTTTTTATTTTGTTTAGATAACTGACCAAAAATTTCTACGCTTGGGGTGCTAATCCTCGTGCTAAATTCATGGTTAGAGTTTTCGTCGATGACCCTACCACGTTGTATTATGTATAACAGGGGATTGTTTGAAGATGAAGAGTTTTTAGCTGTATGATTAATCTGACTACAAAGTTCTCCTTTTGTCTTCCCATCTATGTTGGAGTCATCGACCACTAGAGCTTGGCCAACGAAAGCTGACCACGAATTATTTTCTATAGAATGGAGACATTTTAGGACTGTCAATCCTAATTGTCAATGTCAATGAATCAATAAATTCGCAATGAATAATAAATAGTATCAATTGCGTTTACGTTTAGTATAAATTGCCGCCTTTTTTTTGGTCAGCTTTCGTTGGTCGGACTCTATCATCGAATCTTATACAATGAGCTGAATCAGAGTTTTACTTTAATGTAAAAGTACCGATATAATTTGAAGTTATTGTATTGGATTATCTATTTTAGCTTCTATAATTCGAACTCATGGAAATGATTATTTTCAAACATTTAATTTATTATAATTACTAGCTGCTGCCCGCGACTTCGTCCGCATGAAATCATAACTAATCCTAACTTCCTAACTAATATTATAAAGATACAATATCGCTCGCCATACAAATTCATCTTAAGATATTATCTTCGTCGTGTGTGATAGTCCATTGAATTAAGATAAAATATTATAGTATCTTAGCCGTGTGCAGCGCCCCTTAGTGAACTCCATTGCGGGTGACGTAAACTACGACAAACTTATAATTTGCGGTTGGTACAGTAATCGGGTCTAGGGATCGAACCGCAAAATTAAGTTTGTTTTTTATTGTATGTACTTTTCCGGGATAAAAAGTACCCAGTGTGGTGCCCAGGATATTAAACAATAATTATACTAAGTTTCATCGTAATCGAACCGGTAATTTATGCGTGATGCCTGAACAAACACCCCCTGCCATTTATTTTTTTGATATTTTCAATGTACAGAATTTTCACTTCTACAGATTTATTATAAGTATAGATAACGTCATGATTAAAAGGCTTTGCATTTTGATTGAATAATTAAATATGTAAAATGTTTTACAACTGGGTGGGTACTTACTTGAGCGGTAATCATTATAGCCACATAATATTGAAGTTAAGTTGATAGATTCCTGGAAAAATTCACAACACTTGAAGTGTTCTCTACAACAAAAGGAAAAATGTATAATATTGAACAAATGTTGCAAAACATCATCATGTTCACGGTTGTGATATTATTATTGCCGTAGATCACTTTCCCTAGAATCCATAATTGAAAAATATTATGATGGAAAGTATTCATCCGTGCAGAG
The DNA here is from genome assembly GCA_963669345.1 of Gortyna flavago. Lineage (NCBI taxonomy): Eukaryota > Metazoa > Arthropoda > Insecta > Lepidoptera > Noctuidae > Gortyna > Gortyna flavago. Next base: position 891,833 of record OY770147.1, on the reverse strand, counting down.
AATATGAGACCTGAAGCTACACTGACAGCAAAGGAATACCGAGTCATGCTATTGCAACAGCCATATCACAAACGTTTACGATTTTGATGAATGCGAGCACTAAAAGCGCATTCGCACCAGTCTGACCCAGGATTAACTAAACGTTATTCAATCAACTCAGCATGTGAAAATCCACTGCTGCACCTAGGCTCTAGGCTCTCCCAGGTTGCGCCACAACATCCTGTCTTCCGCCTTCTGAGTCTATGTCTGTCCCAACCACCATTTTAAGGTCGGTCAGTCCATTTAGCTGGGTGGAATCCCACACGAAGCTTGCCGATACGCAGTCTCCACTCCAGGACTTGTCTGCGTCAACTGAACGCTATTGCTAACACAGAAATGAGCTATACATAAACCCGTTTACCTCACACTAAGAAACCATAATCCAACAAAAAATTGGAAGCCTTAAACAATACTCGCCAGAAAAAATGGCACATCAGGATTTGGGAACAGTTTAGCTTCGTACAGCGTCGTCTCCGTCACTCATACCTGTACGAGTCTCTTTCCAAAGACCGATGTGTCAAACGTAACTAAACATGGACATAACGTCCCTTATCTTCGTATAAGTTGACCCGTAACCTCTCATTTCGCAACGCCCGGCCCTCGCTATCGCACATAATAGAATTAATTCATAAATCATGCTAGTAAGCGCATGAATGGCGGTCAACACACTCTCAATGAATTGCGTTTCAAACTGGTTACTTAGATACTTATGCTGTGCCTGTAGGGCTATGAAGGTTGGAACTTGGAATTATGCGTCACTTTCGCTCTTTAGAACGCCTGCATGGATGTGGCTACATGCTCTTTGACTTGCGACGCAAAAATGAAAAGCTTACGTGGAAATATTACTAAAGAGCTAACGTCGCTTGAGTTCGACTGCGGAATACAACATTTTAAAATTATTTAAGCACATCTTGTTAAATACCTAATTCTTGCAGATATTTATTCTGACCAAATAAATTAGTGTAATAGTAGAAGAAACCTACGCGTTAAGGCACTTTTCTGATTTCCTTTCACCAAGTAGGTAAACAACAACGTATGAAAACCACATTTTTATCATCAATTATCCCGCCCGCGGTTCTAATAGCCCAACCACACGAAGGATTTCGCCCGTTAATCCGTCAGTGTCGGGAGGTTGATGAATCGGCCCATTCTCTGTATTACACCCGATATCAGTACAAGATATGTATTAGATCCCTGATGCTGCGATACGTGAGGTAATGGCAGATACATTGATACCTACCCGAAAAGCGTTTTGCTAATACGTTTATTATGCGAATCAAGGAGTGGATCTGTGTTTCTCGGTAGCTTCAAACTGGGTCTGGGAGTCTTCAATCTTCAAGTCACAAACAAATGAGATACTTTTTAAGGTTCCCTACCCAAGGGTGGCATCCCTTTACTAAGCCTGCGCTGTCCGTCCGTCGGCGGGCTGTAACTCATAAACCGTAACACATAGATAGGCAGTTGAAATTTACAGTGTGTATTTCTATTGTCGCTAAAAGGGAGACCACCCCCTTTAATTTACATTCAAGAAACGTGTTTATTTTTACGTTTTTAGCCTTGTGTTACGGGGGTCGTCGTGTGTGAGCCCGACTCGCACTTGGGCGGGTCTTTAAAGTCTCGTGGTTGACCACTGTCTCATCTGGCGGTAAACAACGATGCGGTGGACGAGTGGTCGCTATTTCTAAGCAAACGTGCACAATTGTCGACGACATCATGCCTTACCTGATGGTAAGATGGAATAAGGGTTCAAAATCTGAGGCTAGGGCTATTTGAAAATTTCAGTTGAGTCAGAAATAAGCCCCAGCCTACAGGCATTTTTCCTAAAATATCTTAAGTAAATTCTTAACATGATAATGTTTCAAAGTTAATGGAGCAAGAAAAAAACGTAAAGCGAGGCTTTAACACGAGGTCCGTGACCTTTCGAAAGCATTAAGCCTTATGTATTTTCTTCAAGACGTTTATTGCTTAACATTGCTACTTTCAAGACATCTTTTAGATTGAAGATTCTACCCACATGCTCTCGAGATGACTGATGAGAATCTAGACAGAACTTTTTAAACCTACGCCTATAAACTGATAAAGAAATATCGGAGAAGGTAGGCTAACTTAGAAAGTTCATTGTTTATTTGTTCAACGGACAGGTGCAAGAGACAATTAAATAGACATAGTTCTTTCCAGTCCGGAAAATAAAGAATATTACACATAGGCAAAGCTGTAAAGCATAGCTAGTAGGAAAGTAGCCAGATACTTAAATTACCTGTATTGAATATGTCAAATATGGCGAATATATGAAACCTCTGTGGCATAGCTAGTCAGGAAAGTAGCCAGATACTTACATTACCTGTAGTCAATATGTGAAATATGGCAAATATATGAAACCTCGGTAGCCTGACTAGTCGAATGCGACATTTCCAACGAGTTTGATCGATCGTGATAGACGGCTCCAATGTAAAATGTGGGGACGTAAGCCGCGGTCGATATGATAAAATTTTACGATAAACATGTTGAAGGGGATCAAAATCACACTAAAATTATAAAAGCGATAGTTTGTGAGCGTGTTTGTACGTTTTTTACTTCTTCACGCACAAACGGCTGGACCAATTTTGATAAAATTTGGTTTGGAGGTAACTGACACCCTGGATTAACACATAGGATACGTTTTATCCCGATATTCCCTCGGGATCGACACTTATGCGGGTGAAACCACAGGGGGTGCTAGTCCTATTGTACATTATATGAATGAAACATCAATCAACTGAATCTTTGAATACTAGTAATGTTATTATGGGTGCTTGATTCAATTAAATGTTGAATGGAAGTGGACTTGCTCTTTCGTAAGAATTTGTACTTAATGTACTATTTTAGCTCCTTATTTGTGTATTTTTGATGTAGACCATCCATATTTGTTAGTAATTAGGATATTAACATTTTTTTGGAAAAAATGAAGTAAACCAAACATTACAAAAGGGCTCTAGGCTACAGTTTCTGAATTAAGCTGGCTTGTATTCGTCATGTTTTCTCGATTCGTGATGCGATCAGTCATGTTCCAGGCGCTAACGAAATTTCAATCTAGCCGTACTATACACAAACTTGCCAAGTTTGTGTTTTAGTTAGTTTGGTGTTATTTGAAACCCGCTGCACCGCTGCTTTTTTCTTTCTTTTTAGGGTTTCGTACCTTAAAAGGAAAAAACGGAACCCTTATAGGATCACTTTGTTGTCCATTTGTCTGTCTGTCAAGACCCTTTATTTCGGGAACGCGTGGAGGTATCGAGTTGAAATTAAAACTATATGCTCAGGTCTACATCACTCCCTTGAAGCTGTGAAAAATCAAACTTCTAATGTAAAAAAAGATACGGCCGTTTATGCCGCAAAAAACGTATATTTCGACACTTTCAAGGGAATCAAAATTTATAGGGTACTTCCCTTTGACCTAGAATCATGAAATTTGGCAAGAAGCAAGGTCATGTAGCACAAGTAAAGGAAAAATCCGAAAACAGTAAATTTAAAAAAGCCCCGTGATAAACTATTTACATACCTACAAATTTGTACGGAACGCTCGGTACGCGAGTCCGAAAAAATGTGTGCTGTTATAAAACCGCCGTTATGCTAGGTACTGGTTATTTTGCAAGCTATTAAGATATCAATAATTTGCCTATCTATAACCTTTACAGCTAACTCTAGCTTCATCATACTCCCTGCAAATGCGATTCATCAAAATACTTAATGATTTGCAACGTATTTCAAACACTGCTTGCAACTCTGCATTTCATTTTTAATTTTTTTCTAGGCGTCTGCTCGATAAGTTTATCTCGTTTGTTCGCGATATAAAAACTATGAAAGAAGTGTGCAATGCTACTTGCACAAAAAGATTTGTGGAGGAACTTGGACACCAAAGTTAAAAATATTTAAAAGGTAGATAGTGCTAACAATGCTAAACATAATCAGCCTATAATGTTCCCACACTGCCTGGGATTCAGGCCATCTCTCCGCGAGAGGGAGTGAGCCGTAATCCACCACGAGGACCCAGTGCGGGTTGGTAGATGTCACATGAATTTTTGGTTCTAGGACATGCTGGTTTCCTCAAGATGTTTTCCTTCACCGTTTTGAGAGCAGTAGTGATGAAATAATTTACATAAATAATAATAATAATTTATTTATTTATCAGATTACATGATCCATTATTGTTAGTAACAACAGGAACTTAATAACTATGTTAGTAAGTACGTGATTTAAATATAAATAAATAATAAAGTAAAGCGCCTGTGTAGGTTCGCACCTACGACATATCTCGAAAGTCGTTATCACTGGGTCGCCACTACTCCACTACAGTGTTCATGTCATGGTGAAAACATTAAATAACTGGAAATTAAACAATTTGAATTAATAGTTACGAATAGGTTGAATTACAGTGATTGTTAAAATTAAATAACCGAAATGTAAATTACATTTTCTGCGATTTAACGAAGTAATAACGAGAATTGTGTTTCATGCCTAATGTTTATTATATTATTATTTATAATTTGTTTATTTCGTAATATCATTTCAATTTTTAGTAAGTAGTAGCTGCTATCAGTGGCGATTTCTTTAACATTAAAATACTGTTAAAACTGCATAAAAGTTTCGGCCACTTAAGATTCTTGTGATAAGTGTTAGAATGCTGATAAAAAGCTTCAATTTCCTTCAAAATTAAACATTTCTGAGTCGAATTTATTTTGATAATAATACCACAGCCTCAAATGAAATAAAAAAAAAAACTTTAAAACTGTTTAAGGCACTTTCGATCGCTTCCACTAAACCCCCATGGATCAATGGCGATATTAAAGCCAGGCCAGGTGCAACCCCGCAGATGTGTTTACCCCGCTTGTTTCCATTATTTATCTTCAGTAAACCGCTGAGGAATATTATTCTTTATTATTTTTAATGCTATAATGACAGCCTAAGTATTTGAAAGCCTATAAGTAATGATGATTGAGGACCCTTTGACGGGGGAATGTATGAATTTCTCGTTTAAGGATCGCGAACGAAAGGGTCGTGGTTTTTTAAAAGACAGCATACATTCCTCATGTATGTGTAAGACTTGGTTTTTTATCTGGGTTTTGAAGCAAATTACATAAAAAAGTTGCCTGGGAAGTTTACACAAAGAGGTCGTAATCAGCTAGAACTTAGTTTTGAAAAAGTTTTAAGCTGAGTACAATTTTAGCACCCATATTATAATACGAATAATATTTTTTAAAAATGCGTGCACTGACTGGTTCCACTCAATCTATGTGGTTATTTCCTCAAAACTCCATTTCAGATACCAATCTACATGGTCTTCACATGATCTGCCTGGACTTTAAAAGAAACTGTGACCTCTGAGTTTGTTTCGGCCTTCTCAGAGTAGTCAGGAAACGCCGACCTCATTAATTTTAAGGGTTCCGTACCTCAAAACGAAAAACGGAATTCTTATGAGATCACTTCGTTCTCCGTCTGTCAAGACCCTTTTTCTCTGGAACGCGTGTAGTTATCAAGTTGAAATTAATATCAAATACTCAGGGCTGCAATCCCTTCAAGCAGCGAAAAAATCAAAGTTCTATTTTTTTTTATATGATTGACGTGTAAAAGAGTTTACTTAAATTAAATACAAACCTACTTACAGAAATCAAAATAATTTTTGCAGTTTGATACGGACGAAGTCCATGTTTACCAATAGAATTTTACAGACTAATAGGTATTACTATTTTGATAAATTTTAAATCTTTTATTGCTTACAGACTGCCTGAATCAAATAAATCCTTAAGCCTTATGCGACAAATCAAATCAAGTCATTTATTCAAACTAGGCTGAGAATCAGCACTTTTCGAACGTCAAAATTACAAAAGACAGTCCCCCAAAACGCCCGCCCTTCACCACTTCCTAGTGCTTTCGCGGGGGAGAAGATATTAAAACGACGTGTACGGTATTTGGCATAGAAATACCAGCCAATCCACCTCTACCAGACATATTCTCTGCTTGGTGTTATTCAAACAACATAAAAAACTCAAAATAATTCAATATTATTCATATGCAAATATCATCAATTCAATATTTTTAATGACTCAATCACAACACCTACATACATGTATTGACACAGCGAATTCCAGTCGCCATTACAATGAAAGACAGAAATAAAACCTTCGTGTCAATGACACTTGGTACTACGTGGTCCCTGGCTACAAAAGGCCACCCCTTAATTTTTTGCGGTGACGTAAGTAAGATACGATTTTGTACGGTTAGGTGGTAGAGCCGTACTGCCTCTGGCCAAAAGTGGCGAACCTTTACTTTTCCCGTGAGTCTTGGGTGTTTTAAAAGGCAGGTAAATGGTTCCTTTTGCAACGTTATGGGAATACTCTCGCTATGGCCTAAAACCCAGCGTCTATAGAGACTACTAATAGGGATGAGATACATCGTTTTTCATACCACAAACACGACAATCTGTTGAACGCGGTATAAAAAGAAAATTTTCATGATTAAACATTTGAGGGAGGCCTTCACTAATTACACGTCATTCATATTAAATTATCGTCGTCATTGATATTTAATTGTCATTAAACTATTCTGAGAAAGGCAATAAAAGCGAACACAGATAAAAATCACATCGATAACATGGTATCCCCTAGGGTTACAGAGGGCAGACGTCGGCCACTTTAAAAGCAGTAGCTTGCCATAACATGATGGATGGAAGAACCGGTCCTATGCCTGCTAATGATCACACGACCAGTTCTTTTAAAGGAGCGAACCCTGGCTGGTTTCGACGAACGGTAGGGTGGAGTGTCAATGACCCTTGCACCAAATAATTATCTGTAATATCATCGTAATTTTTTCCCAAAAATTTTGGAGTCAGCAATCGAGCCGGTAACGGCAGAATTTCTGTTTTTTACACACGGAGCGATTGTCATCAGAATCTCGTACCTACCGATATCGATATTAAAATGGCCTCTGCTAGTCACAATACTTAAATTTACGTATGTACATACAGCGCATAATGGAGAGTCAGCCCCGCTGTCACCTTGCGGGCTGAAGGCTTGACATGAAGTATGAAAGTTCTATAGTTTGTTACGATACGAGAGTAGAAAGACGAATCTGAAGAACCGATCAGAACAATTGCCTGTAAGGGCTTTCATATATTCAAGCAAAATGCGGCTTTGATTTGCCTTAAACAGAGCTTAATATTCTCTAATTGTATTTTAAATAGGCTGACCAACGTCAAGCTAACAGGCAATTTAAAAAACCTACTTTTGGCAATGTTTTTGCGAATTTAAATTGAAAATTAAAACGTGCCGCAGCGTGCAATCATCAAGGTGTTTACCACTGCTTATTGTAGTGACAGAGTATTTGGTTTTCATATCGTAATTTAAATAATTAGTTGTTTGAAAACATTATAATCACGACTCCGATATGTAAATATAATACGTGTGTGTATAAACGTTCTTGGATGAGTACGTGCGTCCGCGTGCTGCGTCCGTTGGGGTATTGCAGGAAGATTTACTCGTATAGCTGCATACTGCAGACAGTCAGGAACATTCTGTAAGTCTGATCAGTGAACAAGCTATCCAATCTAATATTTGCTGTGATTGAATGACAAAAATAATCAACAGCCAATCATGCAAGTTGCGGCGACATTCAGCTACAGATGAAATTCAATTGGCTTTCAATATCATACGTTTGACAGGACGACTATTCTGCAGTTACAATGCAGTGGGAACAATGCCGTAGCTGCAGGTGGTTACCAAATACTAAACAACGTGAGAATATCACTACTCTTTGTCCTTTATCCATCGAAAACGCGGTTAAATGCCATTTAAACGCGCCTGCTGGTTAACTTGAGCAAGACAAAGAAAGCAGATTTTCGTCGTATTACGATGTTAACTCATTAAGTTCCGCTAATGAGACACAATTGATTTTCTATTGTATCGTAACACATACGATTACGCGCGGAGCTTGACCGGTTAATGTTACTTCTTCCTATTCGCTGCTCCCATAACATAGCATAATCAACTTATAATGTTCCCACTGCTGGGACGCAGGCCTCCTCTCTTTGAGAGGGAGTGGGCTGTAATCCACCACACGGGCCCAGTGTGGGTTGGTGGATGTCGCATGTATTCGAATTTTTGGTTCTAGGACATGACTTACGATGTTTGCCTTCACTGTTTTGTGATGAAATAATTTACACAAAGTAAAGTACTGCTCCCAATTGATACTTATCAAACATAGAGTCTAAACTAGGCAATAACAAACAGCTTTATTTTACTATCCCTAGAGAGGACTTATCGCGAAAGGAGTGGCGGGAATTTGAAACCTCTGGGACAGGTTTCGTCGCGAAGAATCAAAAACAGTACACGGACGAAGTTGCGACTACTCAGTTAATCACAGTTTATTCAATTCATGTTTGCTTTTCAATTACGCTAGTTTCCTTGTCGTAAGCAGAGCTCCAAGAGCTCCATACAATACAATAGATTTCTTTGTACACTTTATAGCTTACACGAGTCACGTTTTTAAAACAATAAAATATTAAACATACCGTCAGCGCATGACATAAGTAATGATGAATGATAAAGTTGAGCCATTGCACATAAATTGTGATATTAGAAGACGTTTAATGACTTATTGGGATGGTCATATAAACTTGGGATGTCCCAGCGACGAGAATTATTCTTACAAGCATAATTTTGTAATTGTTTTACATTATTTATGTACCGTATGGATAGAAAACTGGATAAACGAGTATGGGAGTCAGCTTTTGATAGGTAATGTCTGCCGTCTATGAATATGTGAAATTCTAGAGGAAATACTGATACGATTTCGATTAGATCTTTATGATATCGATGCCTGTACACGGAACATAAAAACACCTCTTGCCGCGATATCATAGAGGTTTTTGTCTTTGCCAGTCAGCAAGGTTGTTCCGGGTAGAACTGTCCAGGGTGCCCCAGACGACATTTTAATTATCGCCAGTTTGTAGATGCTTGTTTAATGATACTCTTAAACCCAGACTAATGTTCTTCGTCACTATAATGGCTCCAACATGTAGCCAACAATATGCCGCCATGTCGCAGCGACACGGGTTACCTAAGGACGCTAACAGACGAGTAAAACACCGGTAGTCGCCGACGATACGAGTCGCTCATCTGTAACGCCTACCAATGCCTTACAATTTCAGGCCACACATGACATGTATTTTGCAACAATGACAAAGGCCTTACAACATAATACATAGGCATCAAAATGACATGTTTGCACAACAAGCAACATTGACAAAAAGGAAACACTGTTCCTGTATAAACAACAGTAATTTATGTATGAGAACACTGTTGTATCATGGGAGTAAATAGATAATATTATGTAAGTATACTTTTTTCTTCCTTGTTTATTTTACAATTAGTTGTAAACCTTAAGCAGATGTTTTGATCATATTGACTGCTGAGATAGAAAGCTATAGAAATAGATAATACATAATAGTTCTGGTAGTGGTACCAGAACTATCATATAACAAAGTTTTTAATTGTTTTTGGTGCAGAAGTTGGATTTTGGGCTTCTTTCTTATGGTTGGGTGTTGCTGCACGTTAGATTTGTCTTCTCATTATACTTAAACAACACAGGAGAGTGTGGAATATCACCCTTTTCAACATATTCTGCTTGTAGATTTTGATTTAGGCTTGAATTCTAATAGACTATACAACACTGTTTAAATTGGTTAATTATTAAAACAAAAGAGTGCATATTAAAGCACCAATTCCTACTAAAATTAATAGAATAACAGACCAGTTTTTAAAACAGAAAATGAAACAAAGAATGGGTAATGTTGATGGTACAGAGAACGAATAGCTACCCAGATAGACAACTGACCAGATGTGCAGAAGAAGACATGTAGTGCTGACCCTAAATATTATTTGGAATTAGGGCATGAACTTGGCAATAAGTCTTGCAACAGAGACTCACATAGGTAAAAAATATTAAAATCAGACTTCAAAGACAGTTGAAGGAAGGCTAAGTAAAACATAGTTTATGTATCTGGTTTTCATAGCATCTTTCTGCCTCGTTATTAGATACAATACAAATGTATAAAAAAATAATAAACCGCAGTTGGAAACTACGGTTTCACCCAGATAAGGCTCAATCTCGTGGAAATATCGGGATAAAAAGTATCTTATGTCCTAATCCAGGTCATGGTCTATCCCTGTGACAAATTTCATCCAAATCCGTTCAGCCATTTTATATAATAATAATAATAAATCTTTATTGATGAATATGAGACAACCATACAGAGCAACTTATTAATAAACCCAGTATATAAAAACATGGCTTAAAGTTATTTTGACAATAAAAGTAGGTTTGGTAGACTGTAAAAAAAGGTTTGGTTGTCTTTGGACTGTTTCGCCCTATCCCCTCGTACTAGTATGAAACTGTATTACGAGCGGATAGTCTTCCTCAACCTTAGAACAACAGATTCCCACAAGATTCCATTTAAAAGTCACATAGTTATGCAGATTGATTACATACTGTATAGGCAATAAATAATAGTACAGTTACATAATAGTACATTTTAGTGTGAAAGAGTAACATACAAAAAAATCAAATCTTTTCTCTTTATAATATTTACGAGTTTGGCAAAGCCACTACCCATTAGTATGTAAAACTCATTTCTTTTTTTTATTAGGAAACCAGGCAGAGGTTAAAAGGTTAATACCTAGTTTTAATGAAATCAGTGCTTAAATGCATATTAATAGAGGGACAAATACTTATTATGTAGGTAGGTACTATGTCATCATTTTAGACAAAATTGTAGTATGTTGATGGAGAAAAAGATATTTGGTTTTGAAAATAAAAATATAAAAGAGAAAGCTACAGTGAATAGCAACTTGCTAAGTTTTTAGAATTATTATGGTGTATCCGTCACAAGTATAATGCAAATAATTGAGAATTTTGCTAATTTAATAGAAAGTATGTTTATGAGAACAAATAGAGTTGAAAGCATTATCATGAGAATACCAACAGTGAAAGCTAAAAACAAAGGACCCATGTGTGTGGTCCGGTTACTTGTTTGTCTGTTCCTCACAATTTCCTAAACAGAATTGTGTATAACATGGAATTTAGAAGCAATAGGTTGTTTAACCATCTTAGATATTCTAAAAGAAAATAACACGCACATGAAACGGTCACGCGTTCGTTTCCACCAAGTGGTATGACGACGTAAATGATTGTTTTTAACATGTATGTACATGTAAACTGACATCGCAGATAACGACGTTTGGTAATGTAGTCAATATTTTAAATGCGCAAGAAGGGTCTGCCTCGCCGAATCATTACTAAAACATCTGTTACATGACTAACAAATGTAAAAACATTTGCATGATTTTATCGTTTTTAACGGAAAAAACTGGGTTGTGGAGGAAAGCAGGGCGTTATTGGGATGAGAACCTAACAGCTGTGGCGGGCGCAGCACCGGCGAGCCGCCGGCTCGCTTAACAGCCACGCCAATGAAAACCCTTTAGGCAAATAGGTTACAACACTGACGAAATTTTTCAACCAACCTATACTCGGCGGTTTTAAACTATATTAACATAAAAAATTAACACACTTACGTGATAACACAGATATCATCCAACAACAAGCGTCATAGCGATCCAAAAACTTGTATCACTGCATAAATAATCACAATTCAACAAGGAACATTTTGTACCATCCAACGTAAGATTACACAAACTACTTTTAAAACATTAATAACTCATAATATATTGCACAAAAACTTCCTCCAGGCACATACACAAAACAATGATAATATTTATAACGTTATTATCACAAATATAAACGAAATATCACAAACGGATATCACTTTTCTACTTGTCCTTGCGTTCACATAAATTGGCAGCCATCTTGCGTTCGTATGAGCAGGGAGAAATGTTGCCAGTGTTTGAAATTGTATTCCCAGGCACCCAGCTTTACCTTTAATTTTATTTTTGTAAATTTTTTTGTACTTGATTTATTCGCTATGTGAATTGCGTGAATTCATTACACGAATTACTTGTTCAAATAAACTGTATGTCATGCCGTTGTTTCAAGAATGAAACAATGAAAAAAATTATCGCTTTATTTACAAAGCAACTAGTTTGCTTTTTGCCGCTATTCGAAACTGAAGCAAGTTTTTAATTATATTCTTGTCATCACCCTAAAAGAAATGTTAAAACAAAACCGAGTCATGCATTAATTTCCTGCTTTTTTTAATTTATCGTGGGCCAGTCTAGAAAACTGTAAATGCTTTTTGGTATTAGTATTCAACATCATAAGTTCTTAGAAACAATTTGGTGGTGTTATTAGGTATGTGGTTTCAGCTATGTTAGACATTTACTAGGAACAACAGCGGGGTAATTGCGTAACTGACTAACGGTAGGAAAGGGCAATGGCTTTCATTTTGACTTTGGCTTTCAAATTGCGATCGATAGTGTGTTACGCAATTAGAGTGCAGCACCACCATTTGAATTAGAGAATACAATTTTATTGTTGTCCCAGATGATGACGTGATGTAATTCTGTAAATCAATCTCATTTTGATAAGACATCCCTCTAAAATTACTCAACGAACGATTTCCATGTCAAAAATTTACTTGGTACGTACTTTCATTTTCAAAATTTGAAATGTCTAGCATGCCATGGCGGGATATTAGGATAATGGTGTTTATATCATATAGGTACTAGATTTGACATATATTATTAAAATTCCCATTATTTTGGCCAATTTTGTTCGTATGGTAATAATGAACTATCCACAGACAATTTAATTTTTGTTAGTTCTAGCTTTGAATGAAATAGTATTGTACAGCCAACGACAATTTTCCAGAGAACGGTATTTACAAAAAAAAAAAACAATAAACGGCAAATAATTTTGCAGGATTATTTATTTAATACTTCAGGCACGAATATGTACAGAGGCGGACTTAATGCCATAGTATAGGCATTTTCTATCAGTCAACCTTTGGGTGATGCAGAGACAAACAATGGTACAGACATAAACCTATAAAAACTATGATACAATATATACCGAATTACATATAAATATAAGCCCAAATAAATATACATACATACATACAGGATTGTGAGTTCAAAAGCAAAAACTCCCATTTATTTATATACGATGAATGATTACTTATTTACAAACTTAGAAACCTGAAACACGAAAGTTTCATAGAGATTTATCATCTAACTCGTGTTGTTAAGAGTGGGTTGTAACAGGTAAAGTCGCATATCTGTTCCGCCTGTTCCTGTTCCACATAATTAACAGTTCCAAAAACCTGTTACAAAATAACAGGCTGTTATTTCATACTAAGTGTGTGGGAACAAACTATTGTGTGTTCTCTGTTACCACAGCTGAAGCACGTAGGTACTTCTCTTTCTAACTAAGGTGTTACACCGTTGCGAGAAAAGGAAAGAGCTTGGGACGGATGATGTAACAGGGTGTCACAGTGTATCAGTAGCATTTTTTATCTTATTCTAACTAAGGTAACTGTCATAAGCATGAATAGAGAAAAGCTTGTGATGTGACAAAGAAACTGAAAAAACAGCTTCTTTGTCACAATTACAATCTGTTATCTTGTGATACCTGTTATATTGAGCTGTTACTGTTACGATATACGTCTCACTCCTAGTGTCAATGTCATTTTATTGTAGTGTGTCAATAATGTAATAATATTTTTTTATGCAAAGCCTTATTTAATAGCCCGATTAATATTTTCAACACTAACCGGAGATCTACAACGAAAATCACTACCGTTGTACAGAGGCCAGCACATCAAGTTACCCCAATCTGTCAAATTTCTTTGATACCGTGAAACATGCCAACTTTGCCCAGATTTTTCGAATAATTTCAATTTTAATACGATTTTTCTATGGAGACGTAAGTATTTTTCTTTATCAGCTACAACTGTAAGATCATGTGGATGTGTTAGTATATCTAAATTTTGTATTATTCAACATTTAATTCAATATTTGTCCAATTTTGTTGGCGGGCAAAGATAGCTGGACTTTTAGCCAACTTTGCCCACATTGATTTCTGACGCAAATATGGTCTTTATACAGATGACATAAAAACCAGTAAAAGAATTTTGGTAAAGTTGGCGTTTACTTTAGGAATTTAAACGACACTATGAAACGTTTCTTATTAAAATGACTGGGCAATGTTACCCTGACATTTTTTCTCTTTTTCATACAATCTACATTTCGCCTTTTAAAAGTGCTAGGGTTGGTACATTGTAAAAATTTTACTCTGATTTTTTTTCTTTCTACAAAGAATATGTGTTAATCGCTTGAGGCCCGGGCGTGGCCAAACTGCCCAACAACAATAAAAGACCAATTGTGTCTCATTAGCGGGATTCAAAGAGTTAAGGTAAATATAAAAGAAAAATGTTTTACGCTTATTAGTATTTAATCAAATTTGAAATTACAAATAATACTTTTTTAAGAACTTATCTCACATATTTATATCATAATTGTTCATTAATATTATAACGTCTCACTGATTCACAAATTAAAGTCTGAACTTAAATAACTGGAGAAGACACGAAATAAAAAATGGTAGTAATCGTCTATATTTCAGTTATGTCACGTCTATTCTTTTTTTTTCTTCAGTGTAGTTATTATAAACCCTGGATCCAATTATTCGTCTTGACTTCTTCTGTCGAATTCGAGATTTATGTTTATTTTTCTGAAACAAACCATGCAACTCAACAAAAAATATTAGAAATAATAATACAATAAAATAAATACTTAAATATGTGAGAACACCTCACACACGGCCATCTGACCCCAAACTAAGCAGAGCCTGTACTATGAGTACTAGACAGCTGATATGCTTACATATATAGATTAAATAGATACTTATATAGGGAGACTGGTATTTAGTTACCGATACATAAACACATAATTGTAGGTACTCATGATAACAAACAACTTTTATTATGGGCCCAAACCTGAAATCGCGAAAAAAAAACAACTGCTCCCTACATTTTGATGAGTTGTTATGCGAACATGAATGTATGTAACTGATTTTTTTCGCGTTTTCTGGTTTGGTCCCATAGCAAAAGTGGTTTGTTATCATGAGTACAATCATGTGTTTAAGTATCGGTCACTAATTACCAGTCACACCATGTAGATAAATAACATCCAGACACAAGACACAAGACAAACACAAATGCTCATCACACGAATGTTTGCGCTGGGCGGGAATTGAACCCGCGATCCTGTATTTCGGAGGCAGTCATACTAACAACAAGGCTACGGGGCCGACCAGTAAAATGATAGTAAAAAAGTTTTAATTAAAGGTAGTGTGGAGCAGGTACTCACTCAGTACCCAATAACTAATGTCATCTTTGAATTTTGTTACTTAAATACCTATTATGTTTAAAATTAAATAAGCTCAGCAGTAGCCATAAAGTAAAAAATCGAAATAGAAGTTTTCGGAAAGTGCCAACCCTAAGCCTTTTTTGATGGCGGGCAATGTTGTCAATCGTAGGTCGGAACATTAATAGATAACTTTGCCCATCATCATAACTTTAGTTTTAAAAGAACCTGAACAACGACACTAACAGTAATAAACTCCACAAATGATTTTCTATAATATGTCATAAAGTAAACTAACCTGTGTTTTCACCATCTCGCAGAATGCACTTTGAAATTTGCACTAAAATTTGCCCGCAAAAACACGCACCACACTCAACGAGTTCCAATAACTTACTAAGCGACGTTAGCAACAAACACGATAGTCAGTATTGCCATACATATAACCTATTTTCCACGAAAGTCAATCAATGTTGTCATAGTATTAAGATATTTTTGCACATCAAAGATATGCTTAAACATTGTTCTTCGGGCAAAGTTTCCCTTAGGGGCAATGTTGGCATATTTCACGGTAGATTTTCAACTTTATTAAAAAGGAAGAAGGTTCATATTCAATTGGGAAAATTTGACAGATTGGGGTAGCTTGATGTGCTGGCCTCTGTACATACTTTTTTTTTAAGAATGTGAAATCATCAAATGACTCCTCCCGCTCTTGGTGGAGCGGGAGTGTCAGACTCTTACTGACTAAAACCAATCCATGTTCCTTCCTTAGCCCTTCATGTTCCGGGGCAGCGGTAACCCTTTTGGACAATCCCGCTGACCCGCCAGGCTTCGGCCCTATCGGGCCCCTAACTACCGGAAAACAGCCAAGTCTATCCTCAGACCATTTTGACGTGATAACGTCTTATAAATTGATGGACGCCGGCTGCACGCACAAAAAAGAATGACTCATTGTCACGTTCCGCCTCAGCCGAGCGTGCACGCGGGAGCGCGGTACAAGCGTTAGAGAGGCACGAGCGGCCTAAGCTCTATCTCATATGACGTTAAATTACGTAAAATTATCGTCTTTAAACCGACTTTACAGACAACCAATTTTTTTTATTTGGTCTGAGAGTCTGTCTAGATGGGGTAGCCCGAATTTAATATTATAAGCCGGGTTCAAGGCGATTGGCACACTGCTGCGTGTCACGCAGCGGTGTGCGGGATACGGAGCCAAATTTCACGCACGTGAGTGCGTTTTTAACCGACTTCTAAAAAAGGAGGAGGTTCTCCATTCGGATGTTTGTTTTTTTTTTGACGCCTGACAGAATACTAAGGGCAAATGATTTGAAGGCTTTTGCTATGACAATCTCTGCAACAAGTTTAACAACAATGCATCATACGAACTAACACGTAATACCAAAAACAAACTGTAAGTCTTGTACAAGTCGTGGGCAGCAATGTGGCAGAATAGTTCGAAACTTAACACTTTAACAATAACAATAAAACTTGTATTGTGTCTTGTTCAGTGTCCGGCTGAGGGCGTACTACGCCAATATTCAACACGCCATCCAGCAGAAACCTTGGTTTTTTAAATGTCTCAAATTGTCCAAATTAACTGTTACACTTACAGCGTGTAAGTTTAACAGTTAATTTGGACACTGTGACTTGGTCACTGCTGCAGTCCAGTATTCCTGAACAAGATCAGTGTTTGTGACTGTTCCTTGTGCGAATGAGGTCTTGATGATGGTACTCAGGACCATATCTTTTTCTCATGTCCTTTAAATTCTCAATCCTGTGACTTGAATCATAAGCTTTCTAAAATGAAATCCCCTTATGACGCTGGAAGAATTAGCGACATCGGTTCAGATGGCAAAGAAAATAAAATATTAACACCATTTTCAATGAGCTTTAGGTGCAGCGCAGACGACAGACTATCCGTGACGCACTTTTTAGTCTGTGAAAATAGAACCTATGCAATTATTTAGCAGTAACGCACACGCCGCGCACACGACGTGTGTGCGTTACTGGGCTTTCTACAAACAAATAACCTCAGTCAAACCCATGTCTCCATGAACATGCTACAATTCACATTTTTTTTGGAGCAACATTATTAGTGTTCTGATACTGTTGAACCCCAATGGAACATCTGTGCCAGCAACTCCAGAAAGGATTGAGAGGAATAAAATATATTATTTGAAACTGTCCCCTTGGGATCAGTACTTATCTCAAGAGTTATCCATCACAACTTCTGAAGGGAGGTGGGCTGGTTCGAATAACCACCGACGGCCGCCATGGCCCACGCACAATGGTCTACTTGATGGACTATGTGTGGAAACCAAACCCTATAACATAGGGGTTCTATGTTATAGGGTCACTAACAACAGCCTTCAAACGCACTCGGAAAGCACTAGAAGCATTGGGAACTCAACATAGTGACTACTTGATTTTATATCAAGACCAGTGAGAAGTCCTAGGGTATGCTATGGAACTGCTACAATACATAACTGTATGATTTTCTAATATTTTCGACAAGTGGAATCACTGATCATTCCGGGATCCAACTTTTTATTTTATCCTACCTATTTAATATTACAATACATTAATAAAATTCTACTTTACAAATATAAGTAATTTGTTTTCTCTAAAATTACATGATTTTCAATGCTCATTTTATAAAGTTTTGCTCTGTGCTCAATCTCTTACTTTACAGTATTGATTTTGAGGCAGTTTTGTAGCTCAAACATTTTGGTAAACCACTGAGATTTGTTACAGTTTACAGAATTTTATTTTGGCATCTTTGCAGGATCTCGACATTGGAGTTTTTGGCTGTTCAGGCAGCCAAATTATTTGTGTATGTTTTTCTTGCATGTTATAATAAATGTAGTGTGAGTTGTATTTTTAATACCTAAAAATAATGTATTGTATATAAAAATAAATAAAACAACAAGTTTGGCAGTATTAGTATTTTTCCTAACATGTATTTTATTTTTTCCCATTATATTACTTACAGACCACAGGTCTTACAAATATTTAACTTATAATCGAACTTAAATCAACGTTACAGCGAACATAAGTTACCAATGATGAACAGGCAAGTTTAAATTTAAGTTTAATTAAAATGCACTTTTTTCTGAACGATTTTTCTTTAAAACATACATCATAATTATCACAAAATATTAAACTAGACCTTCTAAAACGAAGGTGATTAAAATTTATTTAAATGGGTACTTTTTTTTTTGTTATTCTCATATCAACTTAGATTTAGCCAATAAACAAATTAATGATTTAAAATCTAAGAAATAAGTACCGGGGTATCATAGGTTGGAATGGCTGTACATTCCTGAAATGCATTTGTCAGATGGAGTCAAATATTAGTGACTAGACAATCACACACACACACACAGAAGGGCACTTCTTCATACGCAGGCGGCGCGCGCTGCGGGGAATGATTTCGCGTAGAAATTCATCGTCATCTTGTTCCGAGTCGGTCGGTCGTGGTACTCATTTCACTAGACCAGGACTTTTCGGGTAGTCGCAGGGCAGGAATATGTGCATCAACTTGTCTATCTCGCCGCGGCACAGGGGACAGCGGTTGCATCTGGAAAGATGAGAGACAAAAATAAATAATCATGTCTTATTAATAATAATGGAGAAGAACATCGAGTGAAAAACTAAAATATATCTGAGGGACTTTAGAGCTATCTATGATATGAGGCCATGAGAGCCAGAGTGGCCTAACTGTCATTTTTTCAATACTGATTTTAATTGATAAAACTGCTCTAAACGGTAAAAGTCATAGCGCCACAATGGCCTAAAATTTAGTACAACATTTTTTTCAGAGATGGCATTATTTACCATCTTAGCCTATCAGCAATTTAAAAAGTTTGGTAGCGCTATACTGGCCTAAGTGAGTTAGGCCATTTTAGCACTATGGCAATACCAATTGCATTGACATTACTTTGACGTTAGGCCAAACTGTCAAAATTTGCCGCGTTTTTTGGATTGTTTCTATTGTTGATCGAAGGTGTTATCTTGCTATGAATGGTACTTAAAATGGAAAATATGGAAGCTGGAACCTCTAGTAATGTAGAAAACACAATGCAAGGTAAGCAAAACATGATTTTGATAAAAAAAATAGTCAGATTGAGTGTTGTAACTAATTTTCTCAGTTTTTGCCATTTTATATGCAAATAATTTTACTTTCAGAAATCTTTGGTGTAGATGAGGAGGACCCCTATCAAGATTCAGGCTCTGAGTATATGCCAACAAGATCGCCATCGCCAACTGCCTTGAATCTACTTGATATTTTAGCAGATAACCATTCTCCAAATGACATTTGTTACCCAGGAAGCCCTCAAAATGATCAAGAGCAACGGAAGCCAAGAAAGCGAGTTCGACAGCCAAGTAAGTGGAAAAAGAATATCCGCAAGACAAAACGCTCTAGAGGGGAGGAATATGTGAATACAAAAGGTAACACTGTGCTTTCGAAAAATATAAACACAGATATTCCATGTAGATGTGGATTAAAATGCCACGATAAAATTGATGCTGCACAGCAAAAAGAACTCTTCGATAGGTTTTATGCCATGGAAAATTTTAGTTTGCAGTCATGTTACCTATTTTCATTGGTAAAAGTGTTACCTAAAAAAAGATGCTCTTTTCTCACTGATCGCCGACAAACTGAGTCTAGACGCTCCAATACCCGAGTATATACTGTTCCAAATTCCAATGGATTGTCTACTACGGTATGTAAAGAATTCTTCAAGAAAGTATTTGCAGTATCTGATGGAAGAATAACCAGAGTTTTAAAAACGAAATTGTCCATTCCTACACCACCTATTGATAAAAGGGGAAAGCATGTTCCTGTCAATAAGACATCTGAAGAAAAGATTCAAAAAGTAAAAACATTTATTGATAAATTCCCTAAGTATGAATCACACTACACACTACACAAGAGTATGAACAGAAGATTCTTAGCTCCAGATCTAAGTTTGCCAAAAATGTATTCCATGTACTGTGATGATACTTCAGAGTCAGAAAAGGTATCAGATTTTATGTTCCGGAAAGTTTTTAATGAACAATTTAATTTATCATTCCATGCACCTATATCCGATTCATGCAAGAAATGTGACAATCTGAAGATTAAGATAGATGCAGCTCATTCACAAGAAGAAAAGCACCAGCTTGTGTTACAAAAAAAAATACACCTCTCAAAAGCTGACTCTGCTAAAGATAATTACAAGAAAGATAAGAACCTTGCTAAAGAAGACTCAGATGTCACTGTCATTGTATTCGACCTAATGAAAACATTGCCTACTCCAGTAGTGTCAACGGGAGTGTGTTATTATAAAAGGCAGCTGTGGACGTATGTACTAGGCATACATGATGCTGCAAATGACAACGCAACTATGTGTGTATGGGATGAAACAGTAGCCTCGAGAGGACCACAAGAAGTAGGATCTTGTTTATTGCGATACATTAAAGAACATGTCAAGACCAAGAGGTTAATTTTATATTCTGACCAATGTGGTGGCCAGAACCGCAACATAAAAATGGCCACTCTTTGTCAATATATCACTAGTCATCCAGACTATGTTGTGGAAAATATAGACCATAAATTTTTTGTCAGTGGTCATTCTTATTTGGCATGTGATCAGGACTTTGGATTGATAGAAAAAAAGAAAAAATATTTTAAGAATATTTTCATACCTGATGATTGGATTGAAGTTATAAAGGCTGCAAGAAAGAAAAATCCCTTTAAAATTATAAAAATGACCAAAGAAGATTTCTATTCAACTAAAAAACTGGAAAATAATATTACTAATCGAAAAGTCACTGCAGAAAAATCAAAAGTAAAGTGGCTAAGTATTCAGTGGCTCCTTTATCACAAGACCCACCCATTCATTATATTTTTTAAATATTCGAATAATGCAGAGGTCCTGTTTGAAAATGTGGACTTGAAGAAAAGAAATTCTATAGCTTTAGCAAATTTACAGCTTGATCTTTTGTATCCAGCGGGAAAACAAATAAGTGTGGAGAAAAAAAAGGATTTGGTGGAACTTCTCCAATACATTCCCCCTGTACTTCATGACTTTTATAATAATATTAAGGACAATGCTTCAGTAAGAAATGATTTGCATGTGGAAGATGAAGAAATAGATAGCGATCGATGCATCTAAGGAAGGTTTTTTAATGTAAGGATACTTTTATTATAATAAATACTTTGGACTAACTGCTTTTTTTTTTTCAATAATTCTAAAACCCAAATGCCAAAGTGGCCTATCTAAAAAAAAAAAATATATTATGGTGCCTAGGGTTCACATGATTCCTAAAAGATAAAGAATATTACATATTAAGAGATTGGAGCACCAAAGAATAATAAATAATATTAAATTTGTAAAGTTATTTTTTTTTTTAATCTTGGCTTGTGTTTTTTCCTTACTACTGAAAACTATTGTTTAACTAATTAGGCCACTCTGGTTCTCATGGCCTCATATCATTCACGGAAGAATAGCATAGCATGAGACGTTTGTTTTAGTTTAGTTTCATGACACAGACAATCCGAATGTTGGGACAGCAAACTATCTAAAGATATTATAAAGTTTGATTACTCTTAAAAAAAAATTGCTCTTACAAGCTTCAAGCCTAAAAAATAAGTATTATAAAGTAGGTTTGTGTACATACCTGGGAGCACATTCCCCGCAGCAGACAACATGTCGGCACGGCAAGAACAGCGTGTCGATCGGCGCGTCCATGCACACGCGGCAAGCTAGGGCTTCGGCGCGACAACCGCCGCTGTGAGACCGGGATCGGGGCTCCTGTGGACAAAAAGAGAGGCTTATTAGCGAGTGTTTGATAGATACGTGAAACCCAGTCGCGTCTTTACACGTAACTGTAGTAACTTGTACAAAAACTGACTTCGAACCAGTGTCCAAGTTGTTCCTCTAAGACCTTTGTCGTGCTCTGAATAAAATTCATGAACAAACGCAATGTCTGGCTCGATGCTTTGGGCTGGGGCTTAAATTAGAACCGATTTTGTAATTATGACAGACGAGTTTTTTGCTCGGTGGCTTGGACTTAGTCAAAAGCTTATAAATCAGCAGTTAAGTTTTAAGAAGACTTCTTACCTTATGTTCAGCCCCGGAGCTAGATCTCCTGCGCGCGCGCGGCTCGTGTGCGGCGGCGGCGAGCGCATGCGCGGCGCGACGTGCACGGTCGTGCACCTCGCGACATGTGCGGCGGATGTCGAACACGTAGCGACGGCCTAGAGTCGTGGAGTCGTTGAAGATTGACGCTATCGTGCCCTGCAAGAGGAGGAGAGAGATTGTTAGTATTATATACTGCTTGGAAGCCAAGTAATATTGGACTAGGTAAGGCTGAAGAACTGTGAGAGTAGTGGTTGAGCAAGTGGCTGCTGCGGTATGTATCAACACAAATTATAGAGAAAAATACTTGAAGATACTTGACAAGCGCACAAAGATATACTGCTTATTTCATTAGAAATTTCACCCAGCAGACCTATCAGGAGTGCGAATGAGAAACGTGAAGTGTGTAAAAGAGAAAATGGAGGAAAACTTAATTGTTTGGTATGATGTGTCGGCTAGTCGGGGGTTTGTTTTATGGCCTGCAGATTGTTACGGGTCTGTGTACTTGTGTCTGAGACATTTGTAATTTTAAAGCACCCGTTATCGCTTTTGTAAATTCTTCTATAAGCGTCTGGAATACTAAACCACTAACAATAATCAAAGGCAAGCTATATTCATGGAATCCTCTCCGATACCGACAAAATCAGATTTCATCTGCAAACGGATTATATGATTGTAGTTATGAGGATTTCCTATTGCCTAAGGTATCCTATTGGTTAGAGTGAGAATGAGGTGACTTGCGTTGAGGAGCCAACGAGGCATCGAACGCGCGGATGACGAACGAGAAGTCAGGAGATTCGAACTCCTTCCATTGCACTTTTAAAATTTTTATTTGCGTTTTATTTACCGTACCTATCCATCGTGCATTATTTTAAACGATATGCCCAATCTTTCATGAAACAATAACAATTTGATGATGAAAGATTTTTATTATTCTCATGCAACAAAGGCATTGTCATAATCTTTTCAAGTAAACCTATCGTTATTTTTAATCTTCTCACGCGATATATTTTAAAAGAGTTATCTAAATTAGTACCTAGTTTTTAACTTTATTTTCACATGACGGACAATAATAAGTAATTGTATGTATAATGGTGGATATAATTAATCCAACTACGAGTAGGCAGGTTTTTACATACTTAACATTATTATTTCTTATCCTGTCACACGAAATACAACCTAATTCATTATTTCAGTCGCAATCGCGAATACATAATCAATTATTTCCCCGAAGTCACTGAATCGTTTAGTGGTCCAAAGTCCAGTGTGGCAACACCTAACGAATGTTGTGTTAACGAATAGTGAGAGGTCACGAATCGCTCCCATGTATAGGTATTAGGCGATTGGGCGGGACAAAGTCCAGACTTGTTTTGGTCAGTCTAACTATTGCTGTAATTTATTTCATGTAGATTGTAGGTATGTTTGCCATTGACTGTATGTGGCTCACCACATACACGAACGAACGCGAGAAATTTTATCGTATAAAAGTTAGGTAGGTATTTTTATTTTATAGATGTCATAATTACCTATTATAACTCAGTAAAACATCGTGAGGAAACCAGCATGTCCTAGAACCAAATAATTCGAAGAAATGCGAGTGTGAAATAATGAACCTTTAAATAGGTTATTTTCAATAATATTGGAATTTGTACGTTACTTTCAAAGTTCCGATCCAATAGTGTTGGGTATTCTCCACAAGGTTGCTAACAGAAAGGCTGGTTACGTGACTCGTAGCAATACAATACAATATACCTAGACACTATTGCTTCATTTAATGTAAATGATTGTTACATTATCGGATTGTTACTAGTTTTTTAAGAACAAAGTTGAATGTGCCTGAAAATTCACAGCTACCTAATATATCCTTTCAAATTGGAACTTGGAACACCAATGCTGAAGTCCTAACCTTTCGCCAGAAACCGAGCATAAATCCAGATTCCGGCCTGTTACTAATAAATTCCTTGGAAAAACCCAATTACACTAACTAACATGTGGATTAAAACCAGGACCCCTACGCAGTCGTGCTTGAGGCAACTGGCAGTCATACTTATATAACAGTGCAGCCTACGAGAGAATGCGTTTTTGACACCTGTCAGTATCATACAAACGAACACGTGTTTTGCGAATTTGATCTATAATAGCTATTTGTAGAGTTGTCGCACTGACAAGTGTCAGAAACGCATTCTCTCGACCACTCTCGACGGCCGGGCTGTGATAGTCTATTTGGCTTGTTCAGCACTGAAAGCCAGAAGAATGTTATAATCGATTCGAAAAAAAAAATTAAGCAGCGCTGAAAGAAAGCATTAAAAAAAAGAAAATAATAAAAAAAAAATAGCTCACTTTAAGATCCCTAATAAACTGCTCAGTGACATCGGTGCGCACAGTCTCGCAGCAGTAGAAAGCGTGTTTCTCTGTCACGGCGCGGTAGACGGCGGCTGCCTGTCCAGACGTGGCCATCTTGACGTGAAGAGTCGCTTCATTGCCTTCGTCGGTGACGTAGGACATCTGGAAGTTGCGCCGGAATGGCTGCGCGCGGTGAATCGCTGTGTATGCGATGCTGGAAGGAGAGAAAATGGGGTTTAGAATTTGTTTTGAAGGAAGATATTTTCTGTTTTTATCTCATGGTAATAGAGGCTTTGGAAGTTAAGAGTTGGGGTACCTCTTGCTAGATTTCTTGTGCAATTATTTAAAACAACTATGTATCGACGATATTAAAAATTCGCTGACGCGTCTCTCTTGATAATCCTGCCGCTGCATCAGCAGTCTAGTCACCAGTTTGCTTAACTTTTTTTTAATGATGTCATAATTAGTAAACAGGACAAGTGATTTAAGTTATTCGAGGCCTATGCATCTCGCCCATATTGTCAAAGAAGTATTGGTTAGTAATAGAGGCTTTCAGCGAATGCTAGTTTCATCCGGGGTCATAGTGTAGAAAACTTTGACTAGGTTTAGGCTCAGGTTTTTCCCAAAACTCAAGCAGTCATCTTGATAATACCTACCTAAAGTCGGTATGTTAATGTTCCAAGTCCAACTAACAACTTCCCCGCAGCGACGAAGGAAAATAAAATTATAAAAGTGATAAGCCAAAACAAAGAAATTCATACATATAGGTCGAGAGATTTCTTCGAAAAGAAACGACAATACGTACAATAAAGAGTCCTATCTTATCATTCGCAAACATTAGTATTATCAGAAATTCAGAACTATGATAATTATGCCTAAGAGACGAAAATATTGTAATAAACGGATGGAAGCAGCTCCACCTACTTATAGTAATGCCTATTAATTACATTTATCTCGTAAATTACTGAGTAATTGAGTGGAAACAATGCTATCGGGGCGTGGTTGTTAAACGAAATGGGTCAAAGAGTACCTACTACCATTAATTATTGAACGTGACGTACCTATATCATGCATGTCCCTACGTTACTCTTTTTGTAATGTTGTGCAATTTATGTTTTCTACGACAAAATGTCAGCTAACTGCGTCAGCCCATTTTAATATTGTCGAAAGGTACCCATGTGTTTTAAGTAATTGCACAATAGATCTAGCTTTATTTACTTAGTTTGCAAATAGGAAAAAGAATTATTCAGCAGTTTTTTATGCCAACTGTCTACAGCGCAATGATAGACAAAAAAGATGTACGAAAGGCACGTTTTGCATGTTTTTAGCAAAATCTAATTCTGCGCAAGAGCATCTACAGTCGAACAAAAGATAATTTTGAGTACCTATTGCTATTTCAAAATAGTGATTCCGCAAATTATAATGAGTACTTATGTGATAAAGTGTATTATATTTTGCTGAGTAAATATTTTTAAATATTCTTGGTGTATTTGGGTCCGTGATGTCATTTTAATGAATTCAAGAGCTGTCACCGAAAACAGAAGCGAATGTACTCATTGTCTTGACCTGTTGTTACCGTGGTTCTTCCTGACTTACTTAGAAGAATAATAAGTGGAGTTTACACTCGAAACTTGTACGTTTTAAAACGATTTTATTTAAATTTAATAAATTAGCTTTGTTACTTAGGTTAGCGGGAAGGACGTAAATATATGATTTCAAATGCATTGCATATTTTTAAGATATTTTTGTCATGGCTTTCACTTTTCAGTGCATTTTTTTCTGAGTCTCAGGATGCTGAAATTTCCAACACCTGCTTGCATACGCTACCTATTGGGAAGATAAGGAACTGACCTTCTATTTTGGCCCTTTACAAAGAAAAACTAAGCAAAAAGATAAAGAATGAACACCAACCTTTGCTTCTCAACTCCGATCTCATGATCTCCATTGCACGCTGGTCTGTACACCACGATGCCATGTGGTCCAACCCCCACACAAGTGCTCAGTCTGCACCCACAGCCTCCACCACTCTGTCCAGATGTAAGGCATCCCACCGTCGCTCCCCCATCGATCTCCTGCTCATCCCTCGCCCTAGGCTCTTCGGCCTGTTGTCTATGATACAACAAGTGACTGTACAAATTGTGAGCATTATTGTTAAAAGTCACAGGCTTGCAAAAGAACAGCTCCTCCCCAAACGACTCCAATTTCGAAATCTCTTTCAACAATCTGTACTCGGCCTGCGAAGCTCCCATTCCGGATATTTCGCAGTGGTATTCAATGATTTTGTCGACATGATCTTCTGGTCGTTCGCCTTGAGGGCCGATTTTGTCGCATTCCTCATAAATGTGTGTTGGGGGGAGCTCCGGCTCGCAGTCTCCTGTCTCAGCTTGAGCAATGTAAGCGATGATCCTTCGGGCGACTTCTAGGTCAGCTACAACTAGTCTTCCTTCAGTAAGGTCAAGTTTAGCGTGGAGGTAGAACTGATGGCGGGTGGGTTCATTGATGAGGAGGTGGGGGGGCACCCAGAACTTGACACGGAGGTCGAGGCGCCTGCTGGGGATACGGTGCGGGTCGAGGGGGTTGCGCAAGTTCAGCCACCTGCCGGGACCGGAGACTGGGGATACGCGGAGGCCGAAGTAGTCCGCTTCGGCACCGATCTCCAGTTTCTCGCATACCTGGAACAAAGAACATTTACATCAGTTCCCTTGTGAATTTGGACGACTATATTACGTATAAACCCCAATTACTCTGTACAACTTTTACGAAAAAGAAAGCGAGATTTACACGTGATACCTAAATAACAGGCCCACATCCATATGACCATCCTAAAACAGGATCTACAACATTAATTGAGTAGATTGCTAACTTTCGTAATACACTATTTGGTATTTGCCAAATAATAACATAGTACGGCCAGTATAGAGACAATAGTCTACAAGTCGACCGACCAATTTGGTAAGGTTATGAAGTGAAAGTTAGCAACCAAAAAACCTATTATTAGGAGCTATTTATCAATGTTGAATACCTCTGGGTCTCGCTGGAGGCTTTGGGGGCCTCTCAACAAGCCCACACAAGGTAATATGTAAAAAATCTTGTCAAATAAATGCTTATTTGGTCTATTGCCATGTGCTAGGATGCCTCAACCGTAAAGTCTAGCTGGTTTGCAAATCTATAGGATCTTCACCGATTGCATTTTTTGGCTGAACCATATTCCATTTTACATAAAGCTTCTTTGCATATCTGTTATAATTTATGTCAACTCGAGTCAGTCAAGTTATTCCAAATGTTCATTAAGTAGGTACCATATTTCCTAGTAAGCAGTACTTAACTGCGCATATAGTGTCAACAACAACGAATACTAAACGGAGGCATGGAGCATTTACTTATTAGTAATTACGCATTATTGTATGTATTTACTTATGCACTTGTATTGCTTTTGCAACAGCGAAGTAGGTAAATAATTTGGCTGCTGAGGGCGCCGAATCATGTTTGTGTCAGGGTAAACCTTAGAATAATAATTATTGTAGGGGGTAAACCTACTAAGATTATGCATGACAAAATTTCATATTTTTTGCATTTACAAGCACATGGCTGATAGCAGTTGCATGATTACTGGAATTACTGTTTTTGTGCTACTATCGTACCAGATGTGTGAAAATGAATCCATAATTAGTTACAGCACATTGCTGATATATGATAAACATTGCATAGTAACTGCAGTTCGTTTAATATTGCCCACATGCTGGCATCCATTGTCAGATAACAAACATTACTGCCATGCGGGTAGGCAGAAAACACCACATAGGTACCTTCAGGGAAGGCAACGTCGATAATCCATTCATTGATTAATTTATTTCTACGGATCATGAAGCATAACCATAACTAACAATTGAATTGTCTATGCCATGTTCACGTTCTGCGGCAAAACATACCTACGAAGTTGAATCAACATTTTACTTACAAACTACTTTTGTTATGATTCTCCCGTCTGTATTGAATATGAAAACATTGTGGTCTCCCCCACACCCTGCCAACCTGCTGTTGTTTTTAAATATACAGAACATAACCGCTCCTTATTGAGTGTCTGTAATCTAATTTTGTAACGTAAACGTAGTAAGGAGTCTTATCTAATACAATCTATTGATTGGATCTTTAAAATGTTTGACTAGGGTTTTCAGCATTTTTGATAGATTTTTTCATTGGAGTCAATGACAGTTTTGGTATATTGAGGGTAGATGTGTGTGTGTGTGTGTGTGTGTGTATTGTGTTATTTATTATTTATACTTTATTGTACACCACAAAAAAACATAACAAAATTTTTTTCTGCGATCTCTTCCAGTCAACCATCATCATCATCTATTAGCCTTCATTTTGGTTTGCAGAATCGTGCTATGTTTAGTTAATCCAAAACAGAGTTAGATCGAATTAATTCATTCCGTTACGTGGTACTAATAAAATCGTAGATTTGATCTAATCATCACCAATTTGACCAACACCAATTATACTACTTCTTCTCCCCAACATGTATGTGGTCAAAGTCCGACTTCCAATAAAGTCTTTGGCATTTTACGAACTCGTGCATCCATGTCAGCTAAATCAATTGTAAACTACAATAAAGTAATTGTATCCCACCATTCTCATTGACACCTTATCTGCGGCATCACGTTGCGAACTCCTGCGCAGCCTGTAGTAAATATTTGTCATGCGATATCGTGTTTACGTATCAAGAATACCATCATGTGAATTAGTTCCTTCATGTTTGCTGGATGCATAAAAACAAGTTGAGGCAGTTGTTGCTTATTTATGACAACAGTGCATATTATGTAAATGATACTACTGAATTAGTTCAGCAGTATCATTTAAAGAGCAGCAGTTTCATCCAAAGATGAAAAGACATGAAGGTACGATTCTAGGGCAGCGGGATTGTCCGAAAGGGTTACCGCTGCCCCGGAACATAAAGGGCTAAGGAAGGAACACGGATGGGTTTTAGTCAGTAAGAGTCTGACACTCCCTTCCGCTCCACCCAGAGCGGGAGGGGTCATTGGATGATTTCCCATCCTTAAAAAAAAAAAAAAAAGGTACGATTCTATAAATATGTATAAGTATCGCAGTACTTACATTTTTCTTTTGTTCTTATTCTTTCTTCCATCTTATCTGAGCCCTAATCCACTATGACCTTACTTGGATGATTCCTTACTTCGAAACCACGTGAATTCCTTAGCTAATCACGCCAATTTCGCGTTCATTTCTAATGGTTTTGTTCATTGTGTCATAGAAAATACGTTACCACCCATCTGATTGTTGTATATGAACGAATGTGTTGCGTTGCTTGCCCTTGCATCCTTCCTAATCTCATCGTTTGTAGATCCCATTGTCTTTGTTAATAACAAACAAAAATCAGAATCATGTTGTTGGTTTTATCACCCTTCCCTTCTTCAATATCAATGGTCTGTTTCTGATTGAAATTTTTCCTCCTTGCATTTTATAATTGAGATAATATGATGCGATCTGATATATCCTTTATCTAACATCGCGGTATCACGCCTGCATCTCGTGCTTATAACGTCATTCCATGTTGTTTAGATATTTAAATACAAATACCTAAGCAGTATGTTTTAATAATTCCTTTATTAAAACATACTGCTTAGGTATTTGTGGGGCTTTATTGAATCAGGAAATCTTGGGCAAACAATATTTGCAGTGTGTTTTGCAATAATAGATCTGATATTCCATATTTAAAGTTTTCTGTGGCCTGTATTATTCTTAAAGACAAAATAAAAGGTTTCATCTTTCGCTTAGGTTTCACCTAGTTTGACCACTATGCGGTTAATTATAAGGCAAATTCTAAGTTTTTGCATTTAATAATCCCCTGACTAATACATACTCGTATTTTTATCAACGTTATTAATAAAGGGAACTCCCTACGAACACACATGTTTGATGTTATGTATGTAATGTTTGATGTTATGTATGTATTCAATTCCCCTTTACCTATCCCTATCCAAAATACTAAAGGTTGTTTCCCTCACTACAGTTGCTACTTACAAGGGTCGTAAAAAGAGCAATTTGCGTAATGCCCGGTACCGTTGGGAAAGCACACGTGCCGGGCATTTCGCGGAATTGCCGGACAAATTACCCTGTAAGTACTAGCTTTGCCTGATCGGACTATCGTGTACCTGTTTTGGTTAATTTCTGAGGCTGAGGGCAGGACAATCTCATCAAACAGCGCACTGCACGCGTATCTGAACTGCGCACTGCACTGATCCACGTGCTACCGGCGACCTGCTGCCGCTGCTGCTGCGCCGCGCTCTGCGGTCTACTGAGAGCCTGACCGACTTTCTGGAACCGTGCTGGCAAGCCCTGCTTCCAGGTGTTCAATATTCTGCAGCCCGGAGAGGCAAGGACTCTACCTTTCCTAACTTACACGTGTTAGTGCTCAGAACAACTGTGTAACCTAACCCGCGACCTAGTTTGAAGATTATACGTTTAAACCTCATGTTTAATTTACCTAACCTATTTGTTAACAGCCTGCGCAGCCTACCTGCAAAGCCCAAGCCGTTACACTTGGTACGCTATAAGTTATAACCTTTTAACAATGGATATTAACTTCATTTCTATATACTCATTTGAATAGGTACCACGAAAGTTAAATATTCGCATAACAAGTGACTCACGTCGTTCATCACACACTTGTTATTTACTTTGCTTTTAATGAACAGGGGGCCTAAAAAGGCCACTTTGGCAGAATCATAAAACAATTCATATCACGCAATTCATCTGACAGTTTCACACCTATATATCCCTGAAGGGTTAGGCAGAGGTGTACCTGTAGCATTTTACGAATCTCCATACAAAACTGTCATACAGATGAAATTGCGTGATATGAATTGTTTTATGATTCTGCCAAAGTGGCCTTTTTAGACCGCCAGAAGAACTCATATTCTAGCATTTATGGACATTGAATAATACAACCTCATTTCTATGTTTACTGACAGTGTCTATGTGGACAAATAACAGTAATACCATGGTAAGTACAGATAGATAGGCAGGTACTCTAGATTGCAGTATTTTAAGGGAGCGATTCCCATGAAGGTAGAAAAAAACCGGCCAAGTACGTGTCGGACCACGCACAATGAAGGGTTCCGTAGTTGGAATGAATTTATCCCAAGAACAAACTTAACATTGTAGTTGAAAAACATGTTTTTCCATACATTCCAACTGAAAATGTAAGTTTGTACGCACAATATTGAGAGATTTACCATGTTGTTTCAAGATCATAGACTTCTTATTAATTTTCCTGTAATCTATAGATATAGAACTATGTTCTGAATTTTTTTCAAAATTTCGGAGATAAGGGGGAGGGAATGGTAAATTTCCGTCTATTGTCTTAAATAACTTTAATACAATTTACTTTAAAATTATGAAAAAAAAATATTTGAGATCCTCACGGTAAGCCTTTTCATTTGATATGTCATACGGTACAGATTGTGAAACTTTTTTTTTAAATTGTCTGTTTACCCCTCAAAAATGACTCCCATTTTCAAAACTCATTTATTTACGTTACACGTCTGTGTTTGGGTCACAGAGATTCATATATGTACCAAATTTCAACTTAATCGGACAGACAGACAGACACACGAGTGATCCTATAAGGGTTCCGTTTTTTCCTTTTGAGGTACGGAACCCTAAAAACACCATTTGATTAGTTGTCAAAGACTACTAAGGGATAACATCAAGTAGGCTTAGGTACTGAAACAAACAGGTAAGTATCACCATTTGGGTCTTGCTGTCTGTGTCTGTCTTTATACTTGGCTTTACGTTATTAGCCGAAGGGTAAGTGCACTGACGGATCTCGTAGTTCCTGTTCTCATAATATGCACGTTCCCGACAATTTCGTCAGTTCTTTCAACTATGATGCCTGTATCAAGTGTCTGGTCTCACGCATCACATCTGCCGTGTGTATTGACTTCCGTAACTTTTTGCTGTGCATTGGTCCGGTAAGTAAGTTTTACTTGGTTTTAATCACAACATGGAATCTTCCATGAGTTTATTATAGGATGGCAGCATTTCTCTTTGGATAACATTACGGAAATTTTTGGGCTCTCCAATTATCTGACTTTCACAAGTGATTTAATTATATGAATCTCATCGGAAGGTACCTACAAAAGTGATAGTCGCGTACTTATTATTAACATAACATTATGTTATCATTTAACACAAATATTTTTCGTTAAATACAACATTGATAACAAGCGCTCTTTCTTTCCCACATTGAAAGATGAAAACTCAATTCTGCGTGTTAGAAATAAAGTCGAATTCTCAAATGAATGCCTGGAATGTTTATTTTATAATTATAGATAAAAAAACTATGGTGCTGTTATGGTCAGCGTTACTTAGTATTTCCGCCACACATTGTGCTGCCCACAGTGTATTTTTTCCGTAGAATAAATATTTTCTTACTGAACAGTGATACAGTCATCGATCAGTTTGTATTATTTCGTACCTAGTCCATCTTTTGAGAGCCTCTATTTAGCTGTCTACCTGAGGGGGCGGATTGATGTGTTCATGATGTAGGAGAAACTATGCTTTTCTGTGCCATGAGCTGTCATGGATGACGCTGTGCGTGTTCCAGAACGCGTAATAGTTAAGCAGATCTCTTTATTCCAATTCGAACTGAGAAAAGAAAAGGGCTTTGGATTGGTATTCAAATAACTTGTTGCTGGTATGCAGGGTGTGTGGGAATCAATTGAAACTGCATACTTACTGGGTTTTAAAATTGTTGCTTGCTTGCTTGCTTGCCCATTTCTTGCGAGTAAGTAAGTACCATAGAAACCAGTTTTCTTCAATCGTATAGTAACTGATAACGGAAAGACAGGTAGCTGAGGTAGCTGATACAAAAGTAGACACATTGTTATTCTCTCGTCCTCACATCTATCTAGGACGAGATACCAATATTATCAACCAGCAACCTCACTTCAGTTATCTGGGTATTACGGATTTCTATAAAAATAAACAGATATTACATTTGGCATGACACGAACGCTAATCTGTCCAGTCGACTAGTTGGCCGATTGATCGGGTTCAGAAACGAAAGTTTGGCCACTGAGCTCGATTAGTTGGCCGATCGATCGACCGCTGCGTGCACGCAGGCCATGCGTGATTATGTTGAGACAGCATTGGCGTTAGAGAGAGACGGCAAGAAAACATCTGGGTTGGTCGTTTTCTGCTTCAATGTTTTTACTCTTCTATTTTTGTTTCGCCTACAGTGCCAAGAGAAAAAGGATTTTGATTTTGCACTATTCAATTTCAATCGCACTCCCTACGGTCCTACCCTACCTGACCTATTTCGTCGGAAATTATCTGGTTTATTTTTTTCGTAGATAATCGTAAAAGTGAGAATGTGGGTTCAATTCATTCTGAATTAAAAAATATGCGCAGTTTCATCTGTAACCTAGCACGTTTTTAACGAACAATCTAAATGTTTACAAACAAAGATCCCAGCTTTGACAATCGTTTGTTCCTTACGTGATTCGGTAATGTTCCGACTAAATTCAGGAAGATTAGAATTCCGCGATATCTGGTCTAACTGGTCTGTTTCCTGAGACATTTAACTGGCCATATTGTGCTACATTACCTTCCTTATGTGCTTGAATCTAATCCAAACTTGATTAGGCTTGTAACTTAATTACTATGTTAGTCAAACTTCATTTTTGCTTCCAAGGCTCTTCCTCTTGTTCATCTATGCTCTTGTTAGTCTTTTGTTAATCTGTCTGGCTGGTTTGCGATTCAAAAGTTCCAAAATTCAAGTGATTGTCCCCGATAGTGGTCAGATAATTCCTAAATAGATTTAGTCATTATATCACGAGCAATTAGTCCGATATTACTAATCGCAGTCATCAATTCATCATACTCGTAGTCCAGTGTCAGTGATACGTTTTGGCCGTCAACCAATTCTGTTTTGGGTCTTTGTTCCCAAAGTGCTATCTCGGCTTCCCTATTGGGGCATACATACTATAGATATGTGGAGTCAACGCCCTTTCATCGTCATCGTCGTCTTTTACTTTGAAATTGTCAACTTGGCTGAAATTATGTTCAATGCCATCACACTATATTATGAAGGCGAAAGTTTGTGAGAGTGTGTGTGTGTGTTTGTTACTTCTTCACGCTCAAACGGCAGGACCAATTTTGATAAAATTTTGTATGGAGGTAGCTGACACCCTGGATTAACATAAAAGTAGGCTACTTTTTATCCCGATATTACCACGGGATCGACACTTATGCGGGTGATACCGCGGGGCGCAGCTAGTTCCAAAATAAAGCACCTATTCTTAGAAGATTACGTTAAATTTCGATCTAATTTTTCCTGCTATACTAATTACAGTATACTTAGTGTTTCTTGAATTTATTTCTTTAAATTGTGGTGTATTTGAGGAAAAATGTGATGATTTAGACTATTTAAATATTTTTTCATTATGGTAGTATCCAATGTTATTGCCTAAGTACCAAGTCCATCGCATTGAGTAAATACATTGTGATGATTTAATAGGTCATAGAGAATATGTATAGGTACCTACCTTCAGATTAGGTGCCTTCAGTCTACTCGGTATTTGTATGTTCAAAGGTGACAAAGAATCGATAGGTTTATTCCAAACATCATAAATAAAATAAGTTGCACGTTTTGATGTCAGCCTCAAATGTCAAGACCTCATTTCCAAAAAGGGCCGTAACCTGCCAAAGTTTTTTTCGATAAAACCTGGCTTGAACCCAACCAGTTCTTGCCATTGTGAGGTCGACGGCCTGCGAGGATGCAACACACGACACGTGCCCCGCTTCTGTACCACTCCTAGTCATGCCAGATTAGATTTCCTTTTTAATAATAGCGTCGTAAAACGAATCGTAGCACAAAGCTATCGTACCTACAAATAAAATTATCAAAGTAAAAACTACTTTCCATAAACTGGTTGACTTTGAGTGATGAGAGCGGAAACTAAACGCATCTGTCAAAGTTTAAATTAAGAAATTCGTTAGAGCGTCTCCAAAGTTCAAATGTCGAGAGTTGAAGACTCGAGCGAGTGGATTTTTTTTTCAATTTCGTAATGATGTGGGATCGGGCCTTAGCGTACCTTACCTTTGTTTAACTGTAAAGCTGGTTTTAGAACAAAGTTTTACGCTTTGTTTGTCATATTTTCGTATCAAACAAAGTAACAGTAAGGCTTGTAGTCATAAGTTTCTGTGACGGAAGTGTGTGTCTGGTAACACTTCCTGCATCAAAGCATTACTAACTTGCACAATTGTGTACTTACTTGGTTGAAATTGGAACGGTTTTCTAATAAGCCATAGGTAAGCCAAGCCTTAAGTGAATTTAAAACTATTTTTGATTGTTGTTCTCTTAGGTATGTATAATTACTTTTGAAGTAAATATTTCAAATGAAAATTCTAACTAATCTTTTCGGACAACGATCAAAGTAAATCACAAATCATGCGGAAAAATATTTTCATCTTGAGGAATATCGGTACATATGGAAAAATTCACACACAATGTTCTCAATAGTTATAACATGAAAAAATATTTTTATTTCCTCTGAAATAACGCGTAAAAACACTATCAACTATACCAAACATGTGGTTATAAAAGAAGAATGAATTTATAGTATTTTTCTAAATGCCAACACGGTAATCCAACATAGTAAATTAAGCCTTATATAAAAAACATTTAAGTACGTTATCCTTCGGCATAATAAGTAGACTAGTTTTACCAGTAAGCTGGGAGCCATATTAGATTATGACGTAATGAATCCGAGCGATGGATTATAAAATACAAGGGCAAGTAGTTGAAGTCTCTTTTATCTTATGTAGTAGT
The DNA here is from genome assembly GCA_963669345.1 of Gortyna flavago. NCBI lineage: Eukaryota > Metazoa > Arthropoda > Insecta > Lepidoptera > Noctuidae > Gortyna > Gortyna flavago. The sequence goes on along the minus strand of OY770147.1, from coordinate 855,123 downwards.
GTAAGCAATACTAAACACAGCGATGAGGAAGACAACGCAATGCGTTAACAAACGCATAAAGCTATATGAGAGGAGAAATAAGAGGAGTATTTAGATTTTAGAGAGAATGGGTTCATATTCATACATCCGTCCGTATAGCCATGATACTGCTAAAATACACAGTTGTGAAGATGAACTGTTGGCTTCAAAGACAGCTTCATTTTGAAGGATATTGCTAATCCATTGCTTCATATAATATGTTCGAAAAACGTGTCTGCTTAACAACGTACATTACGAAATGAAAGAAAGAAAGAAAAAACGTTTATTTGCGGTGAACACGACGCAAAAAAAAAAAGAACATAAACACAAAAAATAAAGTAAAAAAAAGTTAGGGGAAAACATGCGTATGTTGTTGAACTGCCAAAATGAAATGAAAGCCATAGCTACTGATAGTGTGTTACGCAGATTGGTTTAATTATAAACGTTAAGATTTTTTTACCTTATCGATCAAAAATATGCCACTACTTTCAACAATATGGTGGGCCAAGAAGTAATTCAATTAAAAAAATTGCTCATCTCTTAAGAGATGTCTGTGAACTTAGATACAAGGCGTGAGTGTGAGACAGGCTATTGTGTAATACAGCTACAAGGTGCCATAACAAATTGACAAACAGAAAAACATCGTGAGGTGACTGATATGATGTTTTTACTTAGGTATACTCTGATGCGTAGTATTTGTAATAGGTATACTTAGTCATTATTTTTGAAAAACATGTTAGGCCTTGCAATTGGTACGAAGATTACGAAGGTATTAAGTTAATTGCTGTCATCAATTTAACGTTTTGACATATGAATAACAACACAATACTGATAGTAATTACTGTAATCAGATATTAAGTCCTTAATCAGATAATAAGTCCTTGATATCTGATTTAGGAACAGGTATTTTATTACCCTAGGTCTTAACTTGGTATGTATTGCAACAATCAATGACGTCATATAAATATTTGTGTCATCAGTCCATCACATCAATTTGTAAAAACGCCTCACAAAGCAGGCACATTTGTAACAAAGGACATCATTCACTTTATCATAATAATATTGTTACCAGCATAAGCTGATGCTGTGACATCTGTGACTGTATCCTACTGCTTTCACGATCCATAAAATGCTAGAAGATATATTATTGGAAGGAATTTGTATTTTATTCAAGAGTGTCAAATCCGACAGCTTCAAAGACAAGAATGAACTGAACACCTCAAGCATGTTACTACGCGACACCCTGGCAGTTAATTCTAGTTGATTTGAGTATCATGAACACATAATTTAAACATTCTTTGTGTACCTGTGAATTAACACTGCAAATTGTAAGAACTCTTAGGTCAAACATGGCATGTCACAAAACATATGTCAGTAAATTTGATAAGCCATTATATTCATGTATGTGTAGAATGCAAGGAAGGTGGATATAGGTGCGTCAGATTGATATAAGTTTCAAGTTTTCATAAGAGAGTCAATATTTTAATGTTTATGTTTAAGTATCTGTCGATCAACAATTTTGTGTATAGTTTCAACGGTGAGTGTTGGCGCTGGTGTAGTTACAGATGAACATAATCCAGAACACATAACATTATCAGATACAGAATCATTGTTAAATCCAACAGAAATAGAAAGTGAACCGCGTTCCGAGTAAACAGGAAGGTGCAATGCTGCAGTAAAGTGCGAAGTGCTTAATAGATTGCCATGGCACAAACCTCATAAATCTTTGTTTATAGTCGCAAATCCAACATTTGTTTTGGTCAATAGAACCTGATTGAACATAACAACTCAGTATTGCGTATCGATAGCAAAAGGCGTGATCAATACACAAATGCCAAATACTGCGCGTTATTTCTGATACGGACCGGTTCTGAAGGAAAAACCAACATAAACCTGACATTATTATCGCTTTCTGTATTTAGTGTTCATGTTGTTTTGTACATTTGCTTGTCGTAATAGCTTAATATAAGATTATCGCGAAACTGTTAACTTTCGCAACCTTGTTGCAGCAGATGACATACGGTACTTAAATGAAGATTAAATTGAAATGAGCAATGAAGTTACCGACTATAGGTACTCATCTTAAGCAAAGGGTATTCAAAGGTGATGATGACGATACAACTCTTCCAGCACTAGAATTACAAGTCCTAGGTACAGGTGAAACCAGTGTTCGTGTACCATCAAATCACTCAAAAAGTACTGAACGGATTTTAATGATACTTTCATTTCAGTACCAGTACATAGCTACACTGCTATAGCACGTAATAGCTGAAGGGGTATTGGCAGCTTGCCATCCTTAGCAAATCGTTAAAGTTGATAGAATGAAAGAGGAAACTTGTAGCTGCATTTTAAGAGACTTTATATCTATCATGATTGTTATGTAATGTTATAGCATTATATTCCTAAACTTAGTTTATCAGTTTTATAATTAGAAGCTTCATGTTAGAAATCAACGTCATCTGTGGAAAGAATAATATTTGCCTTGTTCATTAAGCCAGATTTACGATAAAATGCTTCATTAGCAACACAAATGTTAAAGGATCACTTTTAAACGTGGGTTGCATATTATTTTACTACTTACTACACTACTTACACTACTACTACTACTACTTTTACTACTTTTTTTCTTACTTACTTCTTTTTTTTTTATTTTACTTCTACTTTTTTTTTTCTTTTTTTTTTTACTTACATGCTTTCTAATACCTTCTTTTGTTTGTATATCTAGCCAGCGATATGTCATGTTTTACTTCATTAGGTGTATTTATGATGGGCAGCGGGATTGTCCGAAAGGGTTACCGCTGCCCCGGAACATAAAGGGCTAAGGAAGGAACACGGATGGGTTTTAGTCAGTAAGAGTCTGACACTCCCTTCCGCTCCACCCAGAGCGGGAGGGGTCATTGGATGATTTCCCATCCTTAAAAAAAAAAAAAACGTATTTTTTATCTATAAATTCTTTTAAACTATAAAAACTACACTCGAGTAACCACTTATGAAATTTAATTTTAAATAATTCTGTATTTAAAGCTTTGAAATGCCTTGGTATTTTATTATAAATGCACACACACATTGCCAAGCAGTTACTATTGTATTTAGACAGTCTAGGCAAATCATTCAACACCAGTTTATATGGATCTCGTCGGTTCCGAGGATTGACATCATTTGCAGTCTTAAATAGTTGCTTATTTTTCATAACAAACACACAAATTTCGTATATGTAAAGCGATGGTAACGGTAACAAACCAAGTTTTTTAAATATTGGTCGACATGAGTCGTCGGGCTTAAGTCCACAAATTGCTCTCATGCATTTTTTTTGAGCGATGAATGCTCTTTGGAAGTCAGTGCCGTGTGTTGCCGTGTTGGTAGATAAATTGAGTTGGCAATCAATGCGGTTCAGTACCTACTAGTGATTTATGCGAATCCCCCGAATTAAAGACCCACGTGTTGGGAAAACTGTTGATATATTTACATACTTTGTAATGGCGAACTAATCGTGGACCGAACTAATTGAATTTCAGGAGCTTGCTATCAAAAGGTGTAGAAAAATACTTTAGCTACAAGTTCAATCTAATCATCATCTGCCTAGCCTTTTCCCAACTATGTTGGGGTCGGCTTCCAGTCTAACCGGATGCAGCTGAATACCAGTATTTTACATGGAGCGACAAGTTCAATCTAATAATATATATAAAATTCTCGTGTCACAATGTTAGTTACCATACTCCTCCGAAACAGCTTGACCGATTTTTAAGAAATTTTATATGCATATCTATTCAGTAGGTCTGAGAATCGGCGACTTCCTATTTTTCATACCCATAAGTGATAAGGGTTGTCCACCCCACGGAGTAAAATTACTCCGTGGTCCACCCCTAACATTTTTTTTTATTTATTGGACAATTTTTATTTTTTTATAATGTGGCATTAAAAATACATACAACCATAAATTTTCACCCTTACATCACCAAACATTTTTTAATAGTAATTTTAGATTTTTTTCTACACTGGAAATAATTTACATGGCAAAACAACGTTTGCCGGGTCAGCTAGTCAATTTATAATATGTGACCATTTACAGACTTTACTTCAACATTTACATATAGTATAAGCACTGGCGTGGCGTGCATAGATTACGCTACGCATTATATAGCCGCCTCCACGGCGCGGCGGCGGCGATCGTATATTTCGCGCGCAAAACACGTCGGCCATCTTGAAGTTACCTATACTATTCAAATTATTACACCTTTTTTTTTTTTTTAGGATGGGAAATCATCCAATGACTCCTCCCGCTCTGGGTGGAGCGGAAGGGAGTGTCAGACTCTTACTGACTAAAACCCATCCGTGTTCCTTCCTTAGCCCTTTATGTTCCGGGGTAGCGGTAACCCTTTCGGACAATCCCGCTAAATTATTACACCTGACACCGGTTTCTCAGCTCCTTCCTACTAGAGTTGGTCAATTTTTTTATTATATAAACCTGTTTAATTAGGAAGTATGGGAAGTAGCATTATAGAATTGCCGCCATTGCAAATTTAATAAAGAACGATTATGTTTCGTTACACTCCAGTTTATTCTCATTATGCATTCGGACAGTTATTAAGGACTAAAACAGAAATTACAATGTTTCTAGCAGCGCCCCGCGGTTTCACCCGCATAAGTTTCCCGTGGGAATTGCGGGATAAAAACTATCTATGTCCTTTCCCGGGACTCAAAATATCTCTATACCAATTTTCATCTAAATCGGTTCAGCGGTTTAAGCGTGAGGAGGTTACAGACACAGACACACTTTCGCATTTATAATATTAGTATGGATTATGCTTTCTGTGCACTAAATTCGCTACGCTAATATTGATACCTGTATAGCTGTAGAACCTTCCTTGCCATTATGAAAAAACAGGCAGGTAATAAAACAATCGCAAGATAATTTTTATCGTGTTTGTGCAAATATGTGTGTTAAGTCTATCATCGAAATAAATGTAAAAATACACTATGATTAACAAAGCAGTGAAAGCTTTTGTTTCACTGATTGTTAAGAACGCAGATAAATAAGAAAACAATAATAATTTGCATACCTTATAAAAAGGATTTAGATAGGAAGTAGTTCCGAAGTGTGTTTTGTAGTTACACCAACAACACTTTGCCACAACAGCACAACAATCATCAAGGTAATAAATAGTAAAGATTTAAACGCGCAATAAAATCTTTCGACATTGGTTCACAAATTATGTCGGACCGCGGCCTGACATAATGTGCGCGAACTTTTAATTGTATAAGTAACTACGCACACGGCACAACACAACGCACTCAATGTACTTACTTAGTTCAATCTAAGATAGGTACCAAAATCCTTTCATTTCTATTTATTTTCGCTGATACATAATCCCAATTCAAGTGACGTCACAAGATAGAAGTTATCAATACATATAAACCGGGTAGCAACGAGCGATATAAAATTTATTTGCGAAAATATTACCAGCAAGATCGATTAATTACCGTTTTGATGCACCATTGTCTTTACTTTAGTTGTTACCTAATTCTAAGCTACGTTCAATATGCGAATTTCGCACTTAGCTACTGGAAAAATAAAAGTACTTACTGCTAAAAATTATGGGTTTTTATTTTACTAAAAGCCATTACCTTGTCAAACAAAGTAGTAAGTACATATTAGAGAATCCCACTTAAAAACTTTTTAACATGTCTTTAATAATAACTAGCGTTCATGTTGCCACCTGAGGAGCCTCCGGCGGTTAAAGTCCGATCTTTGGACGGGCCAGAACCGGTTGCTAGGTACGTCATGACTACTCTTGGTAGATTAGATAGGTGCTACAAAAAACGGAGGGTCTTATAAACGGGTCACCTTCACTGAAGTCTTCAAATAATTCTACTTTTGTGAAGAAGTGTGAGATAAGGTTGTCTGGAAACTCTCCGAAAAGTGGGAAGACGCAATCAGTCTTAGATCATTTGACACACAAAAAGTTCTTTGGACGTACAGAAAGTAGGCTGAATGTGACATGTTTTACAATTTTAAATAAACGTGTCACCAACATACTATTATTCAAGACGACTTTGTACTATTTTCTTTTGAAAATAAGAGTCAAATATCGATTATCAATTTTACACATTTCTAAACAATTATTGACCGTTTCGGTATCTAGCTTGAATATGAATCCAAACAAAGCGATTCGTTTTATAACAATAAAAACTTATTTGACCTATCGAACAGCGCATAACCTTGTATCATAAATATAGAAGGTTAAAAAATCTGACTAAGCCGGCAACACCGAATAGGGAAAAATATTTTGGAGTAGCGCCAAAATTCAAATATTTTTCATCGAATCCCTGTCAGCGGAGTTTTATTTTTAAAATGTTTCATTGATACGAAATTGTACGACAAGCGGCGCTGTTACTACGGTGGAATATATACAATTTGTTCAACCAATGAATACGGAGAAATTATCGTAAAACAAGAATAGAATGAAACGTGATCCTTGTTTGCCAAGATATTTAAAATTATGAACGAGATTATTGATCATTCGTTGCATTTAACGTTTTAGGAAAACCTTCCTCAAAGTGCAGACTACTATCCATTCAATCACCGCTCACCTCCAATACCCCACATAAAGAAGCATTGTGTAAAACTTTTCCGCATACAACATAAACTGAGAACAGATCTCTCAAGTTCAATCACTGAGTTTACCAGAAAGTTTGGACGAGTTCCAACGGAGCACGCGGCCTGAACGTGGAGATGACGCGTCGTGGGATCTCCCACGTAACCAAAAACAAGACGGTACAAGTACACCATTGTACTTTAGTCCCGCGTTGTTCCTGAAATTCAGCACAAGGTTCTGAATAACTGGCCCGTGCAAATAGACTCAACAATTCAGTCGAATTATGCAGAAGATCCATTTGATTTACTATCTGATGGCGCTTGCTTCGATGATCAAAGGTTCAAGTAAGAATCCGAAATTGATTTTATTTCGACAAATCAGGAAGCTCAAAATCAAAGAATATCAAAGATTATTTTGGCATATAAAATGTATTAGTATACGAGAAGCTTGCATTGCCAATGCGTGATGAAATAGACCGATACATATTTAACAATCTTGCAGAAAATCTTTAATAATCTCTGCATCACCCAAAGGTTGACTGGTAGAAAATGGCTGTGGCATTAAGTCCGCCTCTGTACATTTATGTGTTTTAAGTATTAAATTTTTATTCTTTTTTTTATAAAAATGCATTTCATTTTTAAAGGAAAATGTTTTCTGAAAAGACCATGACTTTCCGACGAACCATTGAAATGGTAATTATTCATAGCTACTAGTTCTGAAAGAAATGGTGAAAGAATAAACGCTGTATTAGACGTCACTTAGTAATGAGTGTCTATTTTTAAGTTAAGGACATGACAACGATAAGATAGTTGCAAAGAAAAAAAGTTGGGCGTAGCTACACAATGAGAACTAATCGGTGCGATTATCATTAGCTTGTCTTTGAAGTAAATAAGCAGTGTTTCGGTTTTCGTTCAGAATTCAAAGAATTGATGATGCAGAGCCTTGCTGTAAACTTATTATAAAGTGCATAGCTGTAAAATAATTACAATTTCCAGCTTAGACTGTTTTTAGCTCCTTCTGGTCTCGCGTGTTTAAGACCACTCGAATGCCAAATTGGGCTTGGGGCAGCGGTTTAAAGCGGCTTGAATACCATTTTTGAATTATAATGATGGTAATTTCTGTCAGAGGATATATTGCGTTGTAATGATTTACTAGGAAACGGTTAGAATTGTTATAATGTTTTAGTTAAACCTGGCTGAGTGCCTGTGAGGCGGGGAATCTTATCACGTTAAAATCCCTTGCCATAATTATTTTTCGAGTCCTAAACACAGGTGGACAAATACAATTACATATTAACATTTAAAAAGCCGAGTTCAAGTGGCTGACCCATTTACTTGCGACCACGTTGCGCCTTTTGAACTTTTCCAATAAGGTTGTAACACTACATTTTGTTTGATTGATGGATACAACAGTAAGTTACTGTTCAGTTTTCAACGTTTTATGAAATAAGTTCTTGAACTAAATTTGTTAAATTCTGTTCACGCTGTTTTTGTGTTATAATCGATTTTGCACATGGATATTTGCCAAAATTTAGACTAAGAAAGTACTCAAATACTTAACATAAATTACTTTTATCGCGGGCGTATTTATCCTATACTTTTGTTTATCTACAATGTATCAATCATTTTTACTGTACTTTAAACATTGCCTCGTATATCCCTTGACACTAAAATTGAGCTATTACGTTTTACAGAAAAGGCTAAGCAATTATCATGACAATATGAACAATAGCGGTCCCAGTACTGCGCCTAGCGTAACACCGCTAAGTAGCTTGATTTGTACGCAGCGACTATCACGTATGCACTCCCCAGTAGCATACCGGTTTGCCTACGGACGTTACCGAGGTGGAGACTGCACGCTATCACCACGTGCTCATACAAACGTAATATTTTATATGTACACATCATTATCACAAGCTATCGTCAATTTTTTACAGTCCTTCTAAAGAACAATAATTCTAATACTAGGTTATCACTACAATTCTGATCTCAATTTTTTTTAGTGATAAAGATGTTTAGTGAAAATATAACTTATGTACACTTGATACCTTATCTCATTATCTGAGGGAACCTTTGCCCTCTAAAGTCATGACATTAAAATGACTTTGTAATTACATGCATATAGGCATAAGATCCGGTTTTTATCAGGACAAGCAATGAACGATAATTTTATTGATACGACGATTAAGTACGTACAGACTGATTCTGATCGGATTATTGTTAATACGGGGCGTAATAAATACCCTTTTAGTTATAAATGATAAATGATTTTATTTTGTGAGTAGGTTTGTACAAACACTTTTACACGTCAATCATATTTTTTATAAAACTAGATGAGGTCGGCGTTTCCTATCTGACTACTGTAGTATCCAGGTGCAGATAAAGATCAGACGTGAATAAATTTGTTGCTTGCTAAAATAAGACCAATATTATCTTTGAAAATGACAACTAATATGTATTTCAATGGGTTTGTCTTCACTTTGCTTGTAGCTTAAAATGAATTTTGAATGAATAATAAATTTATAACTATTTGATGTGTCTGACTTACATAATAGTACACACGGCTACACATCAAGCTATACATTTCCAGTTTTAGCTGACCTCGTATTGTACAGGTTTTTCGTACAATCAGAAGTCAACTTATACTGGTTATGTATAGCTTGATGTGTAGCCGTGTGTACCATATAATTTCGTCGTAAATAGTTACGACCTTTGAATTTGTGGAATTTAAATTAATAAAAATATAATAACCGTCAAAGCATATGCATTTCAAAATTGTCGCTACTTTAAACTGACCAGAATGTCAATGTTATCGACGAAATCCTATAATCGCTATTCACAAATCCGAAACCGTACAATTTTGACAGTTCATATACGGTATGAAGACATCAATTCTTCCGACAGGTATTTGCTGTCGAAAGTGTTATCGAATAACAAAATATTGTTTATAAAAGAGTAATCTAAGCAATAAGTGTCAAAACACGGCTCCGGGCAAGGTCCTTATGCCCTTGCATGAAGGCAAAGAGCATCTGCCGCTGCTCCAATGACACTCTTTTCTGAAAATATGCATTTTCAATATTAGGTACCACGTTTTATAAAATGAAAATGACCAAATAGTAATTTGTTTAAATACTGATAAAATCCATACAACAATTTTTCTGTAAAAACAAAAAATTTTCACTTCTCAATTTTTTTTTAATTCGCCCAAAGGGCAGGCTATATTCTTTCGACCATACCGCCTTGTCTTCCGTGTAGTTCTCAATTATCTTTATAGCTCAAAACAAGATTCAGAAAAATAATTATTCAAAATTTCCAGGTTTGACAGAAAGTTGAAGTTTACAAAGCAAGTTTTATAGAAATCAGGTAAATTTTATTTATTAATAAAATCATTCTTTACTGTTTTTTATTTGTTAATAGTTACTGAATGCATAATCTATAGTTGCCCATAATGAAATACTCAATAAAAATCATTTATGTACCACTTAAAATTTTCTACCACGAATATCTATTTACTACCATTTTGTAGCGTTGCCCGTATACACACCTAAAAAAAACTCTTCCACACGGATTTGTGAATAGCGTTTTACCGGTCCTTCGGTTCAGAAATCAGGTTATCGAACAAGTGTCATTGTCGATATGATAGTGAATCGTATGTTTGTGAATAGCTATGCAGAACCTGCTGCTAGTAGACAGGCTTGAATAACGTGTATAAAATGAAGTGACAACATTTAAATTGCAATAACTTTTGAAGGTTATTCAGCATGCTACGCCCGTTAGATTCGTCTATCAAACATTATACCCAAAACCAGTTTTAAAGTATATTTAGAAGTCATTTGGAAGAAGATTGGAAAGTATTGAAGATGGATATTACAATGCAAACAAACATAAAAATAGTATGTTTAAACGACATCGACAAAGATAGGTAGCGTTAAATCCTTGAGTCATGGTTATGTAGAACAGCCACCAGAGAAACTCATATAAATGGGTGGCAACTAGCTATGGATTATAGCAAGGTAGGAAAACCGAAGACGCAACTTATATTTGTATTGAAGAAAATTAACTTAGGTATGTTCGATAAGGAAACCCTTGTACGTTTTTTAAACTGTTTTATATAATTCGAAAACGTGTTCCTTATGTAACTTAATTGTCTCGCCTATCAGAAAAAACATTAAAAATTAGGTGCCGTAATTACCAAAAAATATCAAATATATAAAATAATTATGCAATAATTCTTTCAGAGTCATGGTAATTTCGATACCCTTTTGATCTCTCTTATCTCTACCAAATGTTATCTGAAGCATGTAATGATATAAAAAGTTCATTTATCAGCCGAACGCCCATGCAAGCATTATCTGCAGTAGGTAGTTATAGATTACCAGCTAACTTCTCATTGATCTTCGGAAGTAAGGCTATCAGGGGTCAACGTAAATTGTTTCATGTTTAGTGACGTTTATTATATCTTAGTCTTTACTTTGTAATTATTCATGACTGCAATAATATGCCAATATTTTATATAAACTGTCTAGTTTTGTTTAGAAATGATAAACTAAATGACATGTGGTGAAGGAAAACATATTTATGTGACCATTAAAAACATGTTTTGAGGACATTACTTTATTAAATGCATTGTTATTTTCAATGACAATGCATGGTCTGATGCATATATACTTCCCTATAATTAGCTCAATCATGTTGGACTTAATTAATATACTATGTCACGAATTGTTACTCGCCAATTGTTAAGTATTATGATTCAGTTGGGTTTTTCAATCACTATCATACTAAGAATCATTAAAGCTGGTGAGAATTATCAAGAAATTATCTACTTGATTAAGATAATGAGGAAGCGATTAATCGAATTATGGAACTTTGACCAGGAACCGTTTAAACAATCTTAAGTGCGGATGTCATTAGATTTACTAAGAACTTTTCAGTTGAAGGGATTTCCCACGAGTCGGTTAGCCTACTGAAAATTTGCCATACACGATTTTAAGTAAATCGGTTTTTAATTCTCGTACCTATGTATTGTATTTTAAGATTCTCGGATAATAATGACGCAATATTTGAATATTTGATTGATGACACAACCACACCCACTTTACCTAGATAGGTGAATGAATACATTTTGAATTAGTGCGTAGTTAGATTGCCGATAGACTTAAAATCGAACAATGTTTTCCTAATCCTTTAAAGCGATTAGCTACTTACAGAAGTTTTTCAAAAACAAGTACTAAGCAAAAAAATACGCACTTAAACTGCTCTAATCAGCCAAAGCAATTTTATTTTCAAAAACATCTGAAGTATCTATGAAAATGATCGATCCATTTAGATTTAATCGTTGCAATTCGCTATCGATCCTATACAAGTTAATAATTTCACCTAGATAATATGCTTATTATGAGATTTAGAACTTAAGTAATAACAAGCGTGACTTTCAACATTTGTTACGTAAAGATTCCCTGACACTTAATAAATTAATTTCATTTAACAGCTTAAGGTTTGCGACTTTGGAACTTGGTGAAGATGCATAACAACTAACACAGCTAATTTCTCCATAAAGTTCAAACTCAAACTCAAAGCATTTATTTCAATTAAACCATTTACAGGCACTTTTGAATTGTCAAGAAGTCGGTCAGTCAGAAAATATGAAGCTAGTTGCCCATTCCAAAGCGTAGGTACCTATGGAGATGAACGGGCAAGAAAACTAAATATAATATTATAATATAATTAAATATAATATTATATTTTTACAAAAGTATTAGTTACATCATTAATGTTGAATTTATAATTATATGTGAGAACGATGTAGTAAAATAAAAAAGACGTACGTGTTAAGAGCGTCCAGAGTACAGCAAATAGTACTTAACTAAACAACAATCCAAAAAATTAAAATAAGCCGAGGCAGCCAATTGATGACCAGCCCCAACTGACGGCGCCCGTTCACGAACATGACGCATAGATCAGCACCATTCAGCTCAACCATTTTGAAGGGAGCTAAATAATCCAACACACACGCCACCGTCAGCAAGACATTTTAGTGAGCATGACATACTATCAGCCGCCAGGGCACATTCAAGTCAATGAAAGACATATTATTACCCGGGAAATGGTAGCTCACATAGAACTCACATCTGTGCTATGAAATTATACAATACAAAGGAAATTGAGTTTATACAATGCAAATATAGTCCCACAATCTTCAGCAGCTCCAACAGTATGTTCAAGTGTTAATCAATTAGTTGTGGTTGTGGAGCAGGACCAGCATTGATCCAGGCATCTTTATCAACGATGTAATCCCCTAACTTATAATATGCCTGCCTGCATAGTGTGCGTTTACAAGACTTGAATTTTGTCTCATTCAGTTGAAGAATGTGGGGAGGTATTTTATTATAACATTTTAAACAATACCCCATAAAAGATGAGTCTACTTTAGCCAATCTGAAACCTGGTTGAACTAATAGGTCAATAGGTCCCTATTTCTAGTACTATAATTATGTCTGTCACCTCTTTTACTAAAAAGATGTAAATTTTTCCTTAAGTTAGTTTTTCCTAAAGTTAAAACAAGTGTTCATATTAGAAGCATACCTACAATACAAGATTGCCTAAATATAAAATCCTTATACATAACATTTCAATTCGAATCTCTAGCTGGTGTCAGGATCAATAGCTACGTAGTTACAAGCGACACATTTGCAATTGTTATCTTTTTATTATCAAGTAATTTTCCTATACCTTAGAATCTGGATTCCGGCTACATTTATTAATTCGTAAGGTCAGGTAATTAATATCGTGGCAGCAAACGGGTGCACGTTGCGCCGCCATGATTGCAAACCTTGGCTCACATTGTTATTATCTTCGCATACTCAAACGACCTTATTTTTGCCGGTGCCAATGCTCTACAATCAGTGGGTTTGCACTGACGTTTTCTTGGAAATAGCTTCTTCGAAGGCGACAATATCGTGCTTGCATCCTGTAAATCCCGATTAGGTTTTCAACTTTCAACTCTCAACACTTCAGAACCGGCTCGGCTGTGTGGCCTGGATCTTGTAATAGGTTTTAACCAGATGCACATGGATGGAATAATGTATCATATATCCTTGCCACATCTGGAGTCAGGATAAAACAAACGATTGTAAACAGATGTGGCGAATGTTTTTTGTTCGGTTGTGATAAAAATGTACATAGGTATGCGGAACAAAATTTTGATTTTGAGTCTAATAGTAATATTAAAGTGCCCAGGGTTCTATATTTGCGATTACTATATTGTACCTATTTAATTAAAGAGTTACGGCACGTCGGGCTATGGACCATTGTTTTAGGATTATAATGTTCGCTCTGTATTCATTTTGTGGTAATTAATCATACCTTTGTAGTCGAACAAAGATACACACCAGTGATAATAGAATTATTGGAATACATTACATTCTAAACAAAGAAGTACGAAATATTCAGTCTTGAAAGATATAGCTTTTGTTTGAATTGCATTTTTGGAAGCAGATAAAGACATACTGAATTGGTAATCAGAGGATGTCTTGATGACGACTACATTTTAATGTTACACAATACAACAAACCACGCCGTCTAGAAATGTTTGAGACAAAAATTTCTTTCACAAAACAAGATTGGTGTGTTACGGAAGCGGTTTTTTGTTCGTGGTTGAAGTGAAAGCAAGAGACAACCCAGGACAAGTCTCCAATAATAATAGAAATAACATACGAACAGTGCTTATGCATGGCTAAAACAAGCCATGCAGATAAAGCAATAACATTACCAGGGAAACATAAACTACCCGAAGGATATTGTGACAAACAATGAGACTGTTACACAACGGAGGCCGCACAGTGGAACGAATGTATGGGAGCGGTTGGACGTAGACATGTCCGAAAAAAAAGAGTAAAATTATGCCAAACTAATGATGCCATCTTATTCGATTACTTAATGCCTTCATAACTTGTGGTGATGAATTTCTTCATAACTCCCATATTTCGGGAGTAATTTGAGAAAATGTGAAATTTTACTATGAAAATGAGTGTATCGAGCTCTCTCCCTCCTGATTCCGGGCTTGTTTCAAGTAGCGGTCTCTAATATCATAATGCTAATACTAAGAGCTATATTTAATACTAAGACACATAGTGCGCCAAATGTGCACTTTCTGGGATAAAGAGTGATGTTTATTTTATAACACAATTTTTTTATTTTTTGTTTATTTTGTTGATTAAAACCGTTTTTCTAAAGGTTTACCTTATTACAATAACATTTCTGAGCAGCCAATTAGAGAAGATATAAGCTAATTAGGATATATAATTAGGGACTTAAGGTTTACATATAAAACTGATGCACTAATGATTACTGATAAGAACATTGCTATTATTTAATTACTAAATGGCTCTTAATACACTAATTTAGCATGCATCATTTACTAATTATCACAATAACTAATTACCTTGCAATATTTAACAAAGGATACCTGGGATACCTGGATTTTATATAAATAGGTCACTATTAGTAACTTTAAAATCAGTGTTGATTTACACCTCGTATCCAAGCTAATCTCGCAATGTATTTTCCAAATTTTAATACAAATCTTGATATTCACGTTGCTTTATGCGCACGCGCACATAAAGATTTACGCGACTTTAACTATTTGTTCAGTGTTTTAAAAGATAACAGTTGTGTTCAGTTATGTGAAAGTGCTGAAACAAGTTTAAAAGACTGGTGTCGTCGATTTTGCTACCGCATTTATGCAAAATGGACACAGTCTGGAAGAAGCACAGATAAGTTTCGGAAGAAACATGAGATTTGGCTACAGGCTGCAATTCAATGGCCGGAATTACAGAATGAAAATATGGAACCTTCTACAGAAAATATAAGTGACGTCATCGAGCCCATAATTTCTCCTGCTAAATCTGATGCTTCAACTTGTACACATCCTAGTCCTCGTAAATCTTTTGAGGACCTTAGTAACCGGCAAAAAAGAAGACGCACTGAAGATAGTCTTTCATGCAGCAGTAGCAGCGCTGAAATTATGTTTTCGGCCGAAAGGGCGCTTCAAAAGGCAGGACAAAGCGATACAGCTTATGTTATGAAATACTTGACGGAGAATCCAGAAGAGGCCTCAAAAATCAAAGCCTTCATTGAAGGTAAATCAATTCAGGTACGGGAAATATCCCCTTTGAAGGCATTGGCTCTTTATGTATCGATGAACTTATCGAAATGGCGCTATAACACTCTTCGGGATTTCAACACTCAAGAAGGAGCTCTTCAATACCCGAGTTACTACATGTTGGTTAAAGAAAAAATTAAGTGCTATCCGGCCAAAGAAGATCTCACAGTTACAGAGAGCTCTGCAAAAATCAAATTACAAGCCTTGATGGATTTAACCTCAAGAAGACTTATTAGGTCGTTAGAAACCCCTGTTGATCCCAATCAACAGCTCGTATTGACCAGCAAATGGGGTTTTGACGGATCATCTAGCCAAAGCATTTATCATCAAAGGACGAGTGAAGATGAGCAAATCGATCTTGCTAGTAATTTTATGATTAGTCTTGTACCACTGCGGCTCGTCTCAAAAGGTGTAACAATTTGGGAAAACGAGCGACCATCTTCCACTTCATTTTGCCGGCCAATATTGTTTAAGTTTATAAAGGAAACCAAAGAAAATGTGCAGAGAGAGATGGCTGAAATCGAAGCAGAGATTGAAGCCTTAACTCCATCCACCATCACTGATGGAATTAGTGTCAAACACCAACTGCTGTTGACAATGATTGATGGTAAAATTCATTCCATTATATCCAATACAGCAGCTTCAGTGTGTGACATATGCAAGGCTTGTCCTAAAGAAATGAATAATTTAGAGTTAATCAAAGATAAACACGCAAACGAGGACATGTATAAATATAGCTTAAGCACCCTTCACGCTTGGATTCGCTCAATGGAATGCTTATTACACATTTCCTACAAATTAGACATAAAATCATGGCAAGTAAGGGGTGATATAGCAAAAAGGCAAGTTGATGACAGGAAGAAAAGAGTTCAAGAGGCTGTAAGAAGAGAAACGGGCTTACTTCTCGATGTTGTGAAACAAGGCAGTGGATCCACCAACAATGGCAACTCGGCAAGGGGATTTTTTGAAAACTACACTAAATCTGCTGAACTGACCGGAATAGATGCTATGCTTTTAAGAAAAATCTGTGTGATCTTGCAGTGTATTTCATCAGGAGAGAAGATCAACGTAACTAAATTCCGAGAGTTCTGCTTTGATACTGCTAAGCTTTACGTGGAGTTATACCCATGGTATTATATGCCTTCTTCACTTCATAAAATTTTAATGCATGGGCCAGACATAGTTCAGAACATGTCAATTGTGCCCATTGGTTTTCTATCCGAAGAGGCATCTGAGGCTAGAAATAAAGATTTTAGAAAATATAGAGAGGGGCATTCTCGAAAGCATAGCAGTATCTCATGCAATGAAGATATTATGCACAATCTTTTACTGTCTTCTGATCCACTTGTTACAAGTATCCGTCCAAAAGGAAATAAGTTTGTAAAAAAATCTTCTTTTAAGGAATTTTATGAGCTTACGGATTCTGAGAAAAGTGATATCGAATTTGTTAACATAAATGATTTAGCGGACATCGATTCTGAATTTGAATTAATTGATGATGATGATGATGACGAAGATAATTAAATGATGTTATTGTTTTAAAATGTGTAACTTAGTAAATTAGAGCTTACATCTTAATTATTTATTGTACTTTTAATGAAACTAGGTAATTTATTATCAACTTACTTAAAAGTCATACTCTCATCAGTTCTTGTGAATATTTTTGTTAATATATATTTCTGTATATATATAATATATTTATAGACCTCTTAATAAGTCTGTCTGCGGTTTAAAGTAAATACAAATGGGGAAAAAACGTTTTTTTTTTTAAATTTTCATTTCCTTTTATCCCAGAAAGTGCACATTTGGCGCACTATGTGTCTTAGTATTAAATATAGCTCTTAGTAATAGCATTACGATATTAGAGACCGCTACTTGAAACAAGCCCGGAATCAGGAGGGAGAGAGCTCGATACACTCATTTTCATAGTAAAATTTCACATTTTCTCAAATTACTCCCGAAATATGGGAGTTATGAAGAAATTCATCACCACAAGTTATGAAGGCATTAAGTAATCGAATAAGATGGCATCATTAGTTTGGCATAATTTTACTCTTATTTTTCGGACATGTCTACGTCCAACCGCTCCCATACATTCGTTCCACTGTGGGCCGTTGATGACGTCAGGGAACAAAGTCCACCATACCAATTAGAAAGTTCAACATTGGAAGCAAATCGTTTGCGCCAACTATTTGGTCCAAATTGTTGGTTGAAATAAAATTAGTAGGCCAATTTGAGTTTTGATGAGTGCGAAGACACCGTGACATCACAGCGGGCCCTATCAGAATACCAGCGCTGCGACATTTAGTTTTTTAAGTGTCGCAGTATCATGCTGAGATAGGAGCAAAGAGTATAATAATAATACGGGAGAAGAGAGCCCTCTTGTGCGATTTCGATGCATCCAAATTCGATGAGTCGCCACCTGCATTTCTTAACGGGAACTAAGGCAGGAATGTCTCTATTATATATATACCTACTTACGTATAGGTTTTAGTACTCTTTTTATAGATGTATAATTATGTATATGTGATCATTATTAATTTCTTGTTTTTTTGCAAATAACAGCTGTGTTTACGTCGTATGTCGATTAAAATGCGATTTGCGAATATAATGATGATACATTTACCTACTAAATTACAATCATTAGAATTTAATAACTGAAGGAGTTAATATTTATACTTTAATGATCGTGATTCAGTGAGTAAACGAGTCATCGTTATATTAGCGAATCGCATTTTGATCAACATACGATGTGAACACAGCTTCTATTTGCAAAAAACACAAGAAAACTTGACTTGAATATCGACAGCTACATTTATTGGAAACAAACAAACACAAACAAGCGCAGACGCAAGTCGCGGCGGCCATAATGTATGATGTTGCCAGAATATGTCACACACAATAATTATGGATTTCCGTGACAAGGTTGC
The DNA here is from genome assembly GCA_963669345.1 of Gortyna flavago. Taxonomy (NCBI): domain Eukaryota; kingdom Metazoa; phylum Arthropoda; class Insecta; order Lepidoptera; family Noctuidae; genus Gortyna; species Gortyna flavago. The sequence goes on along the minus strand of OY770147.1, from coordinate 836,417 downwards.
CATAATTGATAACGCTGGACAATACTGGACAGCAATTATATCATTGACTGGACAGTATGAAATATAATAATGTGATCATTTTGATGGAATATATAACAATTATTCTCTAGAAAAATACTTTATATTAAATTAGTCAACTAAGTTATTTTTGGTTAAAATCGGGATTGCAGAGACATCTATCGATAATTATGAAACTAATAGTTTCCTGTTAAGTAAAGTAGATGGCGACTCTTCGTTTACTGAAGTGGTGCTTGTTCTAACTGTCTCCCCCCTGGATAGGAGCCTTTTGGCCTCGTACAGGACTTTGTTTTATTTCATGTTTTTGTTACTGTTTTTATAACTTGTTTTATTTTTTACTGTGTTTAGTTTTTAGTTTATTGATAGTTTGTGATCCTCCTGTACGAGTCGCAATAAATACTTTTTCTTTCTTTCTTTCTTTCTTCTTTCTAAGAGCAAAATTTTGCAATGTTGCTAAGTCAACAGTTTTGCCCATCATTAACATCTTCACGAGTAACTTTTGATTGTTGTGCGTTAACCCAATTCCTAGATCAGGAATTCAGCACAACAAACTAGAACGTAGTTTTTCAAGTAATTAGTTTGATTGAATTGCGCAAAACCACCGTTTTGCAGAATTTTGCAATACAAAGTGTACTTTCCATTCAGTTGTTGATCTAGCTATTGTTGTTCTTATAATTAGGCGATTGCTTAAAACACGTGTTTTGAAACGTGAATTTATGCCAAAACACTATTACCTATGCAAATTATTCGTCTTTCTGGCGACGAATTGTAACTGTAGTTTAAAGTATTATAAATTATCTGTGCTGTAGTCAAAGCAAGGCAAGCCAAGGATAGACTTCATTCTGATCGTAATCTTTGTGGCTTGCTAGCATGTTGCAACTTTTGTTGTTTTTACGTTTAAAATTTTTGTCGAACCTTTAGATTAATGTCTGTCGCAGTTACCTTGAAGCGTCATTAGAAAAATGTCCAAAAATAATGTTTTTATAAACCCACAAAAAGTAATCTTGATCTTGTTTGGATACGGCTATAAAATTGATGTTTTTTGGTCTACTAAACAGCGGCAATGTTGCTGGGCTAATAAATCGTAACTGCCTCTATCCGAAACAACCTATAAAGTATATCTATTGGATATTATCCTTTAAATCGTTACATAAACTCACATAATGAACATAATACTTACATTTAAAAAATAACAGATGTTCTAATTAATCTTTATTGAGTAATAAAGCTACCACGTGGTGAGACAAAGTTAAATATAACTGTTGGAGTTTGTACCCGATGTTTCTGCTATACGGTTCTTATTATGTTTCAGGGAGTTCTTTACAAACTTTACGAGTTATGAATATGATAATAAAGTGCAGTTCTCATTGTCATGATTTTTGTTGAAAATGAAATTGAACTGTAAATTTTGAAATTGCTAATTAGTATTGCTATTGTGGTTTACTGTGATTCATGTATTACTGGTAGGCTGCATTTATCACTTTCTATAAACGATCTTCATTGCTCACAGAACCAGCGACTTTGCAAGAAAATTTCAACGAAACGGATGGGTATTTTTAGTTATTTGATCTGTGCAATTGACCTATAGTCTGGACAATTTACCAAACAATACCCTCTACATTGAGAGTCCAAAGGTTCATAGATTAAATTCAACTATAAAAGCAGAATCTAATTCGTCACGTGAAAAGTTAAGGCTTTACACTGTAAAAAGACTTCTATCGCGACACCACAAGGTTGAAATTGGGTTTACAGGTTGGAATCACGCCTCGTGCACGTGCGCTCACGCACGGTAGAGAGTTCACAGCTGTTGTTTAAACAGTGGACTTTGGACCCGAGCCTACAATCACCGGTGCGGTTAAACCGCGTGAATAACGTGTAACGACTCGTTGATTTGTTTGGAGATATTTGATTGAGTCATCTTTTTACTTCATCGGTGGTTTATCTGCCTTGCATATTATGTACAGTTATCGATTTCCGATCTATTTTACATGTGGCTTTAGTAATGCAAGATTATGTTTCGTCATGATTATAAAAAAACGGAAACGGTATGTAATATTTGGTAGGTAGGTAAGTATATGAGTACAAGTACCTACGTACACAAATTATATTAATTATTTATTTATTGTAATTGCCGTTTATTGACTTTGAATGAATTTTAATGAAGATGTGGCAAGACTTGAATTTAAAAATCTGTTCAAGTTTGTGGGTAGGTACTTGGGTTGGGAACTTGGGACAGTCTCTGTATGGAAGCATTTTTGACTGGAGTGATAGGTATTAACATTAACTGATGGATGAACTTAATTCTTTTGAGCTTGTTCAAAATTGTAGGTCAGTGCTCTTACAATCCACTGTTGTATTAATAAGTATGAGTAAGTTTCTTACGTGACGAGACTCACGTGTAGATGGCAGAGTACGTGGAGTATCCATCTATGTATTATTTATACATATTCATACAAGCTTTATTGGATTTATTTGCACGTTGTCTAACCTAACCTAGCATAAGCATAATCAGCCTATAATGTTCCCACTGCTGGGACACAGCGTCGTCTCTTCGAGTGGGACTGGGCTGTTACTGCTGTTATTGATAATAAGTAGGTAGGTACCTATCTGTCAGACGGGCCCAGTGCGGGTTGGTAGATGTCACATGTCTTCGATTTTTTGTGGTTGTGGAACCTAAAAGCTATCTCAATATTAATCAATACCTACTCCGCCTAAATCGCTAATTATTATTAACAAGGAGGCAAATTAAACTCGTAATCATAATAGGTAAGTGGGTAATAATAGCTTAGGTACAGACGCCAGCACATCAAGCTACCCAAAACTGTCAAATTTTCCCAATCAACTTTGAACCTTACGCTTTAGCGATAAAGTTGAAAATCTATAAAAGAAATTTGACAGATTGTAGTAGTTTGATGTGCTGGCGTCTGTAACTACCTATTTACTAAGTAAATAGATGTACCTACTTATAGGTAGGAACAAATTGCACCTACCTACCTAGGTAAGTATCAGCCTGTAGGTAGTACACACGGCTACACGTCAAGCTATGCATTTCCAGTTTTAGCTGACCTCGCATTGTACTTATACCTAGGTTTTTCGTAAAATCAGAAGTCAGCTTATACTTGTTATGTACCTATAGCTTAATGTGTCTAGTAGCCGTGCGTAAATTATAAAATAGGTCTACTGGCTTAGGTACAGTATCCTACCTATCATAATATTAGCTACTTGTTCAGTGTGTAGGAGATTGCAATTCTGTTGTAGGTAGCTACCATATAAGTACCATTTATATCATAATAGTTAGGTACCAAGCCCATTTTTGCTCAACATAAATCTCATTGAAATTAAGAACAAAAGACCTTTCCAAAATACTTATCAGTTCCAAGCATAGACATAAATAAATTATTAGATTGTGCAATCGTTTCATAATGTTACAAGTCTGTTTTCAGCTCGTTGCTATGCTCTATTGCGGCATTTCGCAGATTTCCTGTGCCTGAGTTGAATCACCAAAACATTCGTGAGGATTGCCCTAAATTTAAAATGCATCGAATTTATTGGCTGGAAACCAGCCAGCAGTTAGAGAAACGTCCCAAACTTTCTGGCGGCAATACAATACAACACAAAAGATTTAAAAAATACGATTCGAAAACTAAACCACGTAAATCGACTTGTGTTTTTTAATAAACCATGACCAGTTGACGACCTTAACACCTTGAGCATTTTGAAATAAACAGTAGAACGATCATCTAAAAGAATGATACGTTTATTGCATTTCGTAGCTATCACGAAGGTAAAACGTGTAGAATGCCATTTGCCGGGTCCAAAGTCCGCAAGGTAAACTGACGTCGTCGCCGTCGCCGAGCAAACGTGTCTTGAACAATGCTTTTGTTTTCTATCAATATCTTGAATTAGTTAAGTAACCAATAATGTTTTTACTATCTAAGATTAATTGGAATTACTATAAGTAAGTACTTGGGGAATTCATCCATAAGTTTGTAATACAGTCCGCAAAACATGCTGTTCTTAATAGATTTTTGGGGTTTTTTAGTTCATATCCGTTGCTTATTGCTATTCCTTTGTTCACAGACTGAAATTTTGTTGTTAACGTTATGAAAACCTGTTGTTGTTTACTTTGTCAACAACTGAAACTGAAAATAATCGTAGAGTTACAGTAAATAGAAGAGTAATGTTGTTATATTTGTTCATTCTTACCTTTTCAAGGCAGTCCTGTCCAATTGCATTGGGTTCCACTTTGACTTCCAAAATCACAGAATTGGGCTGGCTAACTAACCACATTTTGTCAAAATTTTAAAAGAAAACCGAATAAAATTAGACTGGAAAAGAGGTCGAGTAGTTTATCGTAATTTAATTCCGCGGTATAACACTTGGTCAACAATGTTTATCTCACTCGCGTAAAGAATTTATTTAAAAATGTCTTTCTTAATTCGCTCTGAGCAATGTTTATCGCGTATTCTTTGTGGAAGTAAAACTGTGAATACTTCCAGACGACGGCCATACTACGTTAAGTTTGCCTCCGAAATGATAAAGAAAACAGTGACGTTACTAACACGGGGGGCGCGGACTCTGTACTTTGGTGTTGATCTATGTAAATAATCTGTGTTTAATCAACATTCATCACTGCTTTAACACCGCAATTCAAACAACGTGAAGCGAACAAATACGTCGATGAACACAATGCTATGCGATTTGAGTGAAACTCCAATCGCTGGTTCTCGCATTGAATTGATGTTTTGTTTCGTTCGAGCGCGGTGCAAAAAGAGAGACAGAGCTATCGGCGAAGCGCTCCAGTCAACTTGTCATGCCGGTGCCACACCAACGGTGAACGCCGTTGATTATCGCGATTTTGGGCTCTATTGTCTACGATTAAGTACTCTGTGCGGTTAACGCCAACATTGCAATAAGCAACGGCGTTTTGGCTGGCATTATGAATTTCTTGTTGTTTGTTGTATAATGTTATAAGTAGGAGCAAAATTAAGTAGATAAAATATAATTACTTGAACAAGGCTATCACAATTTTAGCCCGAAACGAATCCAATTACTTTTGTGTAAACAGAAAAAATAACTACGATGACAGCTTGTTTGTAAATGGCACATTTTGAATTTGCCGGGAAATATCAATTTCAAATTTTATCATATTTTATCTGTGGTAAACACAGACAAAATATGACAAAATTGAAGAGGTTTGATAATAGACAAAATGGTTTTAAAGTAAATATAAAAAATAAGATTCAAATTAATTTATAATTGAAATCAGAGTTTATAATCAATAACGATTTGTGATCATACATTTAAACTCTACATTATTTTAGGCTCTACACCGCCATCTATTTCGTACATAATTACTTACACTTTGCAACGTTTCATCATAAGTAAGTGAATTCACTAAACTATTTTTAATTTTGTATATTAAGATATAGAAAATCAAATAAGATACTTGTTGATTTAAAAAAATGTAATAGACATGTCCAATAGCAAAATATATTAAAACTTAACTTTTATTCAAACATTTCTAGTCTTCGAAAATAAGTAGTTCCGTTTCTAGCAGAAATACATAAGCACGAGCCGCTGACAGCGCCTATCGTGACAACATGGTGGAACTAAAGTAATCATATGACTTCGTCACGACCATCATCTACTGCGCCTATTGATTTGTGTCTCGGTCTTGATTCTCGCTCGACATAGTTTTCGTGTGTATCAGAAATGGCGAGTCAGACACAGGGAATCCAACAACTGTTGGCGGCTGAAAAGCGAGCTGCCGAAAAGGTCTCAGAGGCGAGGAAGCGTAAGTTATTTTTATAGTACTACGTATTTTACAATTTAGCCTTGTTTGTACCTTTCCACTGTAGAAGTTGCCATTTTCAGTCATATCAGTTCTCGTTTGCATGCTCTGCTCTCAAACTAGATTCTATTTGGAGGAATCTTGATGTAATCACGATTTCTATGTGATGGGTTGTATTTCAGGGCGTGATCACATGATTTATACGTTCCACCCGCTGCTTAAGTAATGAATCGGTTGATAACAGCACCTCAGTACCTATAGCATCTCTAATGACATCGTGTTTGCTAATTTAGAAGACATTTTAGGGCTTACATCGGTCACAGGGTTAGGTATATTTCTAGAAATAATAGTCCTAAATGAAAGACTGTGCTCTGGAAAATAAGAGATACGTACAGCATTTATCTTATTCCCCCATCTACCAGGTTCAGACTCTTAAGGATTAATGAAACAGAAGAAATTAAAGACGCCTTCATATTTGTTTCTTAGTGCCTAACATGGAATTATCCAGGCTGCAGCCTCTGTAATTATTTAAAATCTAGTTTCTCCAATATTCTCCTATGACATCATCATCTTCCATGACAATCTGTGAACAGCCTAAGTCAACATTTTTGGGGTGTAAGTAGGTACTTCCTGTAATTAAGGTGTCTCAGAAGTATGACTGTGGCAGTTTAGAGTTGCATTATAGTTTGATGATGCTAATTGGTTTATTTCTCTCAGTAATTATAAAGATAAGCGTCTTTAATTATTGTTTCAGTATTACAATACAGACTTATGTTTGTATATACCTCCTCTATGATAACTAAATTTTAGTTTAGTACTTTCAAATTAATCATCGCCTGACATTACTTACTCCATACAAGTTTAGATGTGATAAAAAACTTGCCTTCTAAAATTACGTCAATTTACGTCAGGCGCATCTTGTGTCATTTTCTTAATGAAATAGAAACAAAAAGATGCACTGAACTTAAATTTAGTTGTTTGTGAACAACAGAATCGGCACCATTACCTACTTAAGAAATGTGTAAAATTGTGTTTCAGTTCATGTTTTGCATGTTACATCCTATATGTCATCAGCTGCTCACATGTTACTGTTAGATGACCCTATGGTTAATTTAATAATTTTGTGTTACAGGGAAAGCAAAACGCCTAAAGCAGGCCAAGGACGAGGCGCAGGAAGAGATTGAAAAGTACAGAAGTGAACGCGAGAGGCAGTTTAAAGAGTTTGAGGCAAAGGTAAGAATTAAACTGTAACAGAGACTTTATATTCTCTACTAGCTGTGCCTGCGACTTCGTTCGTGAAAAGTACAGAAGTGAACGCGAGAGGCAGTTTAAAGAGTTTGAGGCAAAGGTAAGAATTAAACTGTAACAGAGACTTTATATTCTCTACTAGCTGTGCCTGCGACTTCGTTCGCGTGCATGACGAAAAACATTCTAATGTTTTTGTGCGGAACCCTAATTCTTTTTCTAAAATAAAAGTAGCATATGTTACTCCTTATTACATCAGCTATCTGCCAGTGAAAGTCCCGTCAAAATCGATCCAGCCGTTCCAGAGATTAGCCAGAACAAACAGACAGACAGACAAAAATTGCAAAAAAAACATTTTGGTATATGTACCGTGTATACATCCATATGCATTTAGTAAAAAGCAGGTATTTTAATATTACAAACAGACACTAAAATTTTATTTATTTGTTTGTAGTATGTATAGATAGTTGTCACCATGCTAAGGTGACAATGAAGGCCATAGAATAGCTCATAGTAAAGTTATCCAGAGTGAAAAAAAAAGATGGAAACATATGTCTAAGTCAAAACAAATGCTAACTCTAGTTTGCTAAATACTTGCCAGCTTTCAGCCATATTATTTGTGTCAAGAGTGGGGGTAATTTATTCTCTTTAAATGTAGCCTTTACCAAAATCTGTTGTTCTGTATTTAGCACATGGGTACTCGGGAAGGCGTTGCCGCTAAGATTGATGCTGAGACAAAGACCAAGATTGAAGAAATGAACGCAAAGTTTAAGCAGCAGCAAGAGCCGGTATGTACACTTGTTTATTTTATTATTAGCTACACCCGCATCATCATAATTATTTCAGCCGAAAGTTGTCCAGTGCTGGACATAGGCCTCCCCCAAGCACCTCTATTTCAACCGGTTCTGTGCTTCTTGCATCTAACGGGATTACACCTGCATAGTGTTTAGAAATTATCTCATGGGAACATTCTACCGGGATCAAAATTGTCCTAGGACCCACGTAGTCGACGTAGCCCCGCCTTGCGGGGACCCTATTTGTCTACAGGGCTTAAAGGACCTTACCCAAGTCGGGGTGCCCCAGGTCCCGAGATCGCTTATAGAAACCATTATTTTTATAGTTCATTTAAATACCATGGAAAAATACAACAAACAAACAATATTCAATGAATTTGAGTTCGGGTGTCACCGCTCGCTATGATCTGCCGTACTATTTATCGAACCGCTCATTCCATAATTTTTACCGCTCATTCGGTTATTGGACTGCTCAATTATTTTTAGAATTGACATTGTATGATAAAATAACCGACTAATTGATTTTTTATTACTGTCCATGTTTTACTGTCGCAATAATTAATCAACCGCCATTAAATTAAATAACTGCTCAATATGTTTTTCAACTGATCATAATAACATCTCGAATATTTAAATCACAGCTCAAAAAATTAGTTCCCTTTGTTAAATACCTACTAGAATTGTCATTGACATTTTTAGAATGGTCGCACTTACAGATCAGTGGAAGGATCAGATACCTACGCATTCTCTGGATGCGACTGGACTGCAGTTTGTTTATGTACCTACTTAGTTTTAAATAAATAACATAGTTTTACTTTAGCTACCGTAGACTAATGCTATAAATGCACGAGTGCACATAAAATACACATTATTTTATTTTTGCAGGTGATCAAGGATGTTCTCAGTTTGGTGTATGACATCAAGCCAGAATTGCACGCCAACTACCGCATCTAAGCATATAATTGTATGTTATAATATCCGTTTGTCGCGTATTAAACATTTTGCGATCACCAATCTAGTTGTTATCTTTATGGTATTTCTGTTAATTGATAGGCACTTAGGCGCGGCAATCTCAAACACGCGGGAAAAACGAGCGCCTCGAATCGGTTAAAATCGATTCGAGGCCAATCGTGATTAAAAAAACATCGATTTTGACAGTAAAAGTTTGCAGTCCATTACGGCCTGTGAAACCTCGCCAATATTACTGGTCACCAGAAATGGGGATTAACGTCAAAACACGCGAGATCATCTAGCCGTTAGCTGTAAATACAAGTATCGCTTGGTTTCGCCCTATTTATAAAATAATCATTCAATAATATTATGTGTTAAGATTAAGAGATCAGCTCGGTATCATTCCAAAATACGTTCGAAGGTCCGATCAAGAACACAAGAAAAATGTACCTATAATCTTTAAATTGTTTGTTATTCAATGTTGTAAGTATGTTGAATAGAAAATATATAAAGTTTTAAAAATTAATTCTAATGGTATTTTCTTGAATAGTGGCGAGTGTGTAGAGTATTAGTGAAATATAAATGTTAATGTATAACGTTTAAATTGTTTTCTTTTATATTGTGACCATTTCAGGTGATTTCTGAAATAAAAAACAAATTGTCGCTAAAATAGGTATATTGGGTCTACTCTTTTTTTAATTAAAATCTCTGTGACTGCAGCAATGACCTGCAATTAAAATAAAAACTTTTAATTTTCTGGAAGTACCTAAAATAGTACCTACTCGACTCAACAAATTAAACGGTAATGTAGCGGTAGCGTCATACCTAGCCGTGGTAGCGTCATACCTTGCCGTGGTAGCGTCATACCTTGCTGTGGTAGCGTCATACCTACCCGTGGTAGCGTCATACCTAGCCGTGGTAGCGTCATACCTTGCTGTGGTAGCGTCATACCTACCCGTGGTAGCGTCATACCTAGCCGTGGTAGCGTCATACCTTGCTGTGGTAGCGTCATACCTACCCGTGGTAGCGTCATACCTAGCCGTGGTAGCGTCATACCTACCCGTGGTAGCCGTTTGTTATTTCTGTACACTTTCTACATTACTTATCCATAAAACTGACCTTCATCGTTTCATAGGTCCTAATTTGGACAAACCTAATGCAATTTTCATGCATTAGATTTTGTTGATCCGCTTCATGGCAGTTAGTTCGATTTCAGATTTGATGCCACCAACTGCATCAGATTGCTGTGATTGCCATCGGATTTTTCAACCGACTTCCAAAAAAGAGGAGGTTATAATGTTCGACTTTGTGTTTTTTTTTTGTTTTTTTAAATTTATGTTCACCGATTTCTCCGTCAATTGTGGACCTACTTATTTATTTTTTTGTTTGAAAGGGTATACTCTCGAGGTGGTCGCATCGTCAGCAAGTTGGAATCTGATGAGAGGATCCCATGGAAATCGAGGGAAACCCTCAAATAGGCAAACCTATAGCGAATTGGAATTTTTTTAGAGTAATTTGAGCATTTGCTCTCGGAAATCATCATTTGATAAAGTGGAGCTGGTGATGAAGACCACAGACGGCCATCGGAACTACTCAATGATAAATATTTCACGGGTTGCGATTCGATTACTTTAATATGGTTGCTAAGCAATTTATGCTCGTCACAATGCGTATGGTGAGTGGCTGTTGAGGAGCTCTCCTGGTTCTTACCAGGAGAACTCCTCAACAATTAACGTCCCAGCATCGGGAACAGCAATATTTTGTAAAAGGTTATGAGTATTTTACGTTAGGATATTGTACCTTAGATAAATTACAAACTCCCCTCAAAAGTGAAAAATAAAAAACTTTTTCTGAAGTCGGTGTCAATAAACAAAAATGTAGAACCAATGACACCGATATCCGAAATAATTTTTTTTTTTTTGGAAAGCTGTTGGTTTTTTTTTTGTAAAAATGTTTTTTAATTTTACATAGGCCTCTCGCACCGTCTTACGCCTTCTGACTTCTGCATGCAGTCTGTCCCAGCCACCTCTTCAAGGTCGTCGGACTACGTCGGTCCGTCCTTTTACATCCAACCTTTTAGTGTTATATTTTTGTATGTATTATCGAAAATGCATCCAGCCGTTAGGATGCTTCGGGGGTTATACAGAACCCCGCATACAAAGGTAGGTAAGTACCTACATAGTTGCGCATGAAAAACAACCCCATCTTTGCTGTCGCACAGTCGGGTGATGACACGGCCGTAATAGCACGGAATGCCTTAACCCGGGAGACTGATTCGGAACCATTGCCCTGAACTGTGTGGATTGATCCTCTAGATCTGCTTTTATTTTTCTGTTATCCGTCATGATCCTAATACCCACTTCGGCTTATTTCTATTCTCGGCAATTTTGTCGAGCCAGTCGGCGATAGCTCCCACGGTGGAGAAGACGGCCGGCTGGTCGGCCTGGTCGCAGCGTTTGGAAGAAAATGATAGCACGCCGATCAACAGGCCGTCCATGACTGCTGGGCCGCCAGCATCATGCTGAAATTAAGGGAAGGGTACCGTAGTTTCAAGAGGCGTGAGGGAAAAGCGGATCGACTAGAAGAAAACATGTTTAAAATTTATAAAAGATATCATCACCTCATTTGCGTAACACTTGGCATCACAACTAAGACCGGCTTGCGATTAAGCAGCGTGCTTATTCACAAGCATGCTATTTACGATACCCCTTGGTAAGACTGGTTGTCAGACTTTCGGGCTTCTGACGACCCGTAAGGACTGTCAAAGATCCACGAATGACAGCCGGGACCAACGGCGTAACATGCTTTTTGAGGCACTGAGGGATCTTGGAATATGAAGATGATCACCCATCCACGGACCAACAGCGGCAAGTGTAGCTTAACCTGATCGATCGATCCGTGCGGCTGTTATTACTTAGCCACGAGACCCTCTCACAATAATTAGGCTGTAACACCAAAAATGCAGAGTAGACCATACACCTTCTTAGATGTAGTTTCAATCAAGTTTTTAAACTCACGTTACAAACGTTTTTCGGTATCGTGATGAATCCTGCGCAGAAGTTTGAACGGGTTACCAAGTCTCTGTGAACATAATAAATGAGTAGGTACTTAAAGATATTAAAATAGGTAGGTAAATGTTTTTGTAGGTATCTCCTACAACATACGGTACGGTAGCACATGTAGGTACCTACTGTCTTGTCAAGAAGAAAAATGTGGAACCACTACCGAAAAGCTTTGAGAATTTCATCCTGTTATTTGTTAAGATTGTTACAATAACGACTGACGTAGGTACCGCGTTTGGTGAATCTTACCTTCCGTAAACCTCTTGACAATCTGCTGTGTCGTAGACTGGGAGTGTGACTTTCTGCAGCAGCACCTGTCCTCCTGCGCCGTCGATACCCTGGAATTTAAAGTTACAATCGTTGCTGCAACTCCAAATAAAGCAAAGAACCATCAGGGGTCCTAGGTACAGCTAAAAGGTTACATGCTCTGTGGGTACAGCTTTAAGCAGTATTATTGTAGTCTTACTTATTAGGTATCTATACCTGCTCCATCTCTTTCCCACACTGAAAAAACGATTAAAATAATGCTGCAGGTGGTGTTAGCCCCCAGGTTCCAGGTTTTAAAACGGCAACAACCATCCTTACCAGAACAGATCCCCAACCGAGGAACATGATTTGGTTATCAACGGGAACGACTCGATCCCTCGCAAAGTGTATCTTCTCGATCGCAGGGTCCTTCCTTCCAAAGGTCATGTTCTTATGGATCTTCAGCACAGCGAAGTTGAACTCCAGCGTCTGAGGCTTGTAGTTGGGGTGGAAGAAGATTTCGGTGACGCGTAGCAAGTCGCCTCCTGAGCTGGCGTTTGTGGAGCCAACTCTAACTGTGAGCATCTTCACGTATTCTCGGAAGAATCTGTTGTTGTATTGGCTGTGGATAAGGAATATTTAACTGGGTTCAACGAATGCCTTAGCTTTTACATTAGTTTAGTAGTAGTAGAGCTTTTTGTGAAGGAGCTCGATAGTACGAGAAAGTACCTATATAATATACTTTTCACATGTATCCTAAATAAGCCTAGGTGAATGGGATAGACTGCATGCGGAAGGGTAGAACTTTTGTTGTGGTGTGGTGGTGTGGTAAATGATTTTGATTTGATTTTTGATTTTTGGTGCACCATGGGAGAGGGGCCTATGTCCAGCCGTGGACTGTGTTTTAGGCGAGTTAATTGATTGATTGTTATGTGTTCTGCCATGCAACTGATGCAACAGTACACAGAGCACGCGGGCCCCCTCAAAATCGGAACCAATTCCAAGGGTATCCATGTACCCACAGATCGATAAATACCTAATTACATTATTACAGGCACATGACAGATACAGACATTTCAGCTTTTTGTCTGGGTTGGTAACGCATCTGCCTCTGGTACTGCAGATGATGTCCATTGGCTGCGGCGGCGTTTCCATTCTCCATCACATATGATGGGCCGTTCGGTTTGTTTGCCATCCGAAATAGTTCAAGCAAAAGTGTTGAACACTTACAGTTGCAGGCAATGTGCGGCAGTAAGCAGCTTGTCCCTGTCAATAATGACGGCGCCACACCAGAGCTCATTGTTGACCAGGAGAGCAGCCATGTAAGGGAACTCCTCGATGGTGGCCACCTCGTCAGGGTTGTAGATGCGGCGGAAGCGACGGTCCAGGACCAGACGTTTGGTAGTTGTTGGGGTTGACTGTGTTGCTAAGAGGTTAGATTTTGTTTAATAACGGTATTAGGAACTTGTGATAATAAAAAACGAGAAATGTTCGTGGCCTCGTGGCTAAGTAATAACAGCCGCACAGGTCCTACGGGTCCTACAGGTTAAACTACGCTTGCTGCGATCGGTCCATGGATGGTTGACCATCTTTACATACTGAGATCCCTCAATGTCCAGTTAGACTGGAAGCTGACCCCAACATAGTCGGGAAAAGGCTAGGCAGATAATGAATGTAACTAGGTATGTTTAAACATAGTGTTAGCACGTAGGTATACAACGCTACAAGGTTATTGTGGCGCGTGGTCGAAATCGGAACTAACGTTGCCATCATGTTTGGTCAATACAATTTCTGTGTCACAATATCGTTTTTTTTAATCGTTATTTACCAACAACGCCCCCCTGTCAATGTCATCCAGCCGACAAAATCCTTGTAGCACTCTAGCTCTACTTTTTGTTTATTGAAATACTAATAAAACTCATGTCAAGTGAATAACAGGAACCAGCACCAATTAGGTTATTCGCGTGACACACTATCAATCACAATCTGAATCATTTTGAATGATATAGGTACCTATTGCTATTCCATTGCTTTGTATGTTCGAAAAATTTGCCTGCTCAACAACGTAAATAACGCAATGAATGTTGCTGAACTGAGCCATTCCTACTGTTAATGTGTTACGGAATTACCCCGCTGATTGGTTACCTATATGACTTTGAGAGTCTGCTTTTTCGAAAGCTTGTATTGAGCTTATTTTTGTATTGATTGCCTTTCCAAAAAACCGGGCGTTAGTATGACAACTTCAACTTCTTCAAGATCGTAAAAAGGAAAATCAAAAGGCTTACTTATTTCAGGTGTGGTATTTGTAACGATTTCATTGGTTGCCTCCATCGCCTGGCGATTGTACTCTATGGGCAGACCTTCAAACTGTTTCTTCTTCATCACCTCCGTGTTGTCGAGTCTGCGAGACAGCTTCGTTGCAGGCTCTTCAGTCAACATTAAATGATAAATGATTTTATTTTTGTAAGTAGGTTTGTACAAACACTTTTACACGTCAATCATATTTTTTATAAAACTAGATGAGGAGGATGAGGTCGTAGTTTCCTATCTGACTACTCTGAGAAGAAAGGCCGAAACAAACTCAGAGGTCACAGTCTCTTTTAAAGTCCAGACTTAATCTTGGTCAGGTTATATGAAGACATTTCTTGTTATGAAATTGCATAAAAAAAAACCTACTTAATATCACCTGGATTCACACTCTTCCCCGAAGCCATTTCGCTAGTTAGGTATGTTTAAGTCTTATCTAATAGTACACCATCAGAGTACTGACCCCAAGCTGTTAGGCAAGTAATTCCTGATGGAAAAATCCTATAACACTTGCTCGACATAGGAATCTAACCCATGGTGGGACCTTGCTTAGTCGCGCGAGATTTAATAATAAATAAAATTGAATATAAAAATCCCTCTTTGCCGAAATAATTTACAAGCCTGCAGCATTATCCTAATTGCGTAACACTCATCAATCACAATCTGAATCATTTTCAAGGATATTGCTAATCCATTGCTGCATATTTATTATGTTCGAAAAATTTGTCTGCTCAACAACGTAAATAACGCAATGAATGTTGTTGAACTGTCAAAATGAAAGCGATTCCTACTGTGTGTTACGAACTTACCCCGCAGTGCGTTTGTTTGTGTTTGTAAACTTACCTTCGTCAGATAAATCAGAGAAGGAATATTCTACGTGCGGCGTCACGTATTTCATGGAATTCATCACTAAAAAGAGTATGGTCGCCATTTTTTGACATGGCCGCCCCGCCATTTTGTTACTTGATTCTGTTGATCACTAAAAATAATAACTTCATTAAAGTTACTTACGTACATTTATGAAGTTAATATAATAAAAACTTTATTGCCAAAAAGATTACAAGGGTTTTACATTGGCCCCAAATTAGGGAACAGACATTTAAAAAATGATTTTAATAAAACCTTTTCGGTAATACTGATACTGATACTGTTAGCCTGCATCATCCCACTGCTGGGCAAAGGCCTCTCCCCATGACTTCCAGTTCTTTCGATCCAGGGCTAAAGTGGGCCACTGGTCGTTTGTTTTGTCCAGCTCGTCCCGCCATCTTTTACGGGGTCTGCCGCGACGTCTTCTAGCTGTGTCAGGGCTCCACGTGGTGGTTATTTTGGCCCACAGCTCATTGGGCATACGGCAGACGTGGCCAGCCCAGTCCCATTTCAGCTTAGCGGCTTTTTGAGCAACGTCAGTAATTTGTGTTTTGGAAACGCAGTGTGGTGTTGCGAATATGGTCTGTCAATTTGACGCCTAGAATACTGCGCTCCATTGCACGTTGGCAAACCTTGAGTTTGGACTTTTGTATGTTTGTCAAAGACCAAGTCTGGGATCCATAGGTCAGAATGGGAAGAATGCACATGTCCATAATTTTTCGCTTTAGTGTCAAAGGCAGATTTCCTTTCATAAGCTCTTTCATGGACCAGTAGCTCTTCCAGGCATTTTCGGTTCGTCTTAAGACTTCCTTGTCTTGTCTGGACTGGAAAGAGACTAACTGGCCCAAGTAGATGTATTCATGGACATATTGCAATTCCTCACCATTTACTCTGATCCTATATTTAGTGGTGTTTGACATCAGCTTGGTCTTCGACATGTTCATCGCAAGTCCAACCCCAAGGCTTGCATCACTGAGTTGGTTTAACATAAGCTCTAGTTCAGTCGCCGTGGAGGAAAATACGACAATGTCGTCAGCAAAGCGGAGGTTTGTTAACCGCAGCCCGCCGACTTCAATGCCGCATCTCTCCCAATTTGCCGATAACTTTTTAAAGACTTCTTCAAGAGCGCTGTTAAAAAGTTTGGGTGAAAGCGGGTCTCCTTGTTTTACGCCTTTTTCGATACAGAATGATGGTCCGGCTGTTTGTAATCTAATTGAAGCAGTGCTGTGTAAATATACGTTACGAAGTAGGTTGATGTAGGTGGGATCAATTTCTTGGTTGCTCAGAGCGTCGAATATTGCATCGTGTGTCAGACTATCGAAAGCTTTCGAGTAGTCGATGAAGGCAAGATAAATTGGTATATTGAACTCTTGATACTTTTCGATTATTTGGTTTATTGCATGTAGATGGTCAGTAGTGGAGAGGCCTGGTCGAAATCCAGCTTGTTGTGGAGGTTGGTGTTTGACTAATTGGGGTGAGATACGATTATCTATGTATATATATATATTTTCGGTAATAAAAAAGTAGAATAGGTTTTCTTTACGTTACAAAACACATACTGTTAACCTGGATCATCCCACTGCTGGGCAAAGGCCCTATGACTTCCAGCTCTTTCGCAAAACAAAACAATAAAAATTAAAGAGAACATATCAATGTGAAAATAAAAACATAACGTCAGAACATGAAACCTACATTCCCCGAACGAGTAAGCACAGGTGTTAATGATACAGCCCATGTTTCGCTAAATAGTTATGTAAATCCAACAAGTTTAGAAGCTGGGCGAGTCTACCTTTCGGGAACAAATCCAGGGCAGACGCCAGACTTTAATAAACTGAGAAAATCTTGACGAAAAACCCAGTAGCACTTTGCCCGACGACCTAAGGAATGAACCCAAGAACCCCTTGCCTGAGCGGTCGCAACTCCAATCAAGAGACTTGACAAGACCAATGGAGCAAATACTAGATAATAATGTGAATTAGAAAGTTTTCAAAGTGGAGTTGAAAGGAATGTGCTATAGGTAGGTATAACCTAGGTAACTCTGTACCTACGTAAAATGTGTAAGTAACGGATGTTTTGCAACTTAAGCAGTTAAGTATATACTAGCGAGTCAAATACACATTATTACTTCATCAAGCTGAATGATGTCCTGTTTCCTTTTAATGTTTCCGTTTTAGATTTAATTTAGTGCATTTTTATACACGCACTGAAGATAGGACATTTCGCTATACCTACGAGTAAATTGTTGTAATCTTTTTAAACAGCAACGCGTAGGTACCTCTATATCTATCTATGGAATAATTGAATAAATTGTAAAACATACCTAATACCAGCTAGAAGTCATTTGAGCTACACAAAAAAAATATTTCACTACAAATCCAATTTCCAATTTTGCAAAGCGTTAAAATTTCCACATGCAATAATAAAACAAATAACGGAGCTTATGGAAAATTTTATTACAATATGTACACGAAAACTATTAAAGAAAATATACTATATACAAAAATAAACGATAGACATCCAAGGTTTTACACGTGACAACATTTTATAACATAACGAGAATTCTTTTTTAAAAAAGAAAATAATTTCGTGTCTTTGGCTTAATGCCATCCTTTGCCCCAGCCGCCAAGAGATGAGCCCCATCCGAGACCTCCAAGGCCGACGCTCACTGGGGCTGTGATGACAGGGGTGCGAATGATGGGTGCGGTGACAATTGGGGCGGAGACCACGTGACGGATGACTGGGGCGGACACCACCACGCGCGGGATCGTGACGCCGTGGTTAATAAGGCTGGAGCTAACGGAGTAAGATGGCAGCACGATGGGGGAGGCTGGTAAACAAAAGAACAATAATATTTAAATTGGGAATCTTTGGGTCTGTGGACCGGTCTGCCTTGTGACTGGGCGAGAACACATCAGTCAGAACTCAGATGCGTTAATGCAACGCAAGAAACTGTGACGAAACAGTTGAGCGTTCCTTTTTAGGCAAGCTGCTAAAGCCGGATTCACATTATTGTGTTGTGTCGTGTTGCGACGCTTTCTAGCGCAGTGTCAACCAATCAAAAGTCTTTATGATATGACCTGCATACCTACCACGAGCTCTTAACGCGATCCACTTTAGGACCTAAACTGAATTGTTCTTCTAATTCGTACCAAGACGTCAGTTTAACGATTCAATTTAGGCCGTGCCATCTGACAGCGATTATCCCAAACTGAGTCGCAAGTTTTGATTTCATTCATTTAATTTTGTACTGTATTTGGTACCATGACGTCTTTAAAGCAGCTCAACTGAAACGCTAACTGTCAAAATAAGCGATTCATTTTATGTTACTATTTCTCTAACTTATACTGAAACGTTTGGTGAATTATTGACGAAAATAAAGTTTTTTAGTGGAATTTTACAAAAAACCAATGTAAGTGTACTTTAATCTTTCTTTTAAAGTGTAAAATACCTATTTTACATGCCTTAAACCGCATTTGTTTTTCTTTAACAGATGTCCTTTTTCGACTAGAATGCAACAAAAAAAGCACTTGCAAAATTAAATTGTTGTCATAATCTCGAGGCAAGTTGTACATTTATTCACTTTCTTAATAGATTTATCTATACACTTCTCGAAAGACTTATTTAGTTTCAGTACATATACAAATTATACAAAGTTTAATACTTTCGACATTCCTTGAAATCAAAACTACACTCTGGTACGTTCGAAACAGAAACATTGTTTTATTAGGTCGAAATAAAAATATTGTTTTCGTATAATAAATAGCAAAAGGTAAATAAATATCTACTTTGACTAAGAATTATTTTAACAATAGTTACCGTATTAATCTTTGAGTGTCTGTTTCACTATAAAGTAATGATATTGAGTTATGAACAAATAAAATGTTACTTGCTTCTGAACGTGTCTAACACTAAAATGTGCGCGAAACAAACTTATTTGATAATAATAGCGTTGTCTCTTTTTCACCAAAAACGTTTCAAACGCGGTTCAGCAACGAATTGCGATCTTTCATTCACTTTCAACGATTCAAATGCCGCTGAGCGTATTGGACGTCATGGTACGACTGTGAGCGATCCAGTTTAAGAACCTAAACTGAAATGTCTTGCTTTTGAATCGTTTTTAAATAGTTCATGGTAGGCCTCCTGAACAGATTGTTCACGACACTTGCGTCACGTCACGACACAAAACAACACAGAAATGTGTATGTAGGTACCCACCCTCTTATTTAGGTAATAAATGTCAATAATGATAACTCAAATAGCATTTTTGAGAGACCAGGCAGGAAGCGGGGTGAGATAGGCAAAGTCCACAGATATTTAGATAAGGAGCCAGTGTAATAGGGCAGTGTTAGGTATTCCGTGTCTCCAAGTCAAAACTTAATATAATGCAAAAATTCCCAAGAAATAAATCCATATGCCTAATCTGGATTTTTTAGCAGGCAATCTGCTAGTATTGAATAGTATTTAAGGTTTCAATGGTTTACATAATACCATACAACTTTCAATTAATCGAGATTGATCAAGCAAAGATAACAAATCTTTCCATATGCATCGCATATAATACACTGCATTAAATAATAAGGTACCGTACCTTAGATACTTATCACAATGAACTACCTATTAGGGTCCGCTTGCATTACAAATCATTAAATAAAACATCGTTGTGTCTCTGTCAATCGTTTGAAGATGTCAGAGACAGAATTATGTTTTAGATAGGTTTAAATCGCTAAACGCATTCAATGATTTGTGGAGCAAGTGGGCCTAAAAAGTAGTAACTAATGGATGCAGTTTATAATTTAATGTAAGGGCAAGCAAACATAACTTCTGCTTACCTTAACGGAATTTTCTATGCATGGACTTGGATTTAGTGTTCAAATAGTGTCTATAATGAAATGAGGAGTTACCGAGGCCCAGTCCCAGTGGAGGGACAGGGTTGGCGACCACCAAGCCGATCAGGGCGAGAACTAATGCCACCTGCGGAAAAGAACAGCATCATTTAAAACTACTTTTTACAACCATTTTGGTGAACCTACTGGAAAATTTGGAAATTATTCAAGCAAGAGCCTTTTTGTAATTACCCCGATGGAAAGTCAAAAAGATTAATCATTTTTATAAACTAGCACAGCCGCAATTATCAAACGAAAACATTGCAAGGTTAAAACAATATGGCAGGAAGCATCCTGCCGTATTGTTTGCCTGAAATTTTAAATTCCTTTATAAATCCAGGAGCACCCTGGATTTATAAAGGAATTTAAAATTTCAGGCTTTCGATAACCCTTTCAACAAATTCGATGTTGCTAAGCAACGGAATAAAAAAAAAAACACGGACTAATATCGAATTTTTAGGACACCTACAAGCATTCTCTTTTTAACACGCTTTTATTAGCTTCACTTCACAGCTTGTAACTAAGTAACAGTTAAAAAAAATCGAAGAAGTCAATTTTAACCTACCTACTTCTAATTCAAAAATAAAACCCGTTACTTACCGCGCACTTCATGTCTGTATATTTTCAGGTTTTCACTGAATTATATTTGATTAGCATTGCCCTTTTATACCGATTGGTGCTGGTCACGCGTCGCTGGCGCTACGAACATCCTTTGACCGGAAGATTTGCATCACACATGCACTATACATTAGTTATGAGCTGCCCTTTCCACAGTGCTTCTGTTTTTACTTTTGAAAGAGTAAAAACCGTATTGTGGCTTGCTTGATCCGTGGATATCCCGTCAAAATTATCATATCCGTCTGTGGGAAAGAAGGGGTGATGTCGGACTCTTACCATCTAAAACCCTTTGGTGTATGTCTTGCTAGTCTTGCTGCCATCATACCATTGTTTTGAAGTGTTGGATACACGCAGGATATGCCCGGCATCAAAATCAATATAATTTATTTCACATATTCCTACATGGGGTGCAATTGGTTGTTTCCTGGGGAGAAGAGCCGGCAAGAAATTCAACGGTTACTTTTTTAAATAATTGTTACAATGTTTTCAAGTTACAGTGTTAATTAGGTATGGGAGGACAGGGTAGGCTTGTCAACAAGTACCAGGTAACTACCTGGTAGTTACCAACATGGAAAATGGTCTAAAAATCTCCCGTTTACAAGGCCTATCGTCATCCTATCATACACAAACTCGAGCTGCACTGGTTTGGGTCATCTGGGTTTTAGTGAAATTATAGACATAATTATGTAGGTAATCGATATTGCAACTTATTCCTAGGACCCGCCGTCTTAGGGAAAGGGCTGTAAATGATGAAAGCAGTGTGTAACGTGAATATGACGGCTGGGAGTTGTTCCTTTTCGTGTAATTGACGTCCACGTAACCAGCACCCCAAGGTGTACACAGTTTCCATCACAATCCGAAGGTTTTGAAACAAACTCATAATCGATTGGTTTATATCTTTTAAAAAACTTAAAAAAAAACAACCGGCTTCCAAAAAAAACGAAACAAAGTGAAAAATAACTTTAATTTCGGAAGTCGGTGACGTTGGTTCCGCATTTTCGTTTATTGACACCGACTTTTGTAATTTATCTAAGGTACAGTAGTGTAATGTCAACTGCTCATCACCTTTTACAAAATATGACTTCCCGATGTTTAACAAAAAAAAAAACACATAAAGTCGAACATAATAACCTTCTCCTTTTTGGAAGTCGGTTAAAAAATCGTCTACTCTAAAAGTAAAACGTAAATAACGCAATGAATATTGTGAATTGTCCATTAGATTGTGAGTGTATTCCGCAATAACCCTGATGCTCTGATTTACTTGCCAACTGCTGGAATATTAATCACAGAACGAGGAGAACATGGCAGAGGAGTTTATTAGACGTAACACTTTCTAGGACACTATACTTCATAACAATAAAAATAAAACTTCGTGTAAGTTTACCGCGCCGCCGCCGCCGCCACCGCGCCGCGGAACCTAACCATATCGTATGTGTACGCTACGTAGCAAGATACACGGTAAGCGCTACGGTACTGCTACGCAACGCTACGCGTTACGGTACACGGTACGCGCTATGTTAAAAGGTCAGGGCTACATGCTACGCAATGCTACACGCTGCATGTTGTGGTTACGTGTTGCGCTACTCTACTACCGACAACGCGGTGATAAAATATTTCACTGGTAGAAAGATTCTATCTTCGAGACATTGGAGAGTGTATTACGATCACTTGTCATTTTATATGTGTTAGGTACGCAATTTCCTCACAGAACGGTCACATTTGCGACTAATAGTACAACAAGGTTCGCACCCCGACAGGCGCTTGACTTTGAGTAGAATAATTTCATCACCACTGTTCTCAAAACAGTGAAGGAAATTGTCGTGAGGAAACCGGCTCTTCCTAAGACCAAAAGTTTTAAGATATGTGACATTACGCAGTGGGTCCGCGTGGTGGATTACGGCCCACTACCTCTCACCGAGCGGAGGCCTGTGTCCCAGCAGTGGAAACATTATAGACTGATTATGCAGGTACCTAGTCCAATAAGGCACTGCAGTTTAATCCTCAAATAAAAGCTTCATAAACAGAACAACGCTAGATAAAGATAATGAATTATGAAGATAATTTGCCACAAGATTTTTCTGATTCTCTCGTATATGTAGCAAACTTCATGTTGTAGTAGAAATAATAAGTTATTGCATTTCAATACTCTGTCGCCATTAAAAACAATAAAAACAAAGCAATTACAACAAAGCTAACGAGGCGCGTTTTTTCTGGCAGTTGTACTCGTAATCGCAGGAACTAATACATTATCATAGAATTGCACTATTGGATTACATTAATCAATATCGGCTTGACTGCATAATTAAGCTTTGATATATTAATATCCTTCATTGAAGAATATCTGGGTAAAAATCAATATATTTTACTACCTATCTGATTTAGTATTACAGGCACATAAGACATTTTAGCTTTAATTTGGGGACGGCCGGACGGCAACGCATCTCCGATGCCTCTGGCCTCTGGTAGCTATTGCAGAAAGCTTTCGCTAAGTGGTGGTTATCACTTATCATCAGATGTAGGTATTTTTTATAATTATAGTACGAAAATAAGCAATTATAAGTAAGTGCCAAACTACTTGACCTCGTTTGTTGTGACTGAGTTAGAAGTCTTTAAAATTGCATCATGGAGTATCTACATATTTTCACAACCTTCGTGTTACAGCCAGCTTCATATATCGTATCATGTGGGAAGTCAGCATAACATTAGCATAATAAGTCTATGTAGTGTTCTTATATTCCCACAGCTGGGAGATCCTCCTCTTTGTGAGAGGGAGTGTGCCATAATGTTTGTGATGATGTCAATATGTTCGAATGTTTTGCTTATAAGACATGCCGGTTTCAGGTTATTCCGTTTATCCGCCCCCAAAAATCCACCACCCTGACGTGGATAGTGCATATGCGGAAACACATGTTCGAGAATCCACCCTAAGGGGCCGTCTCCACGAGCGAGAGAATCGCGGCGATAGTCTCACCGCGCCGTGCCATCAAATTTTCGCGGCGAATGACACATTCTAAGAGAGTGTATAGAAATACGTGACACGACGATAATATCGCCGCGATTCTCTCGCTCGTGGACGCGGCCCGGCCCTAAGCCTTCACGGACGTGTTTCCGTGTATCCACACTATCCACCGTAGGGTGGATCTTTAATAAACGGAATAACCGTCTTTTTCCTCACGGCAACCGCTTGTACCCTTATATAATTACTAGCTGCGCCCCGCGGTTTCACCCGCGTAAGTTTTCCCTTATCACTTAGGGGGATGAAAAATAGATGTTGGCCGATTCTCATAGATACCGGATAAGCACAAAAAATTTCATCAATATCGGTCAAGCCGTTTCGGAGGAGTATGGCAACGAAAACTGTGACACGAGAATTTTATATATTAGATTTGTAGTCTGCGAGTGCCAGCCGCCGGCACGACGGCGCCAGTTTAGTTGCACAGTGTGACGCGCAGCACGTTTTTTGATTGTATTGTTCCTAGTTTGTTATGCTGTGTGTTCTCGCTACTATTTTCAAATCACAACTGTCATTCAGTTGTATGAAATGGGTGTAACATGGTAATGAATGGACCTACTCCTGCATTTTCTTCAGACGTGACGTTGTCGTCAGTCTTTTACCCAGTTCAAGCAGGTACTTCATGGGACTCTGAATAAAACAAAACCCATCCAAAAATGAAAACATTATTTTATTAATTAAATATAGCAGCATAAATGACAACTTAATAAAATCAAAAGTCTAACAAAACGACCAGCATCTGGCGTAAACTACACTAACAGAGACAGCTACGGAACTAACGGAGCCACTGCGGCGTGCCACGACACTAACCAATGAAATCAAATGCACATGCAACATTGAATGGACACAAATAAGCCTAGGAGACAACGCTTTAAAAAAATACTTATTTTTCATTCACAAACAGCTTATTCAAATCTTGTTAAAATAATGTATTCTGTATTTTGCACAATGTACGCACGACGATATATCAAGCTATATATTTCCAGTAAGCATAAGCTGATTTGTCATTGTACGAAAAGCCGCAAGTAATGCAAGGTCAGTTAAAACTGGAAACGTATAGCTTGATATGTCGCCGTGTGTACCGTGCAGCGTCTATGTAGGCTTATCTGTCCTAAAACAATTTATATATTGCTGCCTTGGCATCGCGTCGACTGCCGCATTTCTATGTCTGTACCGTAGGAACAGCTTCGTAAGCTTTACAAAATAGACGTAATTCTTATTACTGAAAAGAAGAACACATAGTATTAAAAACGGACCTTTATAGTTATTGTAATATTTTACTAACACGTTGCGAGTTGGTATCATAGTCCTTCAGTACGAAGAGGTTTACCACATTATTAAATGCTTAAAAAATGCTTCAAGCACACAAATGTACAGAGGTGGCCGTCAACCTTTGGGTGATGCAGACTAACAGTGGTACGTGGTAGCGGTAGGTGCATGAAGCTGTGCGGGTCTTTTGTTTGCCAGTCAAACATCGTACATAGCGGGGTTATTCCGTTTATCCACCCCAAAAAATCTACCCTAAGGTGGATACGCTGAAACGCATGTCCCAGAATCCACCCATTTTTTTTTTTTTTGTCGCTGAGAAATGACATTACGCATCTCCGCTCGTCGGGGGACGAGACGGAGTATGTGGGACTCCCTGCCAGGGTGGCAGTATACCCACTAAAACTCAGCGGTGTTCCCTCATCGCCTTGGTGAGGGGGTCATGGGAATCTGGCTCAGCCTTTGCGTCCACAACCCCCCGGCGCATGCCCGCCTAGCTGGCGGGCCCCGCATGTCCCCCCGTCTGGGGGGCTACGGGAATGGCCGGGAACACCTGGCCATTCCCGTCCTGCACTGGTGGAAGCCTGTGCAATACAGGCGAGGGTGCCCCCGCACCCGTCGCCTGCTGGCTTCCACCTGGGAGGAGTCGAAGATGACTGTCATACTGACGTCTTCTTCGACCCCTCCTCCGCCTTCGGAGCGGCGCCGCGAGAGGGTCTTCCTCCCGCGCGCGCTCCGCCGCCTCCTTCTGGGACATGACGTGTTCGCAGAAGGAGGCGACTGCCGCCCAGGACCCCTCATCCCCCAGCACGGCGTTGACCAAGCCGGGGAGTGATCCCAGAATCCACCCAAAGCTAACTAACCCAACCTAACTGTTTATCCA
Source organism: Gortyna flavago (assembly GCA_963669345.1). NCBI lineage: Eukaryota > Metazoa > Arthropoda > Insecta > Lepidoptera > Noctuidae > Gortyna > Gortyna flavago. The sequence goes on along the minus strand of OY770147.1, from coordinate 810,470 downwards.
ACTAGGCCTAGGGTTCTCGGTTCTCGGACATGCGCTCCCGCGTATCCACTCCTCCATCCATTTTTGGGTGGATAAGCGGAATAATACGCTTAGCGGCATTTTCACACAAAGTGAAACTAAACACCCGCGTATGGTACGGTTACGTAGGTAGTAGCGCTTGACGGATACGGCACAAACGTTACTGGACACACGCACTTGACGATAGTATGACATACATACTTACATAATCAGCCTATAATGTTCCCACTGCTGGGACACAGATAGCATGTCATGCTGATAGTATGACATGCGCAAAAAATTTATAGATTTACCTTCCATCGGTCATTGTCATAATCCCACTTGGAAGACAGTCCATCTATGGGGTTGACGCGTAGTTCTAGCATTCTCCGCAGTTGTGCCTTCTGCGAAGCGAGCGATAGACTCGCCGGGAGGGGCTCGAACACTGAAACAAAGAAGATTGTCACATGCGCGATATAGAGCGATGCAGCTGCATCGCTTCATGCTCTTATTAAATTACTTGGGCTCAGTAGGTGGCCACGTTAATACAGGCATCATTTGCGCGATGACGAAACTAAAAATCGTACATGACACATTACACATAAATATATGCTTTTTTTCTATTGAAAAAAAGCATATATTTATGTGTAATGTGTTACATATTTACAGTTATATATTTATTAGGCAAAATGTACAGTTCGCCACCTGCTATGATTGATAGGTCCTACTCTTCATCCATGTTTATACAGATGTATACGAGACCAGATGTCATACGACCAGATATCATACATGCGCGCCGGAGTAGACTATGCAACTGCCTTCTTCGAAGGACATATATCCTATAACCCGTCAAAGCAAGAGTGAATTTTTCCAGGCACGCTCGTTCCATCGAAGACCTCACCCATCGCTTTCCAGCACGCGAGATCGAGGTCAGCAGCATCTCTGACAATAAAGAAAAACACATCCGATAAAATCAGGGAGTCCAGAGACGGGTTACATACCATAATGATGGAGGAATATAAAGATCCAGAAGGCGAAGGAGCAGATGAACAGCCCGGCCCCCACAATCGCCTTCCACTGCCCCGTGGGGTACTGAAACTCAGCGAAGGTCTGGCAGAAGGAGGCCCGGTATAGGGCCTTCTTCTCCTCACAACAAAGCATTCGCCAATCACCTTTTTCTTTCTCGCGAAGTGCCTGGAAGTTTATAGATATACTTATAACGGGTAGTGGTGTCAGAAAGCTGGTGAACCGCGCAATTTTATTTACCTTCTCTGTAGTTTTCTGAGAGCCTGGTTAAGACTGACCCTCTGTGGTTACATAGTATTTTTTTTTGTTCCCTGTTGTGACAACCAGTTATTAAGTAATGGTTACTTTGTATAATCACATATTTTTCTTTTGCTCTGAGGCTTATGGTCAATGGGGCTTGGAGCCGATAATAGCGCATATATACAATACAGGACTGCTTTACTTAACTGAGAATTATTGATTTAATAACGTTCCCAAATCTGGGAATCGACCTCAGAGGACCCTATGCTGCTCATCAGTCGCACTTGTGACCTGCAATGAGCCATGAGGCAAGTACCGTGCATTTTACTTTTATTTTAGAAACATTTTATTACATTATAAGCTAATGCGATCACCAATCACACTAATATTATAAAGGCGAAAGTTTGTGAGTGTGTATGTTTGTTACTTTCTTCACGCACAAACGGCTGAACGGAATCGTATGAAATTTGGCACACAGATAGTTTACAACCAGGATTAACACATAGAATACTTTTTATCCCGATATTGCCACGCAATCGACACTTATGTGTGTGATGTTATACTTTAAAATAAGTATATTAACATCAGTATTTATCCCATATGACATTCATTGCAGGTTCGACATGCAAGCGTCGCCACAACAACCGATCTTTTGCCTCCCGCATCCAAAGGATTCCCGTCGTCTTCACCAGGTAGTAGGTAGTAGGTTCAACTTATGGGAGAACACCACCTTTCTAGAACTTTTCGGCACCATCCTTTCTCGGCAATCCTTTCTGCGGGCAATTCTACTGCCTCGGACTTTTTATTACTTAACTCATCGTCAGCCTACAGCAGTCCAAAGGCCACTCCCATCGCAGTTTTACTCTCAATTTAAATATATAGGTATATCCAGAATACGTATACCGTACTCAATAATGTGTAGGCCCTGTAATTGAGGTGCATTGCAGGATAATTTATACTATTTTATTTTTTTAGAAGATAATTGTAATGCATCTCTCGTTGGTAATAGGTACTTAAATATTTACGAACTTAGGCAAAATGTGAATACATTACACAAATATCTCTGGTGTTCTCCTTGAACCTGATGGCGGGGAACGGGAAGTGGGCGTCATCCTTATAGTTGGCACTGCCGTTGTGTCCGAACCCGACCCAGTCGCGATTCCCAATCCTGCACCTACCGTGAATCCCCCTTCCTATTATTAAAAACGACGAATAAGATTTTCCATTTAACGTTAGCACCGACATTTTCGTTCAAACGATTGACAAAATTATATGACAGTTCTTGATTTTTGAAATTGAAACGGTTATATGGCTGTTAAAGGTTTGGTTCGAAAAGAGGTTGCAGTTTTGAAAACGAACTTTTTATTAATTACATTTGGAAAAACACTTGTATGATTCCATAAAAGCACGTCACTTCAGTCCATGTTTTATTGTCAACTAGCAGCCCGCCCCAGCTTCGCACGGGTGCAATTTATTTTTCGAACTTTTTTTTTCTCTCCGTAAGAACCATCCTAGTAATTCAAGGAATATTATAAAAAAATAATTAGGGAAATCGGTCCAGCCGTCCTCGAGATTTGCGCTTAGCAACACATTTAGCAACAAGAAGATATAAGTACGAGGCCATTACATATAGTTTGATAAAATGGTTTATTGTAGGTTATCTTTCTTGTGATTTACAATTAAGAATCTATCAATTTCAATGCTCTGATAGCAGCTTATAAAGATCCTCATAATCCAACATGTCCAGAAGCCTGTCAGTACTATTACTACTTGAATTTTCTTGCTCGAATGGCTCGGCTGGGGTGTTTAATGTTTCGAACTCTTCGTCTGTCTCGCCACCATCATCTGTTTCATAATCTTTCATTTCATTATCCTTATTAACCGTGTGTACTCCTTCTTCGCGATGTTTATTTGTTGGACTGTCATTGTTATAGCTCTCCAAGTTATCAGCACTTGGACTATTATCAAATATTTCTACAGATTTGTTGTCACTACCGCTTTGTTCATTATTTTCGTATTCATTGTTACCATCTTCACTTTCATCTTCTTCGTTTCCATATTTTTTTTTATTTTCAACCACACTACTTGATTTCTTTCTTTTCTTTTTTGACACGTCTGTCAAATTAGTATTAGACTTAAGGTCCTTTGTCCTTATTCGCTGTTGGTCTACAGATAAACTTTCTTTTGATTCCAAGATATAGTTTATATTAAGGGTATCTAATAGACTATCGATAGCTTCATCAAATTCTTTTTCTTGGCCAGGACTGGCTTCTTTATTTCCATCATTTCGCTGGTTGAAAGATGGTGTAAGTTTTTCATAAGATGTAATATCAACAGAACTTGCGTCGTAGTTATCATGCAGTATGGTAACTTTTGCTTTGTTAGTTCCAAAAATAGTACAAGGCCATACAGTAGTAATTTTATCGTCCCAATTTACTTCTGAATGTTTTTGTGATTCTGTGGTCCTCGTAATTTTTTCGCTTTGTTTTGATTTCTTATTTGTTTTTCTTGATGATAGTTTATTCTCTTTATTGATTTTAGTTTCAGGTTTATTTCTTAATGCTTGTTTAGGTTTTGCCTTCTCCACATTGCTTGTATCTTGAGTTTTATCTACTTCTTTTTCACTTACTTCTTCGATTACTTGTTCTATTTCTTCATCTATTTCATCTTTTTCTTGTCGTTCTACTTCTTGTTGTAGATCTTCTTCTTCTTGTCGTTCTTCTTTGTCTTCTTCTTGTCGTTCTTCTTCTTCTTGTCGTTCTTCTTTTTCTTTTTGTCGTTCTTCTTTTCCTTCCGGTCGTTCTTCTTGTCGGCTTTCCTTTTTTTCTTCTTCTTCTTGTTTTTCTTCTTCTTCTTCTTGTTCTTTTTCTTCTTGTCGTTCGTTTTCTTCTTTTCGTTCTTCTTCTTGTTGTTGTTCTTCTTCTTCTTGCCGTTTTTCTTCCTCTTGTCGTTCTTCTTCTTGTTTTATCTGTTTTTGTTGTTGCTCTCTTTGTTTTTTCGGTCGTGCATTCTTCTTAAATATTGTTTTAAGGAATTCTTTAAAATCATGTTTTTTATCATTAACTCTAAGAAGATCGGATTCAGGAATTGGTGTTAACATAAACGGTTTTTTTCCGCGAATAATTGGCGTGATTCTAAAACGAACGGTTGTAGTTACAGGAGGGAACGTAGGACTGTAATTAGGCGGTCGCAGTGTGGTCTGTTGTCTTCCTGTAACCGTTTTCTGTAAAATAAAATTAAGAAATTAATGTCACTATACTATACTAACAATAATACATATAATTTAACGTTATACCATAAGTAAAACTTTATTACGGTATTCTACGAGGTTGTGTCTGTTCTCATGCGAAGAGAAGATTGGTGCCTAAGTACAATAAAAAACGAGTACCACAGCAGGTTTTCTGTATGTTTTCCTTCACCGTTACTTAATGGCGAATAAAGAACAAAGTTATGATATAAAAATCAATAGTGCGCATCATGTGACGACAAAGGTGGAACACATATCAGTCAGTCATGTCAGTGACTTGTCAGTGACTTGACATTGACCACAATTACCATACAAATCAAGCGTATCGATTTTTACTAGCGATGCTCGCGTTACGAACCAAATGACATATAAGAAACTAGCTGACCCGGCCACGCGTTGCTCTGGCTAACGTTTTAGTTATATATTTTTTTTTTCTATCCTATCTTTCAAGTTGGATCAAACTGCACACGGTGTACAAATTTGATTAAAATCGGTTAAGTAGTTTAGGAGTCCATCGCGGACAAACATCGTGACACGTAATTTATATATATTAAGATATTAAGAAGATAAGAAGATGTAGGCTTTGAATGGCGGACCGTGACGGAAGTTGTGCGCTTGATGCACTTTCGGCGTCACAAATTCTATTAATAATGCTATTTCTAGGTGCTGGCGATGGCGATTTTTTTGGCGATTTCATGCTTTGTGGCAACAATTATGGAATGAAAGTAATAACGTCACCTTTTCCATGATTTCCTCGATCCAATCAGTGTAGTAGCCAAGTTTGGTGAAGACCGTAGGGGCGTCAGGAGTACCACACTGTGGTGAGCCAAAACTTATCACTCCCGTCAGAATTCCTCTTGAAACACCGGGTCCACCAACGTCATGCTACCAAACAAAACATTAAGAAGTTGAAAACATGTTTTTGGAAGAAAAGATAGGCTTTAGCTTAGTAGTGGTACACAGTAAAATAAAGAAAACCAGACTAAATGAAAACTCAGTCCGTGGATTGATTATTTTCAAGCTGCACCTAAACAATTAAACTGAAATGTTAATGTTCTATCTCGATTTAGTGTACATAATATTGAAATAAATTATTAAATGACCACTGTTGAAATTTTTTTGTACAACTAAGTATTTATGGATGATTAATGATTATGCAAATTAGGGAATGAAGTCATTATCATCATAACATAATCATTCGTAATCCCTGAAGGGTTCGGTAGACGTGTCGCACCCACAAATCAAGAAAAGAGGAAGGAAGGAAAGAGAAGTGAATAATTGAAAGTGACAGACAAAATTAAACCATCGAAGATCAACATACGTTACACGCGCCACCTCCCTTCGAGAAGAAACCGGCACAAAAGTTTCTGTCGGTCACGAATTCCCTGAAATTAACAAAGTTTAATGATAATGATAATAAACAACAACGCTGTGACCCTCCACAATCGCGAGATATGCAGTCTCAGGGAATATTTCCTAGAAAACGACGTGGGGATGCATCGAGATGGAGTCATAGTGGACAAGGGCCTCACCCCGCTGTCCTTGGCTAAAGAGAACTGGCGCAAACCAATAGTGCTTGACACTAATGATCGCATAGAGGGCAGAGCTAGGAGCTTCACGGACTACAATTAAACTTTATACATACTACCAACAACATTATCCACTTATTACTAATTTGTAGATTGTTAACGCTCCGTGAGTGAGATGAAAAATAAAAATAGAGTACATGAATCAATCGTGTGATAGTTTAAATGATTGATTGATTGAATGAATGCTCACTTATACTGAAATTTATGGGATTGCAAAAGGAAAAAAAAAAATAAAACAATTTACTTAATAAATAAAAAAATAAATAAATTGTATATATACATATATATATAAAAAAGGAGATATTAGGTACCTACTTAATAATTTATAAAGCTAAGATAGAATCGACTACAGATTTTCTAAATTGACGTGCTGTTAGATTAAAGATATCAATGTTTTCGAATCTAGTGTTGTAGGAATCCACAAGTTGGCGCAAAGGAGCGCGTAAACCAGCATTGGAGTTACAGACGTGCTTGCTATTTATAGCTATTAAGCGGTATGGACGCGCTTGTCTACGCACTACTGTCCTCGGAACGATGTAACAAAGTTTGTTTATTAAGTCTGAACAATCATATTTGTTGTGCACGATGCCATGTAGAAACATTACTCCGAGAAGCAATCTTCTGGATTCCAGGGTTAACAGTTTGTAATTCTCAAGCAACATATCCTGCGAGCCGCGCCTGTGATAGCATCTATAATGCAGAGCTCTTAGGAATTTACGTTGAATAATCTCAATCGCGTCAATATATTTTGCGTAATAGGGATTCCATATCATAGTAGCAAACTCCAGACAAGGCCTAACTAGCGATATATACAAGTATCTATAGGTTGAAGGACGCTTAAAATCTTTGCTATTGCGCATGATAAAACCGTACATTTTAAGGGCTTTGTTGATAATGTTGTCTACATGAATACTAAAGTGGAGTTTAGAGTCTAATACGACACCGAGGTCACGCATTGAGTATACTCTTTTTAATTGTGTATTTAGTAAGTGATAGCTATAAGTGTGCTGCTTTATGTTTTTAGTGAATGTAATCGAATTACATTTGGGCAAGCTCAATGAGAGTTTATTCAAGGTGCAATAGCTAGACAATCGATCTAAGTCACTTTGAAGCATCAAACAGTCATCAATACTTTTTATAGTTTTGTAGACTTTTAAGTCATCCGCGTACAGTAAAAAGTTCGAATGCTTAAAACAAGTACTAATATCATTTATAAACAATGTAAATAATAAAGGGCCCAAAATTGAGCCTTGAGGAACCCCGGATGTGACAGAGAACAGCTCCGATTGAAATCCGTTAATAACAACCTTTTGAGTACGGCTTGTTATGTAAGATGTGAACCATCTCAGCAGATTTCCGCGAATACCGTTGAAGGCAATTTTGCGTAGAAGTAACTCGTGATCCACCCTGTCGAAAGCTTTTTGAAAGTCTGTATATATTGCATCGGTTTGTAAACGTTTATCCATATTTTCAAAGACATAGCCCACAAAAATAAGCAGATTTGTATGAGTAGATCTTTGTTGGACAAATCCATGCTGTTCTTTAATTATAGCCTTGTGCAAAGTGGGATAAATTTCGTTATAAACCAGTCTCTCAAAAAGCTTCGACAAGGTAGATAGAATTGAGATCGGACGGTAGTTCTCAACGTCATCTTTTGATCCCTTTTTTAAGACTGGAGTTAAGTGAGCTATTTTCCATACATCAGGAAAAACGCCTTCGCTGATACATTTATTGAACAGCAGATGCATGGGTTTACATAAGTCATTGGAAACACTTTTGAAAAACGAGGGAGGAATGCCATCAGGTCCAGGTCCTTTTGAAGGGTCTAGAGACTTTAGCTCCTTATAAACTTCAGAAAGCTCGATATAAATATTATTGATAATATCACTGTTATCATGAAAACCAGACGGCGGTAGCCATTTATTGATGTCAAGTGTAGATGGCCATACACTGATTGAAAATATTTAGAGAATAGTTTACAAATATCACGTGGATCACTACTGGAAGTATTCTTATATTTAACATTGGATGGAATTCCTGAGTTATACCGTTTACTAGCCACATAGCCCCAGAAGTGTTTGAGATTTTTGGTTACATTTTCTTCTACAGTTTCTATATACTTAGAGTAACATAGGCAACATTCTTTGTTGAATCTGCGACGAAATAGGGAAAATTGCTCATAGTCAGATATATTATTGTACACTTTCCATCTGGTCCAGGCATTGCTCTTATTTTTGAATAAATTTATAAGGTGTCGAGTGAACCAGACGGGGAATTTAGAAGTTCTGTATGTTTTTTGGGGGACGTGCTTTCTAATGATATCATACAAGGTATTATAAAATGTGTTAACACACTCCTGTGCCGGTAAATTATTAAGCAAGCTGTTCCAGTCAATCTGCGATAAATCTGTCTTTATAAGATCATAATTGCACTTATTATAGTTAAATTTGATGATTGGACATCGTTTCATACATGAATATTTCAAGTAAGGGGAAGTCATAGCACAGTAAGGAGGATGATGTAGGTCAACGGGTGTTAAATAATCACTCGGCTGGTAAATATGGCAGTGTTCATTGGAGATTAGTAAATCCAATGTTCGGTTGTTAGCGTTAGTAAAATTATGGTATTGTGTAGCATTAAATTCGGCGATGAAATTTTCCAGATATCTGCAACTGAGCGACCGTCCCACACGGTGCTGGTCACCTGCAGCACCGCCACAGGAAGACCAATCCAAGTTTGGTAAATTAAAATCACCGATTATGTAAAAACAATGTGTTATGGGATTACTTAAAATTGTCGAAAGCATATCCAAATATGTAGAATAGATGTCGTCTGGTGTGTTCGGTGGTATGTACACCGAGCTGATAAAGTGTCGTTTCGCACGGTCACGGCTGGGTAATTGTATAAGTAGATATTCTATGTGGGTGTGCAAAGAGTTACCCATTAAATTGTTGCAATATATGGGTTGAAGTGTTCGTAAGATGGCAACAAGAACACCTCCACCCTCACGTTTACCAGTGGCCGCGCGATCTCGGTCGCGACGAAAGACGGTATAGCGCTCATCTATAATCTCACAATCTGCTATATCCGGTGTAAGCCATGTTTCCGTTAATACAACAATGTTACTTAGGATATTCACATAAATTGTCTGAAGTTTGCTACGCCCCTACAATTCTGATAGTAAATAATAAGTGTATCAGCCATTAAGCTGGAGATAAGTTTTGACATAATTGCTAAAAGATGCAGAACTCGCAAAGATATGGTATTTATAAATGCTGCCACTAGACGGTATAAAAGTAATAGATGACGAAAACGAAAACAGTATTGAAGGTAAAACGTTTTAAACTCGCATGAACTGAGAATGTATAAAAAAGGAAAGTTTGTGTAGTCGATTCTTGTTATATTATGATGTACAATATAATTAGTTGCAGTAATAAGACTGTGTAATATGCTAAACATTGTGTTTTGTGGTTGTATCGTCGGTGATGTTGCATTTGTGAAAATCATTGTTGTTTCGGATAGCATGTATTGTTGATACATCAGTCCTGCGTACATGAATAGTAGAGTGCTTAACCCAACAATGCTTAAACTTGTGTTTATTAGCCTCAAGGCGACATTCGCGAAAGAACAGTTTTTTCTTTAACGTTAGGTGTTCATTGACGTATATAGTATGTGGAGTACCTGTTATGCCGATCTGGTCGGATTTCAATCCCTTAGCCAAACGGTAGGCACTCAGTACATTGTCACGAAAAGGCACAGAGGAGAACCTAACCACAATATTTTTGGGTCTATCTTTATTCAAAATTTTCTGGGGCACGCGATGTATAGAAATAATATCGTTTTGGGTAATGTGAAATTTAATTTTTTCTCCAAGTGATGCAATAAGTGTGATCAGATTCTCCCGCCGCCTCTCCAGGACATTACACACTTCAATATTGCAAGCTCTGGCTTGCTGCTCCAACGCGTCGATTTTAGCCTCAAGATCAGCGACTAGACTATCAGTACGCTCCGCAGAGGTGAAGCAGCCTTCCAGTGTGGACATCTTCTTCATGACATCGTCGCACTGATTGGAGGTAAACTGAAGCGAAACTTCTAGTGAGTCGATGCGTTGAGTCAGGTCCTTGTTTCTACTATCTAGGGTTATCATCTGCCGCTTGAAAGCTTCCTGTTCAGCACGCAGAACGTTGATGTCATTACGAATTTCTGTAGTGTGCGTGGTGAGAAGTTCTAAGTCGCTTTTCATACCAGCAATGTTGGAGTTGATAGCTGTTAGGCTGGAGTCAACATTGCTACGAAAAGACTTCAAGGTTGATCTTAGCTCAGAAGCAAGTGCGTTTAAATTGTCAGTAAACACGCATTCTGGTTGTTTACGTTTCCTGCATGTAACTCCCGGATCGGCCTCTGAGGTTGTTGTCCTTAAATCGGGGCTAGAGCTCGTTTTGTCAGGCGAGTGGTACATCATTTTTACTATTAGTTTAAGTCTTGAGAGTGATTATAATACGAAATGTGTAGTTGGATTGGTTGTCCAAATAATTTTATGGTTGGGTTGGCGCCACCAGTAGCGTTCATTAGCAAATGCACCTGGTCGCACTACATTTGTCGCTGGAACGCAAGCGCCTACTTCGCCGTTGGAAAGTTGGTAGCACTGACAGCGCTGCGAGTATTGCGCGTACGCAGGACTATCGCCTTTAAACAGGTCGCAGAACCACGAGGATTCCGTGCACTCTTGGGTTAGCCGCTATGATACAGCACTTTTAGAACAATCTTTCAATCTTTAATATTGTTTGAATTACACTTTGTGGTGGACCGAAAACAATTTATTAGCAGATTTACACTACACCAGCCTAGTTTTTAGCGGAAAAGTAAAGATATATAAAACCGATAATTAATTTGCGAAAATAAGTGAGCAAGGGCTCGACCACAGTCTCAGAGCGCGTTCCACCTTTCTTTCTTCTCTCTCTCTTCTCTTTGGAGAAACCAAAGGTTTTGTTTGTGCAATTAAGGACGAAGTTATGATGACGAACAATTATCGGAGATTTATTGTGAAAGACGGCACGGTTGACATCTGTCGGGCATACCACCGGCCGGGGAAATCAATCAGACATATCATCTCCGGGTGTTCTCGTCTAGCTAACGGAGAGTACTTGCATAGACACAACCTTGTAGTAAGGATAATTCATCAGCAGCTTGCTTTGAAATCCAGCCTTGTGGAATTGGAGGTTCCGTACTACAGGTATGTGCTCGAAAATGGTAATATCACATTGTACTGGGATCGATCCATCATCACTGACAGGACTATTGTTGCCAATAAGCCTGATATAGTGGTAGTGGATCGATCAGAGCGGCGCGCAATGATTGTTGATAAAACCGTCCCACATGATGAGAACCTCGTGAAAGCCGAGAAAGATAAACAAATCAAGTATCTTGACTTGGCTCACGAGGTTATCGACATGTGGGATGTGGACTCAGCGATCATTGTGCCGATAGTCGTGACAGCCAATAGGTTAATAGCCAAGAGCCTCGACCAATATCTAAGGAGGCTCTCGTTGGGCAGCTGGATCAAGGGTTTGATTCAGAAAGCGGTACTTCTGGTCACGGCCCGCATTGTTAGGAGGTTCCTCTCTCTGAAGCCCTGACCACCGGTAGCTTGGACCCTGTTCCCGATACCGGTGAGCTATTATTTTTTATATTTTTAAATGCTTCAATTTTATATTTTTTATCTCATAATATTTAATAATATAATTAATAAGTATATAATAAAATAAAGGAAATAATAAAAGTGTGGAATTGGGGGATCCCCGGGAGGAACGAAGTTCAAAATGAAAATCATAAAAACGACACTCATGATGAAAAATTTGAAAAGGTTTGCAGCCGCCATCTTGGATTTTTATTTTGACCTCACTATCGGCTTCAGCACCCTCGAAATCCATGAAAACTCTCTCTCTCTATTCATCATCATCATCTGCCTAGCCTTTTCCCAACTATGTTGGGGTCGGCTTCCAGTCTAACCAGATCTCTCTCTCTCTCTATTATATTATGTAATAAAAAACATCGCATGGAGTTGCATAACTCTTTTTCATTACGGGACGATTTCTCCCAGTTTACTCCTTACGCAAGCTCCGATAAAGAACTTCGTTCCAAAAAAAATATCACGTTTAGAGTATCAATGTGTATTGGTTATAAGAGTAGTGGAGGATGGCCAAAAAATAGACAGATGGATAGTGTTTCACACTGTCATTTCTTTGCTCTGGAAGAGCCAACTATATATGTAGTTTTATGGGCAGAGAAGAAATCCTGAATTAATTCGGATAAGGACAGGGGGGGACGACGAAATAATAATTGTGTTAGACTAGAGACTCGCTGTGAGATGTAATTGTAATATTATTGAATGAAACGGTTAAGCTTACTTGGTATATATTTCTTGACACTCTTCAAGTGGGTAGAAATCTAGCCTAGAATACGACAGTTCATTCTTCCAGAATGCTTCAACTTTATTGCCGAGCTGGAACAGTTTTACTATTAAGAAATATGAGTAGGCATGAACAGCCAGGGATTTTTTAGAAAATTTTATTCCAAACACAGATGTGATTATATTTCAGTCACACCGCAAATGTTTAAGTTTTAGAACTGCAATATATGCATAACAGAAAAAAATACTCACGGTTTTAGAGCCCCAACCAACAACAACGATGCCATCAGTATTTGTTGGCAGTGGCCACGGGTTTCTATCAAAGTCTATCTTCCTTAAATTACGTTTTTTTTCTCTGAACTTCAGCGCTCTTGTCAGCCTCATGAGCGCCAGATTGTGTCTCAAGTTTTTAGGGTTGAAGCCTGGGTGATATTCAATCTCCACGATGGGGATATTTTCCCCTCCACGTTCGTAGTATGTGCTGCCAACTTGCACGGAGAGGAACGCAGGGTTCTCGCGGAAGAAGCGGTTGTTCCAGGCTCTTATGAAATAAATAATGATGTTGTGATTTAGATAACGAAGACGATGTAAGAGCAAGATGTACCAAAAACAGACTTAAACGAATCACCCAATAACGAAAGATTAAGTCTTACATTTGCACACACGACGCTGACGTGATGACCAGATCAGATTTGATGACGGAGCCACCACATTGGAACTTCTTGAAGAACTGGACGCTCGCCATGAAAGGAAAGTTCTCGATAGTTGACGATTTACCCCCAAAGATGCGGCGGCCACTAGGTTCTGAAAGGATTATGTAAATTAATGTATACCTATATTGTGTTGCTCAAAATGCATCTAAGGTTGACTTCCTATCCAATAGTATGTTATGTCTTAAAGAAACCCAAAACGAACGAACACCAAAGGAACTCTTTATCAAATGACACTGACTACTTACGCCAAAATTCATTACTGCTCAATACATCGTCTTCAGAAGCATTCCCTTTTACAAACTCTTTTGATAAATATGTTGTATTTCCAAATTCATTTTCATTATTACTAAAGTATCTTAAAATAGCTTTATTTAAGTCAAACTTCGTATTATTTTTCACATCATTTGTTTCCTTTAAATTATCAAGTCTGCTAATAAACTCTTCAATAAGAATCGTAACGTAAACAGAATCTGTTGCTTCATCGCTTTTATTATCTTCATTTAATACTTCATTTAATTGTGTAATAAAAACTTGAGTGCTGTTATCGATGTTATCAACGTGAGTTAGTTTTGCTATTTTCTTCAGATTATGGTGATCTCGTAAAGTTATGGAAGCAAAGAAGTTATGAATTGTTGAATATTGTTTCAACTTCAGCTTTTGCTGCAATACCTTAAGTTTTAGAGTGGAGAATAAATTGTTCACAGTGTTTCGTATTGCCCACTCAGTACCAATGATGCCGTAACTATCTTCGGCTGGTAATTCAAGAGCACATCGAACTAAACTGAGAAAGTTCAAAAATGTGAAGCACAAGATTATAGTCGTCGTGGAAAACATATGATGAAAGATATTTTCTGTGACATGCAATATAATCGAATATGCATGCATATAACTGTTATGGAAAATTTCACTGATGTAACCAAAAGTTTGTGTTATTAAAGTAGTTGCTCAATGTACTGAAGTATTTTTTTTATCGAGCTTGTTTTATTTCCCTTTTTCTTGCGAAATATATGCTTTTATCTGGGTCATAAAATCCAGAACTGATGTTGAAAGTGTTGAAACTGCCAAATTGAATTGAAAACGAGTTTTTAATTAAATTACTTAGATTATTGAGGGTGACCCTAAGTGCTAAAAATATTATCCTACTGTGTCCATCTTTTCTGGTCCGGGCCCAAAATTTATATGCGTGGTCCTTAACAGTTTTTTTGCTCATCGGGCTACATGTTTACCTTGTTTCTACTGCCGTGTTGCAGTTACCATTAGTCCTTATCACGTGTTTCATCCACTGCCAATGTTTTAATTGTCCGACATCTTCTTACGTCAGACATTCAGACTCAATTTCTTTATCGTATGCCAAACGTGTCTGGTCTAAAGGACGTATGAATCTTCGTTCTTAAAAAAAGGAGAAGGTTCAGGAGAAGGTCAAAAGTACCTTTAACTGGTTATGAGTTTTGACTGCAACATAAAAATCAATGGCATTTTTTAATTATTGTTCTTTTTCTTTCATAGAAAAACTTTACATCAGTTCTCATACTATAGTAAAATCTAATAAAACTATAGTAAAATACAATAAAGCTAAATTCAGGGGACCCTTTATCTTTTTAAAAACGCTGATTACTAAAACTAATAAATAAAAAAGCATGTTAATTCAAACTTTTTATTGCATAAACCTAAGTCAATCCATACTGGTATTTATTTAAGTCATTTTAGTTATATAAAATGAAATTAACTTCAATAATTATGTTTCTGGTTCAAGTGGTGGTAGCTAAACATCATCATAGGGCTCGTCTTGAGACCGTACTAAGATCCAAAAACATGCTCTTTCTTCGAAACAAACGGAGTTATCCATAGTTGAACAAAATTTTGTTTTACATTTTGGTGGTTGCTGCGTGTTTCCTTGACGAATCGAGAATCAAATTATTGTCAACCACGCATCACGACTGTTCAGCCAATAATGTGAAGAAAAATTGGATGGATTTTAAGAAATAGCAAATATATATGAAGTCGATAAACGTTATAAAACAATAAAGGGAATCGAAACGTAAAGTGTATTTCACAATTTGTATTAATTTCGTCTTTTTTAGATGAAATAAATGAAAATTGTGAAATACACTTTGCATTGAAAGTTACGAAACAGCAAAAAAATTAAGAACACCATGAAATTGATATGCAATAAATATTTAATGTAATATTTAATGTTCTGAAAGATATGCCACTACTTGAAATATTTCACAATTGCACAAAAGGCCGGCTAGGTATTGATGTTGATGCATTTGATATTAATTCTTACATTATGCTTATTAATTATATCGCTTGAATTGTTAGTTCGCTTATTAACTTTGCTTGTTTGCGCTTATAATATCAGCTTTTAGTGCAATATCGCAGACAGCAGCTTCTTAAAATCTGCTCTATATTGCTTGCTTGTGCCTGATAAGTGTACCTTAAAAATTAACGATATGTACAGACGCCAGCACATCAAGCTACCCGAAACTGTCAAATCCCAATCAACTTTGAACCTTATGCTTTAGCGATAAAGTTGAAAATCTGTTAAAGAAATTTGACAGATTCTACAATCTGTCAAATTTCTTTAACAGATTTTCAACTAAAAGTACAGACGCCAGCACATCAAGCTACTACTAGCTTGATGCGCTGGCGTCTGTACTTGTATTTTGAACCACTTATTACGATAAGACACTTAATCAATTATTGCGTGCTGGGGCACAAGCCTTGGTGCGTGAGACACGGAAACATATGCACATATATTTTTTTTTTTTTTGTTATCGGTGCACACCCACAAGGGTGCTACTGATATAACGTGTAATAAAGAAGTATGGAAGAAAAAGACATGTTGCGCCAATACCAAACAAATTGTTATAAGAGCAGGAGAATGATGATGAAGAAATTATTCGAAGTCGCTGCTTCCCACAAAAACTCATAGTGATAGCTTCCCTCTCTAGGGCGGGAATTAATTTTAAAACTAAAACCTAGGTTAGGTCAGCTACGATTTTTTTTTTTTTTTTCATAATTACGATCTTGTCAAAATCAAATAAAAAATGTTTTAAGTATTTCATTACTACACGTCAGACCGGAATAACTCGTTGCACATTATAAAGTTGGTGACGTCTAATTCCTGTGCCAGGAGGCACCCCTAGGGCACGCCGCGATAGCGGCGGTAAGGCCCCTCTTTGAGGAGTGGCTAGAGAGGCGTCACGGCGCCCTCACCTACCGCCTGACGCAGGTCCTCACCGGACACGGATGTTTCGGGAGGTTCCTGCACATAATCAGGCGGGAGGAAACGCCCGGGTGTCACCACTGCGAGGATCGCCCAGAGGACACGGTGGTGCACACGGTGGAGGTCTGTCCCGCTTGGGCAGAGCACCGCCGTGTCCTCGTAGAGGCGATCGGCAGCGGCGGCGACCTCTCGCGCCCGGCCCTGGTCCAAGCCATGGTCCGGGGCGAGAGGGAGTGGGAGGCAGTCACCTCCTTCTGCGAAGCAGTCATGCTAGCGAAGGAGGTGGCGGGATGGGCGAGGGACAGAGCGGAGAGAGCCGCCCGTCCCAGCCGCCGCGGTAGACGCTCCGGGCGTCGGGAGCCGCGTGACGACTCCCGGCCACCGTAGGCGCGGGCCTGCGGCCGGCGAGTAATGGGTAGCTCGCCGTCCGATCAGGACCAGGCCCGTGCCGGATGGCGCGTATGTGTTCCACGCGCGCCTCAAAGAGATGTCAGCAGACATGGAGGGGCCCGTTAGGGCCGAAGCCTGCCGGGGCAGCGGGATTGTCCGAAAGGGTTACCGCTGCCCCGGAATATAAAGGGCTAAGGAAGGAACACGGATGGGTTTTAGTCAGTAAAAGTCTGACACTCCCTTCCGCTCCACCCAGAGCTGGAGGGGTCATTGGATGATTTCCCATCCTTAAAAAAAAAAAAAAGGAGGCACCGCTCTTTTATACGAGTATCTAGCTAGAATCTGACCAACGAAAGCTGACCAAGAAAAAAGGCGGCAATTTAAAAAATTCAAGAGCTGTTACCCTGGCTATACACTGCGTAAACGCAATAGATACAATTTATTATTCATTGCGAATTTATTGATTTATTGACATTGACAATTAGGATTGACAGTCCTAAAATGTCTCCATTCTAAAAGTAAAAAAAAAGTTTATAAAATAATTCGATGTCAGCTTTCGTTGGCCAAACTCTATTAGTGTAACATGTAACGAAACAAAGGTTTATGAATTAATTATTCTTATTTATTATTATTAGTCTGTTGGTATATGTGTGTGTATATTTAAGCATGCTTGCGTGTGTATGCGTATGTGGGTGTGAGTGATTATTTTATGCGGAATCGGTTTTACCTTATATTTAATAGAAGATTCTCTACTTCACCATAGCATAACTTATTTATCCACTTAATCAGTCACGATTTGCATTCTTTAAACGGTTTAGTATGTATATCTATTTGTTTATTTATTTATTACATAAGAAAGACGAGCGTTTATCGTACTGACTATTTGCAAATTCTGTTTTTACAAAAGGCAAAACAATGCAAAGCAATATTGTGTCTAATTCTTCTAGCTAATACATTAGGATCTGTGAGTGTATAAACAGCCAGTGTGAATTAACAAAAATCAACAAAAATACCTATTAGGCGGGATGGCCCGCGGCGGTGCAGCAGCGTGTTCCATATTTAAAATTTAAAAAAGACTATAGTATATTTATCTTTAAATTTCACAAATTATTGTAACTTCTCTATTAAATTTAAATAGATACTATTCACATGTTATTATTATCAATAAATATTTTAGAAAAACTATTTTTTACTTTCCATATATTCGAAATGAAAATATAGTGTTTAACACGGGTGAAAGTCATCAATTCATACTCGGACTATAGCCGCCCTCGCTGCGTTCGGGCGTCTAAATGCCTCATATGGGAATTGATTCCTTTCGACCCTTGTATAACAATCTACTATTCCTAAACTTCACCTCTTAATTGGAACGGTGTCAAGGTGGGCGATGATGTTAACTGAATTGATGAAAGTTCAAATTGATCTTTACAGAATAGCATTAGTAACAGTACTAAAAATATGGTTCAATGAAAGGTTTAATAAAAAACATATTTGGCAGCAAGTAGTATAATAAATAGAATACAACAATGACAAAATAAAAAAAACGAAGAAATATCTATCGATATTTTTACTATTAAAATTGTATAACAAAGGATTCGGATTTTAGTTCATAAGATTTCGATTTATTTTTACTTTTTTTAGATCTACTACTTTTTGCTCTTTCTGGTGTATCATTTTTATATTTATGTTTGTTATAGTTGACATAACTATTCGTTGTATCAAAATTAATAGTGAAATTCTTCATTGCAAGAGATCTGCCCTCGTCAAGAACAGAACTTGCGTGTTTAGATAGCTGATCATGTTCCCTTGGTCTTTGCTTTCCTTTACCTTGTCTGAGTATAGTATCCACATTTTCACCGTATGGACGACTGCCTGTGAAATAAATATACGGTGTTGTGTGCAATTTATCAGAATCCATTTTTTTTGGGTTTTGACGGCTTTTCACAAATGATTCCTTGATTTTCTCCGAGTATTCATTTGAGTCATCTGAACTTTGTTGATCTGATTCGCTCTCAGAATAGGTTGACGAATCATGTTGGCTTTCAATCCTTTTTTTTGATTTAGGAATCTCGATACTTAACCCTCGTTCTTCTTCACTGGATTGTTCATAATTGTCAGTATAGTCGTTTTGCACTTCATCATTATCTGTTTCATTTTCAGATTCAATGGAAGGTTTTCGAAGGCTTAAAGGTTTAACAGAAGTTGAGTATAATGGGGTGTGTGTAGAAGTCGTATCTTCCGGTTCAGATTCAAATTCAATTTTGAGTTCTAACGTTCTCTTTGTAGTGGTCGGGTGCTTTTCTCTTTTGTTTTTTGTAGAAATTAAGTTCTCTTTTGATTCAACTTCCTCATTGCTCTTGAAATATTTGCTGAACTCGTCGTAAAGATCTCCGTAAATGACATCGTCAACCACAGACTGATCAGTCTGCACTAACTCTAATAGTGTTTCTCTGAGCGCTCTTACCTTCTCTGGGTAGTCTTCGTCACGGCCGTGTAACTTATTGTTTCCTGGCTTAGATTTATATTTTCTACGTGTATTAATAATATCGTAATTTGTTCGATTTTTTTTATTAACTGCATTCTGGAACAAGATCGAAAACAACAACAACAACACAGAACACAGGTTAACAATTATTTGTAGAATTTAATAGTAATCATAGCGAAACGAGAGCAGCCTCTGTAACAATTATTTCCTTACCATGACGCTCTCGATCCATGGTACGTAGTATCCGAGCTTGGTGAAAACTGTCGGGGCACCCACCGTCCCGCATTCCGTCGTACCAAAGCTGACTACTCCCATTAACACTGCGCCAATGATTCCTGGACTTCCGACGTCTCCCTAGAATCATACACATTCGAGTTGAAAAATAGTGTGCAGAAAACACTTATAAAGTTGACCGTCCACTGCTACGCAGAATGGGCACGGAGAGGTTTAGCTTCGCGCTTCATTTGTTTGCCACCCACTGACTCGTGCGTGGCAACGCCTCTTTGTACAAGGCACGGTTTCTTTACGGTACGGCGCGTTAACCGCACCGTAATCAGCTACGGTAACAGTGCCGTGCCGCGCCGTGTCATCAACGAGCTTCCATAGTGATAGTTAACACTAACCACCTTGCCTACACAGACTACACACGGTGAATCAACATTAGTTTTTCACGGCAAGAAAAAAATGTGTGTACTAATGTGGGAGAAATAGTTTTCTATAAAAAAATAATAATGTGGTATATAATTACATAAGACATAATGACTACTAACGTCACATGCGCCTCCGTTTGTTCCGTTAAAAGCAGCGCAAAAGTTTTCTTTGGTTACGAAGTCTCTGAAATATTACAATAAATTTTAGGTATTCAGATGGTGATATTTTACTGTAGTGTTTAAAATTTGAAAAAAGAAGTAAATCAAGCATAGCCAGCTTATATTGTTCCCACTACTGGGACACAGGCCTCCTCTCTGTGAGAGGGAGTGGGCCGACGTGGTGGATCCACGTGGAGCCAGTGCGAGTTGGTGGATGGCGGATCCAGTGCAGGTACCTAAAACCTGAACTAGATTGGTACAGCAACGTGTGCCAGAAGCAAAGATATGCCTATGCCTAGCAGGTGATACATTTAAAATTTATCTGAGGATGATGATGATGAAAGTGAATAAAAACTTTTTAAAACTGAAAAGCTGAAAGCAAGCTTTTGTATCATATAAATTGTGTAATGACGTTATAAGTTGATAGTAAAAGTTTTAAAGGAAAAGTTTATTTTATTCTATTTAGCGCATTTAAATAAAAGCTTGTTTTTAAAAAGGTTTTTTACTTTTAATTTATCTAACCTTAATAACTAAATTCTTAAACTAATGTAAGTATACCTAAGTAATTTTGAGTCGGCACCAAACAGTGAACAAAGACCACTAAATTACCTTAAATTTAAAGAAATAACCAAATCAAATTAACAATGCAACGTGAAATCTCCAGCTAGCTGAACATTAACATTCAAAAAAATGCGCATTGATTGCTTACATTAGTTTAAGAATTTAGTTATTAAGGTTAAATAAGAAAGGTTTATTATTTTTTGCTTTTCAGTTTTTTCGGCGGTTTAATTTTTTTGTTAAAAAGTTTTTTTTTTTTGTCTATAATATACTAATTAGCTTTTTACATCATCGTAAGTTTTTTTTTAATTTAATACACAACTCAGCATTAAAAATCTGTGAGTAGAACAATAAATCACAACTATTTTCCCACCCTTAGGGTAGGATTTTTTCCAAATTTATATGGGACCAACTTTGAGGTATTATACCCTATCCAATAAAAAAAAGAATTATCAAAATCGGACTGTTCTGTAGAAAATTATGCATGGTCATACATAAAAAAAAAATCTATATATACACGTTGACTTGAGAACCTCCTCTGTTTTTTCGTCGGTAAAAAAATGGTGATTATATTATTATTAGGTACATACTTTGTGTAATTCTGCTTGCAATCTTCAGTGTTGTATACGTCAAGCATCCTCACTCTTAGCTTTGGGTGCTTTTGCATAACTTGGTCTTTCTGGAAAAACATAAAATTTTATTGAAAGCCAGCCTAATATGATTTACTAGTTAGGTAATAGATTATTAGTTTGGTTCTTAGAAGAGATATATCTAAATCACATCAAAAAAAAAAGCGGCACGATCAACCTACCTTTGTAGCTCCCCAACCAATTATAATTATGCTTTTGGTCTCGTTAGACAGAACCCCTGGAGTCTTATCCCATAAGATACGTCTGATTCTCTTCTGTTGCCTCGAAAAACGAATCCTTTTCTCTAGTTGTAGTATTGCGAGGTTATTCACTAAGTTCTTCGGCTCATACGCCGGGTGGAAGTACAAGTTTTGGACTGGTATGGTCTCGCCACCGCGCGTTGTGTGGTCACTGCCGAGTCGTACGTATATCGATTTGAGATTCTTCTCGAAGAAATCGTTCTTATATGCTCTGGGGGAAAATCAAGAGTAACTATGATGTCAGTTCGTAAGCCTTGGAATATCATATCGCACAACTATCAACGATTCGGGAACATATCGAAACACATTTAAGGACAAATATCAAAATTGGCAAGTCTTCCTTGAAAAACATAATTTAATTTCCGATAAGCAGTTCGGCTTTAGGAGGGGTAGATCAACTGAAGACGCAGCTAGGCTATTAACTAACTCTGTATCATCAACTGTAGATAAAGGAGAACATTTCATGGGGATTTTCTTAGATTTGGCAAAAGCCTTCGACACGATTTCGATCGAACTTCTTCTCAAGAAACTAGAAGCCGCAGGCATACGTGGCACTCCCCTGGATTGGTTCAGAAGCTACCTATCTAATAGGAGGCAATTTGTCAAACTCGGTGAATTGTCTAGCAGCCTCCTATCCATCGATTTTGGAATCCCACAGGGCAGCACACTCGGCCCAACTCTTTTCTTACTCTACATAAACGACATCCTTAATCTTTCTCTCACTAATGCTGAATTAATAGCCTACGCAGACGACACTGCGATCTTATTTCATGGTAAGTCTTGGGATCAAGTGTACAGCCATGCCGAGGAGGGACTACGGATAGTCGCTAAGACTCTAGATAAAAACCTGCTGACCTTAAGCGTTAAAAAAACAAAGATAATAACATTCCATAAATCCAAAGCATCTGGACCCCCCCAACACCTAAGCCTCAAATTTCATACTTGCAACAATAGCCTCCACCCTCAATCCACAAACTGTTCATGTACCGTAATCGACCGCATTCAATCCATGAGATATTTAGGAATTACTTTAGACGAAAACTTATCTTTTAAACAACATATACACTCACTCTCCGGTCGAGTAAGAAAACTTATTTATGTAATGAAAAAACTACGTGACTGCACATCCATCCCCATACTCCGCACTGTTTACCTTGGACTTTGCCAGTCTGTCCTTCAATACGGAATCTCCGTCTGGGGTGGTGCTGGCAAAACTGCATTTATTGAAGTCGAAAGAGCACAAAGAGCCGTCATTAAAGTAATGCTCAAGAAGCCTTTCTTGTACCCAACCAACAAACTCTACAATGACTTCCCGGTCCTCCGTGTTCGACAGCTGTTCATCCTCAACGCAATACTTCACATTCATGGAAAACTAAAATTCAGGACAGATTACCAAGAAATAATGTCAAAGCGCACAATCAGAATTCCTTTTCCCCAAGTAAACTCCCTTATGGCTAGACGTTCCCCGAACTACTTATTTCCACGCATTTACAACAATGCCATAAGATTCTGCAACATAAAAGACCTCAAAATATCCCTGTGCAAAAACCTAATAAAGAAATGGCTTTTCACTCTCTCCTACGATGAAACAGAAAATATTATTTATACTTAGATGAACAACATTAAACAAACTAAATGTACTCCTACGTTCTCGCTGACGTCCACAAAACACACACACACACACAAACACACACACACCCTAACACATTCACACTCTCTAGCACATACGCTCACACTCTACACTGTATTGTATAAATGATTTACATAATTGATTAGATTTTTGTTGATTTATATCCTGTTGGTTTCGGTATTATTACTTATTATTTGTTATTTAATTGATCTCATACTGTTGATTTTATTTTGATTAGTTTGATCTCATGCTGATGGCAATGTATGTATATTCTAAGTTTACTGATTTTAGATAAGTTTAATTTTAATTTTAGTTTTTGTTTTCCTGTCATGCAATAATCACTATGTACCACTTTGACGATATCGGAACTCTGACTCCCAAGATACAGGCAAATGTCTAGTTTGGGGGTCACTGACTATTCTATTCTTGTAAATTGTGATTGTTATTAATAAATAATTTGAATTTGAATTTGAATTTGAATACTGACATGCGTAAACACGAAGCCGCGGTGATGACAAGATCTCTGCTGATGATGCAGCCGGAGCAATTAAACTCTCCCATGATGTGGATGCTGACGATGAAAGGATATGAGTTCACTTGTGTCTTCGAGCCTCTGAAGATCCTTCTAGTGTAGTGACTGTCGATGTCGTATTTAAGGCTTGATGAGGTATCTGCGAAAACAAAGCTCTGTTTTAGAATGACTGATAGTGTTATTGATTTGATATTAGCTTGTCAGCAAAACAAAACATTATCCACCCACCCCAGGGTGGTAGACATCCAAGAGGATTTCAACACGATGAAAAAAAAAACCGGTTAGATTAGCCTGTGCTTTGTGGCATCAGGTTGGCCTCACGCTCAAAATATAATGTAAACATGAAAATTATATTGAATGTAATAATGATACCTACAGCCATTTTAAACTTACCCCACACTTTAAGATTATTTTTAGATGGAACTGCAATTCTACCATGTTTCGAGGACTTCTTGAAATCTTGTATAGTTAGATTATTAACTTTTGCCAAAAACTTGATAACAAACTCTGTAAATTCTTTACTGTCGTCAAAGGCTTGATTACTGTTATCCTCGATACTTTTGTCTTTGATTTTTGTTTTATCTTTGGCACGTTTGTGTTGATTTCCTTTTATTTTTCCGTATACATCAAAATTATTTTTATTTAATATTTCTTTAATCATAGTATCTAATTTAGTCGCGTCCTCTTCAATTTCATTAAATGAACAAATAAAGTAGGATTTGTTACTGACATCTTTGATTATTTTCTTAATTTCATTGAAAGATTCGAAGGTTTTATCGGCTATATTGCTTAGATCATAATGCATAGTCAATAACAGCTTTGTGTTTGACTCATTTGTGAAATTTGTACCGAGACCGATAGATTCAAACAAATCATCGACGACTGAGTGAATGGCTACATAAACATTTCCGAAGAAATTGTCGTTCGGATCTGTACTATGATGATGTTTAGCCATAGTTGTTGTTAAAACAAACACGATTATTCTGGCCACCATCATTTAATATTTAAATTTTTTTAATTGTCTTAACTATGCACAACAATATCTACGTTCAATTATTTTAACTGTCTGAATTAAGCATAACAATACGTTCGGATACAAATAAAATGTATAAATATTCAGGGAAAAAGTTACGAAATTAAATCTCAGAGATTTAAAATAAACAATAAATTGCTTTTTTGTTTCAAAACAAATAATCCGAATATAAAATGAACTGCCATAAAATATAGTAAGCAGGTATTATATTGAGAAATAATATATACATACGTACTATGAGTTTTTATATAGTAACCAACGAAATATTTATATGACTACACTTGTTGGTCCAGAATCGTGTACTGAATTCATGGTAATAGTTTGTGCGTCGATGTCTCTTACGCCCTGTATACCGGGTGGATTTTTGAGACGGGGCAGTAAGGGTAGGTTAGGGTAACCTTACCGTTGTAAGACCGTTTTCTTGTAAGACCGTTTGTCTTACAAGAAAACGGTCTGAGGAGACTGTACTTAACTTTTTGGGTCATTTTCGACAGCAAGAAATTGGGATTTTTCATAAAAACTTTATTTGATGCGATCGATCCTATTTATTATAATATAAAACCTCTCGTGGACCAATAGAGGTTTGAGTACTAGAAAAGTCACCCATGATGAAAAATTTTAAAATTTTCGCAGTCTCCATGTTGGAGTTTCATTTTTATCTCACTATCGGCAATCTCAATATCAATCCATTTCAATTAGAAATTAAAAATTAGAATTAGAAATTACGATTTTAACATTCATATCATATTCTGTTGATTATTATAAAATATTATTATAATAAAAAAGTTGAAATCCTCACTTAATAGTGCCCTCTAAATTCCTCATTGGCCCCCATAGAAGTTTCCCGTAGCCTGCCCAAATTAGGGTTTTCTCTTTAGGCCCCTATCCAAACCCCCGTGGCATGCCCACTGCCAGCTGTCGCGTTAGGAATCCCCAATGGGTCCGCCTTGGGAACATAGGGAAACCTTAGGGGGTCCTAACTTAAAATTTCTAGTAGGGCATTGTTGTACAGACGCCAGCACATCTAGCTACTACAATCTGGCAAATTTCTTTTAATAGATTTTCAACTTTATCACTAAAGTATAAGGTTCAAAGTTGATTGGGAAAATTTTACAGTTTCGGGTAGCTTGATGTGCTGGCGTCTGTACCTTTATTCCGCCAAAAATCACAAAATGTCTCGGTGTCAAAATGTCAACCATGACCCTCCCCACACCTTTCCGCACCCCATCACGTACCGCTAACACCAAGCTACTCCGATGCGGCTCGTCTCGTATTCAGACCGGCCATAAAGTTTGACGCGGACGTGTGCGTATCATTAACTCAGCCTATCGCAGTCCACTGCTGGACATAGGCCTCCCCCAGACTGCGCCACAACATCCTGTCCTCTGTCTTCCGCATCCAGTCTACTCCAGCCACCTTCTTTAGGTCGTCCGTCCATCTAGCTGGAGGGCGTCCTACACGACGCTTGCCGATGCGCGGTCTCCACTCCGGGACTCGTCTACTCCACCGGCCATAGGTCCTTTGACAGACATGGCCAGCCCACTGCCACTTCAGTTTGCTTACTCTGCAAGCTATGTCGGTAACTCCGGTTGTGGGTATTTATTTAGTCTGTAATCTTTAGGGCTAAAGGGCTTTTTAAAAGCTTTAGGGTGTAGGACTGTGTACCGTAACAATATTTTCTAGATGTCAAGGATATCCTTAATTGCACTGCACTCCTTTTTTTGACAAAGTTCCATATGGAACTTTGTCAAAAAAAGGAGTGCAGTGCAGTTCGTTACTAATAACGCAAACATAAGCTAGTATTCATAAATCGGTCGCATAACAGCCGATTGGTTGAAGTGGCTAAACACAATAACTTGCACAACACAACAGAAAGAATTTATTGTATTTATGTTCTGAAGGTGGAAGAAACTTTTTGCTAGGTCAGTTCGAGGTTTGCTGGTCAGGAGCCGAGGGGCCCCCTGAGTTCGGGGGCCCCGGTGCACGGCACCACCTAGCCCTCCGACAGCTACGCCCACTGATCATAATATTCTACTGCCGTAACGGCTGTTACAGTGAACGGTGGTACTAGTTTTAGCAAAAGAAAAAAAAGAAAGAAAAATGCGTTTATTGGCATTACAGCAAAATAATTACACCATAAAACTATAAAAACAGAAGATTAAAATGCCAAAAGGGGCTCAGGACTCACAAGCTCACTTGTCATAGCATGGCCCAGTCGAGATCAGGGCTGGGGCCAGGGGTCAACAGATCGGTAACATGATGTTCCACGATCGGCGTCGTCCTGGAAGCTGGCGGAGTGCCCACAGTCGTAGGGCTCGGGGTCGTAGGTAAAGTGAATAATATCGGTATCGGCGTAAATGTCAATTGTGTAGTCAGACGAGTCGTATATCTCGTCGGTGGCAGCGTTCCTGGAGAATGGACTCCGGGTATCGGAATAAAACTTAAATTGACCAAGGGGTGTTGCATAACATTTAACTCTCGAGTGGTCTTAAACATGTCATTAACATCATCTTCTGTGCCAAGTCCATAGTCGCCATAGAGAATGCTCCGTAGTAATTGCATTGGTAACAACATGGAGTGTCTTGTGGTGGGTGTATAGGGAAATAGCTGTTGAATCTGAGTTCTGGGTGTCGTTCGCCTTTTTACTCCAGGGTCATACTGTAAAAGACCGGAAAAGAAGGCGAATTTAAAGCAGTGTTTCATAATCTCAGATAATTTACATTCCATTGCCACTTAATCGGTTATCTACTTTAGAAAAATGTATTCCAAGTTGATTTTTGAGTGACCATTTGCAACATAAGGTAATAAGTTTTTAGTTACAATGGAATTTGAACTTTGTATAGTATGACATTCGGTTTGTTCCATAGCTTCAAAAGTATCTCAAATTCCTGGCTCTATATATGTAGATCCGATGTGAAGTTTTTTATTCTACGTGTTATTAATCAAAATGTTTCAAAGTTCGACGTATATATAAGTCGTCTTCTTCAATCCGACCTGATTTTATTCAATTACCTCCTCGGTTCCTTCTGTAAACATTATTAATGGCTCTATCGATCCTCTTGTAGTTGTATACGAAAAGTAGGTGTTTTCTCGCGTAGGCTGAGTGGGGTTGAGGAAGTAGTTTTTATCAGTGTTAAATTTGAGCGTCGTTTTCACTGAAAGCGGTCGTCCGCTCTGTAAAAAAGAGAGAATATAGATCAAGCAACGTTCAAGGTGAAGTAAAACCGATTTTGCCGTCCACACTTTGTAACACGTTGGGGCTGCCAGGAGCCGTATTAAAAGAAATAATCACTTTTTGACCAAACTTTACGAATAAACATAGCTTTATTTAAAAGATGAACGTGCATTGCAAATAACATTTAACTTATGATATTACCAGCCCGTGCTTGTCAAGCTCTACTGGTGGTCAAACTAACTTGCTTGGTCCCCATTTGAAGGCTATCTGTGACAGAGTAATTACAGGAACCTGTCAAGAGACATTACAGCTTTGATTCTGGAATGGCAACACTTTCTACTGGCGATGACCACTAACCATCAGACGAGCTGTCAGCTTGTTGGCCATCCAATAGCAACAAATAAGTACCTGCTTAATGATGCTGTCAATCCACTTAGAGTAGTGTCCTAGTTTTGTGAAGACTGTGGGGGCATCGATAGCTCCGCATAACGGAGCTCCGAAGCTGATAACTCCAACTAAAAGGCCACCGACGACCCCTGGGCCGCCGAGATCCTTCTGCAAATTAATCATCGTCAATAAAACTCGTAAGTTCACATTACTGCATTAAGTAATGTAAAAGGATTTTTGCAAAATCAGCCTATAATGTTGCTGGGATACAGGCGTCTTCTCGGTGAGAGGGAGTGTGCCGTAATCCACCACGCGGTACCAGTTGCGGGTTGGGAGATGTCACATATGTCTTCGTATTTTTGGTGGACCACCACTGCTCTATGCGGTGCGGCCCGCCCAAATCTGTGGTAAAAAATTGATATAAACAATTGAGACCGAATTACTAACATTACATGCCCCTCCACCGGTCGCTATGAAGCCGGCGCAAAAGTGCCTGTTGGTCACATACTGCCTGAAATCCGAAAATAATAATCACCAGTTAGTAATATGTAGTTGAAATAGTAAACGTGCGTTGAATTGTGTCAACAGCTGATTGCCAGACTAAACGTACGCGACCCGACCGTTAAAGTGGAGACCGATTATATAAAATAAAATATTTATTGTGTTATGCATGAGAGGATTAGATAATTATTGTTTCAGTAAAAGAAAGAGATAGCGAATAGCAACATTAGGTACCTAATTCTACCACAGATGAGGTATGTATGACGATTGGTGCATGTGTGATTAAAAACTTACTTGCCATAGATATTTGCGCATTCATCCACGTGGTATATATCCAGTTTTGCTGCCATAACTTTTTCGAACTGGTCTATTATATTGTTTCGCTGAAAAAATAAGATGTTATTCTATTTAGGGACACACTTCAAACGTCAGAATCAGCTTACGCGTTCCGGGCCTTTACCATCATAAAAAAAAACACAGATCCGGTCAAAGTGACAATAAAAAATTGGTACACACGGCTACACATCAAGTTATAAATAACCAGTATAAGCTGACTTCTGATTGTACGAAAACCCTATACAATGCGAGGTCAGCTAAAACTGGAAATGTAAAGCTTGATGTGTAGCCGTGTGTACACGTTCAACTGAAAAAAAATTACAATGTCTAAAATCGCATAACAATTTATTTTCGTCTGATAATGAGATCCTAAGAGTGTATGGTAACCTCCTAGAAATTAACTGGAGATAAGAAAAGGTTTTCAATCCTTCAGGCATTGGAAACATTGTTAATAACAGTACCGGGAAGTATTACAAGCAAATTTTTTTACAGTTGAAAGCTACAACACAATGCCTCATTTAGCTCACCTTCCTAGAGCCCCATCCGACTACAGTGATACCATCGGTGTTAGCCGCTAAGTTTCCTTCTGCCCTGTCATACATGATCTTCTTCACTCTTTTCTCATTTCTATAGAACCTGATGTGCCTCGCCAGACGGAGGATAACCAGGTTGTTGGTCAAGCTCTTAGGGTCGTAGGAAGGGTAGAAGTAACTCTCCAGGACTGGTATCACCTCGCCTCCTCGGCTGAAGTAATCGCTGCCGATGCGGACCTGCACGACCCTAGGGTTCTCTCTGAAGAATCTATTGTTGTGAAGGCTGGAAAAATACAAAACTGACGTTAAACGATGACCTATTTTATTCAGTTTAACAATTGTTTTTGTTTTCTACCATAAAAGCTTAAAAGCCGAGCTTAGTGTAAATACCAATGAAAAATATGTTTATGAAAAACATTTTTTTTTCTCCTACGGTTTGTTTATGTATTTGTTAATATTTTCTTATATATAAAACAATATGTAATTATAATTATATAAATAACTAGCTTCCGCCCGCGGCTTCACCCGCGAGGTATGTCGATAAAAACTATCCTATGTCCTTCCCCGGGATGCATTTTATCGAAATCTGTTCAGTGGTTTAGGCGTGAAAAGGTAACATACAGACAGACAGACAGAGTTATTTTCGAATTTATAATATTAGTACGGAGTATGGATAGTATGGATAAGTAAACTTTACTTCAATGATTGCTATTAAGAGCAAGATAAACTGCGTATATCGTAAGTTGTCACTTACATTTGTAAACATGAAGCTGCAGTGATGACCAAGTCACTGGACACGATGGAGCCGGCACATACGAACATTTCCATGAGGTGGATACTGACAAGGAATGGGTAACTTTTGATTCTGCTCCTTTTGCCCTTAAATATCCTCCTGGTGTTAGAGTCATTGATATTATCTGATATTGGCGGTTCTGAAAACAGATAAAACAATACATATAAAATACTCGTCGATATTATTAATAATAATAATAATTTTATTTCGAGCAACAAGACTCATAGTGTTGCCAGTAACAATGTACTTACAAACTATGTAAATAATACACTTACAAAGACAAAAACAAAACCAAAAACAGAAAAACAGATTGTGACATCACTGCTGCAAGGTGACATGCCCAGCCGAAACCTTGCAGCAGTGGTTCACAAACGCACAATCAAGCCTGCTTGCTATCATAGACAGAATACTAAATCTTCTTAAATTTATCCTTTTGTTAATGTTCTACTTACGCCAGACTTCAAAACCTGAGTGTTTAGTATCTTCATTAATGGGCGGCAACAACGGTGTGGATTTAGAGAAATCTGTTTCATTTAACTTATCAACTTTTTTTATAAAGTCTTTAATAAATTTCATGAATTCTTTGCTGTCCGCAAATACAGGACCAGACTGGCTAATGTCTTCCAAAGAGGTTGTTGCTGCTGTTGTTGTCGATATGGTTGCAGCTTGTTGCACTATTGTATTCTCATGAATAGTGGGCTCTTGTGACGTTTTAGTTTCTTCTAATTTAACGGATACGTCAAAAGGTTTATCGTCCAACATTTTTTCTATTAGATTGAACAATGCTAAACCTTTTGAACCTTTATTACTTGCATCAGGTCGGGCAGCTTCTATAATTTTTTCGTATACATCATAATTTTTCTCGGCCATATTATTTAAATCATAATGCATTGTTAACAACAATTTGATTCTCGTTTTTTCTGGAAACGTCGGTGCTAAATTCAGTTCTTCGAATAGGTTGTTCATCACATTCTGAACATCGTTGTCTACTTTTGCGTACAAGTTATCCTTGGACTTTAATATATTCTCAAGTATTGTCCTATGATTATGTCTAGCTACCACCGCAGAAATAAGAAACACGATTATTGTAGTTAACTTCATTTTATATTAATTAAAATAATTTAAATAATTACAAATACAGATTGACTTAGGTGTATACAATGAAAAGTTTGAATTAACTGTAATGTAACTATCCAATAAAATGTGTTTGCAATCGAATATTTTATTGCTCCGTTTGGCAATTTCTTTGTGTTCGATTTCTCAATAGTAAAGAAATGAAACAAACGCCATAAAACATATTTCAATATATTGAGCAGCTACTTTAAACACAAAAACATTTTGACATCATTGTGAAATTTTCCATTGTTATTATTATTTTGAATTTCATTTCTTTGATACAAAAAAATATCTTCCTTCACATGTATTCCATCAAAAATAATATTGCATATTTCATTATTTTAATTGTCCTAGTCCAAGTTCAGAGCCTTGTGGAACTTCGTGAGGAAGAGAAAGATTTTGTTATAACTGAGGCGGCTGTACGAAAGACTGTCAACAGTTTATTCTCCATTCTCAATCTTGAACACGTGAAGCATAAAGCGAGGTTTGGGGAGTTCGCAGCAATTCACAACTTCTTTGTCACCATCACCTTGCAAGATGACGACAATCTAAAGAAAATTGCAAGACTAGCCAGAGTCGATAACATCGATAACTACACACAGTATTTTATTACACAATTAAATGAAGTATTAAATGAAGACAATAAAAGCTACGAAGCAACAGAGGATGAATATGTAACTGCACATATAGAAACATTTTTAAAAAAGCTTGAATATTTAAAATTTAAGTATGGCTTTGCTAAAAATGATGCTAATTTTGGTATAAATACACAAGTGTTAAATCATTTGATTTCGGATGATAATTTGCAAAACATTACAAAAGAAGAAATAAATAATATGGATGGTAATCTTTTGAGTAAAAATGAATTTTGGAGTAAGTATAATTTTGTCTAGTTACTCTTAATATAGATTTTATTCGCCTCGTCAAACGTCTATCAAAAGAGAAGAGACGTCTTTTCTTTCTATTTCGGATATTCTGATTCATGATTTACTTTGCAGAACCAAGCGCTAGTCGTCGCATTTTCGGGGGACGCAAAGAAACGATCAAGCGGTTTCCCTTCATGGCGAGCGTCCAGTTCTTCAAGAAGTTCCAATGTGGCGGCTCCATCATTAAATCGGATCTGGTCATCACGTCAGCGTCGTGTTTGCAATTGTAAGAATTCTTTTTAGTCTGATTTACGACTTTACGTGGAATGCTGCTTTCCATTGTATACCTACAGGGTGAATTTTTTAAGTGGGCGTGCATGGCCAAATTTGAAACTATGAGGAATAGCGAAAAGTAAAACTAAAACTGCATCATTGGATTTTTGAAAAATCTATATTTCTAGCCAGGATCCTGTTGATATTGAAAAAAAAAATTAGAAATTTCTAAAGATCGTAATATTTATTTAGAACAGAACATAATGTTGTGTAGGTGACTGCGCTGCGGATGTGTGTTAATAAAAATATTTAGCATCATTTCGAACAAGGTACAGGTAATTTACTAGGTATGAATACTTTAAAATAAGAAGCAGTGTATTAAAATCCAACATTTTCCTTAAGTTTGCCGTACTTATGTCATTTCTTCCCAGAATTTGATCTTTATTAGGGACACTATCGAATGGTGTAATAATACAGGTTGTTTTTTTTTTCAAAATCAACAGGTTCGATTGCTGGCTAGAAATATTGATTTTTCAAAAATCCAATGATGCAGTTTTTGTTTTCATCAAAATCGACCTAGCGACTCCTTAGAGAACTTTTCGCTATTCCACATAGTTTAGGATTTGTACATCCACGCCCACTTCAAAAATTCACCCTGTATATTATCTTTGTCAGTGGTAACGGCCCCGACTTACGAGTTGTAAGTCCTGGTTTCAAACCTAGGTAGGCAATCCTTCCTGTAATTTATATCATCACCACTGCTCTCAAAACGGTGAAGGAAAACATAGTGAAGAAACCGGCATGTCCTAGAACAAAAAAATCGAAGACTTGTGACCTAACAATTCGCGCTGGACCCGCGTGGTAGATTACGGTCAAGTCCCTCTCACAAAGAGGTAGCCTGTGTCCCAGCAGTGGGAACATCATAGGCCGATTAATGTCTATCTTTAACAGCGACATTAAAATTGCATTAGGTGCATACGAGGCCGATAATAAGATATGTTTTTATACCATCAGAGCCTGGAACAACCGCTTCTTCAGGGAGAATCCGGCCTTCCTCTCAGTGCAAGTTGGCTGCGATTTATACGAGGGAGGAGACGAGAACATCCCTATTCTGGAGGTCTACTTCCAGCCGGAATACAACCCTAAGAATTTGAGAAACAACCTCGCAATTATGCGCTTGGTTCGGGGTCTGAAGTTTGGAAAACGTGTCTCTAAAATTAAGAAGATAGATTTCGATAGGAATCCTTGGCCGTTATCTACGAATACTCAAGGCATCACCATCATTGGTTGGGGTGCAAAAACCGTAAGTTTTTTCATGGTTTTTCTAGAGCTAGAACTAAAGGCTAGCGCATATAGCGCGAGCTGCATCGCAACACAAAGCATTGCAAAAGTTCTCCTTTATCACTTCGTACATTTTCTATTAACCGACGCGGGACCGCACCGCTTTATTTGTATGAAAATGCGTTGCGCTGCGGCCCGTTGCGGATGTAATGTGCGTTTGGCGTAATGGTGTGAAAATTTTATAGGTACAATATATTATAATGCTGCGAAATGCAATGAGGACTACTCTCAGTTGTCCGTATGTGACCGTATGTGACCGTAGGACTCGCGGGGATTATTTAGCAGCGAGGCGCGAGGTGATTGTGTAACACACTAACAGTAGGCATGGCTTTCATTTTGACAGTTCAACAACATTCATTGCGTTATTTAAGTACGTTGTTGAAAGCAGACAAACTGAACTTCATATTATGTTCAATGGATTACGATATCCTTCAAAATGATTGTGATTGATAGTATGTTATGCAATTAGGCTGCACATAGATGTATTTTTGCCCCAACTTTTGTTTGTTTTCAGAGCTCCAATTTAATTTCACACATTTGGAGCAATCGACTTGCGTATGCGGTGCTCGACTTTTATCCATTAAAGGAATGTCAAGAAGTATATTCTCGGTAAGTGCTATATAAGTACTGAGCAGAGTTTTTTGTCTATATTTTTTTATAATGAGTACTTAGGTATTACTGGACGATTAATAAAGTTTCATAACATTATTTTCAGAGAGTTCGTGAGCAACAAGAACTTTTGCGCTGGATTCTTCTCTAAAGGGGGTGGGGCATGTAACGTAAGTTTAAGGGACAAAATCAAACCAGACATCATTAGTTCCTATTGTTAACAAAAAAACAAATCTATATTAAGAATTTTAGATAATTTTCAAGTTACGGAACTACAAACTGAATGTCATCTTAACAAAGATCAAATTCCATTGTAACCAAAACTTATTAGGACCTTTTTGTTACAAATGGTCACTCAAAAATCAACTTAGAATACATTTTCACTAATGTAGTGGCGATGGAATGTAAATTATCTGAGATTACAGCTGACCCGGCGAACATCGTACCGCCTCAGAATTAATAAATAGATACAAACATACTTTTTTTCATGTTTAAATAGTTATTCAGCTATTCGGGGCGGAAACAAATCCAACAAATCAAAGATGAACACTGCTATTAGTAATTCCTCCGTTTTTTTCTACACTGGGTCTTTTACCATATTAGGTGATTACCTAACATGGTAAAAAATGTATATAATATTATATATGTTTATGATGTTAGAAAAATTTGTCTGCTGAAAGACCTGTCAAAATTAAAGTCATTGCCATTGCGTGTGACGTAGGTCGCTGCTCTGTGTGGCCACTGGCCGTAGTCGTGCTAGCGTAGTGCGTGAGGTCCTAGGGCTTGCTTGCTAATTAAAAAAAAACCGGACAAGAGCCCGAGAGATATCTTTCCCGGTATTTTTTAGAATAGTTCTTGTACATAGTTTTAGGTTTATTTATTTTCTTAATAAGTATTGCACTTAGAAATGTTATGATTTTTTTTTTAATTTCGACCAACTTTGTTTGCTATAACCACCTTAAATGACACTAAATAATATTCTATTCTTTTCTAAATATTGTTTTGACAGCGAGACGCCGGTGGGCCAGGGGTGGCATACGGAAAGCTGATTGGAGTCGTCAGCTTTGGGGCCCCGACTTGTGGAGCCACTGACGCGCCCACAGTCTTCACCAAGCTCGGCTTCTACGCTGACTGGATCGAAGGCATCATGGACATGGTCAGTATATAACTACCTACCTCTAAAGGCTCGCGCAGGTTAGGACGGGCCGCGTCACACTCACAAGTCAAAGCAACGCATTGCAAAAATCCACCTTCATCGCTTTCGTACTATTTTCTATGAACCAACGCTTCCTACAGGCTGGCCGCACCGCACTTAATTGTATGAAAATGCGTGCGTTTGGCTTACTATGTAAGTAGGTATATAGAAAGGATTAGCTGTAATTGTAAACTTGAAAAGAAAAGTGGTCATTGAAAGTATTAAATTATGAACAGCTTTTACGATGGAATCAACAACGTAATCGCGAAAAAAAACAACAGCTCTATACATTTTAATATGTATGGAGCAGCTTGTTTATTGTTTTTAGCATAAGGTTGATTTCTATCAACAATGTTAATTATCAACTTTTTATCTTAAACTACTGAAACGACCACTCGCACAAAGAGGCAAAAATAATAAAAATAAATAATTATCACCTGCAATTTCAGAAAGTGCCGACCGGTAGGAAACTTACAACTCAAAGAACGACCACGGATGGCATCGATATAAAAAGTTTCATAATAAGTACGAAAGCGCAATTTAAAGTCGCTCCCATCACCGCACGTCCTCAAACAACAACAACACCTGTTCCGAGTGAAGCCGCCTTGAGAAATTTGGATGAAAGTAAACTTTTCAAAGAATTTATAACGACAATGTTTGGTAGTGAAGAAGTAAAAGAATATCTTGATCAATTTGAATCGGATACGAGTACAGACACTGAAGAGGAAGCAACAACAAGGGACACATCTAGAGCTGCGGTCGTCGAACCGCCTACCGGGCCAACTACAGAAGCGGATATTGATTACGAGGTTCCTCAGGACCAGAAGGAATCTGTTAGAATGGTGACTACAATAGACAACTTTGATGAGTTTAAAAAAAAAAGTGAAGAAGATGACACGACGCTGACAGTAGAGAAATCCACACAGGATGAAAAGATGAACGAAGAGGAACAAGCGGAGGAAAATATTGCCAAACTTATTAATGATATTGACATACAAGATCTATTGGCGTCTGAAACCAGTGAGACATTTTCCAAAAATGAACAGGTAATTAAACCTAAAGAACCAACACATACGAAGAAAAAAAATAAACCTAAAAAGCAAAGAATCCAGGAAGAAAAAGAAAATATAGAAATGACGGCTGAATCAGTATCACAGAGTAGAGAGGAAAGTACTGACAATAGTGATGATAATGGTGATGGTGATGAATCCGAATATCATTCTGACGATCGTCCACAGAGGAAAATCGTTAAAAATTACTCAACTAACACCAAAAAGAAAGTGAAAAAAGAAACAAAGAAAAACAACTCGTATAAAGACGTTACGTTCAGACAAAATAGTACTGGTGGTATTTTAAATATATTCTCTCAAAAGGATCTTTTAAGGTTGCTAAATGAGGCCGTAGCTGAAGCAGCTCAAAGTGCTAGAAGCAAGCAATATTCACGAGAGGCTCTCGATCATCGCGAGGTGGGAATGTTCATGCAAGATTCATAAGCGAGAGGCGAGACTCAAAAGGCAATTTTTGCTGTCAATGTTAGTCATGTCATGTGTATAAGTTATGTTCACACGATGACCATTATTTTAATTGTATTTTTTCAATGGTTTTATCGGCTGCGATTCAGATTTTGACTGGATTACCGGAAACAAAAGCAACACTCAAGCGAGAAAAAACAACTCGATTTGATTCTTAAGCGAGCTAATTTAAAGGTAATGCTTTCACGAGTTATCTTTTTTCACGATTCCATAATCGGCTATCCGAAGCGAGGAACTCTCCTTGAGTCAACTGATATAGTGTAGATGTACATAATAAAATATTTAATCGGGAATTTGTCGGTTTATTTTCCACTAGCTAACGCGAGTCCTGTCCAAACAAATAAAACTGTTTTACAAAAAAAAAAAACAACCGACTTCTGCGTTTTCGTTTATTGACACCGACTTCCGAAAATCATAGTCAAAAATAACATTAATTTCGGAAGTCGGTGTCAATAAACGAAAATGCAGTACCAACGACACCGACTTCCGAAATTAAAGTTATTTTTCACTTGTAGCGTTTTTTTTTTTAATCGGTTGTTTCTTTTTTTAAAAAAAAAAAGTTTTTAATTTTCACTTTTTAGTGGGAGAGTTTGTAATTAATCTCAGTTACACTAGCCTAATGTCAACTGCTCATCACCTCTGACAAAATATTGCTTTTCCCGATGCTGGGACGTTAATTGTCAACAACCACTCACCATACGCATTGTGACGAGCATAAATTGCTTAGCAACCATTTTTAACCGACTTCCAAAAAGATGTGGCAGCATTGCCACATTGTATGGCGATGCTGCTAGCCTTTTGTACACGTTTCTTAAATAATAATCATTTTATTATCAGGCAGCTAAGGCCCATACATTAAATACCTACACGAAATAATCTTATACACTAATAAACTAATACATACTCGTATTAAAAACCTTAAAACTATGACTATATATATTTCGACCCTCAAAGTCCAGTAATTAATATTCTTGGACATAATAATATCCTTGGACATTTCACACAACGCCATATAGTCCCAAGCTAAGCAACTTAATGCTTGTGTTATGGTAACGAGATGGCTGATAAACTACTTATATAAGTACATTTTTTTTTGTAAATACTTAAATATTATAGATAAAACACCCAGACCCGGAACAAATACTTGTAGGTCGTACAAATATTTGTTCCATGCGGGAATCGAACCCGGGACATGCTGCGCAGCAGTCAATCGCTCAACCACTGCACACACACAATTGGTCTTCACCTTGAACTACTGCAACTTCCTCAGTTGTCGTGGAGTGATGCAGACGCGAAAGGACCTACAGGTCGGAGGCACAGCAGGGCGCTGCAGCATGTTGGGTCCACTCGGTGCGGTGCGCGGTGCCACACAGATTACGAGAACAGGGTTTCTTCTTTTTCTTTTTTACTTTCGTGAAACCCTCCTCATCAACTTGGCTGGCTTTTGGCAAAGAGCTACGGATCGCAGTCAGGGCAGGTTGAGCACCCTTTATCGGTTTTCCCCTTTTTTGGTGTGTTGACAGCGATGCGGACGAATGTTTGATGCCCTTTGATTATTTCCCCTCCTTTTTCTCACGGCTACACATCAAGCTATACATTTCCAGTTTTAGCTGATCTCGCATTGTATAAGTTTTTCGTGTAATCAGAAGTCAGCTTATACTGTAGCCGTGTGTACATACATATTATTATTTTAAGACTGTTAGCTTTTTAATATTATGTAAATGTATACTAAATAATAAAAAAGTACTTATTTTACGTTGTAAGGCTGATTATGGAGAATTGCCAAATATAGAAGATTGAGATAGACTACGAAAAATTAAGAAATTACAAATTTGGTACCTATATTAGGTAACAGGCTACAGCAAGTAGCTGTAGCAACAGGCAAAGTAAACTGATGGAAGCCTTTGCTTTGCAGTGCATTGCAGAGTGGGACGAAATCACCATTTGTTCGGGGTGGCGCCACCGTAAATGTTATAATGCATCTAGGTCGTATGCATAGACCGAAACGTAAAAATCAATTGTGAAAAACTTACGTTACCAGCCGGCAGATGTCGCTTGCGCTCTAAATTTTCAGTCTTGCTTGGGTGGTGATAAGATTATTTTGCGAGAGAAACCACATTTTTGAGGTAAAAAAACCATAATTTACTAAATATTACTGTGTCTTGTGATCTGTTATTTATTATTTGTTCCAAATTAGTGTTGTTAGCTTTTTAGATTACGGTAAGTTTCGAAAAATAACATACTGAAGTACAGTACATTGGTTGTCAAATACGTAAGTGAATTCTAAATTTGATTATAATTTTTTAGTTTCGTAATTACATCAATGCTTTTATTGTTTCTTGTTGTAACGTTAACTAGAAGAGGACCTAGTTAATAATTTCTTTTCATTAGATCATAGTGATAGATATAGCTATGAAGTTCATGTTATGTAACTCTTCCTTTAGTGCTCACTGCGGGCATAACCTCTTAAGACAAATATTTTCACCAATATTTTCCTGTATACCAATAATTAGATGATACAAAGTGTACGAGATAGATATATTGCCTCTAATACGTTCTAGTTTTTTTTAATGATAAACAGAAAAACGTTGGTGTAGCTGACTCCAGGAAATAATCAATATTTTTAACAAATATCTCTGAATTTTCGGTCAATGGGTCGTCTTATGGGCGGGCCCTTAATATAACGACCCTCTTTAGAAAATAATTTATTGCATATGATGAACATTCTAAAGTTTTACTTATTTCAGACCTAGGGCAGACAGAAAGATACTGTTTTGTATTAAAAATAATTACTGACATGATTTTAAAGTATATAACTAAACTAAAAGTCAAAATTATAGTAATGATCATAGGTTTGTCATGTATTTGTGCAGCACAGAGATGTGCTAATAAAACCAATAATAATCGGCTACCTACATAAAATAAGCATACCTACTTTATCAATCTGATAATAGTTTTTAAAATCACCTACATACTTCTGTAATGATAATCACAGACAAGCTATGTTTATATGTTTATGGAGTGAACAATAATGTTTATGAATGTAGCGTGAAAATGTTCATTCACCCAATCAATCAGCTAAAACATTGAAACAAAATAATAAACATTCATTAATACCTACTTATGTCTGTTTTAAAATCCGTAACACTTGAAACAAACCACATTAGTTATTTAATAATAACAGACAACAGTATGATTCCTTTGCAAGTGTCAAAATATGCGGCATAACCATAACATAAACACCCGTATCTTTTGATTGTATTGACTTAGAAGTTTTAATTTTTTTTTCTAACTTCAAGGGATTGCTGGTCTGAGTATTTCATATTAATTACAACTTGATAACTCCTGTTCCTGAGAAAAAGGGTCTTGACAGATGGACAACGAAGTGACCTTATAAGGGTTCCGTTTTTTCCTTTTGAGGTATGGAACCCTAAAAACGATTTTAATGCCTGTCAATGTTTTCAAGAACTAATAATTTTCCAGAACTTAGTAGTTTCTGCAATTACTTAACTAAATCAGTAGTCATAAGAGCCATGTTTGTATGTATTTGTTTGGACATTCAAACACATTTTCCTTGTACACATTTGGAGAGGTAAACTAGTATGTTTTATACTGTTTGTTTTTTTATTAAGTAACATGTATAATAGTGGATTTTATTTTTCATTTCTGTTGGTTGCTTCAAAAATCTGATGTTAATAGTTATTTATTTAAAAATGATTAAATCAATTACCCTATTAAAAATTTATTAATTTACTTACCTAATTGTTAACCAGTTAACTACAGTGTACTTTAAAAAATATGGATGAATGGACTTATTCTGACCTTATTGCTGAATACTGATCTTCTTCAGACAGGTCAGTTTCGTAGTAGTCGCAACCCGCCTGCGTGTATGGTCAGATGTATGAACTTAAATGAAGCAAAAGCAGTATGTAAGGATCGTAAGCAGGTGGCGTTCTGTATTTTCTGCAATCTGTTCCTGATCCGATCCTGATCTGATCCCGAGTTTATGTATGTAATAAGTACATTTGTTCCTAATAGCTGATATCTCTGTTTCCACAGCAACATGGCCAATCTCCTGCTGCGCCGTGCGGTGCTTGACGCGATCCGCGTGCCAGTGTGCGCCCGCGCCTCCTCCTCTCTCGGAGAAGTGGCCAAGGTAAGGAACCAAAGGCCATAGTTCTATGTTCTATGTTATGGGTTTGGTTTCCGCACTTAGTCCTTCAGTGGACCATTGTGCGTGGGCCATGGCGGCCGTTGGTGGTTATTCCAATCAGCCCACCTCCCTCCAGAAGCTGATTAGGTCTCCTGGTCTTTTGAGAACATCTGTGTACGATCTGGGTGTCCCGAGGGTTTGTGTCCTGATCTGGGTGACGCCTGTGCACTCTAAGAGCACATGCGCAATGGTTTCATCAGCCACCATGCAAGCTCTGCACAGGGGGCTGTCCGTTATGCCTATAGTGTGAAAGTGTTTGTTTAGCGAGCAGTGTCCCGTGATGGTCCCCGTCACCAGGCGCAGGCCTTTCCTGTCCAATCGTAGTAAGCGACTGCTTAGCTTGCCATCCAGTGATGGCATAGCTTCCTTGGACTGCCTGCAGCCTGGTGACGACGTCCACCAGCTTTCTGCTTGTGTGTGGGTGTACTCCTGTAGCCACCTGCGTAGTTGGTTGAAGGGGATGGGCACGATAGGTTCCGGTCCACAGACTGGCATGATCGATGCCCTTCTGGCCAGCTCGTCAGCTGCGTCGTTACCTAGCGATCCACTGTGTCCTTTTATCCATTGTAGTGTCACTATATTGCGGTTCAATACAGTTGCCTGTTCAAGCGCATTGTGACATTCTAGTACATTCATAATAATAATGAAAGGGTAGTCAACCTTTATTAGAAAGTGCTTAAGCATTAAGCTTTGTAGTAATTAGTATTTTTTTGTTTATTCATAGATTTTTAATAAATAAATAAATAAAGCCTCTTTAAAAAAAAATGGTAAAACCTTTCCCTTCATATCATTTTAAATTTTACTCTAACAGGGAAATTATATATGAAAAAATATAATGTAATAAGCATTATAATAATAATAATTTCAGATCGGCAACCGCGAGTGGGTCGGCTACGGCTTCAACGGCCAGCCCAACTACATGGACAGGCCCGACTTCCCCATGCCGGCCGTGCGCTTCCGTGCTGAAACACCCGATCTTAAGGTAAACTATAATGATAACTCTTGATTTCACCAAAAGCCTTTCTACAATATCCTTATGACAAAAAACAAAAGCTGAATGCAAGGGTCAATATTTACTTAAACATCCCCCTCCACCTGAGTCTATTGAGTCTTGTTGTGAGTAGTGTTGTTGTCTCCCAGTTTGCCACCAACAACTAAGGCTCACCTGGAATTCTCCTAACTGACTAAAATATCATGTACGTCAGAATCGCGGGTGTATTTTTCAGATCTGCCTAAATTTATTGCAGTTATTTGGTACCTTCTGTGTACCTTTACGTACCTCTCTTGAAAATCTGTGTACCTACACCCGTACAATGATATTTAAAAAATTAGGTACACCCGCCATCTTGATGTCAGAACCGCGGGTGTACTGCCAACCAATATATGTAGCTAAGTACAATCTATAAGTAGATTTGGTACCTCTTGTGTACCTGCAGAAATACGTATTTAATAAACAAAATACGATCAGTTTGCCACGAAAAGTAAAAAAAAAAAAAACTTTCTTTGACGTTCTTACTATTTTATAAAATAGTAACGACGTCAAAGAATAAATAACAATCTTCGGTAATCGGTCTTGGAACTGAATGTAAATCATTTCATATTTTATTATTAAGTACTGTTATCAGGATAATCATAAAAGAAACAGGCAACAAGGCAATATAATGACTGCGTCCTTGCACCAGAGTAATCTAAATGCAACCAAAAAAAGAAGTAGTTTTGACTGCCTCGGTGGTTCAGTGGTAGTAGTATGCGACTGCTGAACACGATGTTGTGAGTTTGATCCCCACATAGAGCAACAATTTGCGGATCACACAAAGTG
The DNA here is from genome assembly GCA_963669345.1 of Gortyna flavago. NCBI lineage: Eukaryota > Metazoa > Arthropoda > Insecta > Lepidoptera > Noctuidae > Gortyna > Gortyna flavago. The sequence continues at coordinate 767,005 of OY770147.1, read as the reverse complement.
TTGTCCTGAGTCTGTGTATAATTTGTGTCCGTTAATTGCATGTTTCGATTCCCAGTGTGGGCACACAATCACACTAATATTATAAAGGCGAAAGGTTGTGCACCGCAGGGCGCAGCGCAGCTAGTAGTGACTAAATGATATGCGGTGGTTCTGGATTCGAGATTCCTGGTATGGCCACAATACATGTTTAATGAACTTGTTTAATGTGGAGGTTTTGGGTTCGATTACCGAAGATTGTTATTTATTCATTGACGTCGTTACTATTTTATAAAATAGTAAGTACGTCAAAGAAAGAAAAAAAATTTTTTTGCTTTTCGCAGCAACCTGACAGTATTTTGTTTATTAAATACGTATTTCTGCAGGTACACAAGAGGTACCAAATCTACTTATAGATTGTACTTAGCTACACATATTGGTTAGCAGTACACCCGCGGTTCTGACATCAGGATGGCGGGTGTACCTAATTTTTTAAATATCATTGTACGGGTGTAGGTACACAGATTTTCAAGAGAGGTACGTAAAGGTACACAGAAGGTACCAAATAACTGCAATAAATTTAGGCAGATCTGAAAAATACACCCGCGATTCTGACGTACATAAAATATCAGGCGCTGCAGGTACAACTTCGTCAGGTGGGGATAGTCCGACTAGCTCCAGTGCGACTGTGGAGCCACATCACAAATTATGCCTCACCTCTTGTCGTCCTCTGGTCGATGCTTATGTAAAATTTGTAAAACGAAATCATCGATACGACGAAGAGAAAGATTACTCTGACTCCTAAACTAGATGTAACTTCCTAGGACTTAGGACTCAGGAAATGACAACTGATCGCAATTTCTTTCATTTTGATAGTTCAGCCACATTAATTGCGTTATAAATTTACGTTGTCGAACAGACGAAGTTATTAAACCTATGAAGCAATGGATTAGAAATTTGCTTCAAAACTCGGATTGTGATTGAAAGTGTGTCATGTAGTTACTCATCGTAATACATGAAACATCAAATTTACGATTGGCTATTTTGCCTTCGGCCCGCTCTTAATCAAAATATCTGCCACTAGGTCCTCCGTGAAAAGGAAAAGGGAGACTGGCGCAAGCTGACCCTGGAAGAGAAGAAAGCTCTATACCGCGCCACCTTCTGCCAGACCTTCGCCGAGTTCCAGGCGCCGACTGGCGAGTGGAAGGGCGTGCTCGGTTGGTCGCTCGCCATGGCATCGCTGGCTCTCTGGATCTACATGGCTATGAAGGTCTTTGGTAAGGATCTAGTAGTTTTATGGCTGGTGTGTTCCATGTGCGAAAGCTGTCCGCCATGTCGGTGTAGAAACAAAATTAAGAACCAATGTTATTGAAATTAAACTGAGGTTGAAGGTCATTAATTAGGTGAGTTAATTCACATTAACTACTCTATATTAACTACCTGCGCTCGGTATTTAATTTTATCACTGCTCTCAAAACGGTGAAGGAATACATCGTGAGGAAACTGGCATAAGCTAGAACCAAAAAATCGAAGACATGTGACATCTACCAACCCGCACAGGGCCCTCGTGGCCCACTCCCTTTCACAGAAAGGAGGCTTGTGTCCCAGCAGTGGAAACATTATATGCTGATTATGTGTATGACCCAACCTGTGTATGACCTATCCTGTCCAAATTTCAATAATTCATGTAAAAACAAGCACTATCAGTTTTTCCCCAATTTCCAATTTTCCGGACAAGTTTTCTTTCACAAACATTCTTATTCGGAGTATTACGAACATTTTAAAACAAAAAATAGCTTACAAACAGCATTTCACTTTTGTTTAACTCAAACTCAAAGCATTTATTTCAATTAAACCATTTACAGGCATTTTTGAATTGTCAAGATTATATAGATCTTTATATAGATTAAATATGAATTACCAGAGAGATCGACTCTTTCCATATTAGAACTACCTCACCTAATTATCAACCCCATATGTTAAGTAGTAAGTTTCCAAGTGACGAACATAGACATTAGACATTGCTTTATTAACAAATTCTCTTCGTTCCTCCGCAGTGTACAGCCCCCTCCCCGAGTCTCTGAACGAAGAGAACCAGAAGGCGCAGCTGAAGCGCATGCTGGACCTCAAGATGAACCCCGTCGACGGGCTCGCCAGCAAGTGGGACTACGAGAACAACCGCTGGAAGTAAACTGGCTTACGGTATGTACACTTCAGGACAAAGTACCAGAGTAGCAAATTACTAATTTTCTTACGTTTTTTTTGCAATTTGTAGGTCAGCCAGCTTGAATGATGATTTAAATATGATATGCTACCGTAACACAGAATTATAATTGTTACAATCATGAATAAAACTAAGCTAGAGTTGGTGTCATATATCATAATTTCGAAATCATGAAATAGTCGATATAAATTAATAATATTAAGAATGCCTCTCAAGTGGGAATGGTTTATTCATAACTAGGCGCTCACCAGAGGGTGGAAATTTTGATCGCAAACAAAGATATTATTTAAAATATATGTAAGTAAATCTCTTTGACCGCGAATGGTCGCGAGAGACCTCGTCCAGCAAGCATCGGCAGCGGTCGGTTTGTTCTCTGTTTGTTCTGTAAGTTGCCATATGTTCTATCTGTTAGCTTGAACTTGACTTGACACGCTACTTCTAATGTTATTTTCTGTTTTTAGGTAACAGGAGGGTGCTATGCCTGCTGGACGCTGTTACTCCGGGGCTAGAATAGACAAATGTAATATAAGTGATAATATCTGTGTAAGATAAATAAATTGCAATTCCACACAACAACTGCCTTTTATTCAATGTTCAGTACTTCAGGGAACCTTATGGTGAGGCTCAGTCTGTCTGTCTGTCATAGCTGGATATCTCAAGAACTACTAATGCTATCAACTTGAAATTTGGAATAGTTTTAGATGACGTTTGCCGAACTATTTTGCAAATAAGAAAGAAATGAAAATATACATATATTTTTTGCAATAGGGACTAAAAAGGGGAGGGTCTTAAAAATTCGAAGTGGGGCTACTAGGGCATGTGGGGTATCTTGTGTAAGAGCGCTGTTTGCACATTCTAAAACATTTTTTAATTTTTTTTAGGCAGCATAGTTTTGGACGTTTGAAGAAAAATTAAAAAAAAAGCCGTTCCCCCTAACTCCGAAGTTTGCAAAGAGAACAATCTGAAATAATTATATGTGATAGAAGTTTATGTAAAGATTACACTTTACAGGAAAAATAAAACGTCTATAAATAGCACACTTTTTCAGAAATCATCACAAAACACAGGCACTCCGGGAGTGCCGACAGAAGTGATGAAAACAAAACACAAACAGAATACCATCACTCACTGACATAGGTATCGGATATACAGCCGAACACATCCGAATGTAGCGCGGAGTCGGTAACAGTGTCGCGAGTTCAATGGTTTTTCCCATCTCAAGAAATGCCCAACGCGCTTAGAAGTTTTAACTTCATTATTGTTTGGTATCTTGGAGCTGATCTGATGACGAAGCCAGGAGGTGGATAACGGAACTCTAGAAGCTACCAGTAAACCCCTCGAGTTTGGGGTCATAGGTTAGTTTTGACGAGTCCAATATACAGGGTTATTGTAAAAACCAACAACCTCTTAAGAGGTCATTGTACTCATCATTATGAACAACTTTTACCAAACCAAACCAAACCTCAAATCGGGAAAAAAAAATCAGCTGTTCCCTACATTTTGACGATTTATACGAACATAAATGTAGGGAACAGCTGGTTTTTTTTCCACCGTTGTGATGACTGTAATTCAAGACGCTGGCTTTGAAATACTGGAGCACTCTCCATATTCACCACACCACTTGCCCCTAGTGATTTCTATATAATTCCGAGGTTGAAGAAATATCTGAGAGGACAGTTTGAAGATGATGAAGCAGTAGTCGAGCTTTTAGGTGCTCAGGAGGAAGAGTTCTTTAAAGGAAGGGAATATTAAGATTAGAAAAAGATATTTCAAGTGTATTACACTAAGGCCAGAAGGCCAATTCTCGTAATTTAAAACGTTCAAAATCTAGTCGCAGTCTCATCTCGGCGACAAACAAATGTCAAAAACTTGTCAAAATGTAGAGAAATTAGAGGTATTTTTGACAGATTGAGACTGAGATCTAACTGTGAACGTTGTTAAAATTACGAGAATTGCCCCTCTGAATTCCTGTTAGGCTGACGTCGGTCGCGTACGGTCAGTACTAAAATACGCGCCGCTGACGTCAGCGTCGCAGTATGGTGCTATATATGTAGAACACAATGTATGTTCACACGCGCGAGTCGCGACCGACGCGCGACGTACGCCACCGTCAGCGTAACAGGAATTCAGGCCTAAAAGGCGACTATGTCTAAAAATGAAAAAAATAAACGTTACTACCTACTAGTACTAAAAGTCACCTACCTGTAACATAGGTACCTACTCATTCTCACTACCTATTTATTGAACACCCATAATAGAATATACTTTACTGTCTTGGCTAATTTTAAATTAAGCAGTCCATCGTCTAACGTTTCTAGTAAAAACATTGAAAGAAATTGATGAGGGTTTGTTATAAGAAAACACTTTTCGGAACAAATTTTCTCTATATTTTTTTATAAAAACAACGTCTCAACATAAACAATGCCGTTCTCCTGAGCATATAATACACAAATATCACCACTACTATGATTCTCAGCTATGGGGATACATCGCGGATAACTACGTGCATCCTTTTATATAATACCATTTACTATCACTTAGGTGCTTACACACGTCCCAATTTTGCACCCACTGACTTATAGGGAGTAAATATACCTTTTCTTTTTTGACGTCACGGTGTACCTAATATACCTTTTTTGACAACTTTTGAATTGGCATAGCCTAGGTACAATCGATCTTAAATATTGATCCAAACTAAAGGCAGAGTGGAAAACTGGCACGAAGTAAGCGTATTTAGAATTTGTCCGTTTAATATTATAAAGTTACAAATTCTTTGTCCTTTAAGAATTTAAATAATATTTTGACAAGACGCCATGTCCCCATCTTGAATTTAATCATTTATGATTGTCACTGTCGTGCGACGAAGTTTAACGAACTGTCGTATTCGGGGAAATATATCACTCTGGCGTCTTTACGCATTAACTTTTATCTAAGGCATACATAATTTGGCCATGGAGTTTATACTTACATTGAATGTTAATATTATGGCCAATATTTATTCTGATTATAACTATTAGGTACTGTTTTACTTTAATTTCAATTTCAATAGCCTGCCTCATTGGTCTATTGGTCGAAAGAGCGGCTGCTGATTTGCAGATTATCATTCTTACTAGCGGTTATTCTATTCCATTTAAAGGTAGACATAATTTATCATCATTACATTAAAAAATATAATTATTGGAACTTGTAACTGTATAATATCAAAACTTAATTATGATCTTGTTCATTAATTACAAAAATACTGATGGACAAATGGTAGGAATAACCTACATTTTATCTACTATGTTACCCGCCAAACTGGTTACATAATTAAAATGTAATAAATTCCAATTAATATCGTTACAATCATTATAATATAAATTATTTAAAAACACCTATCACATTCTTAATAATTTAAGTCTCAACATCGATCGAATATTATTTTATTTATTTTTAACAAATACATATTTTAAACCTATTTTTTATAAGTTTAAAATAAATAAATGGAATTTATAACTAATTTTAAGTTTTAAAATAGTGAAAAAGGCGCAGGAGGTGAAGAAATGTAAAACATACGACAAATAATTAACACGACAAATAAATAAGTGTACGCACAAAAATATTTCTGTTTTTTTTAACACATTATAATTGAATAATGAGGTAGAGTCTAACAAACAAGTAAACTACTGGCATTCAGATATTTTGTGTCAATCATATGCAGTACAAATTATCATTCTCATTGGCGTAGGATGTTGTGGTCCAAGTTATAAGTAACATACGGTTTAATATCCTTGCCGTGAGGTACGTAAAGAGTTTATTCTATGATAAATAGTACACTACAAACCATTATTGTACTACATATGAAAGCCTAAAGACATAATAATATTTGGAAAGAGATCAAGACATTGTGCCCAAATTATATAGATACATAGATTTTAGACTAAGTGACTAGATTTTACGACTAGAATAGTCAAAACTAAATAATATCTCATTTAGACATTAACGTGCCTAAGTATACTTTTAAAGCTACTTCTCTGACATTGAAAGCGACATAGAAATATATAGATAGATAAAAGTTGATACATTACACACTAAAATAAGTTATCTTCTCCTTATAGTAATCATAAGAAAATTTTCAGGGATATTTTTCATCCCTCTTGTTTAGTTTGTGAACAATTTTAGGCCATAGAAGAGACAGTTAACGCAATGTCGTATTGTTTAATGGAATGTCGTATTACATAATCATTATTTTGTCGTAGGTATATAAATTACAACTATCTTTTAGTAAGGTGTATCTAACATTGGTAGTAGAGATAGTAAAACATCATTTGGAAAGAAAAGGCTTATTTTATTTGTCTTAAGCACGATATTATTTTCTCCGAAAATTGTTCACAAACCATATTCACGTAATATTTTATTTAAAATTAATAGGTACGATAATTATAATGTTCCTAACACACCAACGACCGTAAACATTTATTGTTTTTTTTATTATTTTTATCTAGTTAGCGACGTAGTTAGGCTTACACAATACAAATTGTTATTTTATAACTGCTAACACACAGTTATGCACCATTACTGAAACATTTTAGATACGTTTAAAACCATGTTTTAATCTTGTCCTAATTTATTGATCGTTACCTACCTATTGGTTAATAATTAGTCTGTCGGTACCTGCATGAAATTTTAATGAACGTCTACCTTCCTACTGATTATTTTCCACGTGACTTGTACAGCAGTGGAAATTAATTGTTAAGCAAATTAACGACCTACGGCAATTTGCCGTGTTATAGCCATTTATTTATTTAATAAAGAAAACCAACTAACAGCATAAATATGAAATAGTGGTTTATAATAGTATTTAGCGAAGATATTACAGCTAATGTATTAACAATTTTATGTTTATAGAGAAAATACATTTTAAAAAACTGTCAAAGATGTGCATTGTTGTGATGTGAATAAACGGACAATTTAAGTTGGTAAGTAGTCTATTTGCATCACAATTAATTTTCCCGACTTTACATAAAAGCTGATTTTTAATTAAATTTATTAATAATAGTGAAAAACATATAAACAACTCGCCATTCGGATTCAAGTCATTGTGGTCAAAACATGGTTTTATCTATCGATTTTTTTAAACTTCTTTTTATTACTCAATATTTTACATAGGTAGGTATGTACACAAATGAATCCGACATAAAGATTTTCTAGCTAAATTATAGAAACGCCCAAATCCTAATTTTGTAATTTGATCGAAACCATTTTCTTTAGACAAACACGCTCTCTAATATTATAATTTTCAAATCATGGAAGTCAAAATTTGGCATTTTAATACATTTATCGCATCTTGACAAGCCAAGAATTTCCTCGCTACTCGATTAGAAGCAATGCACGCCATTTTTTGCCGAATGGTGAAAAGTATTTTACGATTTTATTGCATCACACCACTATAATTATTGTAGTATGCATATTTTCACATCAACAAAATGTCTGTAACTTTAATATTGCGGTAACTACGAAATTCAAATAATCTAAATGCCTATTGCAGATTGTAACCAATGCATAACTATTCAAATAACGTCCATCTTGATTCAAACAGCACCCAGGAATAAAAGCAATCGTCTTTAAAATCCGCCACTCAAAAATCGATTAATCACATCGATTCCTTTATCGTTTTTCTCGTAGATTTAGGGGGAGGCCTGGTCACTCCCCTCATCGTAAGACTAGTCTCTGAAAGGGAACAGGCCTCCAACGCCGCCGGTGTCCCAGTCGGCCACTTCGACTGGGCCGAAGCACTCGTCGAAGAACTGCTCCATCGTCTTGTGGAGGTGGATCGTGGAGCGCTCAAAGCTGTGACCTTCGTCGGGGTACACCTGGAACATATGAGCAAGCACATGAGTCCGAGGGTCCAATGAGATGCAACTACCTGAGAGCGTAAATTTAAACAAAGTAGCTTGAAAACTTTTACAGATTCTTGAATATGAACTACAGTAACATTCAACCTATGTCATTTAGCCCAGGTATTTTTGGTTCCTATATAAATATGAAAGAACGGAATCTGGACGACAGCAGGTGGTATTCCTCAACGGGAGGAGTTAATCTTTCTATGCCAAATGATCCATTGGTTGATGCTGGTTCCTATAATTTCTGTGATCACCGCACGTAAGTTTGGCGTGGGAAAGTAAACTTAATATTGGTTTTTTTCAAGTTGACTTTTGTTTTTGGAGTAGACTATGGAAACTGGAGTCGACTGGTCTATCCTGACATGTTACTACCAGGAGTTCAGATGCTTACTTGTTTACAGCGCATTGTTATTGTTGAGTGCAGTAGCCAGTTCTAACGCATGTGGGGGCCCGGTCAGGACGGCTGATGCATGTGCTAGAAGTCTTCGTAGTGGAAGGTTCCCAGCCTTACACCACATAGCGTTAGCATGCAACTACCAAGAGTTCAGAAGCTTACCTGATGTGTATATAGCGCAGTATTCCTGATCAGCGCCCTAGCCAGTGCTAAGGCATGGTGCGGTGGCGCGGTGAGGTCTGCTGCTGCATGTGCCAGAAGAACTCTTCGTGGTGGAAGGTTCCCAGCTTTGCGCCACACGGCGTTGACGCCCAGCGTGCCGGCCCACGTCGAGCCGTAGCCGCTATAGCGCTCCGTCCAGTAGGAATCTGCAAAAATGAATAGATGTACCTGCAAAATGACAAAACTTACCTATAAAAGTCGAGGATGTTTGAAATAGTCACAGCCTCAATTTTCGAAACTATTTTTATAATATCGTGAACTTCGAGCTCCGTCTCGTCTATCGCTTAAATATCAAAATGTTTTCGGGTGACGTATTCTGGATGCTCACTGTGATGCCGCAGGTCGGTGAGCGGCGCGACGGCGGCGACGCAGCGCGACACGTTGCGCGCGTCGGCCGCCGCCAGCGCCGCCGCCGCGCCGCCGCCGTAGCCGCGCCCCCACACGCCCACGCGCGACCCGTCCACCATCTTCAGGTTGTCGCGCAGGTAGCTGCGGAGATAACGTGGTTCAGTACTCTTAGCTTAGCAGTCATCGAAACGCTAAGAAGAAGATATATATCCCCATTAATATAATTATCTATAAATTTCTTCAGATGAAAATTGGCACAATTTTATTATATTTAGCCACGTGCTAGAACCGCTGCCGTGGTTTTCGAGGGTGCTGTAGCCAACAATGAGATTAAAAAGAAAATCCAAGATGTGGGCTGCAAATTTTTTCTAATTTTTCATCATGGGTGTCTTTCACGGTTTTCGGGGGTACTAAAGCCAATAGTGAGACCAAAATGAAAATCCAAGATGGCGGCTGCAATATTTTTATTTTTTTCGCCTTGGGTGTTGTTGTGTGAGGTCAAAATGAAAATCCATGATGTCGTTTCTGCCGGGGTTCCCCGACCCCACACGTTTTTTTTATTTGACAGATATTGACATGACAATCATACCGAATGTCAATGGCGATGTCAATTTTTTTGGCGCAGCCGAGAGGCACACTCTCCTGCAAATTTCTTTTATAGATTTTATTTTTTATCTGATGTATACATGTATGTTGTGTGTGTTTTAGTCTGTGCTAAAGAAATGTATTTTCTTTCTTTCTTTCAATAATCTCAATTGCTCTGCAGTTACTTCCTAATTCTATTTTGTTAAAAAAATACTTACGACAAAACTGCTATCTGATCTTCAACATCCACTGACAGAAGCTTATGATAGATTTCTGTTCTAAGTTCCTCACCCTGCAAATAATAAAATTAAATTCAGAAAAATCACAATACCCTCATTCTGGGCTGGAAGGATTGGGGGGAGGCTTTTGCCCAGCAGCGGGCAAAGAACGGGCCGGCTACAAAAAAAAATTGGCAGTTTATCAAAATTTACGAGAAATTCTTTCACGTTTGCCTCGTTTAAAACCATTTACCTAGCTATGAATCAGATCAGGTTAGGTTACCTGTCCTCCGGAACCCCTGGCGTCTATCTCAGCGACGATGAAGTTCCTGGCTGCCGCCAGATACCAGCCCCAGCTGGGCTTCCATCGCTCTGTCACCAGTTGGCCGCCCGGCTGAGCAGACCTGAACAAGATCATCATTATGAGCAATAGTTTGATCAACGTCATATTTGAACCCTTTAGACTTTCACTTATACAATGCTGTAAGAATCTTTTGGCGCTCGAATAACGTTGATAGGAGGGCGCTGTTGGTAAGCATGTGCAATTATTATTTTGTGAAATATAACTTGAAATGTATTAAAAACAAGATGGCGGCGTTTTGGGTCCAATTTTGGCCACGCGCCAAGTTAACTTTCTAGCGCTATAAAGGCACCACGCGCCCTCTTTGTCAAATGGTTTTAGTGGGCGTGCGGTTGAATGTACTTACCACCCTTTTATCATATCCATACTGTTCATATTAAATAATCTGAGTTATACCAGAAAATGGGTTGAACTTTAGGTACTATTTAAGTTGGTTAGGTATTTGCTCTTCTGTGTTAGGTTGGTATCCTAGGGAACAACACCAAAGGCTTTCGTAAAAGTAGCACCAAGATATTGTTATATAACAGCTTCGTACGCAGTGTTATGGAGTATTGTAGTGTTGTGTGGAGACCTCACTATGCCACTCACATGTTGCGTCTAGAAAGGGTACAGAAACGTTTTGCGTGGCATTTAGCCTTTGGTGAGGGGAAATCTAAGCGCCTGCCATCTTACAGAGTCCGCATGTGCCATTTCAGGATGCAAACGTTGTCTATGCGTAGAGATATAACCGATGCTCTGTTTCTTTACAAACTGTTGCACAATAAGATCTTATAAGATTCCACGCGCCTTCTAGATATCCTAGGAATAAGATAACACCCCTGTGTCCGCCACTTCGAAAGTCTGTACTTGGTGCAAATTCTCCAATACCTAGATTGTGTAGAATCCTTAATGGCCGTAGTGACTTAATAGATGTGCACCACGATAACATAAATAAATTCCTACGAGCTTTTGTAACCAATCCAACGTCGATTTAATTTTTTTTTTTTTTAATTTAATTTTATACACGTTTTCAATTTCAATTTATTTTTCTTTTTTTTTTTTTTTCAATGTATTCATTTTAGTTTATTGTTTTAATTTTATTTTCTTATCAATTTATGGTCGATATCTTTATTCATAATTTTATTAATAATTAAGCTTAATGTAATCAATCGAATCAGCAATCACATGCCAATGATTTTAATTTCTTTTTTTCTTCAATGTTGTATACAGCATTGAATGTTATGATATTTTTCTTCATTACTTATTCATTGTATGTATTAAAATTTATAATTTAATTCATAATTTTTTTTATGTAAAGCCGTTTTTCTGTGCATGTGGTGTTAACCTGTAACTGATTGTTGCACTTGTAAATGTCTAGTCATTAATTCAGAAATGTACACAGTGTAAACAATTGTTGGTTAACCTAAATAAATAAAATAATAAAAAAAAAAAAAAACAATAAAAGCTTTCTTGATCCTTCCCAATGATTTATTTAATAAAATTTTATATAAAACACTAAGCTTCAACTCACACATGCAACACCAGTGGTAGTGGCAGGTCGTCTGTTTCTCGGAACCCTGGCGGCAGGAGTAGGCGCACGCGGGCCGCTCTGTATGCTTGCACCTGGAGAGTTTATACAACAAATATGTATATGTAATAAATATATCACATAACATCACGACTCACGTAGTTCCCGAAGGGGCCGGCAGCTGTAGAGTATAGTAGGAATAATCACTTTTCACCATGTAATAGGGGGAGCCTATTGTCATAAAAGAAGCACAAATCCAGATTCCGGGCTGTTACCGAGAAATTCTTAATGGAAAACCTAATAACCCTTTATTCAACCTGGCATTCGAAACCAGTAGTGCTATTCTGTAAAAATCTCACCGTGATAACTCAGGTGAAGTGAGCTGTCATTAGTGTCAATCCCTATAGCATCAGATGGAATGACAGCTCACTTCACCTAACTTCTCACGGTGACATTCTAACATAATCAGGCAGGACGAGGCTCAGCGATAACAGCCGGTCTAGTCTGTGAAAATCGTAAAAATTTGTAATAGCTCACTTCATTTAAGTTTTCACGGTGGGATTTGTACAGAATGAATATATTGGCAGTAGTCGTAGCTAACGACCAATAGACTGACGGGAAAGTCAGGATTGTATTGACTTGTTTACAAATTAACGTCATCATCACCTGCCTAGACTTCTCCGAACTAATGTCTGTTGGCTTCTAGTCCAACCGTATGCAGTTGAATATCAATTGCTGCTAAGTGTTAATCCAAATGAACGTTCGTTTGCCACGTTAACACATTGATAGAAGAGTCATTGATAGGAGAGTTGTCTTTCATTCCTGCCTGCAATATTCAAATTTTCGGTGTTGAAAACGAGAGTTGTTTTGATGATTTTTATTATGTAAATACGTATATTTTGTTATGGTCGTGAATCATATTTTGATCAATGTATAATCTGAAAGAAACTTTCGCGAAAGAAGAATTTCACGGGTTATTTAGCGCTTCCCCGTGAATGGAGTAGAAGAATTGTGGACTAACCTCGACGCGGAAGTCTTTGACCTGCGGCTGTGCGAGCGCGGCGAAGTGGCTCGCGAGCGGCGCGCCGTCCCACAGCACGGCGCGCCGCGCGCCCCAGTGCGACACCACGAACGTGGCCGGCGGGCCCGGGCCCAGGCACTCCTACGGACAAACATATCAAATGTTTATTTTTTATCATGGGTATCGTTTTCATGGTTTTCAAGAGTGCTGAAGCTGAAAGTGAGATCAAAATGAAAATCCAAGATGGCGGCTGCGAATATTTTCAAATTTTCGTAGCTGCCAACTTGAATTTTAATTTCGAACTTCGTTCCTGTCGGCGAGGGCCCCCGACCGTTTTTGTTTTGTAGTTGAGGTTACAGTTTAGCAAATGAGCCATTAGTTTTCTCACCTGTACATAATAGGAGTAGTTCTTGCTGAACAGTATCCGGTTGTAGAGGCATTCTGTGGGCAGCGAGTCGTTCTCGTCCGCGATGTGTGGCAGCACCGTCGACGTCGGCCACGCGGGTAGCGCTGATGTTGCGTTCTCGAACTCCTAGAACAGTACAGTTTGAATAAAATAACACCATATTATAAGTCCATGAAGAACACCGACATAAACCCCTTTATTCATAAACGTTGCTCTTTAAGTAGTGATTTACGGCTGTTTCCACAAATCTTTGACGTTTGAACGTCACTTAACTTTAATCATCGTTTATAAATAAACCCCACAGTGTTACAAGCATCTTTTGGTACCTGAACGACAGACTCCTTGACAGTGAACGTTGTTGGTAAATATTTGTTGTTGTGTCACAAAACATAATATGGCGGCATTAGTTCGCGCTAAAATAATTTTGTAGCGCTGTATGTTTATTGCTGGAGAATAGAGCTGGCGTTGCTTTTAGGGTCTTTGAATTACATTATGGGTTACTTCTGTACTTTGACTTCTCGAGCAATTACAGATACCAAAGCATTTATTTCAATTAAAAGACTTTTCAAAGGAATGGAGGAAAGCCTTTGCCCAGGAGTGGGAGAGCGTAGGCTAGTAAAAACAAAACAGTTATTAACTGTCAAGGAGTCGGTCAGTTAGAAAGATAAAGTATGTTACATTTAAGTTGGCAGGTACAAAGAAACCACCTGCAAAATGATCCGTCATAACGAGTTCTGATTGCTGTTTGTATTTATGTATACGTGACCGATAAGAAAACTTCTTTATTTCTTTTACTTATTTTTTTACCGGGTCATCACTAACAGGTTCGGCAGTAGCATCAGGCGGCAGTAGGTCGGTGCCGGGACACGTGAGGCAGACGGGCGGGTCGGGCCAGCTGGCCGCGTCCGTCGGCACCTTCACGCGGTACAGGTGCCGCTCGCCCGCCTTCTCCGGGGCTGTGCCGATCACGTATCTGTGGACATTCACAAGACTTCATTTATATAATTTCTAAAACATAACATCAGGCGGAAAATAAGTTAAGCCGGTAGTCCTGTCTGTCATTCGTAGATCTTTGACAGTCGTGATGGGTAGTCAGAAGCCCGAACTCTCGACTGACAACTAGATTTATTAAGGGGTATCATGTTACCCATTAACTGGATTGTGGAGGTCAGACAGACAATCGCTCCATTTAAAATCCGGTTAGACTGAAAGCTGCTGCAAACTACGCACCACACTAACGTCACGCAAAATCCGCGCGCATCTACCATAATTACCTATATACATACAACGTCCCGAAATCAACCGTCGGGCAGTAGCCCACCAGACACGACAACCGTGTGGTCGGAGTATCCTCCCTTTTATACGGAGGAGGAGTATAACTTTATACCATCTCATATCTACGTCTATAGAAGTTATTAAAAATTTTACAAGCGCTCGCTTTCTATAATAACGCAGAACAAGAAATAAGTATACTCACAAGAACCTCCTCCGCTCATCCCAGCCCATGAGCTGCGTGAGCTCGTAGCTGCCCAGCGTGAGCGTGGTGCGGGAGTCGTGCGTGAGGCGCACGGCGTGGCGCCACACGCCGGCGCCGGGCGGCGCGGCGGCCACGGGCATGGTGGTGTACACGCTGGCCTGCTGCCCCGCCAGCGCCACGCCGCCGCACCAGCCGCAGTCCTCCTCCGCGGGCTCGGCGCCCAGGCCGGACCAGCGGGAGCCGTCTGACTCGTCGCGGTATATCTGGAAAACGTGTTAGGTTTTTGAATCGAAGTTCTTTTACCCGGCTTGCAGTAGGAGTAAACTGATATATAGAAATATAATATTTTGTATAATAGAAAGAGACAAAGAGAGATAGATTGTTTCATGATTTCTGAGATGGTGAGATTTCAAGATGGCGACAACTTTATAAGAGCTTCTTAAAACTTATACTAGATGGCTCTATATTAAAAACGCGTATTAAATTGACACTTCCTCCCTGTCTCTTTCTATTATATACGAGAATGTGTGCGTGCGAACATCGTACGAGGTACTTGCACTGACGGGGGAATAATTTTGATTGAGGTTGGAACGTAATATGACTGATATTTGATTTCAGATGAGCTTCATCTCTATCGTTCAGGGAACACTTACATCCTGACAGTTATAATGCACGGCGCTACAGACGCTGATGAGGGAGACATTCTGCGGCCTGTTGAGCAGAAGCACCGCCAGCTGCTTCTCCGACGTCCAGCCTGTCCATCTCACGTACCAACCTGCACAAATACAATCAAGTATAAAGTCTCAAGTGTTTTAAGAAAATCTTGTAAGTTGACAATCTAAAACATTGTTTATTTGTGTTTTCTGTTGCGGATTGATTCATAGATTGGCTTAAATTTTCGTTGATTCATAGTTTCGCAAGGTACAGTAGACGGAAAAGTAACACTGTACAGAACTCCACGACCTCATTCCACCGGCCCCCTTCTACCTTCGGACATCCAGACGCACTACAAGTTAGTATTGCCTAGTTGCTATTCCACCAATTCGCACTAAGAGTTTTCAAATGTCCTATAAAATGCGCACAGCAAAAGAGTGGAACTCTCTACCTGCGTCTGTGTTTCCAAGCGCATACAACCCGAATCTCTTCAAAGTGAGAGTGAACAGGCTTCTTCTGGGTAAGCTCACTCCATCGTCGACTCTGTCTCTGTCACCTCTGACCTAGACTAGAGTCAAGAGCAAAACTATTTAAAAAAAAAAACTGTTCCTATTATACCTACTGCCAAAACTTTTACGCCAGCGCTTTACGGTCCAACTACACCCAGCGGGCCTTCAACGCTCTCCATATACAATACATTAACGCCTTTAGGACTCTGGTGGCTTTAGCTTTCTCGAATGTGCAGCGAGTCGGCAGGACTCGATGGTATTATCAGAAAACAGCTTCTCTGCGCCGGTTTCGGGGGAGCGCCAACGGTGTGAGGCCAGTGTCTGCAGTGCTAGGGAGATTCATCCAGCTTCATGTGACGAGATGACATTAAAAGATTTTTGACATTGTTTTTATGCGATACTTACATAGTTTTAAGACTCTTTTGACTAACAATATATGTATAAATTATGGACAAATAAATCAGTCTGAAAAGGATTTAATTAAAAACACGGTTTTGTGGTAAGGTTTTGATCGAAAACTGTAATTTTTCTACCTTTTTTTTCTAATCCAGAAAACTTTTCAGGTTACGCAATCTTTTGGGAAGATCCCACAAGCTTGAGTAACCTGAAAACAAATCATACGTACTGTCATCGACTTGCGAGTTGAACTGTATGGCGTGTGAGAACAGGTACTTGGGCGTCTTCACGCTAACCACGTTCACTGTCACCACCGGGTTGTTGGTGTTTACCTGTAAAACCATAACTTTATTTATATTTCTGTAGGTTACGTATGCATATATATGTATATCTACCTACACTATACTAATATGAAATCTGATGAGATTGTTTGTTTGAACGCCCTAATCTCTGGAACTACCAGTAGGTTTAAAATTTTTTTTTTTACATTCTTCAGGAAGGCTATAAACACACGTTATTGCCCTTGGGAGCAGAGCAAAAACAAAAAGAGTCAGAAATAACGCTAAGCGAAAACGAAGTTAAAGCGAGGGCGGGCGATGCGACGCAACACGACGCGACGCGACGCGACGCGACGCGGTGGGTCGGGGGCAGAGGGAGTTTTATAAAAATGTGGCTGTTGTTTTAATATGTTGTGTAGCTTACGACTTCCATGCGAACGAAGTCGCGGACAAAAAACACAAAACAACAATAAACAATAATTTTGGTGTTTTTAGCACAGAAAGGTGCAAGATTGGATCAGCCAAACGTCTCAGTCCAAAATCAACTAAACATCAAAAAACCACCAACCCACCTTAGGATACCTCAAGGCCCGTATGGTGGGATACGCGGGCGGCTCCTGCAGGTCTAATCCGTACCACGGATACTTGTGTGGCTGGACGAGAGAGGCGTTGTACGTCACGTACATGAGGGTCTGCCCGTCTGGACTGAACCACAGTGCCTTATCCAGGCGCAGGACTTCTGTCTCGTAAAGGAAGTCTGGCACGCCGTTGAAGATCACGCCTGGGATTCCTGGAATGTTGCATAGAAAAGTTGCTCTAATTTGGAGAGGAAACGCTAGACTACAGATTACTTATCCTATAAGCGATAAACAGAGTTTACAACAAAATTGACAATGCTACGGGGTTTCTTGCCCATTCTTCTCCATACGAAACAAAACTACCTTTTGAAAGGGGCAACTACAATTAATACTATTTTGAATTTTGACATTCAAAAGGGCTTTTAATGTTTCTAATAGAAATAATTTGCCTTTGAGTCATTAATAAAAACTTACCATTATTAGTGATCCTGCAGACCAGCGTCTTGAACACCTTGGGCTTGTAGTAGATGTCGTTGTCGTGCACGAACACCAGCGTGGCCCCGACTGGGGACCACTCGGCGTACTGGATTAGAGGCGCCGAGCGGTCGTCCTCGATCGGGGACACAGGGATCTTGTTTCTGAACGATAAAAATATTGATATATATTTATAATGCAAAAAGAAAAGTGTAAGAAGAAGAGTTAACAGTATAAGTATATAGAAGCTGGATGTTTAATATTCTATTAAGACAAGGTTTTGAGTAGACAGGTGCCTTTAATGCTTTAAAGTGCTACCACGGCTAACGTCGCCTTGCTGACTGGCTTCTATGTATTTTCATAAAGAAATGAGCTGTTGCTAAAATCCCTTGTATCGAAATGTGAGAAGAGTATTGGTATAGAGTATTCATGCTGTACTAGTTAAGTCACAGCCTCCGGAAGTTGCCACAGTGAATAGATTGGAACGATTTCTTCGCAGCCTTGTCTTTCGGAGGATTAGCTAGATCCTCTCATATATTATGTCTATGCAAAATACTTGTAAAGATTATAATTTTAGACTTTAAATAAATGGTGACAAATAGTGACCTGTTGATGACGTCATACACGTGGTACCGGGCGAGACGTGCGTGTCTCCAGCCGGGTCTGACGTCAGAGATCAGCAGAACGAACTTCAAGTCCGCTGATACTTTGAAATCCACCGCGTTTAGTTCTCTCTGGAAACAAGTTGTTATTCATCAAATATGGTGTAAGTGACAAAAAAGAAATCAGAGATAATTAGTGACATTGTTAGTCAGGAATGTAACTAAACGAGTGATGAACGTTGATGGATGGAAAGCCTAGGGAGACGAAGACCAAAAAGAAAAACATATGTGATCGGGTGACTCTCGGGCGGGCTCGATACTCGCACGCACACACTCACTCGTATATAATAGAAAGAGACAGAGAGACAGAGCCGCATGGAGAAGGCATAATGTTTTTTCGTAACGTGACGTTTTCAACCGGTCAACTCCTACCGCAAACTTCGTTCCAAAAAGTCATACAGAATGCCAATAATAGCGAAGGCGGGCAATCATTTCACGCGGACGGTTTTTACTGAGATCACCCTACGTCACGAGACATCTTGTTTCACGACATTTTTCGTTGTTTCCGATGTCGCCAGACGTGTCATGCGAAATCAGGTGATGTCGCGCGTCTTCGAATGAAAGTAAAAGTTATATCGAAATTTAAAACGTCACATTAGTATAGGTAACCGCAGGTTTTACAACCGCAACTGCGTGCATTGAAGATACTCCGGGCCGCGATTCAAATAGTGTAAAAACAATTCAATCAACCCTCCGCTTTTCGAAAATAAAAATAAAGTTAAAATAAAATACACGCCCGTCACCGACAGCTCACGAGCCATTAGCTCCACATTGTATCCCGCGCAAATTAATGTCTGCTTGTAACGAGTTGCCTTTCTGACACCTACGTACTGCCGCCACTGTTCAACGATTTATCTTTTAAATGTTTGCCTTTCGAGTGCCTCGTTTTGAGTGGAATGGAGTGTCTTTTGTTTATTTATAACTAGCTTCCGCCAGCGGCTTCGCCCGCGAGGTATGTCGATAAGAACTATCCTATGTCCTTCCCCGGGATGCAATCTATCTCTCTGCCAAATTTTATCGAAATCCGTTCAGTGGTTTAGGCGTGAAAAGGTAACATACAGACAGACAGACAGAGTTAGGTACTTTCGAATTTATAATGTCAGTATGGATTATGTGAACCTAGTCATTAAAGGGACGCAATAAACTTTCCAGAAGTAAACTTCTATTTGTGACTCATTATCAAAGTAATTAAGTACAGTAATTCGATGCTTATACTAGTCTGAATCCAACCTGTTGCTCTCTACTTTTATTTCGAAAATCTATTTTGGTACTATTAGGCTTAATTCCTGTGAAATTAAAAGGATTAATACCACAGAAATGTGTAAGTGAGATACAATAGAACACTTTTTCCTAAAAATAACAGTCTGTTACTGTCCTACTGCAGGACAAACTTCTTTTACAGAGAAAGGCATGAATGAGCATTGATCACCAGTTCACCACGCTTGCTCAAAAGGGCACGGGGCGGGTTTTCTTTAAACCACAATTAAACAAACACACATTACGTCAAATTATAGACGTATGCCACCACCTTAACTCTCAACATCACGATTCATGACTACACATTGCCTTTCACCTCCTTGCCTACGACACCGTTCGACGAACAGTCGAGGCAAGAAATCAACTAGTTTGATATACCAGCTATATTCTACGTGTACACTAAGCTTGCTATATTTCAGCATGGCAGTCTATTGTTGATAAATGTGTCGCACGCGCTAGCTCCTAGACTATTTGCGAAGTTAGGGTTGCCACGTAACAAATAACATGAAATATTTTGTCATTATTATGGGCTGTACCACTAGATTGAGCTAATACTACTGGCACAATAACCTACATACAGGGTGGTAGGAACATCGACACAGAACCCGTAAGCATGAATTCAGCATAATTATGATGACCGCGTAGACATATTTCGCCGGTTATAAAAAAAAAATAAAATCAACGCAGCGGTTTAGATTCATGTAGGCACTGAATCTATGATAACAAGTTGCGCGTCGATTTATGCCACCCTGAATAAATCGAAGATCCCTGTTACAATCATTTATGATATTCCCCGCAGATCTTGGGAAGTGAAGTAGGTAAGCTGAGTTCCATTAGGGAATGTTATCGGGGTTTTCCAGCAGGAAGGCGTCAGGAGCAGCCCGAAGTCCCGGTTCGCAAAAGGTGTATTTAATCTGATCAAATATGTGTTTATGGATAAATTACTTTAATTCAAACACAATAAAGTTTAGCACGCAGCAGTTCAGCAGTTACGCTACAACTTCAAACATTTTTATAACTTTTTCAATAGTGCTAGTCACTCTGACATCAACTTAATTACCTACCATTAAAATAAGGTTGATATTTGTACATCGATTTGAATAGACTTTACGAGTTGGAGTTCAACCTAACTACCGAAATGTACAACCCTGCTTAATCTTTCGGGGAAGTTATTATGTTATTCCAACAAATAACCCAGGTCGAATTCCCTGGACCTCATAGGGGTTGAGAAAGATTATGTCTGAATTTTAAAAGATACTGTGACCTTTGAGTTTGTTTCGGTCTTTCTTCTTAGTCGAATAGTAACACCGAACTCATATAATTCAAAACATACCTAATTTATGTTTGACGTGTAAAAGTGCTTTTTGAACAAATTTAGAGAATTTAATGTCAACTATGTTAGGATCGGCTTCCAGTCTAACCGGATGCAGCTGAATATCAGTATTTTACATGGAGCCACTGCGTATTTGACCTCCGCTACTGGGTAACACGATACCACTTAGTAAGACTGGTTGTCACACTTTTTGGGCTCATGACAACCCCTAACGGCAGAAGTAAATATCGTTTATCATTAATTATCATATACAGTTCATGTGCACACCTATCTACATTCATTTATTAATAATAGTGTATCAATTAAGTAGGTACAATTATGAAGAGTACAAGCCCATTTATAATTTCAATCAAGAATGGCCGCTGTATTTCACCGAGGTTTATTGAAGCGCGCCCACAAAGAGACCGAGTACATTTAGGCGCTACATTTTAAATCGTCACTATTAATGTGCCTCCTCATTAACAATACCGTTCATTATTTCTGTGGCTTACATTAACGACATCACATGAACGGGCACTGCAGGCTTTTTGTGTTTATTAATGGTTATGAAGTTTTCAGAAGAGATTTATTTTATTGGAACGAAGTGCCTTAACTCTGCTTGCGGTAGACATCGTCACGTAAGGAACCTTAAGCTCCTCTATGAGACTCTCTCTCTCTCTGTCTGTGTCATTCCATTATGTGTATAACCATGGATTCAGTACATGATTCTGAACCACCTGAGTTGCTTTTTTTTAAATGTTATTTAGAAAAGAAATCGCTTTTCTAAACATTCGACGGCGTATGTATTGAACTTTTTTACGAAATTGCAGATTTTGTTTTTGATAACCAACGAAAAATTTCAACACAGAGGGGTTCAGAATGTTGTTCTGAATCCATGGCCACAGGTTGCGAGTCGATGTCTGCCACCTTGTATACGAGTTTGTTTGCGTGCGAGTACCGCGTAAGGTACTTCGTTCCTGACGGGCACCCCACTGCAAACGTTTTTTGTACAATAGGTACAGTGACTGAGTGTGAATACCTATAAGATATCGAGCTTTATAAAGGGACTAGTAGCGCCTCGCGGTTTCAACCGCGTAAGTTTCAATCCCGTGGAATTATAGGGAATAAAAAGTACCCATCCATCCTCACAAAATTTTGCGTTTATAATGTAGGACTGTCAAAGAAATACGGCATTCTGGGTTTCGGAAAAAAAATTGATAAAACTTTTTTAAATATGTTGATTTCAAGCAATTTTTAATGTAAGCACCCACTTAGTTCAAATCGTACGTGTTTCTTAAATAGACATTCATACCAAATGTAGAATGTATGATTGATGCGAAAACTCATAGATAATATTCTTACCGTGTTTGAACCAAACAAAACAAATTAGAAAAAATACACGTTGGGAAAAGGCTAAGGGATGTAAGTTAATTAATTATCTTCAGCGACCACAAACACGTAATTCAATGGCCGCCATATTTAATAAAGCCGACAGTTTGGCGCCAAAATTTCGGCAGACATGTTTTGTAGTTCTGCACACGGAATACATAATGAAATGAACGGATATTAAAACGGAACGGTAAAACAGGTGCGGGACACACGGATTTTTACTTAATACGTGTGGAAGTACCAACGTGCCGTTATACGGTGTTATGTTACCCGACTACAAAGACAGTTTATGTTTTTAGATAACCGCCCTTCGTGAGTTTTGGAAGAAAATTCAGCTACTGGTTTTCTAGTTTTAGTTTACGCGGTACGAAAGACTGCTTCGTTGACCTAGTGATGGCAAGTGCAATAGCTGACTGTGGGGGTCCTGGGTTCAATGCCCAGGTTGGGCAAAGTGTTTTCGGGTTTTTTTTCCATTAGGAATTTCTCAGTACAGCCCAGACAATTCAATTAATTTATTCAGTAACATTTCAAAGTGTTTCCGAATATTATAATACGGTACAAAGGTATTAAATACATTATTTAGATTAAATAAATCGATATTCATCCATGGTTTATGGCAAATCCATTAGGCTAGCTCCAAATTACATGGGGCTTGAACTGGCGAATTATGGGTGTAGCATACACCTCTGAACACCCCTCCGGAGACTAAAGCTTGATGTAATGTTGGTGCGAAAAAGAAAAATAAAAAGTAAATACATAAATCCTATTTTATGAAAATACAGAGAGCTGATAAAATTGCTCAATAATATGAAAATGTATTTCAATATTTGCGTATTCCAATAACAACTATTACGTAAAAAGTTTTCTAAGAAAGCAGTCCTATTTAATTTCGTGAAAGCCTGTAATATTAGTATTAGTACCTACGTGGAATAGGATTTAACAAATTGAAATACCTGGGACTTACTGAATTGGTTATACAGTTTTTATGTTATTTAGGTTTGAAAGAGATTGCGTATTTTGCAAAATGTTATAATAATACTTATAATTCAATTAAAAACTAGCAACAAACTTACGAAAAAGGTGTGCAATTCTTTGGTTTATTTATAGATACAAAAATTACGAAAAAGTTACATTAGCAAGGGTGTCAAACGTTCTAGCTAGCCACCATAACGTATGTACCGTGTTTCCAGTGAAAGATTTTTTATACAGAAACTTTATGTGTTCCCGAAATCTCGGCATACAATGAAATATTCGATCAATAAATTCCCGAAGAGCTTCCTGGTCTCAACAGAAAATACTGATGAATCTGTATCAAGTGTTTTATGTTGGTGCGTGTGATCGAGATTAAGACTAGGCGTGTGTTACACCGAATTGAATCTAAAGTATGCCAAAGTGTGCCAACGAGACGCTATTACCTACTAAGCTTCCGCTGTCCGTCCGTCCGTCTGTCTGTTAGCGCGCCGTATCTCATGAATCGTAATAGGTAGACAGTTGAATTTTCACTGTGTGTATTTTCTATTGCCGCTATTACAACTACAATACAATTAAATAAAGTAAAAAATTAAACCCAAACAAGGAACGTGTTTTTTCGGCGTTTTGTGCCTTGTGGTACGGAACCTTTCATGTGCGAGTCCGATTCGCACTTGCTTTTTTTAGTTTGTCAGTATGTTGATGTAGATTTTCGCAGGAAATGGTTTATGAGCCAATCACAAACAATTTCTTATTGATCTATCAAGTTGAAAATCTTATTTACTCGTTCCCGAAAGTTTTTCTACAGCTAAGCTCTTTTAACCGACAAACGAAGCGAGAGGTTATGAACTACCACAGGATAAATAATGTTCTTAAAATGGATTCATACCCCGTGCGACTTTCATTAACCGGTTTACAGAAACAATTAAAAAGCCAATGTGTTTCGCGTGGTTCCACGGGTTAATGAGCAGAGCGGCAATTCCCTTAATTTTAAGAATGTTCACAGTCTGATCTTAGTCTCGAACTGTCAAAAATAATTAAAAACATTCAAAATCTCATCTCAGCGATGGTCAATGTTAAATACATTTTTACATTTTTATAAATTTTTGACATTGATCGTCGCTGAGATGAGATTGAGATTAGGTTTTGAAAGTTTTTAATTTGAATGAGAATTCCTCAAAGAGTTTTTTAGTCAGGTTTAAACCTGACGTTAAAGAATTGCAGATAGCATACGACTTATTTAAGTTTAAAATCTCTCTATAATCTATATACAATTGTTAACCTCCTCCTTTTTTTGAAGTCGGTTAAAAAGTACTTTTATTCATAGGTACTTGAAATAATGAGCATTTTGCTGAATAATGTGTTCATTAATTTATGCGTGTTTCAAATATGTTAATACGAAACTCATCAATCATTTTCACGGTCTCGTGTTTAAACAATAGCTAATATCTTTGTTGGATTAAAAGGTATGAAATGCAAAATAGGAATATACCTACTTACTATACTCAATTATAAATGAATAAGAGACTAAAAAAACTAGATCTATTGTTCTAGAATAGTACGTAAAACTATAGGGTTTACAAACAGTGGCTCCGTGGGCCAAAGACTTTTAGACCCCCAAAAGCGTATATTACTAATAAAAACTCTGGTTCTCTTTGGCTCGTTCGTTGGTTCCGCTGTTTTCTGTAGCTTATTGGAGCTACCGAAATTTTCAGTCCATC
This sequence comes from Gortyna flavago, assembly GCA_963669345.1. Classification (NCBI taxonomy): domain Eukaryota; kingdom Metazoa; phylum Arthropoda; class Insecta; order Lepidoptera; family Noctuidae; genus Gortyna; species Gortyna flavago. The sequence goes on along the minus strand of OY770147.1, from coordinate 742,185 downwards.
GGATACTGAAACCCACCTTAGTCTCTCAAGACACTTACTTAAATAAAAATATACGTCAGACCCAGCCACCATCTTTTTATTTTATTTTAATGTTCGCACGTTACGCGTCGGTGTGATAGTCGTACACGCCGTGGCAGATGAGATGTACTAAAATATATAGCTTTTGTACGAACAGATCGCACGCAGATTACCTCTGTGTTCACACACAACAGTACTTTGACAAATAATACAATATATGGAGATATGTATTGACTTTATCCGATGCCTTTGTGAGATATGTGTGGATGTTTATTCCGTTGGTAAAGAATAGGGCCATTTTTCAGAGACTTAGTTCAAGTCGGTCTTTTTTTATATAAATAGCTTGAGAACTAAACGTATTTGGTTGTTTGTTTCTGGGCTTATTTGGGACCTCAGGCACTTTACATACATACCGGGCATGTTTTATTTTCAAATAGGCATTGAAAAGTTATGCTTTGTAGAGCATCACCTGTGCCTCTCATAATATCTGTGCGACACTGCGACGCGCAAATTGAAACCATAAATCCAGTAAGTACCTACATTATGATTCTAGACACCCAGCGTAGAAATTTTTCGGTTATTAAAATAAAGTCAGCTGTTTCATAGAAACATAACTTAAGCACCTACCTATGTACTATCGCGGACACTCCCGTCTGACCACCACTAAGTTCATTTTTGCTTGCACTCAAAAAATTGAAGCGTTTTCGCCAAGGTCAAATAGCTCGTCCGTAAAATTCACAAAAGGAGTACACGTGATGCGTCACTAAGCTGCGCAGTGAAGTTGCAACTAATTGCGTTATCGCTTTCCTAATATGCGAAAATTTTAAGAGGGCGTCGCTTGGCGCCGCTGCAGGATTTAGGCGAAAAAATTCTTAAGTGATGAGGTGGATAAGGCCGCGATGGTACCTACGCGGTCAAAATGTATGGCAGAGCTAGTTTATGACGAACAATTACAACGCAACTGGTTCAGAATCATGTAAGTACTGAATTTATGGCAACAGGTTGTGCATCGATGTCCTTGCCAACCTGTTTATGTATGCCAGGGTAGCACAGGGTACTGAAGGTTCAAATTCTTTGAATACATTTTACACAAATTACCTATCTATATAATATTATCTGAGATCGCCACGTACCCACCGTATCGTTGCAGTCTCATTTCCTCCGACAGCGGGGTGAGTAGTAATCTGTGGCACGATCGTACGTGTTTCTTATCTGCACGCTATTTCTGCATCGCTAGGTAAGCTGACTGCGAGGTTATGGGGCTATTTACATGAAGCATGTGAATAGAGGTGTTTGTAATACTGATCTAAAGTTGGCTTTATTTGTGACTTTTGTTACTGTGTACAGACGCCAGCACATCAAGCTACTACAATCTGTCTCTTTAATAGATTTTCAACTTTAACGCTAAAGCATTAGGTTCAAAGTTGATTGGGAAAATTTGACAGTTTCGGGCAGCTTGATGTGCTGGTGTGTGTACATTATTTGTACCTAATATTGTTTGCAGTACCAGCTTGTATTCAGCGCCAATAGCTACTTGTTTATTTTCCAACTGTGAACACACCTTTAAAGGTACCTAATAATGTTTGACGTTATCGTTCGATCGTATTTACTGATAACAGCTTACTAGCTGCAACTGAAAGGAAATGATACCGAAGCGAACGTTTTCTTCAAGACGTCTTCGATCAACGTGTTGCCAAGTTTTCTTACCTAGTGGTGAAATTACTACATTGCATGGTGTAATGTGTAACTTATTAGTTTAATATTGATTTTATGCAGGTTTCGTTTGTTAAATAAATGAGCATTATTTTATGAACCTGTTGGATTGCTATATGAATCTGTTTCTGAAGGATGGGTGACCAGATTCATTCTAAATCGTAAGAGGTTGCCACCTTACCCTTACTTTTACTTTCATATATGTATAGATATGTCTATCAAATCAAAATGAATGTCGTGATGGTGTAGGTTCAAATCCGGGGGGACTTTGTTTTATAATATGTAGTGATTACATTTAGATGTCGTCTATTTGCTAGTGAAATCGGGCATTAGCGTGTGGAGCGCCTTACGGCTTAAAGCGTCTCCTCTGCTATTATATTTTTTTCCTTGTCGGCGTCGTAAGAGGCTATTAGAAGATTGCACTATTTTCTGCTTTCATCAGAATTGCATTGTACTGCGTTATTGTTTCACGTTGGTATTTCCTATGCGGTAGGTAAGACAAAGGCACAAACCTACTTAACTACTGAGGAAACCAACTTTACTTAAGAGGAAATCAAGTTATGATACAGGATGCTTGCTTATTTTCGCAGTAAAACTATGCTTTTAAAAGCTCTTGGAATTTAATTGGACCAAGATGTTGCGATGAAACAAACTGCTTTGTTTTCAAACTGCGGTGAAGCCCGAGTGGAGTGTACTTATTGTTTTTGAATGGCTGATACTAACCACGTTCTTTTGACTTTCACTAGCTAGAAATTAATGTACTCACTAGAAACCAGTCAAGGTTATCTTGCAGATATTAAAAATTCATACATTTTGTGAGAAAATGTAATATTGAATTCTCGGTCATTCTCTGTTGAAGACGAAGCAATTGCCTTGCAGTAGGCCGGAAACGTACGAAGGTTTTCGATATCGGAAAACGAGTTATGGAACTAAATGGAATTGGGCAGAACACTTGGCAAGGCGCAGTGATGTCAGGTGGAGTAAGGCTGTGAGCGAGTGGCGTCCAAGGACTGGAAAACGAAGTGTCGGACGTCCGGCGGCGGCGAGATGGGTGGACGATATTGTTGCCATCGCAGTTAAAACCTGGATGAGGCTGGCACAGGAGGACCATCATCATCTACAGCCCGTCTTTACTTTATGTTCCCATGAACATAAAGCCGAAAATACACAAGTGGCAGGCGCATGTTTTCGCGGCGTAGAGTCGACCGTCTATTGCTACATAGGATGTCAAGTACGTTAGCTGCGCGGTTCATTTGTTTGCCAGCCACGCATCCATGCGGAGCGTGACGTGGGTAGCAATGGACGATCCCGCCTACATTTTCGACAGCGGAGCTAAGTACACGCGCGTAACTTAGCTGTGTGCTTCTGTGGAGTGGTGCCATAACTGGCTGATATGTTACATGTACTTATTATATTACTGCACCACCTGAACCAGTGATTCTGTATTTTTCCTACGCCAGATCTCTCATCGGTCGTGTCCCATCGGACTATGTGAGTGAGGGAAGAGAGAGAGTGCACCTGTGTCTGCGGAAACACTTGTGCGCTATAACATCTCCCGCGCCGAAGGCTAGTCTCCGTTGAGATTGAACGCCGTAGCCTAAATACGGTCTGGAGGCTCACAATTTTTTATTATATTACTACTTACGAAGGTAGAGTTGTTCATAAGTAGTCTGGTAGTGAAGTTCTTGACGTTGAACAGCGTGAGGCCTCCCCATCGGTCTCTGAACACCAACTCCTCATCTGAAACAACAGAAGCAATGGTAAAATGATTTGAAAAAAAAAATTGATTTTCTTTTGTATCTCATAACACATAGGTTACGCGCGGAGCTTGACCGGTGAAAAGAGGATCTTTTATCAGTCTCATGCAAGAGATGCGTAAGTTATGATTGAAATTTTGAATACAGATTGGGAACGTCATTAAATATACGAATTTTAAATTATTGTCGTATTGTCTTCCCCACATTGGGGGTTTGTGGCTAAGTGAGGGGCTTGTGGCTAAGTAATAACAGTCGCACGAGTCGATCGATCAGGTTAAGCTACGCTTGCTGCGGTTGGTCCGTGGATGGGTGACCATCTTCACATACCAAGTCCCCTCCGTGCCTCGGAAAGCACGTTAAGCCGTTGGTTGCGACTGTCATTCGTGGATCTTTGACAGTCGTTACGGGTTGTCAGTAGCCCGAAAGTCTGACAGACAACCAGCTTACCAAGGGGTATCGTATTACCCAGTAACTGGGTTGTGGAGGCCAGATAGGCAGTCGCTCCATGTACTGGTATTCAGCTGAATACATACTGGTATTCAGCTGCATCCGGTTAAACTGGAAGCCGACCCTGACATAGTTGGGAAAAGGTTAGGCAGATGATGAAATGATTCTGTTCTAAGTAGAGGTGTTAAATTGGTTTAATTTATCACATATAATAGAATTAGTATACAGGGTGCGGCACAACGACGCGCACCCTGTTGCCATGGATTCAATACATGATTCTGAACACCTCTACGTTGAAATTTTGTTATTTAAAAAAAAAGTGCAATACCTACGCAGTCCAAATGTATAGACATTTGGACCGCGTAGGTATTGCACTTTTCTATGAAACAGCTTGTTTTTTTTTGAGAACCAACGAATAATTTCTACGCTAGGGAGTCTAGCATCATGTGCTGAATCCATGGTTCAGTTTGCGCGTCAGATATTGGTTTTATGAAAACATAAACTCTGACTGCATAACCTCCTCCTTATTTAAAAACAAAAACGTTTTCCTTCATCACTGTTATTATGCGATCGCCCGCGATATTTTGTATAGGATAAAACTATAGGTAGGTTTCCAAAACGTGAGTTTTCTCCCTATCTTTACCAGAACCGTGTTTACTAAGTAGAGGTTCAATTTTGGTGGACCTCTAGCAAAACAAGGCTGTAATATAAAGTAGTTTGCTTGCACCGCGCACCGGACCGGTACCTCAATCAATCACAGGAGGGTAGGTACACAGGTCGGCTTTTACCCGAGACGCTAACATACGGGCGGTAAGTTCGGGCAACAAAGTAGTTTTCATATTGGTATAAATGTGCGTAATTTTTTCGTGGCTGGTTACGAACAGGAAACCTTATCCTGCGAGATACGAGTAAGTACATGGAAAGAATACTCTTCCGAGTATAGTTTACAGATATAAATAATTTAGTTATTTTTGTGCAAACATAAAAACTTAAAACGGGAGTTGAGCAGTGAACAGTCTTATCGAAATAAGTGGTATCTTGGTAACTGGTAAGCAATCAGAAGCAAATTATGATGAAACCATAACCTACTGACGTCGCAAAATCCTGGGAATAATGTTGAATATTTTTTAGGTATTGTTCCCCTTTGAGCACCAAGGCAAAATATAGATTGGTGCTCAAATGGGAATACCTTTGGTGCTCCATGAGGTGCTCTAAAAATAGGTGCTCAAACGGGAATACTACGTTCAAACGAATTTGAAATAAAAATTACATGTCCAAGCCCTGAACAACTGTCTACTTAGATTTTCAATTTCGCCTTTCCAACGTAGCATGGTACACATAGGAAGTGTTCACAAGTACTTCACTAACTATAAAATAGTCGTATTGCATAAATTTCAGTTTCATTAGAGTGTCCGTAATTCTTTTAGCTAAAAAGCGAGGAGCTGGTCGCACAAGACTGCTGACTGTGATTTAAACCAGACAATGTAATTTCACAGTTGCTAATTAGTGGACATACTTTGTACTTGAATGCTGTCGCGCTATTTTAGGAAAGAACAATCTGTACTCGTAACATAACCATTTACCCAGCTTAAGTTTATTATGAAGTATTAATGCCTTCATAATTCCAGTCTGAAAACGGGATGGTGCTATCGGGCTTGTATTGCTCCGTCTCTCTCACGCACTGGAATCATGATGGCATTACAATAGGGCAGGTCAAATTGATAGTAAAGTCGACCGTTCACTGCTACACAAAGAGGTTTGCCACTCATTTGTTTCGTGCGTAGCGTGGTCGTGGGTCGCAGTGGACGATCCCACCTTCATATTTATGCAAAGTTGAGCTAAGAACACGTGCTTAGCTTAGCCGTAGACCTCTACGGAGCGGCGCCTGTATAGTTGCACCGCACATGGTTCAAAATCGCTTGACACTTCAAATTTTGATAATAATGATGTGCTTTGTGTTCAATATCGAATGCGTCTTAATATCACGTTTTTGTGTATCGCCACAAAACTATGCAGGAATATGTATATATATCTATCTACTTCTGATTGAGTTTAATGCTCGTAATATTTGAATACTAACGAATACATTAATTATCGTGTACGGTTCCCGGGTAATAAGGCAAATTCTTTGTCAAAAATCTTTTACAAAAGGTACGATATAATATTATACGGTGTTTCTGCCATCTGTCAGCTGTCGAGTATCGTCAGGGTTGTCGCGCAGAAAATAAAAATATACGTCATGTCTACTTTGATCAGCCTTTTCCCGAAAATATTGGGGTTGACTTCATAGTTGGGAAAAGGCTAGGCAGATGATGATGATGATTGGGGTCGACTTCCTGTCTAACTGGATGCAGCTAAATACCAGTATTTTACATGGAGCGACTTCCTATCTGACCTCCACAACTCAGTTACTGGGTAATCTTTTATAAAACTGTATTAATGTTTTCATTATACATTATAAAAAAAAAAAAACAAAATGAAGTAGAAAGGTGCCTACTATATGCGTGATCGATCACGTTTTTGCCATAACATCTCATCTGATGACGTCATACGGCATCTGACATGGTTGTTAGTCGGATGATAAGGGTACGAGTACTTATTGTTTGGATAGGTAAAACTCAATTATACCGTCGTGAGCTATACGAGAATACATTAGCTCGTGCTCTATACTGGGTAATAATTATAACATGACTAGAAACGGTGAAAAAAACGAGGCGGTGTATAGAAGCTTTGCACGCTAAATGAATAAATCCAAGATCGAGAAAAAATTACTTAACATAACATCACGCCTTTACTCCCGGAAGGGGGGAAGGACACCCACATTTCACCAGTTATGTTTAAGTCCCATGTAATAGAAGGCGAGCCTATTGCCATCACCCGGGCACACATCCAGAGTCCAGGCTGCTACTGAGAAATTTCAGATGGAAAAACCCATAGATATATTTTTAATTTCAATAAATAGAATAACACTTTGCCCGACCCGAGAATCTAACCCAGGAAAGAGTCCAGTAGCCCAAGTTTCACCAGTAATGTTTAAATCCCTAATACAATAGGGGATCTTATTGCCATTAACCGGCCAATTTTTCAATACATAATATTAAGCCTAATATGTAACTGGCTGCCTTGGGATGGAAGTCGCGTATGAAAATCGTGTCTTTGTATGGGCATGTGATGAGGAGGAATGAGGAAAATGTCGTGACGAAAGTGTTAAGTATGAATGTGGATGGTTATTTAAGAGTGGCGGAGGTCCAAAGAAACGATGGATGGACTGTATGTAATGGGGTGACTATATAGATGACGACTAATAGAGAAATATGGAAGAAAATTACATGTTGCGCCGACCCCAAATAAATTGGGATACGGGCAATAATATTTAAATAAAATAATTAATAAATATCTTGGTAAAACCAGTCCGTGCCAGCCCTGCAATACATCACGTAATACAGTTGGCAACACTTACGACGTTTAGCGCGGCGAATCATTTTAAAAGCTTTTCGCTTTTGTCTCTGACTCCGCCACCCCTGTCGCTCCATAATGATTATTTTTGGTTAAAGCGTTTTATTTTAAAAAGGAAAAAGAGTACCAACAAACAATGTAGTTCTTTTTTTTACCGACTTCAAAAAGGAGTTTTTTTTGTATGTTTGTTATACGCGATATCTCCGGCCATTGTAAAGCGATTTCAAAAATTATTTTTTTAATGGGTACCCCTGAGGCATATGCCTCAGGGGTAATCCAATATAAATTTTATTAACTTTGCTTGGGTAGTTTTTGAGTTAGCTTCAGTATTACCTACGTACTAGTGTTATACGAATTTGTGTCGGGTAAGTACAACTTAAAAGTGAAAAGTATATACATTTTTACAAAAAGAAAACAACCAACTTCCAAAAACAATTGGCAAACGATGAAAATGCGAACCCAACGACACCGACTTCCGAAATTAAAGTAATTTTTCACTTTAAAAAAATATCTAACCATGACAAAATGTCTGGACTTTAAAAGTGACTTTTCTCTGAGTTTGATACAGTGTTTCTTCTTCGAGAAATTATCACCCTTCGAACAAGCTTTATCTGCCTTATCATCAAAGACATTTAATATTGAATCTCCTTTTAGAGTTTCAAGAATCTACAATAGTACATCTGCACTTTTTAAGGATCCTAAGCTATCATACCGTTATCAGTTCTTCCTACAGAAGTTCGACTAACGCTGGTCAGAAACACTCCATGTATATGGAATAAAATCGAAAAAGTGGTCATTTAGCTCTTTTCGGTTCGAACGGCGCTTACTCAACACCGCATCGACAAGTGTGGTGACATGTGATCTACTCAAACCACGTCCATATGTGTGATCACTCCCTTATGTAGTTGCCAAAGTGACCTCTATTAAAACTGAACAGCAAGTTTATTATGTAAAAAAACAGATCGGCAGTTTTAGCACAGTGAGGCCAACTGATGCAGGTTTTCCTGTTAAATCGGCCTCTTGATGTGTGGTAGTCTCTAATAAACCTTCACATTTATCTTTTTAACCGACTTCAAAAAAGCAGGAGGTTCTCAATTCGTCGGAATCTTTTTCAATTAAATATTTCTATCTTCAGTACCTATCTATCGCTATGCTTTATCTATCAGTCAATCACGTAACTGTTTCGCCGATTTTTACGACACTGTTACTCATACTACCCTTCAGAAAACCTTCATATTTTAGCACCTTCTCTCAAGACGTGACTGGTGTACTAAGGTATATAATTCGTTACGGCCTGAGGCCTCCAGTTTTGGAGTAAAACCTCTTTTGTTACAATGTAAGGGTTTCCTTAAAGAGTTTTCCTTCGGTGCTGTTTTGTTTGGTAAGGGGTCTTGAATGTATGAGATTTGAGTGTGGGGTAGGTAATTTTTTGGTTTCTTAGAAACCTTGAATGGCATTGGTAGGCTATGGCTATGTTTATTATGGCTTTGTCCCACATGGCGAATGAGGTATTTCTTCAAGAGAATGATATCGTTCTGATATCTTACATACAGAATTATAAAATTTTGACGCAATCTCATCTTAGCGATACTCAATGTATAAAAAAAACATACATAAAGTCGAACATTATAAACTCCTTCTTTTTGGAAGTCGGTTAAAAATTAAATAAACTGGAGGTATTTTTCAAACATTATGACTGAGATTAGAATGCAAACGTTCTTAAAAATATGGAAATTGCCCCTCTGCTTACAACAAAACGACATACAATTTAAAACTTTTAAATGCAGACAATTATGGTACTTCAACGAAGCTACGCTTTCGTAGCGTAGCGTAGTATTTGTCATAGCGTTTAGTAGATCATCACTCTCACTTTATATGCCTTGACTCTGACCACTAAACCCACGTGGTTCTTTCCTCAAAAGACCATCTCGGACACTAATCTTGGTTCTCACATGATCTGAAAAGAATAATATCTGCACTTTAATAGAAACCGTGGCCTCTGAGATTGTTTTGGTGTTTTTTTCTCAGAGTAGTCTGTTGAAACACCGACCTCGTCAATGAAAAAACGAAAAATGGTTTATTATTTTAACAAATAACCATAAAAACTAAGTGTTAACAATCAAGTTTTAACATATTGTTATTTCTAAGGACGTCTAAAGTGTTTTTACATTACAACCAATTCACAGAAATTAAACTATCATTTATTAATATAACTACAACGTGTTATAAAATAACCCAAAACCTGAAACTAGTTTGTTTAGAATCGGCAGCAAAATCGAATACAATAATTTTTAATATTGGTTATTTTTTTCTAAAAAATAATTATTTTAATATTTATATTAAAAGGAGTTAGTAAGGAGAATTTTAATATTAATAAGGAGGGGATTAACCTCAAACGATAGTGCTCCCGTCACTCCCGTGTCAACGAACGTTTGACAGCGCGGCGCGGCAATAGCGCTAAGAATCTGTAAGAAGTAGCGCCACAACAACATTTACAAATATCTTTTACAATAATTTATGAAAATAAATAATTATACGTCATATCAATTTATTAATATGACGTATAATTAATATCTTCCCATGGGGGTAAGCAGAACGCCACCTACTATTATCCTTACAAACTCCTTTTGCCTCTGACCTCTCTGAAGAACATCACCAGTAAGGTCACTATATGTCTTTTTAGGGCGTCCCCTCCCCCGGCGTTTAGATTCACATCTACCTTGGAATACCTTGTGTTGGTCGCCTTTCACTCATCCTCTCAACAAGACCACACCATCTGCATAATCTTTTCAATGTATAGTTTTAATAATAACCACGGAGATAATAACTATCGATTACATAATTGCTAGTGTTCACACAAACGAACAACTTCAAACGCTGCTATCAGAAACAGAATATTTAACAAACCCTATTACACGGGTAAGTACCCGGATATGGCGCCCGGGTATGTACGAGCAAATATAAAGGCTACTTTATAATGCTATTGTTATACACTAGCAACCCGCCCCTGCTTCGCACGTGTGCCGTCTGCTAAGATGAAGAGTCAAACTTTGAGATTTCTGTGCTACTTATAACCTAAGTTAAATATATATTAACGTATGTTATACACATATTAATTCGGAATAAATTTTCTTTATGATGGTAAAAACGGCATCAAAATCTGTAGCGGAGTATAGAAGGGAGCAGTGGTGGCGCAATGGTAACGGCCGTGACTTATGAGTTGTAGGTCTTAGGTTCGAACCCAGACACGCGTAAGGTGGCTTTTTGTATATTATTTCATCACCACTGCTCTCAAAACAGTGAAGGAAAACATCGTGAGAAAACCGGCATGTCCTAGAACCAAAAATTCGAAGACATGTGACGTGTGTGTTACGGCCCAATCCCACTCACCGAGATGAGGCTTGTGTCCCAGCAGTGGGAACATTACAGGCTGATTATGTAAGACAAAATTAATCTTGACATGAATAAACAAAGGTCACCCATCCACAGACAGTCCGCAATAAACGCAGCTTAGCATCTTTGAACACTTCTATACAGCTGGTATGTACTCAAGCTGAAGCTAGTTTTCAATCTAAACAAGCCCTTACACCCATCTATCTATATAACTCAGTGGGTGGGTGTGGCTTATCCGGAGTAAAATCCGGTTAAGGACACTCGAGCCGGGTGGGGATTTTTAAATTTCACCCGGATGTGGGTAGTAATAATTAAAGGTTTATAAGAGTAATGGGCTCAGATTTATTGTGTTTTTAAGCAGTTAGTAAGGTATTAAAATGGGCCGGTTGAGTACAGGACGTGTTTAACAACGTGTTTATCGAGTTTAACAAGCGATTGTATCAAAAGCGATTTGTGTTCGTGGCTCGCATCTAGAATTTAAGTTATTTTTCAGCAAAATAATTACCCCATTATCTTCTGTCAATGTAGCATATATTTTATTATCTTCTGTTAATGTAGCTATATTATTATGCCAAATTTTAAGTAACCTCTCCATAAAAACCAAGATAGACAGATTTATTTTCGGATTTGAATCAGGACACAGCGCTGTTGCTACGACGTAGCCGACGAGATGGCGTTTTCGTCATGGCTACGCTTACTACGTGCGTAGCCGACGTGCTACGCTTTCGTAGCAACAGTGTTCTCCATGACAATACTATTCTTGTGAATATTTTCTCGGCGGCTTTTTACTTTAAATAATTTGTCAATTATAGAAGGAAAGGTTTGACAATTAAAAAGTGTAATAACTTACCTGCTCTGTTTAATTGTGGACCTCGATGTCTACACTTTAAGAGACTTTGAACTGAGAGCTTTTTTCGCGACTTTCTCCAAGTAGGTAAGTTGGAAATAGTACTATTTACCTATAGTTTAAAAATATATATAGTTTTGGTATAGTAGTATATAAATAAAAAAATATTAAAGCGTTTTCAAAGATTTTATCATTGAAAAGCATTTTAATTGAACGAATAAACTTGTCAAGTACATTGGAAAGTAGGACTTGCCTAAAACGATCTCTAACTAAAAAAAACACTTTTTAAAACACCAAATTTAAAAGACAAGAAGCTACGACGGTCACTACATCCTAGTCTAATCCACACCTCCATTTACTAATGAGCCGCCATTATGTTTGCAGCACAATATGGCGGCGCATCCGGCCGCACCGGAAGTGCTCGCTCACACCGGATGTCAATTTGTCCGATGCATCGCGAACGGAATACTTTATGAGCCTTTACAAATGGAGATTGGTATTTTCGGGTTTGTAGTATGTAATTAAATGTATAGCATAGTCTAGCCAAGGGAATCGTGTTATCCAGTTACTGGATAAAGGTCAGATGAGCAGTCGCATCCTTGTAAAATACGGGTGTTCAGCTGCATGCAATTAGGACACTAAAATACTTGGGAAAATGAGAGATGAAGAAAATGTATCTCATGTTCGCATGGTATGTTAGTAGAAAATATTAATAAAAGTTGATGGCAACAAGCTCAAGGTTAGGGCAGTATTCAGCTGCATCCGGTTAGATAGGAAGCCGACCCTAACATAGTTGGGGAAAGCCAGGCAGATGATGACGGCAATATGCACCCTATGTAAAACTAAATGTTTATCTTTAATTCGTATGGTATATCTATACTGTATACAGGTTGGTAAGGACATCGACCTGGAACCTGTAACCACGAATTCAGCACATGATTCAAACCCCCCAAAGTAGAATTTTTTCTTCAGTTATCAAAAAACAAAATCTACTGTTTCAGACTGGTGTAGAAAAATACGCAGTCAAAGTGTATGACAGCAAATTTTTTTAAATAACTGAAGACCAATTTCAACTCAGGGGGGTTCAGAATCACGTGCTGACTCCGTGATAACAGGTTGTATGTCGATGTCCCCTGCCAGCCCGTATATAATGTATCTGATACTGTATAAAACAACATTGATTCTATAGAATTCCGACTTTCAAAAGAGAAAAGAGACGACTTTATACCATAATAAATCAAACACTTTATAAAATGTACACAACACCTAATTCCTTTATTAAACGTTAAAAACCTTTTCTTAATACAAAAAATGTCCCACTAATTCCACAGTTAAAAACTTTTAAAGTCTTTGAAAGCTGTTTGTCTACCAGTAATCACAGACAGCTAATTATGTACCTTTGAGGGAAGAAATAAAAGAAGTTCGCCTTTCTTACCGCTCACTGGTCAGATTTCTTTTATCTTTTTCAGCGGAGTTTTTGTTCAAAAGGGTAATTGCAGTGTTCGGAGATAAAATATTGTTGTAATTTTATCTCCGAACGAAAATGTAATTGTCACTTTCTTATGCCCGCCCAGTTCGCCCTACGGCCTTTGTCAGTAACAGTTTACGTGTGACTAGATACCAATTTTATTCTATTTTATTTTTCTTTATGAGATACCAATTTTGTCCGAATATCTAAATCACACCTGTCAGTCTTTGACAGTTGTATACATTGGGTATAACACGGCAAATTGACGTAGAGTGTCAATTTTCTTAAAAAGCCCTACTGATCGTCGGTTTTGTGGTCGCAAGCGCTACTGTTGAGCGTGAGGCCCTGGGTTCTATTACCAGGTCGAGCAAAGTGTTATTGGGTTTCCACTAGGAAAATGGCAGTAGCAGCGCGGAGGCAGGACAATAAGCCCCCTATTACATGGGACTTAAATCATAACTGGCATAATGTGGGTGTACTATAGGTAGTTACACCTCTGTCTCACCCTTTAGAGAATATAGGCGTGATGTTATGTTATGTTTATGTTCTATCTCACTTGTATAGTTTATATGTAGATTAGTTGAAACAATAAAGTAAAGCTAATAGAAGCTTAAGCTATCCTAATATATAATGAACTTATGACTGATTGGAATGTATGCGGGATTCACTATCGTATTGAATATATTCAGATCATCATTTCTGAATGCGATGTTCCGGAGTACTTCATCAAACACATACCTACTGTAAACAGACTACATGTAAGGCGTTCAATTACCAGCGTACGCCTCACCAACGCAAACACTAGCTCATTGAGTCAACTTGTTCAAAGCATACGGGCACGCGGTCTGAACTGGCACGTGTTTGATGAGTTTTAAGCACCTTTAACGTGGTTTTTTCGATGACAACTGGGATTGACGGCTGAACGTTATCTTCGAAGTTATGGATGATTTGACACTCAAGTCAAGACCCATTGTTTATACCCCCCTCAGGCAGTTTAGGTTTGTTAAGCTTTGGTCTCCTAGGAAAGGGTTCCGTCATATTAAAATGGCCGTCATGAAAATCTGTCTTTTTCACCAGTATTAAACAAACATTTAGGTATGTTGGGTCAGTCGTTATTGTATGACCGTTCACCTGCACTTTCTTAGGAAATTGTATGGAAAATTGTGTTACCTCTGTGTTTCAACTTTAAACGATGTGCAATGCTCTTAAATCGAAATGGAAAAACATAATTTTATAGATTTATAAACCAACCCCTTATGTTATTTTAAACAGTGGATTGAAATTACGAAAAAACAATGGGAAGTTTGAGTCCAAATTCAGGCAAGTAAATCAGATCGCTTTATTATTAAAATAGACTGCTATCTGCTTTTTTTTATGAATACAAGTAATCCTGCCCTTCTGTCATAACCCAATATTTCAACCTCTGCGGGCCCGCCATTTCACCCCGTCCGTATGTTTCACCCCTCTAGTATTAAAGTCATTAAAATGATTACGCTGAGCTGGCATTGCGAGCTATTGAACTGATTCAATTAATGAACACTACGTTTGAGAATATGCCAGCTGCAGAAGATAATCTGTAAGTCAAACTTTTTAACCACTTTTTATGAATAAAGTGCTGTATAAAAATGAGTGAAGTGACCGGAGTTTCTTGATGACGGTTGAGTTAAAATAGCTTTTGTTTTTTACGTCTTTCTCTCTTTGTGTAAAGATATTCGTACTTACGAAATATTTTGGTTGTCTAACTAAAAAAAATATCAGGAACGGTGACATTTGAATAAATAAATCAAACTTTAGAATATCTTTTTATGCCGTCAGATTAACGCACCCCACAAACAAACCTACAAACTAAAAATCTATAACTTAATCTACAAATATAAAAAGCAGCCTTCCGCTAAGAACTCAATTTGTATTGTCGACCTCGTAATTGCTATAGCACCCTAAGGTGGAATGCTACTTGCACGTCATACAATGTCAAGGTTTATACCGATGTAACAGTTATATAGTACTTCCTACCATAAAGCCCCTAATACACATGGCTGTAGCTTGTGCAAAACTATGCAAGCTACTTGCATGCCATTGTGACTTCACCAATCAGGCAATCCGTGGAATGAAACGGCATGCCACGACGCACCGCGGTATGATTCTACCGAAATAAAGTAATATGAATTCTAAACTCATTGAAATAAGGAAAAAGAAGTTAATCAGAAATAAAATCCTTTAACGTGCCGTGCCGTGTCGCGACGTCAGTCAGCGCCGGCCCTAAACTTGTTTGTTTTATTGGCGAATGAAAATGATCATATTTTAATGGCAATTTATTTCAACATATTTTTTTCTTTTAATACATGTAGGTACTATCATTGGCATTATCAAACCCAAACTCAAACTCAAACTCATAGCATTTATTTCAATTAAACCATTTACAGGCACTTTTGAATTGTCAAGAAGTCGGTCAGTCAGAAAATATGAAGCTAGTTGCCCATTCCAAAGCGTAGGTACCTATGGAGAAGAACGGGCAAGAAACTCCATGGAGACTCTTTTAAATTATATTTTTACAAAAATATTAGTTACATCATTAATGTTGAATTTATAATTATATGTGAGAACGATGTAATCAAATAAAAAAGACGTACGTGTTAAGAGCGTCCAGAGTACAGCAAATAGTACTTAACAAAACAACAATCCAAAAAGTAGTTGCAAATCGTAGTTGTACCTCTGCCCACACTACAAAACACTAGCGTAATTAATAACTTTGATAATTAAACCATTTCGATGAGGCTCCTTGATGGTGTTCCAACAATGTGTTTCAGAAGTATGTACAGAAAGTGTGGGTACACACAAACAAGTTAGGTTGTGTACGGTTGTCATACGAACATAATTAATTTCTTCATTGTTTAGAAGGCACATGGTACCTTGTCCTACTGTTTAGAAGGCACATGGTACCTTGTGCTACTGTTTAGAAGGCACATGGTACCTTGTGCTACTGTTTAGAAGGCACATGGTACCTTGTGCTACTGTTTAGAAGGCACATGGTACCTTGTGCTACTGTTTTTGTACCTAATATTGGTGATATGTCTAGTCAGTATGTTAGTAAGGTTTGCTTGTGTGCAATCAGAAATATACCACATTGCCTATAACTTACTATAATGAAAACAATACAGGGTGGCCGGAACATCGACACGCAAACTGTAACCATGTGTGTATGTGTTATGTACAATATACAAAGGACAAAAATTAACAAACATGGTTGCTATCACAGATATGATACACCTAGATAACGCAAGAGCAACTATTCGCGTGCTCAGCTTACGTACGCAAATCGTAAGCCGCCACTTTCGCGCTCAGTCCTGTGTACAGCCGGTCGATTCTGTTAGAATCTCACCGTGACAAATAAGGTGAAGTGAGCTGTCATTCCATCTGATGTTATAGAGATTGACACTAATAACAGCTCACTTCACCTGAGTTATCACGGTGAGGTTTTTACAGAATAGCACTACTGTTGGCTGGGTGAGCGTGAACGCTGGCGCTAGGCCCCGGGGGTGGGGCGAGACGGGTGCCGCACGCTTCGGCGTCTTTGAATCGATTTGATTTTCCCATCACTAAATAATTAGTCCTTGTGTTTAGGTAGTCAAAAATGGCGTGGCACGCTTGATTTTCATACAGAACGTCATCTAGGTCTGTCTATATCAGTGGGTGCTGTAGATTAATATATGTTTTAATTACGAGACCGCATCTTTAAATAATACTATTCGATTCGAGCTAGCTCACTTTTCAGTTTCGCCAATCAGAATTATTTCTGATGTTAATTATCTTTTAAAACGCGTTATGTATATATTCGTGGCTCATATACGAGTTTCATGTTTTGTCAAGTGATATCAATTAAATGAATCTCAACAACTCATAACCACAAAGTTTCAAGGAGTTGGGTTTGCCGCAGGGTGCGACCGATATCTCCCTTATAAGGGGTCGACCGTAAAGTTCGCTTATAGTACCTTCAGATGAGGATCAGTTAGACTCGTTAACGAGGGTCTGAGTTAGCATTTTCAATTCTGAATAACATTCGTTTTCATTTACCTATCTGTTAGCGGTTTTACCCTTCGACTATATTCACACCACCAATTATTCGTGGTAAATAATTAATATACCAGCCATTGACTAATCGAGAGACACATCAGCAGGGAGAGTTTTGCGTAGTCGCCAATCTTAAAGTCAACGTTGGAAACTCTATGTGTATGTAATTTCTCCGTTACCTACATAATTCCAACTTGGTTATACATATAGCAATTTTGCTGGGCGGTGGCAATGAGTATTGAGTGTGAGAACACTGGTTCGACTCTTTCAGAAATCAAAGGGTCTAGTGCAAGTTTTTATAATTACATACTTACTCGATGGTGCTAACAGAAAGAAAGTAAAATCGTTTATTCTGCACCAACAAAACGCACATAACAAATAAATAAATTAAAAGAAAAAACTTTAAAAAACAAGCTTTTATTTAAATGCGCTAAAAAGAATCCTTTAAAACTTTTACTATCAACTTATAACGTCATTACACAATGTATCCACACTAATATTAAAAATTCGAAAGTAACTCTGTCTGTCAGTCTGTCTGTCTGTCTGTCTGGGGAGTTTGTTGCGCCACTTCTTCTCCCCAGCGAAAGCACTAGGAAGTAGTGAAGGGCGGGCGTTTTGGGGGACTGTCTTATGTAGTTTTGACGTTCGAAAAGTGCTGATTCTCAGCCTAGTTTGAATAAATGACTTTTGATTGATTTTGATTTTGTCTGTATGTTACCCTTTCACGCCTAAACCACTGAACGGATTTCGATAAAATTTGGCAGAGAGATAGATTGCATCTCGGGGAAGGATATAGGATAGTTTTTATCGACATACCTCGCGAGCGAAGCCGCGGGCGGAAGCTAGTATGATATAAATGCTTGTCGCGAGATTTAAGTAGGTACTCGTATTAAGTTAGTTTGAAAATTTAAAAAATTAAAATCAATCAGGTCAAGTTATTTAATTTACTAGTTTATCTACAGTCTCCCTATAAGCCCTATAAGTGCCTTATAGGGCTCTCTCCGGTCGTGTCGGATTGCGTGCCGTCCCATCGGACTACGAGAGTGGGAGAAGAAAAAGTTCACCTGTGTCTGCGCACACACTTGTGCACTATAACACAGTGACTATAATATCTCCCGCGCCGCAGGCAAGTCTCCGTTGAGATTGACCGCCACATTGACCACCATGGCCGAAATACGGTCTAGAGGACTGTTAGTATTACTGGGAGACATTGGCTTCAGTATCAGCACAAATTGAAGTATACACAGATAGGTATAGCTCACACTCACACCAAGGCCTGTTGTAGGTATTTACTCTTATTGATTATGTACCGTTCTATTCAAAGCGAACAATGACATTTCCAAGCCAACAACCAACAGTCAGGACAACAAAAATACCACCGCAAAAACAATCTTGTCTTGTCAATAAACAAGATGGCCGCATGTCAGTACATTGTGTCCTTCGTCTTGTTCCTTTGTGGACGACAATGTTCATTGATTTGTGCCGACGATGGTCCTACTGATTGATCGATGTGCCTTGTCTGTAGGCTGTGCAATAGGTGTGGCGCCTTCAATCAATCAAGCTTCGGAATTAAGGGAAAAGTTTGAGATGCCTACTCGATGTTAATTGAATTTGAATGTGGAAATAATATTGTGAATTTTGATCGTTGCGGATATTAATCGCCAATCTGTGAACAATACCAATAGGTATTCTAGAGACCGCGCACTACGGTAAAAATCGCTTCAGAATTCGCAAAAAAATTATTTGTGTTTGCGATTTAATTATGCATGAACAAAAATCGAATCGCAGTGTGCGCTTAGCCTTAAAGAAATCTATACCTATACTGCATTCGCGATTAAGTTTCAAAACATGTAAACAAATGTGTTTTTGGTAAAACAACTTTAATACCCGCGTAGTTAAAACAAATCCAAAAACTACTCGACTCCAGTTAATAAAAAGTTAACCTCCCCATTGCTGCTCCACTACGTCACTGATGTCAAACCGCCAGAGTAATCCGAGCAATGTATTTCAAAATAGGCGAAGTTCCCACATCACTGACTGCCCGACCTAATTGCTCAGTGGCCAGTATTTCGTCCTATTTTTTCTGTAGGCTGTGCGTTACTTCAAAGGTGAGCTGGTGTATTTATAACAGGGTTGCCATGGATGTTACAAGGAGTTGTTTTTGATTAGAATGTGCTGGGAAGATGAAATGTATGTATACTAGTCAAAATGTTGTTATGAAATGAGATGCACGTCGGAAGACCAACAAAGGACTGCGTAATTCAGACAAATTAGATTCTACATTAATTAAATTTAAATCAATTATTCGATTAGAACCAAAAATTCGACGACATGCGAGATCTACCAACACGCACTGGGACAGCGTGGTACATTATAGCCCACTCCATCGAAGAGAGGACGCCTGTGTCCCAGCAGTGGGAACATTATAGGCTAATTATGCTGATTCGATTAAAGAAAAGAAATAATTGACAACATAATATTTATTTGTGTGTTAGTGTTATTCTTGCAAACGAGAGAATTATGTGTTTAGATTTCATAATCGCCATCAAATCAGCCTGCAAATCTTGATAATTAAATAAAAGTCTATCAAATAATTGCTACAAGTGCAATGTGGCAATTATTCCCACACTTTTCAAATTTATAGCTGATCGTGATCATCCTCCTGTCCTTATTTCAATTTATTTGGGGTCGGTAAATCATCCTCCATACAATTTCACTGGCCATTATTTTAGAAATAAAACCCTTCATCTTGCACGAAACCGGGAATAACCTTTATTCTAGCAAACAAAGATATTGTTCAATCATTCATTCACAGCCCATTCATCGTTTCTTCGTTCTTCCCCTACTCTTATAACTTGAATGATCGCTGACAAACTGACGATATATTTCAATGTCAAGTTCCACACACTAAGATATGTATTGTACCAAGACTGCGAAGAATGGCTCTAAAAATAAAAGCCAGGTCGATGCAGGCTAAAAGCATTATCTTAAACGGATTGAAGGCTGCATTGCACGCTCTTACGTTTGAGTAGACAAGCGTTTAAAACGCTGCGGTTGTTATTGTCTGTATCTACATGAGAAAAGTTTTTGCGTTTAGCGTTTTTGTTTATATATTTTTTGTGTTATTTACTGTACAAGCCCATAATGTATTGTAAATTGTTTCATGAATAAATATTCATATTCATATTCATCTTTATTTGCGTACCATAATGTCATTAAAGATGTTACAATAATGTCTTAAAGCTAGATACACCTTGGTTCTCCGGGTCGAAACTGAGTCGCTGGCAAATTGTAGCTGCGCATCGTTTGAGGTCAGGACATATTCCACTAAACAACTTTGCTTTTCTCATGCGGAAATCGGACTCTCCTAACTGTGAGGTGTGTGGTACAGTAGAGGATGCACAGCATGTGTTGGTGGAATGTGTCCGATATACTAACAAAAGAAACGCACTTCTCAACTCTTTAAAATTTTCGAAAACGGATGTTGGAATGTTTCATAGTATTTTAGCCAAACCTACTTCTAAAGCAGCAAAAATATTGTATACTTTCTTATTAGATAAGAAATTAGATTAAGAATGGTATGACTAAGATTAATTTATTTGTATGTTGTTTATTTTTTGTATTTTTTTTTATATATTGATGGATTGACATCGTCGCATAAGCGTACAAAAATCCCTTAAATAAAACAGAAAAAAAAAAAAAAAGCTAGATACAATTATGGACCCTGTAGGGCACAGAAAAACTTAAAACTAATTAAAAAATAAATAGGCCAAATAAATAAAGTACAGTGTAGTAAGTGTACAGTCAGGGAAATTAGTTGACTCTACGTCAATAATTAAGGTTATTTCATTAAACTGTCAAGAATTTACAGTTAGGATCTGAATGTACGGACAATTTAAGTTGCTAGTCAAGTCAACTTGCTTAACTATTAGGTACTATTACTTTCAATGGCCGGTAGATAAAGAATCATAAGGCGAAAGCTCGGAAGCTTTTTTAATTTATGAAAAAAATTCTGACATGCAACCTGAAAGAAAGAAAAAAATACGTTTGTTTGCGGTAAACATGACGAAAAAACAACTCAGCATAATGATAAGACCCTAGATACGAGATAGAGCCCCAGCGCTGGTTTTCAGCGACAGAGTGCAGAGTGCAGCATACTATTAGATAAATAAAAAACAAGAATCAAAAAAGAAATAAAATAAATATACATTAACTAGTTCTAAAAGATGGTATATACATGAAATTTATGAAGTGGTAACATTCCGAGGAACGACTCAACCTGACACTGACCTAAAAATTGCAAAAAACCTAAGTCCATCAAGAAGTCACTCCTCGCAGATATTAATAACTTACCTTGGTAATTTTTGTTTACTAATCTTTCTAAAGAAAAGAATGAAAGGGCATTGATTTCATAATCAATGCCCTTTTTTCGTTTCGAAGTCCAAAAAAAACCCTACAAAGTGAAAAATACATTTAATTTCGGAAGTCGGTGTCTTTGGTTCCGGATTTTCGTTTATTGAAACATTTATTTTGTTTTTTTTTTAAGAAAAACTCCTATTGTTGAAGCTAACTGATAAACTATTCAAGCATAGTTTTTATATGGGACCACCCCTGAGCTATTTAAAAAAAGAATTTTCGAAATCGATCCACAAAAATTGGCGAAGAAATCGCATAACAATACTCCTCCATTTTGAAGTCGGTTATATAGTCACTAAAATTCACAAAATCTTTGTTACTCTACTTCAAAGTATTGTTGCTATATGCACGAGAGTAGTCAATGTGGTAAAAATTAAGGTAAATATTGTATACATAGATAGAAGACTCTTTATTATGAAAGTAAAATACGAGTATATTGTAAAGTGTCAACCGCTCGTCTGTGTCACTAACTAGATTGCTTCGTGCTCATGTGAGCCACGATATGAGAGTGAGCCCTCTAGGATTGTGCTCAAATTATATTACCTCTTCAATTTTATAGTAGGTACAACTTACTTTTACTTCAATATTTCATGTAAGTAATGCCTCTGAAAAGTTTTAGGACGCGTATAAATATTATATTTTATACTGTGTCTGCCCATTTTTAACCGACTTGAAAAAGAGGAGGTTTTCCATTTGTAACTTATTTATCAACTAGCTGCAGCACGCGACTTCGTTTATCATCATCATCAGCTTACAGCAGTCCACTGCTGGACATAAGCCTCTATTATTGCACGCCATCCAACTCGACTTCGTTCGCGTGACATTAATATCTTTTGATTTTTTCTTTTTATCAAATAAAAGTTACTGCTTGTAACATCACCTGGCATCTGGCAGTGAACAGTCCCGCTAAAATCGGTCCAGCCGTTTCGCAGATTAGCCGAAAAAACAGACTGACAAAAATTATAAAATTTGTTTTTATGTTATAAGAACCGTGCCTTTTACATATGCATTTAGTAAAAAGCTGTTACTTTGACGTAACAAACAAACCTTTAATTTTATTTATTTCAATATGTTTATGTACTATGTACAGATTCACCGCTAATCAATTTGGAAAGTAATTCTCAATTCACTTGAGTGATCGAATGTAGCCAGAGTGATTGACCTGCCAGCCAGCATGGTGTACAGTTCCCTTTTGCAGACTTGCTAAATGTACCAAAATAGCACAGAGATTTTAATAAATCTGTTATAAAAACGAAAAATCTTGCTTCTAAAACGAGAACAATAAAAATCTCATCGTGCATTTTCAGGAGCAGCTCAAAAATCGTAGCCGAAGCTGAAATAAACTAGTTTGGAGGTCTGTGGCCACCCGAGCGGCAAATACGATCTCATACGAATTGAGCCTGCATAACATTTACGAGTAGATATGCACCTCGTGTTTAGAAGTGGGGCTATATTTTATTTTATGAAATTCTTGTAGTTATATATTCCTTGCTTTGTATTTCTCGAAGGCTGTGGTTTTCTGCTGCTCACATTTGGTTTTCTTAGATTAAAGTCTAATAGAAAACTAGACTACTCACTTAGAGATTATGGTAAAGCAATAAATATATTGAGTATTGAGGAAATTTATAGCTTGATAAGATTTTATTGTGCGAAATTTCGTTCCTGACGAGGGTTTCCCGTATTTTTTTCATTTCGATGAAAATTTTCAGAAGAATCTTTGGGCACGGGTTGTTACCATCCGAAATTACTCCAAACCCCTTAGAATTTCCATTTAGCTGTTCCTTCAATATCTTAGAGGATAAACGCAAAATCTTGGGAATTTCACAAAATTCAAGTAATGCGGTCGCATGATTTCAGGAATTTGATTCCTCTCGGCATGGCATTTTGGAACGCCTCTCAAGCCTCTAACGATAGGGCACGCCGCGATAGCGGCGGTAAGGCCCCTCTTTGAGGAGTGGCTAGAGAGGCGTCACGGCGCCCTCACCTACCGCCTGACGCAGGTCCTCACCGGACACGGATGTTTCGAGAGGTTCCTGCACATCATCAGGCGGGAGGAAACGCCCGGGTGTCACCACTGCGAGGATCGCCCTGAGGACACGGTGGAGCATACGGTGGAGGTCTGCCCCGCTTGGGCAGAGCACCGCCGTGTCCTCGTAGAGGCGATCGGCAGCGGCGGCGACCTCTCGCGCCCGGCCCTGGTCCAAGCCATGGTCCGGGGTGAGAGGGAGAGGGAGGCAGTCACCTCCTTCTGCGAAGCAGTCATGCTAGCGAAGGAGGTGGCGGGATGGGCGAGGGAGAGAGCTGAGAGAGCCGCCCGTCCCAGCCGCCGCGGTAGACGCTCCGGGCGTCGGGAGCCGCGTGACGACTCCCGGCCACCGTAGGCGCGGGCCTGCGGACGGTGAGTAATGGGTAGCTCGCCGTCCGATCAGGACCAGGCCCGTGCCGGACGGCGCTTATGTGTTCCACGCGTGCCTCAAAGAGATGTCAGCAGACATGGAGGGGCCCGTTAGGGCCGAAGCCTGCCGGGGCAGCGGGATTGTCCGAAAGGGTTACCGCTGCCCCGGAACATAAAGGGCTAAGGAAGGAACACGGATGGGTGTTAGTCAGTAAGAGTCTGACACTCCCTTCCGCTCCACCCAGAGCGGGAGGGGTCATTTGATGATTTCCCATCCTAAAAAAAAAAAAAAGCCTCTAACGATAACCCCTCGCTTATTCGAGAAGGAACCCTCAAGTTTAGGATAAATTAAATACTTCAAATATCTTCAGAACTGATCAATATTGGAGAGGGTTTATTTAAACTCGAAACTAATCATCAATTCATAATAAAAAAATTAAGATAATTTATGGATACCTCGAGAACGGATTGACAGATTTCGATAAAAAAATTGTTCGTTCTTCGAATAGTTTCCTCGCAACAACAACACGTTTTATTGATTTTGAGGCGCTACGAAGTTCGCCGGGTCAGCTACATATTACTTAGTTATATTATATGTTGATACCGGTAAAATGGCAGACCTATAATAATTAATGAAGTTAGTCTACGGTGCCTCGGAGTAAGTGGTGCAATGCAAAGATGGGTCCCTACCCACACACACACACACACACACACACAGTCACAGAGATGAACACAGAGTGAACAGACCACAATAGACAAGTAGTGAGGTTACGTCTGGCGCAGATTAAAAATTAATATTTTTTATTTATTTATTAATATATTTAACTTTTAAATCTTTTTAAATATTTATTTATTTATTTCTGTAAATGCCCGTGACATCACAGCGGGCCCTATCAGAATAGCAGCGCTGCGACATTTAGTTTTCTAAGTGTCGCAGTATCATGCTGAGATAGGAGCCTTTTGGCCTCGTACAGGACTTTGTTTTATTTCATGTTTTTGTTACTGTTTTTTTATAACTTGTTTTTATTTTTTCCTGTGTTTAGTTTTTAGTTTATTGAAAGTTTGTGATCCTCCTGTACGAGTCGCAATAAATACTTTTTCTTTCTTTTTTCTTTACCCGTCTTTGAAACCACCCACATTAAATGTGCACGTAACCTACACGATATTGTACTTTTACCCATTTTGTGTGGCGCAGTTTTGGGCCAACAGAATTGAATAAACTATCGTGCCATCGACACGAAGGACTAGAAGCCTGAATGTCTCAGAATAAATAGGTACTGTTAGGTAAAGTTACAGGTGAATATTACAAAAAAAAAAAATGACAAAAATATTTATTTCAACTTAAACATTCTCATACATAAATTGAGGCAGCTCCAGTAAGTTACAAAAGGGGAAGGGGTCAATATACTAAAGCATTGTTCCCTTTATTTATAAACGTTGCTAAAAGTTAAGAGACGGTTGAACGTGAAAATATATGGTTAACAACCGCTAATCATTACTTAACTTCAAGCCACGTCTCAAGTCTTCAAGTCTACGTTTATTCTTCAATTTCAATCGAAATGGACTCGGTCCAGAGTTCGGCTACGTATTTGGCGCCAACACTAGCGGCCATCAGTTCCTGTAACGTGCAGCTGACAGGACACGCCGGACATGATATTAAGTGTCCCATCGTTTGTGGAACGGCACCACATTTACACTCCAACACGGAGTCTGAGTCTCCACGATTATTAATAAACCCTTTTGTATTTTAAATATCTAGGCCTTGACAAAGTCTCAAGCTTCCAATCCAATCAATTTCCAGAACTCCTTTACTTCCAAAACCTACTACAATTTCGCTAGTCGTTGCGGCAAGCACCCACCCAACCATTTTGAGGAAATTTTCAGTTAAACTGTAAGAGAATTGTTTTAGTTATTACGCCGTCTTGGAAAGGTGCCAGGCAGAAGTATACAGCTGACGAGCCAACTTTAGTCCAGCTTTGACCATAAATTGTGGAATGCAGTACCTACGAAGTGCTGTTTATTTCAGAATTTACGTTTTCGCATTTTTTAGTCTGAAATGTTGAAGTACTTTAAAATAAAATAACAATTTAATTTTGATTTTGGTATCTATTATGGATTGTTTTGGCAAGATAACTGTTTGTTATTGCAATCTGAGGCTATACCATGAAGTTTTAAAACCATGTCTGTTCAGTTGCGCAAAAAAGAGAGAGTAAATAACACTGTCCCCAGTGTTATTTACTCTCTCTTTTCATCATCCAAGTATGATTTAGTAGAGACAGTGCTGATATAATAGAATAGAAAATTCTTTATTATGTACTCCTTAGATATTACAGAGTATAAATGTAGAAATTTTACAAGGCGTGACGCAATGGGCGGTCTTATCGCTAAAAGCGATCTTTTAAAGACAACGTTGGGATGGAGTTATAGAGAAAGGAGAGACGATACTGCAGGTAGTCTGTGGTGTACCATTTACATATATACCTACAATAAATACATACACAAACCATATACTTATCTATATAAACGATATGATAACGTACGTACTTATGTAATAGTTTTAGAATTTTGGCGGTTTCATATTAAACAGTTCGACATATAGCTCACTGACAAACGGCAGCTTGCTAAAGACTAAGTATAAAAAATAATAAATTGCTTTAGAAAGTGCACAGCTGTATTAAGAAAGGAATTTTCGAAACTCAACCTCTGAGTGGATTTAAGTTTATATGCGAAAGTTATGTCCCTCTTTGCCATTTCAAAACTTGAACCATTTTGCATAGCTTACTACAGTAATTGAAAAACAAAACTTAAGTATTTAATTTAGTCAATGCACTAAAAACTCTTCGTATGGTACAGTCAACCAAATAACAATGCAAAAGTAATGTGAATTGTTACTGAATAAATAAACGGAATTGAGTAAAGTATGCAGGTAAAAATATTCATCTGACCAGTACACTTCCGAGTCGTGTTAAAGACCTATTTAGCAGAATCAGAACATTTTTTAGAAGTACTTGCAAGTTAGCTACCTTGCCTGAATACTTATTTCTTTGCTTGACTGTACCATAGTACCTACTTAAAAGGTGACTTTCCACAACATCAGGCGCCAAAAACTAAATAAATCCTTGAAGGCACAAACTCTTTGGCGCTCACGAAGTTATCGAATTACCTCATCAGTACAAAGTTTTTGAATCCAATTACCAAGTTTGAGGCGGGTCCAGCGACCAGTGTTATTGGAGCCCCGAAACAGCTTTGATTAGGGCTGCCAGGTTATCGTGATACCCAGTTACTGGGTTGTGGAGGTAAGATAGGCAGTCGTTCCATGTTAAGTACTGGTTTTAGTAAAGAAGAAGCAAACCCTAAAATAGTTGGTGAAGAGGTTGGTGGTGAAGTTGGTGAGGGTTTCCAAGCGTTGTAAAGCATGTTTTGTTTTAGGCAAACAACCAATACAATACTAGAGGCATTGCAGGTGTCTCATGTTCCTGTTGTTACACCGACAACCATACCTTCCATGGTGCACAGTTGCCTAAAACTACTAGGTTACTACCAGGTGTAAGAATGCCCCCACCAGCCTTAGCATGCCGTATCGTGTTACCCAGTAACTGGGTTATAGAGATCAGACAGGCACTCGCTCCATGTCAGCTGCATGCTGTTAGTCTGGAAGCCGCCCCAACAGAGTTAGGGGAAGTTAGATCAAGTGATGATGACTGTCAGTAAGAGTCTGACACTCCCTTCCGCTCCACCCAGAGCGGGAGGGGTCATTTGATGATTTCCCATCCTTAAAAAAAAAATAAAAAAAAAAATATAAAAAGTGATGATGACTGTGTCTTGGAAAGATTTGGTTTTTTAATTCCTTAACTATAACCAAGTCGTTCTTATTTTATTTGAGAGTGCACCCCTGCCTCCAACATCTGTGCCGTTCCACCGCAGACTGAACGGTCGCAGGCAGGTCATCCTACGCTGGCGCTGACTTCACAGTTTTTGTTCGAGTTCCACACAGTCATTAGACTATTGTGTCTTATGACCATGACAAGGTGTTTCGTGACTAAAGTTACGCCTTGTAATTAAAAATATGCTGGTCATGCATTGTGTGTGCGTTTGGGACAACGGAGCCTTTTCTTCTGTGTTATTTTTAGGGTTTCGTACCTCAAAAGGAAAAACAGAACCCTTATAAGATCACTTCGTTGTCCGTCTGTCAAGACCCTTTTTCTTAGGAACACATGGAGTTATGAAGTTACAATTAATATCAAATACTCAAGGCTGCAATTAAACAAGGCTGCAAGGGTGAAAAAATCAAACTTCCAAGTCAACGCAATCAAAAGAAACGGGCGTTTATGTTCGTTTCTGCCGCATATTTTGACACTCGCAAGGAAATCAAAACCTATAGGGTACTTCCCGTTGACAGAATCATGAAATTTGGTAAGAAGCAATGTCATATAGCACAAGTAAAGGAAAAAATTCTAAAACCGTAATTTTGTAGTTACATACGTAATGGAACCATCGGTGCGCGAGTCTGACTCGCACTTGACCGGATTTTTAAAGTAAGGGTATTTGTATGCCTGGTAAGAAACTCCTTCCGGCTGACGGTGCTTAGTCCTTACTCTATGGGATCTAAATCACAACCTCTCCATTCAAAGTCCGCGTCTTTAAATGCACCTAAAGTCTATTCAAGTCTATGTTCCAATTTATTGATGTTATTTACATTTAACCGGTTGAATGTCGTAATTACAGACACAAATAAAAAGCCAGTGTGTCTCGCGTACATCTACGTTCTCTAATAGTAAAATACGAAGGGTTAAACGAATATTAACAATAATTATGTTAAAAGGTTGTTTTCAAAAAAACAAATATTTGTTTACACTTTTGGAAACTAAATCACGATTGCAGTTAAATGTTGGGATTTCTCTCTTTATTTTTTAATTGTTTACTGCAAACGTTCGTAATAGTATTTTGTGTTT
Organism: Gortyna flavago; assembly: GCA_963669345.1. Taxonomy (NCBI): domain Eukaryota; kingdom Metazoa; phylum Arthropoda; class Insecta; order Lepidoptera; family Noctuidae; genus Gortyna; species Gortyna flavago. The sequence continues at coordinate 713,255 of OY770147.1, read as the reverse complement.
AGATAAAATAGTCTAGAACCCAATCCACAACCTCCACGCTCAACAGTAGCAGTAGACCAACACGGCTATCAGAAGTACAGTATGGACATCGTCTTTTAGAAAAAGTTCAGCTTTGTAGAGCGTCGTCTCTGTCACTCATTCCTGTGTGACAGTCTCGTTCTAAAGCTCGACGAGTCATGTAACTCTTGGGTGCTGTGAATATAATATTAAAACGATGACGTCACTTAGCACCCGGTGTCGAGCAAAAGTTACAGTACACCGGTCGTTTTAAGTACCTGTATAATTAATGTGACGCAAATTAAATACGACTCCGACTGAAGCTTTCAGAAGAACAGAAGAGTTTATTTCTGAAAGGGTCTCAGTAGATTATTTATAATATTAATTGAAAAGTACTGGTGTTTTTATACTCTGAAAGGTGAAGATACCGTTGAAAATCAGTAAAAAAAGCTTCAGAAATTAATTTTTATCAATCTCGAGATTGAAAGACATCCATATCAGGATTTGTAGGAAATATGACGTCAATTGGTACTTCAAAATACTGTAGGTATTCATATTTGGTCATAATATATCAATAGTTTTTCACAAATTGTATTGTAGGTGCCAGCTCCCCGAGCCTCCCTATGTACAGTCAACAAAAGAGATAAGTATGCAGGATCCTCGAATTTAGTTGAAGTTTGATAAGAAACCGATGGATATTTTCGAATTAATTAAATATAATTTTATTAATAGGAAACAAACAGCTCATTTATCAAATTAAATTTCAGTCGATAACTTCCCATCGGTTTCTTAGTAAACTTCAACTATATCCGACGATCCTGCATATTTAAATCGCAATCTGTAAACGCAAAACAATTAAAAAGCTCGTTTCTTATCCACGCACAATTGAATGAACGCAACAACACAAAAAAGTTTTGTATTTTTGTATGTAACCGGCCTATGCCAACATACATAGACATAGTTTGGCAACGGGTGTAAAAAAAAAGACGCATAACGAAGCCGAAAATCACTTGTTATTCCCGTCATTGTGATCATTCTACTGGACCTGCAAATCCTGGTTTGTCGTTTTCATTACAAAAACAAGTTTCAAATGAAGTTGAGATTTAGACAATTTGTAATTTAATTAAGTATTTTTTTTTGACATTTGTAATTATTTGTAATTTGATATGCAGACAATTCTTAATTTAGTACATTTTTTTTTCTGACATGGGAATTTAATAATTTAATTTAAATTGATTACCTACGAGTATGTTAGAATTAGAAATATTATTATTGTCACAAAATTTGCATGCCGAATTTAGTATGCGGAATATGAAGAACTATTATATTTGTGTTATAAAATCTGTAAAATACCATATTTCAGGCAAATAAATGAATCTAATCTAGATCTTTTAAGACACACGTCAATATTTTTTTTGTTCGTACGTATCTGCCGTAATAGTAATGGCCCGTTTGGAAGCGCCTATGAGGTACCCCGACGATTCAAGACGAGTCTTATTTCTATTCAAACAGTAAACTGTCCTCTACACGGATTACTCCTCACATACATCAAACATTACGCGCGTGACTTAGCCCCGTATTTTGTTGATAACTCGCGGCGTTTGTCCAATTTTCCGAGTCAGCGACGCAGACCCGCCTTCAATGTTTTTTCAATAAAGCAAAATTTTGGACTACTATTCACGGTTAGTTTTTGGATTGAAAGCTGATAGCTAAAATATGTGGAACAATAAACTATTTGGAATGATTAACCGCTGTTTATACATTTGGTAGTGCCATTAGTTCGATGTTTTGATACCATGCAAGGTTTTTAAACAAAACTGGAGAGCTGTGAGTGTACCAAACTGTCAGCTTACTCATTCGAGAAACAGAGGTGTGATAAGAACTGGGCATAAAAAAACATAGCTATCTTTTATTGCTTTTTCTCTGAATCCTAAAAATACTGTTTGAGAACGAAGTTCCACATTTCTAATACAAAAAGAGAAAAAGAATAACAAAAAATAGCAAGGATGTAATTTTAGTTTTGAACAACGATCCGAGAACGGCTGTAAATAGCGTCCTAGGAGCTTCTGAAAAGCTCTAAATAGTAACTTTGTAGAGGCAACTGTGTTGATTGTTTACTGAAGTATTCGAGTATAAAGTTCACTATTTTCAGCCGCACAAGAAAATAGAGGTAAAATGTTAGCGAGTTTTTCCATCGCGAATTTCTCAATAGCATAGTCGGGATGTTACATATATTGGACTTAAACCTCACCTCATACAGGTGTGATGATGTTATGATTTATATTGTTTAATGAAAAAAAGAAAAGTTTCTTGGAAGTAACAAAAAAAAATACTAACTTAGTATTACATGGGACTGGCTTCAAGAGAGCTGTAATCAGTGCGTGTTGGTGGATTTCACAAATTTCTTTGAGTTTTTGGCTCCAGGACATACCTGTTTCCTCAAGATGTGTTCCTTCATCGATTTGGGATCAGTGGTGTTGAAACCACTAGTTACTATTTATTACATTACTGATAGGTACTATGTTCAATCAACTCAGCCTATCGCAGGCCACTGGTGGACATCGGCCTTCGCCAGGCGGCGCCACAACATCGTGTTCTCCGCCTTCCGCATTCAGCCTGTATCAGCCACTTTCTCAAGGTCGTCGGTCCATCTAGCAAGGGGGCGGCCTACACTACGCTTGACGATACGCGGTCTCCACTCCAAGACTCGTCTTTACTATGTTATAGAAATAAATCATTCAAATCCATTAGAAAAACAGTCAAATGGAGGGAGAAGTTCGTTATTTTTATGTCGGTTAAAAAGGCAGTAAAATACAATGAAAATGTCTCTTCTACAGTAAGTGCAGCTTAAAATGTTGAACAGAACATAAATGTCAGTACGGTACGAGAAATATAGGTATAAATAGTAGATTATATGCCAACTTGAATAACTCATGTTGCTTGAATAACTTATAGCACGAAAAGAGGACTTTTATTTGTGGTCCCTTTCGAGAACTCTAAATGTCGACACTAGCGGTTTGAGAATAGCCCATGTCGTGGCGGAAACAGTCAGTGTAACATTTGAAGTATGTAACCACCCTTACTGCTGCGTAATGTACATACATTTATTTTCTTTCTTTAATGTCATAGCTTGACTGTACAGATGCCAGCACATCAACCTACTACAATCTGTCAAATTTCTTTGATAGATTTTCAACTTTATCGCTAAAGTATAAGGTTCAAAGTTGATTAGGAAAATTTGACAGTTTCGGGTAGGTTGATGTGCTGGCGTCTGTGCGTCTCAACGCATGTGAGTAAATCATTTATTGGCGGAAAAATCGTATTACAAAATACATAATCTAACGCAATTTTCCCATGTGTATAATCTCATCTTGACATAAAATATATTGTTTCAACTACCAAGTTTTGTCCTACTGTGGTGCGCCTCCCATCACTGTAGAAACGAGTGCACATTAATCTCCACGCTTACTCATTACGTATACTTCTTATTATCATTATACAAGTTTCCTCACGATGATTTCACCAATCACAACAAAGTTACTCCATGTCCCCGCTAGATGGTGCCACAGCTAGCCAAAATACTGTACGACATTTTAGCATAAAAAATAAATCAGTCTGGTCTAGTCTAGACGAGACAGTAAAACCACTGTAACTAGGCACCGAGACGGACTGGCTTGAGGAAAGTAATAAATGTCTAAAGTACAATGTTATATGTGGGTTAGAACTTGGAGTATACGTGGCGGTACGTTTCAGCTACATAACTTTTTTTATTACAAAAAAAAAAAGACAACAGAACATCGCGCATGCATTCTCTTAAGGTGCGGGCAGACAGTATGGTCTATTGTCTGTGGTCTTTTTGTGACCGGCTCTGACATCAAGATAAGATAATTTTAGGAACCAGAAGCGGATTTTATTACAAAAAGGAATAACGGCTACAAACTATTTTAATACAATCGAAAAATATCAATAATTAGAACACAAAAATAAATATGAAGAAAACTAAATATGACACAGCTGAGAGTGTGAACGCTCCCATGTTGTGCGGAAACACACAAGGGGCTGTCATCTCTTTGACACTCCTTTTTTTAAGCAAGATTAGTAGACAGTAGTATTTTATCTATGGTGAGGCTACTCTAAGGAGTTATTACTCGCTACTGTTCATTCCCAACACGGCCTCTCCTGATTGAGCGTCGTCCTCGACCGCATCTGATCTGTTGCTGGTTCCTGGAATGGGCAGTGCATTATGTTCACCGTTTAGTTCTTCATCAGATTCATCTGAAAGCCATAACACAAACATAAAAACACCTGAAAGTCAACTTTATAGGCAACTCAAGCACTCATCTCTCAATCAGCTAATTCATAAGTCACATTTCATTTCCATCTCACAAAAACGGTAGTTAGAAAATTCATCCATCCTCAACTATAAATCGCCATCTACAGAGACGTCTCGCTTAAAAACAAACCATACAGGGTCGAAGTCACCGTTGCGCGCGTTTCAGGAACCTTTTACTGCAAGGACAAGTTCCTCTACACACTGCCACAGGCCTTACAGAATAAACTTGCCTCAGTGTGTCGGTTAAATGATCCAGTAGCATCTACATCGGACCATTACACAACACTAACCCAGTAACATCTACATCGGGTCTCCAATGATATTGATCCAGTAATATCTACATCGGATCATCGATCAGCACAGATCCAGTAACATCTACATCGGATCGCTTATTTACACGGACCCAGTAACAACTACATCGGGTCTATACGAGTAACACAGTCAAGTAGAAAAACATCAGACGTAGCCAGCGACACAACATATGTGCAAACACTCTCTATCAAAGAACGCTGTACAGATTTGAGGGCACCACTCCCCTCGCCAGGGTACCATATACTCAGCCGCAGCCTGGCGAGTTTTTCCGTAAGCTCCGCTGAGTAACTTCAGTTCGTAACGTCCGCTTGGCAGAACCTTAATAACTCGGTAAGGTCCGCGTATTCCTGGGTCTAGCTTTCCTGTGGACTGAGAATATTTAACGGCTCTTTTGTTACCATCTGTAGAAGACTGCATTAGAACAGCACCGAACCCCGCACTGCTCGCGTCAGTGTGTACTTGCGTGGCTAAACTAGGATCAAATATGACCAAAATAGGTTCACTCGTCAGGCGCTCGATGATCTGTTGGCGAGCCTTCTCTTGTTCTGGTCCCCATTCGAACTTCTCATCCTTTCTTTTCTGGTAAGTTTGGCTATACGTAAGCGATTTTGACTGCAAAGTCTTTTAAATACCGCCTGAAATATCCAGCGAGTCCTAAGAACTGCCAGATTTCCTTCACGTTTTGTGGCAAACGGTTGTTTACCAAGGCTTCTACTTTGCGAGGGCTCGGCCTTACCTGACCCTGATTCACTCACCCTCGCTCACCCTGCCGTAGTAATGTCATTACTCTTATGAGAATTTAAGATTGATGTTACGTGCGTGTAACGCACGTAGCGTTACGATTTCCCGATCGTTCTTTTGCAAAACACTTAGGTACTTTAAAAAGTACATGGGACTGATGTAAACTTGAATGTGATTTTTTTCTCTGGTTTGTCAACATGCGGTTTCTTTTTTTGACAACGATAACAACGACTTTTATGTCCAGTTTGCCCACAGTTAAAACATTTGATCTTAGGTTGACTCGCATCATCACGCCGTTTGAAAGTTGGTAGGTACGTGATCATCTTGTTTACAAGTTCGAAACTTAATATTGAAATCGCGATGAAATTACAGATTTTAGTGCTTCAGCTAACACTAAAGTACAATTCGTGTGTACACCACTAGTGCTAGGCATAGACTTTTGTAATAATTCGCGGTTCTCACTAGTTACACATACAGGTGTCGACATAAGGGCGGTAGGCTCCTCAAGACAAGACGGTGAACTATTATTCAAGTGATCACAATTTAATTCACTTTCTAATAGGTAACAAGGGTTGAGCACTTACCGGTTCCCTGTTGACGACAACTGCATGCCCCTTATTTTGTTCTAACACGTTTAATCGCTCCAGGATTACATGTAATTTAACGAACGTTGTAACTTTTCATCCTTAGAACGTTTACGACTAGTACTATTCCTATCACGCGACTTATGTATAACGAATGCGACCGTGATCTAGTCCGCGAACGATGCCTATCACTGTCACTGGAATGTCGTACCTGTCCACGAAAAGCACGCGACCAACTACAAGAACGAAGACGCCGTGATCTACCCATTATTTTAAGAAAATTATGCGCGGTACAAGCATTACAGATTTAACGAATCGCACCCTAAATCAATTTGAAAAATGGATAGTCCAAACGGTCAGGCTGTGTGTAGATCCTATCCCACTTCTGATTTTAGGAACCAGAAGCGGATTTTATTACAAAAAGGAATAACGGCTACAAACTATTTTAATACAATCGAAAAATATCAATAATTAGAACACAAAAATAAATATGAAGAAAACTAAATATGACACAGCTGAGAGTGTGAACGCTCCTATGTTGTGCGGAAACACACAAGGGGCTGTCATCTCTTTGACACTCCTTTTTTTAAGCAAGATTAGTAGACAGTAGTATTTTATCTATGGTGAGGCTACTCTAAGGAGTTATTACTCGCTACTGTTCATTCCCAACAATAAGATAATATTTATTTTGTAAAACATGAGTACAATATGAAGCTCTTATAATTAATATGAGGTGGCTGCATGTCTTGCCATTTATGACATACAAAATTAGTTGCACCAGAGAAGCAATACAAAAACAAAAGGCACAAGAAGAAAATAATAATAATAATTGCAATGTAAAAATTAAAATAAAGTTGAAAATACAGTGTCAAAATTTATATGTCATAAAAAATGGTTACAATTTAAATTCAATTCAAAATACAATATACAAATACGCACAATCAGAATTCTATACATGCAAAATATCATTAAAGAAAGAAATAGGAAGGGGGGGTTATTATCAAGGAATAGACAATATTGGAAAACCTTTGAGGGCATCACGTGGCGTTATATAGTTGCTGGTAACTTGTCTATAGGAAAAGCAAAAAAATAATCGTAAGATTTCCCGTCTTCCCCGAAGTCTCAAGAAAAAGTATTAATAAGTGCTGAGAAGAGTGAGCTCACACAATAATATTTGTGATTCCATGACAGTTAAATTAAGTCTCTGCGACATTGTGTATATGACATGTGTCAGAGGTGTCAAAACAAAACAGAAACGCGCAGTGTCGACTTAGCGCGACGGCATGAATTTATGATGAAGATGATGTCTTGATATAGCAACGAAAATATAGTAAAACCAGATTTTGTTTGAGGCGTAATGCGCGGCTTTTTAACAATATACAACAGCTTACAATGTAGGTAAGGCTCTCAACAATATCCCTCTTTACAACCGGTTGTTCAAAGTTATTGCAAGAAACTCGCAGATTTTGTATTAATATAATATTACTTTGGTAGTAAAAGAAAACTTTGTGTCAGGTTTTAGAAAAGCAAGGGACTTTTTAGATTATGGACAAAGGTTTTATGGTACGAACTGAAAAGTAAACAGACAACCTGGTGAATGTCGTGGGTATCCGTTAAGTTCGGGAGGTGCAGAGGGCTTAGTAAAAGTGACTATTTTGTCAGCAATAACGATAGTGGCAAAGTCAAAATGTATGTGACTGACATAAAAAAGTTAATGACAATCCTTTTGAAAGTCGTGTAGAAATATGAAACGCTTTGAAAGCGATACTGCTTACTGCTTATGTCTAGCAGTGATTTATTCTGAATTTATTTAAACTTCATTTTCATTTGCACAGGAGTCATTGGCACAGGTTTTATCCGAATTATATTTACTTATATAAGCATTGAGCTTATATTGCATTGGCTTTTTCATTTTTTTAGCTTATATTACTTTGCTCATGAGACTTAAAAGTGACGTGAGTGAAGTGACAGTGTTTTCTTTGACTAAAAAGTGTCTTCTGTTTTCTCTTCTTATTTTTCTCTATTAAGCACACTTGTTTCTCCAGCTCACTTTAGACATTGGCAGAATAGTCGACAACGGCTTTGTTTGCCATTTATTAAAAATAGAATAGAAAAAGTGTCTTCCGAACCCACTGACCCCCCCCCCCCCCCTATATAAGGTACTTGTTTAATAGACCTCAAACCTGTTAATCCGATCCAGCCTGTTACTTGCTGCCCTCCCCCAGCGACTGCTTAAGACGGGGTCCCTACCTTACGTGCCCTTAGCCTGTAGTCGCTTAGTTTTTAAGTTTTTTAAGTCCTGGCTGGAGGCCTTAATTTATTGAGGCCCCCACAAGCCAAGCCAAGCCAAGCCAAGCCTTTTTGTTAACACCTTTTTTACCTCGTAGAACTCAAAAAAATGAATATGAATATGAAAGCAAGCTCATTTAAGCAGCCGACAACCTCCTAGGTTGACCTGCGTGATGCAAATCTAAAAAAAAAACTTTAAATACCTTTTATTAATAACTATTAGATACTAACTATTATTAATAACTAAAAATGTTTGATTAAGGTTTTCTTCATAGTTCGTTCATGAATTATAAATATACTTGAAATGGGTAAAACCGACGTATCACTAGCCTTTTTGGGATGCAACCTATCTATTTTAACAGAGACTGAAAGAAACTCTCCACTTCATCTTCTTTGAATTAGTTATGTGAAAGTGAGCTGTTTCATCTCTACCTTATGTTTACCTTTAAGAGACTTTTGACTGGAAAACCTAATGCATTATTCGCACAGATGCATAGTAGTAATATTAAAAATTATTTATTTAAATTAAAGTGAAGCAAACTTTTAAATTCGATAGATGATTCGATCAGTCGCTTCATGGCAAAACACACTTTAATTTTGACAATCCAATACTATCGATAGACCCGTTTTTATAAAAATCCATGTTCGCGATAACCATTTCAACGCAATAGATGTTGTTGAACTGTTAAAATAAAAGTCATTGTCACTAAATATATAAAAAGTCTTGCAGACCGAATTTAGGCCATGACGACAAATCTCAGCAGAAACCAAAGTTCGGCGCGGGAGTTATTATAGTGCATAAGTGTGTGCAAAGACACACGTGCACTCTGTCTTCCCTCACTCTAATTGTCCGATGGGACGGCAATCCGACACGGCCTGAGAGAGATCAGGCTCATTGTCATTAGCAGTGTGGGCAATTAGGCTCTGCTGATACTGAGGCGATTTCCGCGCGGGATGCTGGGCTCTATAAAATGATCTGGGTTACCCTGATTTAATGCACGTGAATAAATATGACAGTAACGATTTTTTAAATGAAAATCGTTTATTTTTACCATATTTATAAATATGTGAGCACCATGTATCTATCAGATAATTAATTTATATGTCATGGTTTCATTTTTAATTCTTTTACCTATTGTGGTATAGTAATTTTATTTTAGGTGCATCGTCTTCACAAGTTATTTATTATATAATTAAATGTACTTATGCAAAATATTGCAAAACATTTTAGAAGAGTAACGGTGGAGTTTCTTGGCCATTCTTCTCCATACGAAAACTACCTTTTGGAAGGGGCAACTAGAATCAATTATATTTCATAATAATTTTTGACGTTCAAAAGTGCCTTTTATGTGCCTATTTGAAGTAAATGCTTTGACTTTTGACTTTTTGACTTTTAGTTGAAAAATTCACAGAATACTTGTAACTACGTCTGCCGACACGGCAAATGTTAAAAACAAGGCGGACTACAATAGTTTTGGTGATATGCAACTGTTGAGGCTCTTAGTGTGCGAGTCTGACTTGCTCTTATACCAGCCTATTATTGTCCCACTGCAGAGCAACGCCTCAGGCCAAAGACCTCTTCTCATACATAGAAGGTTGATTCAATATTTTTTATTAACCTTCCACTGCGTTTAACTCTAACTTTTTTTTGTTAAATCCCAGGTCAGGATCGCTGAACATCACTTATTACAATCCTATATATTTTATAAAAAGGGTAAAAATGAACGGTTCCCTAAGGGGTTGTAACACGTTAATATTAACGTCTATTTCAACCCGTTTCAACCCGCATAACGTATTGGCTGGGGGGTGATTTGTTTTTACAGATTTTTTTTTATTGTATCTGGTATTTCTGCGTACAGGATAGGTCAAAGAACAGTTGATTACAAGATTTAACTTTTATAATATGATAGGGTAAAGTTGATTGCTCAAATATTTAAATATGCTAATGTCAATGAATTTCCAGTACTGAATACTGTACTGGAAATTAGTACTGCATTGTAAAATACAATTTATTTGCAAGGATTAAATCGTGAAGATTAATCAATCAATTCTAATTAGGCTTTTACATGTATTGTTTTCGCATGTGATAATTTTATTTAATATGTAATGTTCAACACAATATAAATTGTTTATGAATAAATAAATGAACGAATGAAGAATTCTAACGGCTTTTCTATCGATCCCGTAGCCATTTTATTCCCAGAAATTCTGTTTAAAACCAACATTCCTTTGGCTTTGAACTCACTAACTACGACAGGAAAAGAACAGAAAGTCGAAATAACAAAGGAAGAAAAACCTCATTATCTTTCTTATTAAATAGTGCTCTACATTCGAGCACAAAAGGTGAAGTTAGGCGCACTGAGGCCTATTTCGAGCACTCCATTCGAGTCGGCTCGAGCCATCTCGAGCCTACACTTCTTTGTGTCGGAAATTGTGCCGAAAAGCGACATCTGTCTGCGAAATGTCTAATTAAAAGTCCCACTTTTATTCTAGTGGGAGAATTAAATAGTTTTCTGAAAGGAAGGGGTGGGAAGGGAAGGGAGAATATTTAGCATTACGTAAGGCCAAATATGATGGATCTTTTCTGTGTTTGAACAACGTACATGTTTTGAAAACTCATGAATACACAAATAAATATCTTAAATCTTGAGGTTATGTAGTTTAGGCTATGTATAACTAGATAGTGTAGGTGGCTATAGTGTTGTAACGTTTGTAGGTTAGGTTTAGTGTTTGTAATACATAGTTCCGTTTGCAATGAATATTTCTGTGAAGTTTTTCTGAACCTGAAATAGAACCTGGAAATATCTACAGAATCTAATTATTTTTCGGTGTCTTTTGAAGATTGTGTTACTGATATTTCAAGGCACTACGCTACATACGGTCGTTGACCCAAAGAATATCATCAAATCATATTTTTTTTGTTTGTTTAGATATCTAAATCCATCACGTCTGTCCTTTCGTTAACTAATTAAATATGACCCTGTATACAGGGTGGTAGGAACATGAACGCGCAGACTGAAACCATGAATTCAGCACATGACCCTAGATTTTTTTTTATTACCGACTAATAAATTTCAGTGCAGTTTTAGAATCATGTACTGAATAAATGGTAACAGGTTGCGCATCGATATCTCTGCCACCTGCCACCCTGTATTTAACTAGAATCATCGCAAATATTGAGACCAGCCGCATGAGTTCTAATATAAGTATTCGTCGCAATGAGAAACTTAATAAACCAGAAACAATACGCAAGATAAATACTCCCCACATTTATCTATTTTCCGGATCCGTACGATATTTTAATATTAATGTTGTTCTAACATTGTTGCGTGTACCAATGTAACTGGACCCGTGGCCCAAAGTGGAACTAAATCAAAATGTACTTACTGTATTATCGCGATGAGCCTTTACAAGTGGCGCCACCCCCTGACGAGTCAAAGTGAACTGGTTTTATTATATGTATAGATTAGGTTGTTTACCTGTCTACCCGTCACACTGTTGGCAACAGGATGTTATTAAAAATAGCAGAGATACTTTTGTTACATCAGGCGGGAAGCAAAAGCAACGGTAATGTTTTAATACTTAGGGAAAATGAAGCGTTAGTAACATTATTCTCCATCGGTTCACAACTGCAACACTAAGCTGAGACTCAACCTGGTATCAGTTTTTGAGACACCATTATAGAATGAAGAATACGTGCTCTGGGACTAACAGCCTAATAGCGTAACACATTTTTGTCAAATGATTGAGACTGCTTGGTTTCGTTTCGATCGCAATTTGCTTAATTTTACGCTTCTCGTATAGATCTTTTTTTTTCAAATAATGTTTTAAAGTTTTGTGTTTCGTAATGTTAATTACTTACTAATGTTTAGAATCAAGTTCTTCTAACTGCACAGACAGACAGACAGCGGTGCTGCTGGGGAGTTTGTTGCGTCCATAGAAATGTAAAAAACTTGTATCTTATATCTATGGTTGCGGCACTCACTTCTTCCCAGCTAAAGCACTAGGAAGTAGTGAAGGGCGGGCGTTTTGGGGGCCTGTCTTGTGTAATTTTGACGTTCAAAAGTGCTGATTCCATAAGTGAAAGTAAATTACTTTTGATTCTAATTATAATGCAAACTTGCCGAGTTTTCAAAATAAAATCGTTACAGTATTTTTTTTCGAAACCTATCTATCTAATATTAGCAACAGTCAACCTTGTACCACTTTTGAGGAGAAGGAATGTCGAAAAAAATCTCGGGCGACAAATCAACCAATATCACACATTTTTATTTATATCTCCGAGGGCAATTTATAGGAACCAATGTAGCACCGAACCCTCAGATTGTACTCGCATTGTTCCAAGAATATTCGTTTTGTATGAATTTCAATTCCAATAATATGTGAGAGAACAAAATAATAGTTTGAGAAAATAAGAAAATATTCGCTACGATGCACCAGTTTTGTGATACTTATTACCAAAAAATCCAAAAGTGGGAACTTTGTGTCCCCCTTCCACTTCGGCTTACGTAGGACGTTTAGTATAATCACTTCCTTAGCACCCTGAACAAGTTTCTGAAGGAGTTCCTGCTCACGCACTCTACAACTCCTTTATTGATTGGTCTATAGGTGTAACAGAATAGTCCTGAAAGTCGTGAAAGTAGTCAATTATAAACAAACTACTTTCAGGACTTGCGTTTAGGTATTTTTTTCAATAATTATGTATTTTGCCATACAGACTGCCGATTGAGCCAAAGAAAATTAAATCTTATTTCAACGCAATAAGGTTAAATTTTATATGCAATAAGTAATACTAAGGTAAACACGATTTTCTTAATAATTAATAATAATAGTTAGCTTTAAAAACATAAGTTTTGGTTATTGAATTATGCTTTGAACGCGATACCTACTTTAATTGGGGTATGTGTATTGTGTATGCGGTCTTGCGGTATATAATGTTACATATTGTACAGCCGATGTTATTGTGCCTAAACTTTTTAAAATTAGCGACTGTTTTCCTTTGTTAAAACAATAAATGTTTATTACCTTAACAACTAGTCTCACATTAGCCCTCCATTCCCTCTTACCTCCTTGTTCCGAGTATATTGTACAAACAACGTCTGGTGCGGTCTCGAGGATGTTCCACTCCCGTCAATATTGGTTCTAAATGGAAAAGGGGCCCAACATTTTCCCTGATAAAATGGCTGGTTTGTTTTTTTGGTAGTTGACCTCATTATTGCTTTAGCAATTATGACAACATTTCACAGTATTTTAAAAGTTCACTAAAGTCGAAAATATCTAACTGTCACGTAGACGAATAGGTCTTGTCGTTTTATGATGTGAAAATGACATTCAAGTTTAGGGTGATAAAGCAATACTAGTTCGACTGCTGAGTTGAAATCGCGAAAAATAGGTAGCTATAGAACAGCGATTTTTTTCTGGTAGATAGACAGATCGGAGCGTCACAATATAGGTATTAAACACTAATACTAATAATACTAATAGTTCGAAGAATCTCTGATAAGAGATCTCTTTTAAAGTAAAGGCACGTGAACATATCCGTCAAAAGTTGGCCGTAGCATCTCAGCGCTGATTTGCTGGATTCGTTTTCTCCTCTACCGATATTTCTTTTTTTCTCCTCGCAGTTCGTTTTGTTTATATGTATGTATGTATGTATTAATATTTATTCTTGTATTTTATAGTAATTTCCTAGCTATTTATCACGTATGTTGCACCTGCCATGTTTTGTCTCTGCATCACCCTAAGGTTGACTGGTAGAAAATGCCTCAGGCATTAAGTCCGCCTTTGTACAGTATTTCTTTTACTTGTGCATAAAGTTTTAATAAATAAATAAATAAGATGGCCATGTGTCCCCCAAGGTGCTCTAACCCGTGTCGAGGATCTGTATAAAATTTTCAGATGAATAAGAATTTTTCAGACGAGGCCTAGAATATTTGGGACGGTGTAATGGAGAGCGGTGGAACCATGAATTTGTTATGACGTGACCCTTTACGTGACCATGACTTGTCCAATTTCAAATATTCCATTTGAGTAACTCTAAGACACCACTGAAATACTCCCGGTTTGGCATCATCATGAAAAGCTATTAAAAACTACATACACTCTCAAATTCTCAGATTTAAGTAAACTGGTGTGATTTTCTGACTGAAATAACAACAGCCAGGTGAAACATGTCGAGTTTAACACTAGCCTAGCAGCTAAATGTTCCGAGTAGCCGTCGTAGTAGTTTCTTGCCGGCTCTTCTCCATAGGAAAAGACCAATTGGAACCATGCACATAGCTTCTAACGTTTCATGAGTGCCCATGTAGGTTAATGTGAAAAAAAAAAAATTGAATTTCCTTTTGTATTTTTTGAATTTGTATTTGTTTTTTGCAACAAAAAGCCAATAACCAGAAAAAAAAATATTGTCCTCAATATTCACAAAAACAGCAGAGGTCGCAAAAAGTTGCTTCAATATTTTACGCTAAACATTTCTTGAACATCGTATTTTATACCTAATGACGTCATAAACGGTGAGATAACGTCTTTTTACGACTACCCACATTAATTTATGTACTAAGTTTTATTAAAATGCATTTGATTATGTACAGACGCCAGCACATCAAGCTACTACAACCTGTCAAATTTATTTAATAGATTTTCAAATATATCGCTAAAACATAAGGTTCAAGGTTGATTGGGAAAATTTGACAGTTTCGGATAGCTTGATGTGCTGGCGTCTGTACATAAAATATGTTTATATTTTTTAACGAATAAAATGATAAATTATAGAAAGTAACCGTAAATTACTCTGCAGTCTGCACGGTACAATTATGTGGGTAAGTACCCGTGGTAAGTACCTAAGTTTTTGAGTTTTACGAATACTTAAAAAAAAAACTACGGCTAAGTAACGCCGTAGTGTTTTTTTTCCGCAGGAATTCTCATAAATTCAAGTTTGTCATTACATTCTACTATCAAATCTACAGGGTGGCTGGGACATCGACGCGTAAACTGTAATCATGTATTCAGCACACGATTCTACTCTACTCGACCCTAGCGTAAACATTTTTCGTCGGTTATAAAAAAAAAACCGGCCAAGAGCGAGTCGGACTCGCACACCGAGGGTTCCGTACCATCATAGTAATATGGCTTTTACCGATAGTGAAACTAATGTAATTTTGATGATTTCTGAAAAAGTGTGCTGTTTAGAGACATTGTTTTATTTTTCTTGTAATCTTCACAAAATCTTCTATCACATATAAAAATTTCAAATTTTTCTCTATGCAAACTTCAAAGAAAAGGGGGAACGGTTTTTTTAAATTTTTCATCAAAAGTCGAAATCTATGCGGTCTAAAAGAAAAAGGAAAAATGTTTGAGAATGTACAAACTGCGCTCTTTCATTGGATCCCTTACATGCCCTAGTAGTCCCACTTCGAATTTTTCAGAACCCCTTTCAGTCCCTGTTGCAAAAAAAAAATTTCTTTCTTGTTTGCAAAATACAAACGTCATCTAAAACTATTCGAAATTTCAAGTTGATAGCATTAGTAGTTTTTGAGATATCTAGCTGTGACAGACGGACAGACAGACTGAGTGGCACCATAAAAGGGTTCCTTTTTACCATTTTGGTACGGAACCCTAAACACCGCTGTTTCATAAGAAACTGCCATACCTACGCGGTCAAAATGTATGGTACAGCAATTAAAAAAAAATTAATGATGAACATTTTTAGTGGTGGTGATTCAGAATCATGTACTGAATCCATGGGAGGACCCACCCTGTATACAAATATTGTAAATCTAAAACATTGTTCTCTATATATAACGCAGTAACGGTTTAACAGATTTGGACGTAATCTGGCACACAGATAGACCATGCCCTGTCTTATTAGGAAACCTACATCATGTTCTCAAATAAACTTATTTTATTTGGTACCATTAGGATTGGAGTTTAACTGCAGGTAATAGCCAACACCTAGAACCTTATATGTTGTAACAGGTAATACCTGATTGATTGTGCTGGTGTCCTAAATCCTATTCTAATAAGATTAAAATCTTACCTGTAAGCCAAGTCCCATTGAACGGCTTGTAATGCTCTCCCAACACATCGTGTAGCGTGGGTCTCCTGCCTCTGACCCTGCCCCCGTCACCGACCGGCGTTAGCAGGGCGATGCTGAAGACGATCAGGCCCAGGACTGCTGCGATCACCAGTAGGGCGATCAGGATACCGCGCCAGTTGCGCTGCGTTGGCGTCGCTGCTGCTAATTCCTGGAATTAAATGTGGTGGTTAGATTGTTTGGAAATGGTTCTTCTTCTAAGCGTATCCATGGCAAAGAGTTTAAACATTTTTGGCTCAAAATTCAGCTGCCCGAACTCTGCTCACTGACGGAGTCAAAAGGTTTGGTACTTGCAGCGGGATTGTCCGAAAGGGTTACCGCTACCCCGGAACATAAAGGGCTAGGGAAGGAACACGGATGGGTTTTAGTCAGTAAGAGTCTGAAACTCCCTGCCGCTCCACCCAGAGCGGGAGGGGTCATTTGATGATTTCCCATCCATAAAAAAAAAAGGTTTGGTACTTGTTGACAGGCCTACGCTGTCCTCTCATACCTATTGTAATTTGAAAACATTGTAAAAGCCAACTATTTTTAAAAGAGTAACCGTGGAGTTTCTTGCCGGCTCTTCTCCGTAGGAAACGACCAATTGGAACCGTGCACCTAGCTTCTGACGTTTCATAAGTGCCCATGTAGGTTTATGTGAAATAAAATATTTAGATTTTTGAAAATGGTAGAGTTGCAGTTTTTTTTTTTAATTTGTATTCATACCTCACCGTCACAGTAATAATATAGACTGTGAGGTAAGGGTAAGAATCCAAATATTTTAACTGATCTCCTGAGGATTCGTTTGCGTTAAAAGTTGTCAAAAAAATGTTGCTCGTAACTACGTACACTATCTGCGGTTGTTGACCCAAAAAAAAAAAGAATCTATGAAACATTTTTTGTTTTATACATGTAAGGATATCGATAAACGAATCACGATCTGATCACGTCTGTGGAGTTTCGCTGGCTAATCTAATTTGACCTTGCTCACTTACTTACATTTTTATTACGGAAGTGAAACCATCCTTTTTATCTGTGCCAACGAACTGAAAGTAATCGGTTTAACCGATCCAGAGCAACTTCTACGCTATTGGATTTCCTCAATAAGTTTATCAGTTACAAACATTGAATGTTCCGGCCGTACGTCCCTCGTAATACTGGGCTGACCAATTAAATCCGTATAGCCCGGAGTTACTAGGTTGTGGGTAATTTTAATCGTCTGGAAAATGCAGTTGATGTCAAGGGTTGTACCATCAAATTTGGTTAAAACAATATGCCGATTTAGTCGGGCACATTAGAGCTACAGTTCCCTAGAAGAGCGGTGAACGTCAATGAAGCGTTGTTTATGAAAGCAAGTATGTTCTCCTAGAAAGCGTTTTCGACACCCTAAAGTCAAACCCCTTGCCCAAAGATTTATATTGCTAGATTTGCTCTCACCGTACTTAGTCACGCGATAGTGTCCATACTGAGAAAATCTCACAGATTATTATTATACAGTGCTTCCATGACAATCAAGCTAAGTCACTGCGTCTGTTTCGTGGTGGTGTGAGCTATTGATTTGGCGACATGTTAAAACCATTCTTCTGTACTATATATACTCGTAAGTTATATACGTGACAATGCTGCCAGTTTCTGGGCACGTTTCGGGATGACAGCGATGTGGAGGAGTACTTTGACGCCTAAGTATCCTTCTGTTTTTGTATATAATATGTTTAGTAAGTTATTTAATTTAGCACCTAGAATAA
The DNA here is from genome assembly GCA_963669345.1 of Gortyna flavago. Lineage (NCBI taxonomy): Eukaryota > Metazoa > Arthropoda > Insecta > Lepidoptera > Noctuidae > Gortyna > Gortyna flavago. Next base: position 695,183 of record OY770147.1, on the reverse strand, counting down.
ATATGCAGTTAGTTGTAGGTAAGATAATTTACTATTGTATAGGCATTAGATCGATATGTCCGTCATACTTATAACATGGCAAAGCTTTCAGCAGTTCCACAGACCAGACTATTAGCGACTAATTGACATGCTTCGAGTGCCTCCAACCGTAACGTAACGTGGTGAGCATTCCCGTCACGCGTCACTACAAACTGACCAATTAGTAGCGTGCGCCGGATAAGCGTCCTCTGTGGTGACATCGTACGGTGTATTGTGATTGGTTCGTTGAGATTGATGTATGCTGCGTGTCTTGCAGTACGTGCCAATAAACTGGTTAGACAGACATAACAACGCAAGGTAGTCAACAACTTGGAGTGCTATGAGGATATTTTGGCACTTGAATGGCGTTCACAGGGTGGCGTCACTGCGTCGGTAAATATTTGTGAAACGTATTGAAAAAACGATGTGGCGGCGTTAGTTTCGATTTTGGCCACGAGGTAGAAGATGCTTGTACAGAGGCCAGCACATCAAGCTACCCCAATCTGTCAAATTTTCCCAATTGAATAAGAACCTTATTCCTTTGCAATAAAGTTGAAAATCTATCAAAGAAATTTGACAGATTGGGGTAACTTGATGTGCTGGCCTCTGTACAACTGTCGCATTTATTTGTTTCATTCCATTGTCTATCTTGTTTTTTCCAATGTGGCTGCAATATTTACTTGAGTGTTCTCTACATCAAAAAATATGAATTTAGTTTAGTTATATTAGACTTTCCAATAGAATCAGGCCGTATATTTACGAAATCAATATTACTACCCAAAATACGTCCTAATTTGTCCATATCCCATTTTACTCATACCACCATCGTTTTAACTATCTACTATATATAATCTACCTAAAAGCAACAATTTTCTTTAAGTATACTTATCATGAAGTACCTATTATTATTTATATTTTTGCATCACTTATAAAAGTAGCACAATATCTAACAACAGTTTCATTGCAATATCAACGGAAAAGTACACAAATAATAAACAGCCTATTATAGTCTTACTGCAAGGCAATGGCCTCTCTCATACAGAGAATTGATCACCAGCACGCCTGCTCAAGACAGGTTGGCGATTTCAGACTAACATTAATTAACAATAACTCCAGGTTTCCTCACGATGTTTTTCCTTCAGCGATGTCAGTAATGTCTAAGATAAACTCAGAAATTAACTACGTTTAAATTGAAAATGTCACATGAGCGGATTTTAACCTACAACCTCGTGCACGAAAAAAGTACCTACACAAATAAATAAATTTAGGTAAGTACATACGAACCATATTTATGAAGTAACATTCATATTATAAGATGAATACTGTAAAGGGGCCCTTGCAATATAAAACGTTCTATTCATAAAGCCGCGGATTTGAAATGAGGTTTCTGAATGGATCGCGAGTCCATTGAACGAAGTTTTTATTTGAATGAACTGTTTTGAATGAGAACGGCTTCAATACATTTGAATTGGGCGCTCACTGCCGAGATCTAAAAGATCATCGTGTCATTGTCTGACCAGGATTTGCCTATAATAATATTTTAGGAAATAAGCAACCTGAAGTGGCAATGTGCCGGCCATATTAGCCGTAGAACCGATTACCGTTTAGGTAGACGTGTTCTTGATTGGAGACCGCGAATCGGCAAACGTGAGGTGGGACGCACTCAGGCTAGGTGGAGCGACGATCTTCGCAAGATGGCTGGTAGCAGCTGGATGGAAGTTGCCGAAAATCGAGTTGAATGGCGTGCAATAGGAGAGGCCTATGTCCAGCAGTGGACTGCTGTAGGCTGATGATGAATATTTTGGGGTCATCTTTCTTACCTTCATAATAGACGCTGCGTGACTGAAAGTTACTATTGTTTTTGCAACAATTCATTTTATTAAGAAAATAAGAAAGAAAGAATAAATTGTGAATCACCACAGAAACACGTGCATAAAAAATATAGATAAATGATATGTAGTACCTAAAACATTACAAATCTATAATTACGAGCACAGAACAGAAAGAGCCGGCAGGCAGCTGCACGATGTGCCTGACAAGAGGCCTCCACTCAGCATGATGCTGTGCTATGGGGGCCCACAGCAGAGCAGTAAAAATTTAACACAGAGCGTTGAATTTCAGTGATCAGCCGAAAACGAAGTTCAGTTCATGCAATAAAATACGAAATTTTTAGGGTTTCGTACCAACGGAATCTCATAAAAGTCACGACATCTGACTGTCAGTCTGTCTATAACTGCAGGTGGTAGCCAGTTGATTCTTTCACAGAATATGTGTTGTTAGGCCATAGGCCTTTATAATGTAAATAAAAAAGGTAAGACAGAAGAGACCCATGGTGCGCTAGTTCGACTCGCACTTGGCCGGTTTTTGAGCCCGTAATTACGGTCTTAATCAAATAAGTACAGTCAACTGCACGCACATCAGTGGTAACACTCACTCTACGAAAATCGTCCTAACTACAACGACATAAAGGCACTGTCAATGTTAAATTGTTAGGTGTAAAACATATACGAAATCACCAATTAAAAACAGAAACGATTTTAATTACTCATTCACCAATACCATTATCAATCAACTTACAGAACTGAACGACATGAAACGAATCTGAATTAATCAATCATTCATTTGGCGCTGTAATAAAACCGCTCAATGATCGTCATTGTCGATTTATCAATCTTTATAAATTCATGAATCAATTTGTGTGGCTCTTTTATAACTAAGTGGATTATTATTCGCAACTCCTTCATTTGGTATGAGCAATATTAGAATTATAAAGTCGACTCGTCATTGCGTTCTCATTTGTGACAATAATTCCCAGTAAATTGAAATTTCACGTAGATCAATCGACCTTTTCGTTTTATGACGTGCAAGTAACTTTCAAACTTAAGGGTGGTAAAACATATACGAGGTCAGATATACTTGTCACAGTAAGTAAAGTTACTTACAAGTAATAGAGGGCGCGTCCGAATACGGAACCTATCCCAACACTTAAATAAGGCACAGTTTCAAATTGCGCCATACATCAATCAACTGCCGCCCACTGCTGAACATAGGCCTCTCCCAGGCTGCGCCTCAACACTCTGTCCTCCGCCTTCCGCATCCAATTTGTCCCAGCCACCTTAAGGTCGTTGGGCCATCTAGCTAGGTGGCTGGTCCCTCAATAAGTTTGCCGATACGCGGTCTCCACTCTAGGACTCATCTGCTCCACTGGCCATCGGTCCTTCGACAAACATGGCCAGCCCACTGCCACTTCAGTTTGCTTACTCTGCAAGCCATGTCGGTTACTCCGGATCTTTTCCGGGTAACTTCATTCCTGATTTTATACTTCAAAGTAACTCCGAGCATAGCCCGCTCCATCGCGACTCCTTCGACTGTCAGTGTCTACGTTAATGGGCAGGACGCACTGGTTGGAAAACTTAGTCTTCAAACATTGCGGGATACGTGACGAGAACACTTAACGAAGTTTTCCAAACGCTCAACCCAACTGCCCAACACAACTGGATCTTCCCGTCGGTTTCTTCTCAAAATTGTGTCTACCGAGCTGGATGACTTGCCCTAGGTAGAAATAATCCTTCAGAACTTCTAGAAGCGACCCTTCAATGTGGATTTGTCGGCAAGACGCGTGAATTGTAAAGACATGACTTTGGTCTTGTCCAAACTTGTGACTTATCTCGCTCTTAGGCACCTGTCCCACAAGAAGCGACTAGCTATCAACGATTTTTTCGTTTAGGCGCCGTGTAAGTAAAAGAGATACATTTTAGTTGATCGTTGACTGTCACATCGCCAGGGAGTACTCGTTTGAGTTATCAAAGAGAGTACTCGCTCAGTGACGCTCGTTTGGCGGGTAGAAGACTAGCTGAGAAACTCACGCTGGGTATGCAATTATGCATACTAGCTAGTAACCGCTTGTTATCGTTGCACACTCGCTGCTCGTTACTCGCCAACTTGATTTTACTTGCTAGCTCTACTCGCTTCTCGTTAATCGCCGGCGATGGGACAGGTGCCTTGGTTGTGACTACGAGATATTGGCATCGTTTATACCCGTCAAGTACAGGCGCCTACAGCCGCGTCTCGCGTTCGTTGTAAAAACCCATGTTTTAGTGCAAGGTTATGGTTTTTGCGGCAACGGGACTATTGTTAATTTATGAAGGGGAATTAACTTTAACGCAAACTGTCATCATGACCCACCAGCAAATCAATCGTAGTTTATAAAAAAAAACTGCGATTTCATACAAATGTACAATACTTACACGGTCAAAATGTATGGAAAAGCAGTTTTTTTTTATTCGACGAAATATTTCAGCCCTTGTGGGCCTTGGGTATTATAGTAGAATAACTTTTCAACTATGTGACGTGAATACAGAGTGTTTGAACAAAAGGGAGCTTGTCCAAACTTTATCAATATGTTCACTCAAAGCGGAGCTGTGACACGCTGTCACGTCCTGATTGGCAGCACAACATGTTTGATACAAGCTCTTGAGAAAAGTTCTTGGTAAATCAAAGACACTTACGTTAAAAGAAATGTGATATTGTGTCTTGGCTTATGACATTCCGACAATGAATTAGTTTCCCATTGCAAATAATTTACGTCTTGCCTTTTTGGAACGACTTTCTTTAATTCTGTAACAAAGTAAACTAAAGGAAGTCGTCGCGTAACGAAATAGCGTTAATACGCGTTTTACAGATATTATTATAGATATAAGTATTATAGAATACAGATCCATCTAGTATTCGTTTTTAGAAGCTCTCATAAAGTTGCCGCCATATTGGATTTTCAATTTGACATCGCTGTTGGTCTTAGCCTCAAAAACCATGAAAACGACACACATGACGAAACATTTGAAAGTTTTCGCAGCCGCCATATTGGATTTTTAGAACATATGAGTGAACTTTGTTCCTGACCTGGATCTGGGTAACCTAACTAGCTCAACAAGTAGCTTTTACTATGGTTTCAATGGATACAATAAAAAAAAAGTCCACAAAAACGAACAAATTATTTAACAAAATATACAGGTATTAATCGGAACAGATGTAAAATAAAAATATAACAAACTAAGCTAATACCAGGAAAGGCTGAAAAGCCGTTAAATATTTTGTGTTAATTAAGATGATGACCTTCAGTGTTCACGAAGTTCTTTGCTGATAGTACTTCTTACAACAACGTCCACCTACCTATAGATAGGCTGAACCTACGCGACCTTATTACAAAACGAGTTCTAAGTTTCGACCATAGAGCCGTTTTTGAATTTTGATCTTTATTTCGATGAGTTTAAACTTCTTATTGCAAGAACTTACTTTAGAATCGAAACTTAGGGCCGCTTGCACCACAAATCGTTTAATACGTTTACGCTAAACGAAATTAAAACATCGTTCTGTTTCTTTCAATAATTTGAAGATTACAGAGACGAAATTATGTTTTGAATAGGTTTAGCGTTGAACGCATTAAGTGTTTTGTGATGCTCCCGGGCTTAAGTTGCCAATTCGTTATACGAACTTGAAACAAGTTGGATAAGTTAGCAATACAAAAATGGCTCCATTCGTTTTTAATGAGATGCACATTGACCTAAGCGTTATAATAAAGATATATCATATAAGAGCCTTTCAGAAACCTCAACCCGTTACCTAAACTGCCTGTGGCTAATAACCGAAACTCATCTTGATAATATAAATACGATGAGGGATGAGAGCACCTATTATTAGACCCTCTCCCTTCAGAACCTCCCCCGTGGCCGCGATCAATAGCTGCGTGGAATTAAAATATATACTGCTTCGGTAAACTTGGGTCGAAGCGAGCAGTGGGGGCCAGTGTACGAGTTGTAGGTCGTGGGTTCGAACCCAAGCAGGCACTTTATTAAGTGTGAGTTATTTCACTGCTTTCAGAATCACCATCATCATCTTCAACATCATTTTTAGTTCTAAGCATGCCAGTTTCCTCACGATGTTTTTCTTTCACGGATGTCAGCGATGTAAACTCAGAAAGTACATAATTATGAATTGAAAAATACGCATTGGTACTCGTCCGGATTTGAACCCAAAACATCGTACATGAGAGGTGAGGCAATAACCATTGGGACATAAGATAACTGGCTAAAATGTGGCTGTACTAAACGATCTCTGGCTGAAACTTCGTGGAATAAGTTGTAACCTCGATATGTTATAGGTACATATTGATACAGTGAAATCACTGTAATATCGAACTGAAATTATCTTCACAATGGACCTTCACAATATCACAAAGACCGATTATTTGCTGAAAATATGAGACCTTCCAGGAGAAAGGAACCGGTTTGATTATTTTAAATGCTTGCTTTTTACGGAAAAGTGTTTTTTTAAGAAATGTTTAAAAATGATTAAATATTTACGGAAAATGGAAAAAACAAATAATAATTTATTTATTTAATTCAGGTAATTTATACCAAGTGCCAAACATAAAAAAATCACATTAAATCTAACGTAGGTAATCAAAACGTGTTTGGTCTCATAAATTACCATATTCTTAAGAAAGAAACATTGTTTATTCAAAAAAAGACAAAATACACACATACAATCTAGCCAAAATCCTGTGGGAGGCGAAATTGACAGATCGTGTTTTAGAATTGACCACAGCCGATGGTCTATTTTGTAAAAATCTCACCGTGAAAGCTGAGGTGAAGTAAGCTGTCAATAGTGTCAAATCCCTAGCATCAACTGTCAAGGAAAACATCGTAAGGAAACAAGCATGTCCTGGAACCTGGAAGACATATGAAGACCTATGACATAAAACTACCAACCCTCACTGAGCCCGCGAGGTGGATTGCGGCCTCATAGAGAAAAGGCCTGTGTCCCAGGAGTGGGGACATTATAGGCTGATTATGCTAAACTCCAACACCGAGTGGAATAATAACTCACTTCAACTAAGTTGTCCCGGTGAGCCTTTTACAGAACAGATCGGCAGATGTTGACTGAGATTAATTTCGTGCTTTTGTCAATTTTATAACTTCAAACTATATAAATTAGAATCTTGTTATTAATTTTCTCTTAAATACTGGGCTTTTGGTCACGGTGTTTAATTTTTCATTGATGAAAAGGGGCGTTTTATTTGTACAAATTAAACTATATTTCTTTCTGTCTAGCATACTAGCTCGCTCTACGCTCTCATAAGAGCGTAGAGCGACGCAGGCGACGCAGCCACTCATACCTTTAAGTCAGTTTACCTCGATGTGCAATATAACGCTCGGTTAGGTGTAAGATGGGGTCCCCCCTCCTTCCCCATTGAGTCTAAATTACTGTACCAATATAGGCGTCAGCTGCTTGCTCTCACGGGTATTCACGTCTTTTTCCTTATGAGTTGGAGGAGGCATGCAATTTCACAACGAGAATGGTTATCGTTAATTTGTAGCTGTTTGCAGTCAAAATGGAAGAGGTTTAACATAACATCATGCCTCTAGTCCCCAAAGAAGTAGACAGGTGTTTCGTAGGTACGTTTAAGTCTCATGTATTTATTAATCAAGGTTTACTAACAGATTCTGTACTCGTATACAAATCATACGTAACATAGACTCGGATTTACACAGTTGCCAATTACAGGTTAGCCAGCATTCTCAAAATAAGTGTTTACTCAGATTAATAATAACTTAATACTACTCGCGCTAGAATTCAGATACGGCAAAATTAAAACATAAAGAAACATGAAATTATAAAAAGAAATAAACGATATTGCAATTTTGCCCAATTACTTAAATGGAGAAATGAAATCAAAATAAACTGTGTAATTAATATTAATAAATTTGAGGTAATATAGGGTGAGCCTATTGCCAATAACAAATCCTCCGAGCTGCTACTGAGGTCTGATGGAAAAACCCAATAACCCTTAGCTCGAAGTGGGAACCGAAATCTGCACCCTGTGGTCAACACTCACCTACTTGCGCCCGCTAGGCCAACGAGGTACCTATCTATACCTACAAAGTGACAGCGAGCCCCTGTCGTTTCCTACAGTGAATTAATAATGTTTGAGTATAACTCCCAGGTACGTTACGAGAGTTTGTTTGAACTTCAGAAGCAAACGGCAATTCAGACGTGCCTTCAGAAACAGAATCCAACCGCACAACTTATTAAAATGAATTAATGAGGGCAATTCTGTCTAAGTTGCAGAAATGGCTGCAGACTTCAAGCTTATGAACGCCGGTAATAATGAACGGAATTCATATTAAAAGTTTGTAAGTTACTTGCAAAGTACTTATGCAAAATGGCGTAGAGTAGCTAGGTATAATTAGTAGTTTGCTGTAAAATTACTAGTCCTGAGAAGAACTTAAAGAGGCATGAGGAACAGGGTGTAAAGATCACTCATCCTCCATAGAAAAGGGAGGATCCTCCGACATGATGGGTGTCGTGCCTGGTGGGCAACTGCCCCACGGTTGATGTCGGGACGTTGTATAAATATGCTAGTCGCGCGGTAAACTCTGCTTGCGCGATGCAGGATTTTACGTGACATTAGTATGATACGTAGTCGCATGTGGCGATATAAATGGCGTCACAAACTTATTAGTTCTTACCGTTTTTTTTTCTTCTGCTTAGGACGCATAGTCGTTACGGTTTGTAGTGGTCAATAGTAATTATTTATTGATTTAAATACATTACAGGTCATTCAGCCTTATTTATATTTTTACTAACCTATTTAATTGACATTAAAGTGTATGTGTGTTTTTTATAGGTGTGTTTTTTTATATCAAGATGTCTAAAACAGAATGTTGCATAAAGCAGTAAATGTTCTCTCAGATAATGTTTATGGTAGTGTGATCGTGACTGCAAGACTTCACATCGACAGGTATCTCACCGACCATTATTTATATAATTACGTGAACAGTAAAACTATCCGAATCTATTCCCGAACACATAAACTTGCAATGTTTTGTTTATATAGCGCGGACTTCAAACGATTCTATTGTTTCTTTAGTAGCCGAACATTTAACTGCAGTCTTAACTATACTGTAAATGTTGGACACGTTTCAATTGTTTTACACAGTCTTTGTTTATATTTAGGTTTTTTTATGTTGGAAAAAATATTTGCTTGAAAATAAAAGAAGCCAAGCGTGAGCCGGACTCGCACACGAAGGGTTCCGTATCAACGTAGAATATTAATTAACACTACATATTTTATTTTACTCTTATTATTTGCTGTGTATGTATGTGTGGCCATAGTACCTAGTACCTACACACTGTGAAAATTTTATGTATTACGGTTCTTAAGATGTGACAGACGTACGGGCGGACAGCGGAGCCTTACTAATAGGGTGCCGTTACCACACCTTGGGTACGGAACCATAAAAAGAGATTACCTAACTATTAGATTTCTAATGTTTCAGATTGCATTCAATCAAATTCACGGCTAGACTATATCTATAAGTAGTAAGTACCTAAAGTACCTAATGTAAACGGGTAAAGTAGTAAAACTTGGTACTTGACTTATAATAACATAGTCTGGATAAGTTCGACTGACGGACGAACAGTTAACGCCGAAAATGGAACGCTATGGGAAAAACCCTCGAACAAAAAAAACCTGTAACCAACACGGAACAAGCTGTTAGGCTGGTTATAAACCAGAATTAAAAAAAAATCCTTCCGCTATCAGTTTGCGTCAGTAGTGAAGGGCCGCGTGCGGGAAACCTTTCACGTAAGTAGTTTGCTACAAAGGCGGACTGTTGTAATTCCCCGGCCTATCTGCTTGATACTGATGAAATAGTGATGTCACTAGCAATTTGTAAATCGAGAGTCGATAAAACAAATATGAAAAACAACCTACCTAATAGTGAAAGCGAGAAATCAATCGTTTATTTTTTTTTAACATCACACTGATGGAGAATTCTGCAAACAGACGTTAAAAAACAAATCTGTCGGACTCATAATCAGGTTAATTATGGAGTAGAAACGGGGTTTAAATAGGTATTTATAATATGTAGATTAAATTAATATTATAAGATGTTGTTCATTGTAGAGCCTCCACTAGTCAAGAATTCCTTAGCGTTCCTAACAACTCGCGAATTACTTTTTTTCATCAACTCAATGTATGTGTTTAATTACTAATAACATGTTATTCATATGATACCTAATAACAGACGACGGATGGATGCTAGTGATGGAGTCAAACACGTAGCCGAATTCTTGGCCGAGACCATTTAGACTGCCAGCGAAACGCTAAGAAGAAGAGAATAATAATATCAGGCTATATTATTGTCCCACTGCATGCACTGCTTCGATCAATACTATTATTGATCGAAGTCCCACTGTACATTATTCATACAGTAGGCTGATTAATAATTAATCTATATGTATTATTTCCATACACTCTCAGTGGCTTATTAGTATGAACACCAGTATTTTAAATGTATTTCTAGTCCATTGTACTTGTATGTTTCTCAAGTTTAGTGGTATTAGTATAATATAGGCAAGAGTTTGAATCCGTGCCCGATTGATTGCAATAAGCTCCGCCCTCTTTAACAATAAAACTGGCAAAACGTGGCCTTAGATATTTCTGTCTAACCCGGAGAATACACGCGTGTTGTTACGTTAGGTAATTTTAACAATATAATCAATCATTAGGTATGTAACTAGCTACTAGATTGTATTTTCCATGAACAAGTCGGTGTCCCCTCCCTATGCCCTGAGTGAACAAGTCGGTGTCCCCTCCCTATGCCCTGAGTGAACAAGTCGGTGTCCCCTCCCTATGCCCTGAGTGAACAAGTCGGTGTCCCCTCCCTATGCCCTGAGAGGTTTAGTTGCAACAGTTCTCCAACAACTGAGTTTAGCATCTATATCGAGTATCGATATCTATCTATATCGATATATTATAATATCGAGCGTCGGTAAGCAGATGTCTTTAGTTACTGTTATTAGTTTAGTTGCTATCAGAAACCGGGAGAGCGGAGTTATTATTGTCGCTTTATTTGACAATGAGAGGCTGGTATGCACCTACTACAATATAAACCATTGTATCCTAGCTTCGATTCCCAGGTAGGGCAAAGTGTTATTGGGTTTTCCATCAGTTGTCAGTAGTAACCCCGGAGTCGGATTTGTGGCCAGTTAATGGCAATGGGCTCACTCCTATTTAGATTTAGCTTAGGCACAGTAACAGAACAGTGGCAAAAAGTGGTTGTAGGTACCTAGGTACTATAGACCTGCCCACCCCTTCGGGGAGTACTAACGTGACGTATATACAGGATTATTGAAAAAACACCAACAACCTCTTAAGAAGAGGAGAGAGAGAGAAGTGGAAAGAGAGTAGGGAGGCCTTTTCCCTGCAGTGCGACATCGCAGGCTAATAATAATAACCTCTTAAGAGGTCATTGTACTCATCATTATGAACAACTTTTACTATGGGACCAAACCAGAAATCGCAAAAAAAAAATCTGCTGTTCCCTACATGCTGACGAGTTATACGAACATAAATGTAGGGAACAGATGATTTTTGTAACTTGTTAAAAATCTAGGGAAATTAGATGTATTTTTGACAGATTGAGACTGAGATCAGACTGTCAACGTTCTTAAAATTACGAGAATTACTCCTCTGGTCTACAGTGCCCTTTGGTTGGAATACATAATAGGTACTTTTTATCTTGGTACATTAAGTAGTTTCTTCGGGCTGCGAATGAAACTGTGGAAACGTCTATCATGAATGTTATTTGTTTTGCTAATAATATTCAGGAAAACGTCAATCACAAAAAATTATTTGAAATGCAGACAATACATATCGTTGCAGTATTGGAAAACGACTACCTAAAATAAAAAAATTCATGTGGCTTTCGATTTTGTATGTCAGTTCGATATATATTCGTATACGTAGAGAGGTTCATAGATAACAGACAATATATTTTGTTATATTAAGGCCCATCGTCCACGACGCTACTGAATGAATCCTCAAAAGTGCTAACGTATTACAAATCAGACGAGACTGTCACAGTACCACTTAGCACTTCATTATTTTTTAATTTAATTTAAATTATTTGAGCTCCTTAAGTTTTGAGTTGAGCTGCACGATTACTGACAAAAGGTCATTTCAGACAGCAATTCACATGATCTGAGCAAGATTATGTCTGGATTTAAAATATACTGTGACCTCTGATTGTGTTTCGGCCTTTCTTTTCAGAGTAGTCAGATAGGAAACGAAACGCCGACCTCATCTAGTTTTTATTAAAATATGATTGACGTGTAAAAGTGTTTGTGCAAACCTACTTACAATAATAAAATCATTTATCATTTATTCTATGGATTGGTTCTCTATTCTATGTTTTGTAAAAATGTCACATAATTATATGCAATTGGTAATTTGAGTTTTTTGGTTACTTTTGAGTTACTACAATAAATAATTACCTATTATTAATGTTAGTTACATTAATTTGTAATGTCCTAAACAAGCAAAATATGGACAGTACATAACCACCAACTTTTACGACTGGTAACACCTCTATTTTCTGCAAATAAATAACTCTTTATTCATGTCTTCCATATCACTTCGTAGGAACCTTCGGTCGATTCAGGATCTCGATTCTCTATGACACAATGAATGAGACGCGAAATGAACGCGAAGTTGACGACACAGTTGGCCCAGTGGTTGAGCGATTGACTGCTGCGCAGCATGTCGCGGGTTCGATTCCCGCACGGAACAAATATTTGTACGACCTACAAGTATTTCTTCCGGGTCTGGGTGTTTTATCTATAATATGTATGTATTTATATAAAATTAATATACAGGATGTCCAGTAAATAGCACGACATACTGCAGGAGGTGATAGCTTGGGTCACTACCTATCAATACAACACAATATATGTTCAGCAAAATCTTACGGATTTTTTTTCACCACTGTAGGTTAAAGTTATGCGAAAAGAAAATCGTTCTGTGAAAATTTTAACAAAAAAAAACTGTTTCTTCAAAACTTTCCTGTTTTTGATCAAAAAAAAAATTATAATGAGTAGAGTAACCTATTCACGAATAACTTGATGTAAAAAAAGTTCTAAAAGGATTTTTTCATTACGAGATGCTTAAAAATCTGTTTCAAGGTAGAGATTTTTCGATATTTCGGAAAATTTTGTAAAACTGTTAATCCGTAAGATTTTGCTGAACATATATTGTGTTGTATTGATAGGTAGTGACCCAAGCTATCACCCCCTGCAGTATGTCGTGCTATTTACTGGACACCCTGTATATAAGTAGTTTTTATATATAAGTAGTTTATCAGCCATCTCGTTACCATAACACAAGCATTAGGTTGCTTAGCTTGGGACTAAATGGCGTTGTGTGAAAATGTCCAAGGATAATTAGCTAAGGAATTGGAGTGGTTTCGAAGTAAGGAATCATTCAGTGGTCATAGTGAATTAAGGCCCAGGACGACAATTTCCAGTTTTGAAATGAAGAATATCAAATGTTATAGTAGTTATAGTTTAACATACGTCTTCGCAAGCCACTCCACAAGGTTGGTCTTTAGTATTGTGTCAACGTCATGCATGCATCCACCGACCCTTTCTGTTAGCGTGGGAAGGTCAACAGCTGCGGGTATAGACTGGGCGCCTACAGACATGTTCTGACGTATGTCGCTAATTTACTGTACACCTCCATGAGCTTGCGGTAGGAGTAAATTGGTAGAAATCGTCACGTAGGTAACGAAAACGCGTTATGTATGCCCAATGCGACTTTTTATCAAATTGACAGAGAGTGAGAGAGATCATTTAATCAGTTTTCGAGGGTGCTGAAGTCGATAGCATAGTCGAGGGTGATGAGGTAAAAATGAAAAAAAAAATTCGTCGTTTTGAAATTTTCAGTATGAATCAGAATCAGAATGCTTTATTTGTAAACATAGGTCAAATTACAATAGTGTGCGAGATGTTACAGGTAGATAGATCCTCTATGTATTGCCCAGAGGCGTACAAATATATCTAATTAACATTGTCGAATTTTTCACTTTTAACACCAATTTAACTTTTGAGATATCATGAAGTGGTAGAATTATGTAAACTTTCACATTAGTAATGAAATCAATATTAATAGGTACATGCATATCAATACAAATTGAAAAATAGAATCAATTTCAATAAATGGATTTCCTATCGGTGAAAATGACAAACTTCTATCCACTATTGAACCACATCATGGGATGTATTTTCAAAAATCCCTCATTGGTGCTCACCGTCAGCGTATGTAAGGACCACAGAACACTAATACCCTAGGACCTCTTATGCAACATTTCATGCTTTTAGACCGCGGTAAGGCTGTGCGTTGTTTGTCAGTGGGGGAACGAATATAAGATTTTTATTAAAATAAAAATGTGGTTTGAAAAATCCTCTACGAAAAAAGACACCACAAAAACCGTACACGTGATAGAAACTTCAAAAAAAAAAAACAGATTTAGTGTGAGAGACAGAGAAAGAGTTACATCTTTTTTCCCTCTCTTGTAATGAAATGTCCCTAAACGTGACGCGACCTTGAAATTTATGTCAGTCTCGATTCTCGCTCAATTCCGAATCGCCACCTAAGAAGTTTGACTTCAAAAATAGTAAATTTCACAAATTCCCCACCCCACTAATACCCAATTCAAGAATCATTCCAACAAAGACAATTCACACCCCGATTTCCCGCCAACTCGGTAACCTAAGTTTTACGCCCTAAGGCGGGCGGGCAGTCATAAATTTCCCAGACTTCAGCGAGGGTAATAAATCTTCCAAATGACATTTCAAGCGCGAACCCAGTGATTTACTGCTACGTTCGTAAACTGTCTCGATAAACAGTAATGTGTGAACGAACTACTTTTTTGTACCTACATAAAGTTTCTTAGTCGAGAAGTTCCCGAAAGAGTGAAAACCGTCGTGACTTTAAAACCGTGTCTTTTTTTTTTTTTTTAAGGATGGGAAATCATCAAATGACCCCTCCCGCTCTGGGTGGAGCGGTAGGGAGTGTCACATTCTTACTGACTAAAACCAATCCGTGTTTCTTCCTTAGCCCTTTATATTCCGGGGTAGCGGTAACCCTTTCGGACAATCCCGCTGCCCCGGCAGGCTTCGGCCCTGACGGGCCCCTCCTTCGATGCTGACATCTCTTTGAGGCGCGCGTGGAACCGGTCCGGAGTCCGGCACGGGCCTGGTCCTGATCAGACGGCGAGCTACCCATTACTCGCCGTCCGCAGGCTCGCGCCTACGGTGGCCGGGAGTCGTCACGCGGCTCCCGACGCCCGGGGCGTCTCCCGCGGCGGCTGGGACGGGCGGCTCTCTCGGCTCTCTCCCTCGCCCATCCCGCCACTCACGCCAAGCGGGACAGACCTCCACCGGATGCTCCATCGTGTCCTCTGGGCGATCCTCGCAATGGTGACACCCGGGCGTTTCCTCCCGCCTGATGATGTGCAGGAACCTCCCGAAACATCCGTGTCCGGTGAGGACCTGCGTCAGGCGGTAGGTGAGGACGCCGTGACGCCTCTCTAGCCACTCCTCAAAGAGGGGCCTTATCGCCACTATCGTGGCGTGCCCAGAACAGTGTCTAAGTTTTCAATTTTGTATAAAGAACTTTATCGTACTCGGAATAAAGTTCGAAATACAATAACTTGGAGTTAAGTTCGTCCACCGTGTCAGCCTAGTGTAGTTCTTCAGTACCTAATTAATGCAGGCATTGAATTTTATACATCGGGGTTTAAAAAGAGCCACACAGGTATACCTAAATGTCAAAGACGAAGCACTACAAAGGCGAACTTTTAATAAAACTCGATGTGCCGTCTTTATTCTTAACCCTGTAAATTCTCAAAATGACAAAAAATCTAAACGCAGAATTCCAGTAAAATATAATATTTGCGGATTTTCAGTACGAATGACTGAATCAAAGCATAACTTGCAACCACATTTAGCATAAATCTGAAGCTAAAATTCTATGAAAACCGCAAAATGTACAATAGCTGAATATTAGGACTTTTAATGTATGTATAGTCGACCTCGGAATTGATTTACCATTTTTAATGTTTATTTCTGCAAGTAGATCTACAAGGACAACAATTCCCACTGAATTCAAACTGCAGACTTTAAGGTGTCAAAATCAGCTCTCTAGGAAAACACATCAATTTACTTTCTAATAAATTACATTTCAGTGACGTCATTCGCCGGTCAATTGTAGATGCTATGTGACAGCTACCGCTCTTCTAGGAAACGGTACCTGGCTAGAAATATCTAACTATTACATAGATAAATAGATTTAAGACGTATGATGTATGAAAACGATTGCATGACGTGGAAGTGTCATTCAAGCTTAGGGTGGTAAGATAACTACGAGGTCGATTGTACTACCGTGTGCATAACAATATTAAAAATACCAAAAATGCCAATTTCTCTTTCAATTTTATTGCCATTGTTCCCCAAATGCTTTCAAGTGTATTTTTAGATACCGCCAGACTTAGGGATGTGTCAAAGTGTCCAAAACCACTTTAATGGAAGAATAAGTAGGGAATACCGAGCTTCAGCGGCGCCTATATCTGGACCTTTTATTTACATATTGAATATTTACCTAACATAACAGAAACAAATATAATAGAAACACAAAAAAAAATAATGTTTTTGTAGTTTCTCATGGCATTTTAGATGCAGTCAGGGCGATTAAATTATTAGGAAAGACAGCCTTTGTCAATTTGCTGTGTTCTAGCCATTTCACACAACTGTCAAAGTTATACAATTTGAATTTTTTTTTTCGCCCAAGTAGCTCTACTCGATCGACGCTCCTATACTTATCTAGCGGGTAATTGAGTAACACACTATCAGTAGCAACATTCATTGCGTTATTAACGTCGTTGAGCAGACAAATTTTTCGAACATATGAAGCAATGGATTAGCAATATCCTTCAAAATGATTCTGATTCTTTTACGCAATTGGAAAAAAAAATCCGCAATTCCGTTCTCATTCGCTTCACCTGACGTCACCCAGCCTAGCTAGGTGGCCATTTTCCGACAGTCGGCTATCTTCCTCTTCTAAGCGTGTCGATGGCAAATATCATTTGAAAAGAAGATAATTTTTTTGTTTGGTCCAGAACTCAGCAACGCTAATACCATTTGCCGACGCAGACAGTAGACCCTCACGTGTACATTTGACAGGGCATACGCGACGGCACAAGATGGTCTGATGGTCAGCCTATAAAAATATAGGCGAGGCTATAAGCATCTAGGTGTTTAGGTTAGGTGTTTTAGTTTTCATCAAAATCATGAGAAGATAAAAAGTTAGTTTTGTGCTGGGTTAACCTGTTTAGGCGACTGTGTAAGTCCGAGGCTGTTGTTACATAATCTGCGTTCACGATTCATTTTCCAAAAATGTAAATGTAAATATGAGTTTATGGAAAAAAACTTTAAATCCTACACAATATGTTCAGCTACAATTTCATACATTTTTAGAACTTTTTGAATAGTGCTAGTCACTCTAAAATCAACTTAATAACCATTACGTTAAAGTTGATATTTGTTTAACTTGAAATAATATTAATTTGAAACAAGTTTGAATAGACTTTATAATTGGAGCTTAACAGAAGCTTGGTGTGCCTTCATAAATAAGTAAATAATTCAATGTCTGAAATCAGACTCCTTCAGAGGTCTACTACCCAACAGCTTCTAATAAACAGCCAAAGGGATTATTGCAATCATTTTACTGGTAAATGGATTAGTTTTTTGCCAACTTGAAAATGATTTTTGGCAGTCAGATTTAAAAAATATACTTACATAAAATTGTTCGTCGTACGGGTAGCGTGCTATCGTTATAAATATATCAATACAATAAAAAATTTGAATTTTATAGGCCTTTTATGCACGACTTTTATAAACACGTCCCTAAAATTCGACAATACTACGTCAACAATGGTAGATATTAAACTCGGAATGGTACATTAAATACTTGGCAACGTCGCGTTGGCAGCCCAAGAGTTATAATGTATCCAATTTGAGACTTATCGCGTGAAAAGTGTTTCCGGTTCACGGAGGGTAAGGCACTCGATTCTCGTAAACCCTTACTTAGGTATAATCTTGTTTTATGATGGATTTCTGATAATTTTGCGTATAAGTGTCCTTGTATTTTCTATGAAAACGCGAAATGATTTCTGTCTGATGTATCACAGGTAGATTATTAGAAAATTGCGTCATTTCGGCAGATTAGTAGGTAATGCTATTAGTAATTTTAAGAGATATCGCCATTTGTTAAAAGTATTATGTACAAAAAAGAAATGATTAGTTAAATGATTAAAAGCCAAGGTCTGAACTGATCTAGAAACTGTTACGTAGGTACATAATATTTATGTATCTGTATAGGTACAGGCGTACAGGCCGAGGGTTGGCCCGGCTGTCAGACTCAAATTGTAAGTAATGATGCTAAGCTGCAGTGCAATCTGTGACTTATTTGGACTTGCTGTGTTATATACGCACTGGGGTGTATGATGTGTATCAGTGATTGGTACTTTGATGTGTTTTTAATACAATTTTAGAATTGGTCCTAAGTAGAAGTAAATAAATTCAAAGTCAGCCTCTATAATCTCAATAATAAAAAAAACTAAAGGCTGTACGTCAGTGTTAACAATACCAGTATAAGCCCCAGTGTTAACAATACCAGTATAAGTGTTAACAATACCAGTATAAGCCCCAGTGTTAACAATACCAGTATAAGTGTTAACAATACCAGTATAAGCCCCAGTGTTAACAATACCAGTATAAGTGTTAACAATACCAGTATAAGTGTTAACAATACCAGTATAAGCCCCAGAAACCCAATCACCCTATCACACTCAAAATAATTCGTTTATGTGTAGAAAATATTCCAACGATGTCACCTGCTTAAATTCCCACACAGTAATTTATTTTAATACCTACTTATAAAACAAGTGAGTGTAAGCAACTCCTAAGTTTTCGTATGCACATCTTATTTAAAGTTACTCCTCTCAAAACTTTTAGCGGTGAGTCGCACTTTCACAAAGAATTTCAGAACTTTTCGAACATGCATGTACTGAAGTTGTCAACTTCAGAACTACCCTTGAAGCTAATAATATTATTTTTGGAGGAAAACATTGACTCAATGGTCTTCTTCGTCAGCAGGCACGCTATAAATACTCGTTCCTTATCTTTAAAAGAAGTGGTTTTTGCTCTAATGAGGGATGGACTCTACATGGCCCAACTCTACAAACCTTACATATTGGTTAAAATGTATGGCTATGGCTCTATATGACCGCGTTGTTCTTCTAAACTAAGCAACCAAATTTGACGAGGTTTTGCCATCATTTAAAGAATTTACACCGGAAGTTTTTTGTGTATTTTCAATAATATAAAACTTACATATAATAAAGAAACCTCGCTGTATTGTCAGGTCGTAAAAATAAATGTGAGAGTCTATGTTTAGATGTTTGTGAATTTGGATGCTTTTTAATCAATCACGCGTCAGCGGCTAATCGGATTTCGATGAAATATGGCACACATATGGCACGATATTTTTTTTTTCTAGTTGGTATTTTTCCGTAGGATAAATGCCGATATTCGAGCGGGCAAATCCGCTGGTTAAAGCTAGTAAGTGAGTAAGAATATAGCATTTTAGGTATTCTGTCTAAGCTCCAATATTAATTAATATCCTCCTAATGTTGAAAATAATACATGCCTTCCCTAGCTACCTACACTCCGCCAACATATTAATATTAATACAATACCAGGAAAATGCAATAAAAACCTTTGCTTATCCCAGACAAAGTATCTTCATTGTCTCCGGAAGGAATCTCCCGTATTTGTTCGACGATATAGCGTTATGACACGAATGTACGACACCATAAGACACGCCATTACGATGACGTAATAACCGTGACGTAATATCGCGACATAATCCGCTGTGATGAATATACCTCATAACTCTGGTGTCTTTATTAATGTTAAAGATAAACCTAAGTATAAATCTACTGAATGATTAGTTAATAGCTACAGAGATAAACACGGGGGCTCGTGGCTAAGTAACAACAGCCCCACAGGTCAATCGTGCCGTAGTTGGTTCCTGGGTGACCATCCATTACGTACCAAGCCCCTACGTGTTTCGGAAAGTACGTTCAGCCGTTGGTCCTGGCTGTCATTAGTAGACCTTTGAAAGTCGTTACGCCAGAAAGTCAGTCAGCCAGTCTTACAAAGAGGTATCGTGTTACCCAAGTAACTGGGTTTTGTAGGTCCGGTTAGACTGGAACCCGGCCCCAACATAGTTGAGAAATGGCATATAATTAGCCACAAAGATATAGGTAGACTCGATGTGTTGATAGTTTTATCCGCATGTGTAACTATATTTTGAAGTTTTTTTTTAATGGGTGATAAAGTAGTAAAATATTTTAGCATATGTATTTTTCTTCGTTTCTTTTGATTCAAAGTCCGAGATTTAAAAAATTACGTAACAAAAAAGTTACGTAAAAAGACGATTCATTATTTTTCAGGGCTTCTAAAAAACATCACTGTAACAAACGACAGACAAGCTGAGCAAGCCTCAATTCATTGCACAATATCCTCTTAAAATCAACAATATAAAATCCACTTTACTTTCAAATCAAGTTGGCAATCTCAAAATCTGTGACAAGGGAACAGAAAACTACTTCAACAGAAGAGCCACTTCAAACAACGTTGTAACGAGCTCGAATTCAGATACCTACGTGTAGATATATATTGTAACTCCAACAATCGCTGAAACAAAGTTTAAATACAGGGTGGCAGGGACATCGACCGCCGCCTGTTACTATGAATTCAGTATATGATTCTGAACTGAAAAAATTTCTGAACCCATATGTCCAGAAATTTTACGTCGGTGACAAAAAAAAAATTATCTGTTCCATACATCGTCGCTCGCATGACTAAAAGTCCTATCTCATTTTAATGGTTCTTTACATTTTTTTCACTAATCGTCGTACCTCTATGTTATTTGGATCTCAAAATATAAGCATTTTGAAAGGCAACAAAATGTAAATAATCACGAACAGAAAAATGTAGTTGTCCTAACGGAAATCAACTAAAATATAAAATACGAGTTTTAGTCATGCGAGCGACGACATATTCTAATTGCTTTACCACTTTTGACAGCAATCACTTGTAAATTAAAACTTTACTACAATTCCTTCACAGTTATTTTAAAAACTTTGGTAAAGTACACCCCGGTTCAAACTTTATGGCGGCTCTAAAATGCGCTACTCGTTGCGCAGTACCTCACCCGTCACCACCGCTGAGACGTAAATTTGTTACTGCGCAGCGACTCGCCTCATGTTCCGAGTTCACACCTCTTTTTACATCATGTTAACCTTCTCCCCATTTTCATACAACGTGTCACCGAGATCGTATATCTTATCTTATCTTAATCTTAATAATATATATAAATTACGTGTCACGATGTTTGTTAATCATATTTGTACACCGTGTGCAGTTTGATCCAACTTGAAAGATAGGATAGAAAAAAAAAATTACAAAAACGTTAGCCACAGCAACGCGTGGCCGGGTCAGCTAGTATAATATAAAGTGATTAAATGTTTGCGCATTTTTGTTTCATACAATAACTAGTAGTAACATTGTATATTATCTCGTTAGGTTATGTAGTTAACTTTAATAGCTGGGACGAGAGCTGTGTTAGTTATACTGGTAGTTACCTTAATGGGTGGTGATATTTCATGCGTAAAAAAAAATGGTCCGCAGTTATTTTTTGTGACGGTGTTATTTTTTATTTTGTGGCATATACTAGGAAGTCAAAGTTTTTTTTTTGTCAGTATCCTGCTGTTGATCCAGTGGTCGCAAGCTTGACTGATGAGCGTGAGGTCCTAGGATCGATTCCCAGGTCGGGCAAATTGTCGTTGGGTTTTTCCGTCAGGAATCTCTCAGTAGCAGCACGGAGTCTGAATTTGTGCCTGGTTGTTGGCAAAAAGTTCGCCCCGCTCGTGTAATAACACGGGACTGAAACATAACTGGTGCAAAATGCCGGTGCTCCTATATGTACATCTCTGCCTAATACTTCGAGAAAAGTAGGCGTGATGTTATGTGACACTGCACTGCTACTTTACTGACAACACGCTATGAGCAATCGTAGACTCGTAGTGATGAATGTCTCAAGTACCTGGTACTTGTTGACAGGCCTACGCTGTCCTCCCATACCTATTGTAACTTGAAAACATTGTAAAAACCAACGATTTTTAAAAGAGTAACCGTGGAGTCTCTTGCCGGTTCTTCTCCATAGCAAACGACCAATAGGAACCGTGCACCTAGCTTCTGACGTTTCATAAGTGCCCATGTAGGTTTATGTGAAACAAAATATTTTGATTTTGATTTCTCGTCTGATAAAAAGAGGCCTTAAGTCTGCAGAGGAGCAGCTACAGGCTGATCCATTTCAGCCTTGACAGCCAACTGATAGGTGACCTCCGTCGGTGCGCCAATATCAAACGCGTAGAATTCCAGACTTAGGTACAGCATTCCTTTGTGGTCGAAACTCTGTGCAGGTGAACAGCGGAATGTAATAACGTTTTTCTTTCCTTATTTTAGTTTAGAGTTTTGTAAGCCAGTTCAGTTTAGTGCACTTCTTTTGTTAGTTCAGCGAACCCAGAGTCTTACCATAACACTTTTTCAACGCCTGTATAATGTCAGTCTTACGTCAAAGGCCATAAATATACTTAAGCAGTTGTTTAACCGAAACAACTGAACAGCACGTTTTTAAAGCAGTATGGTTACAATTTTTTGGATCTGTGAGGTCTAAGTCAAAGCATATATTTCAAACATTTAGAAGCACTTTTGCAGCCCGAAAGTCTGACAACCAGTCAACCAGTCTTACCAAGGGGTATCGTATTACCCAGTAACTGGGTTGTGGAGGTCAGATAGGCAGTCGCTCCATGTAAAATAGTGGTATTCAGCTGCATCCGGTTAGACTGGAAGCCGACCCCAACATAGTTGGGAAAAGGCTAGGCAGATGATGATGATTTAGAAGCACTTTTGAATTGTCAAGAAGTCTGTCAGAAAATGAAAGTTAGTTGCCCGATTCACAACGTAGATCCCTTCACAACGCCAGCTCTAGAGTAAGAGCCGCTTTATTTGTTCACAAAGACAACACTACTAACAAAAAGCCATTTGCAAGCTAACACTCAAATATAATTATATTAAATACAAGTATTTAACAAAAAAGAAAAAATAAATAAAAAGAGTGGAACTCATTGGGCATCAAAAAATTCGTTCGGCACTTATCCCATTGTCAGCGATGCGGACGAATGTTTTGATGCTCAATGAGGTCTTCCATTTTTCCTTTAATTTTTATTTTTTATCCATAACACAAGCATTAGGTTGCTTAGCTTGCGACTTTTAAGGCGTTGTGTGAAATGTCCAAAGGATATTATTTATTTATTTTTATTATATACTTGTATATAGTAAGAGCTATATTATGTTTTTGCTATAATAACATAATTTGCTGAGTCGGTAGGTACTCGGCGCCAACATTACGGAACGATTCATAACTAAATCGGATTGTTCCAATTATTTTATTACACGAACAAACCCTCTTGTTTTTTGCTTTAATTTCTTTGATCCAATTACGGGAACACAGCAGCAAAGTGGTCATTAATAAAGCTATCACTTATTATTACGTTTGTTTGTAGGGATTATCCTTTTTCCGAGTTTTTTACGCAAAGCTCCGGTGTGTTTAGACTTTTAGCTGTACAAATGTTATTGTAAGCGGCTGTATCAAGCGATTGAAATTAATGATATGGGTACTGGGTAATCTGCAGAATTAATGTTGTTGTCAACTTTATGTACAGACGCCAGCACATCAAGCTACCCGAAACTGTAAAATTTTCCCAATCAACGTTGAACCTTATGCTTTAGCGATAAAGTTGAAAATCTATTGAAGAAATTTCACAGATTGTAGTAACTTGATGTGCTGGCGTCTGTTCCTGTAGAAAATGATCTTTGTGTTTGGTTGACTTAGGACTGACTTTTTATATAAGTATGGTTAAAATATGTTAAACTATTATAATTATTTACTTTACAGAAATAAGTTATTTGACTATTTTATAGGATCGTCTCTTGGCTGAGCATAACCACCAGACTTAACCAATTCAGTAGCACAATCCTGTGAGGTAATAATTTCCGTCCTCCACGCGAGCGAAGCCATGGGTAAAAACCAGTTAATTTTTCAACGTCGATATAATTTACATACAAGTACTAATCCGCGGTTTATTTAAGTGTAAATAAAGTTGATTTCAGATTTGATGACTTGTAACTATTGAAAAAGTCATAAAATGTTTGAGCTCAAACTGATTTTTATGTGTGGAAATGAAAGAATATAATGTGTATGGGTGTGTATGTAATGTGTTGTAACACATGTTTGTTTACATTTGTGGAAAGTAAATTGCGAAAACAGTATAGAAGTTTATAGGCAGAAACTGTCACACATGTGATAGAGACGACACTCACAAAACCTACCTTGTTCTAGAAATGCCTTCTTAACGGCCTCGTAACAAATACACAGTTTCAATCTGTGGGCCTTCTACAATACTAATCTATGTTGGTTCTACTTTAGCCTTGATTTCCCCGGGGCGTGGTCTGATCAGACCGCTCTGAACCACATCCGGAGATTCTGACGCAAGGGGACTATGGTTAATTGGTCTGCCATCGGTCTTGGATTATCTGGGTTTGTATTGGACAGATTGGACTGTAATATTTTAAAGTTATTTTTTTTTGCTGCTTATCCCTGCTTATCCTCTGCCTCGTTGATTTACTGGTAGCAGGCGCAAGAGAGCATTCATTATCTGCCTAGCCTTTTCCCTACTACATATATTGGGGTTGGCTTCCAGTCTGTCCGGATGCAGCTGTATTCAGCTGTAGTAGCGCTGCTGTACTTGTACTGTTTTCTGCAGTATTTTACATGGAGCGACTGCCTATCTGACCCCCACAACCCAGTTACTGGATAATTCGATACCCCTTAGTAAGACTGGTTATCAGACTTTCGGGCTACTGACGACCCGGATCTATGAATGACAGCCGGTTTCAACGGCTTAGCTTGCTTTACGAGACACGGAGGGGTCTTGGTATGTGAAGATGGTCACCCATCCACGGAACAACCGCGGCAAGCGTAGCTTAACCTGATCGATCGACCCGTGCGGCTGTTATTACTTAGGGACAAGCCCCTCAAGACGCATTGAGAGCCAATGCTCTCAATGTGAGAACAATTTAACACTCAATAGTCTTAAATTGTTCACAGAAGCAACACGAATAATGTACACATGGATTTTGTAATATCTTGATTTAAAAGAGTGTCCATGGAGTTTCTTACCCGTTCTTCTCCATAGAGATCTACGTTTTGGAATGAGCAACTAGCTTCAACTTTCTGATTGACTGACCAACTATTTAATTTTGACAATTCAAAAGTGCCTGTACATGGTTTAATTGAAATAAATGCTTTGAGTTTGAAATTTGTTTTTGGGTTTGTCCATTGGCAATTTTCGGCAGCACTCCGGAGTTTGGCATTTGTTTTCGGTTGCTGGCAAAAGGGGTTGTACCTTTCATACTAAATTTTTTTCCTCTATGGTTGTACCAGACGAGCGAATGTTCATACTATCAAATTCTGTTTGTGTCAAACAGCAGTCTTTTTTTGTTCTATCTGCACAAAATTATGAAGAAAATCGGAAAAGGATTTACTCTTGCTCTATGTCCGGCTGGTTCTAAATCGACCTTTACATGGAACATAAACCCTTTAGTTTCTAAACGTACACTTCCCAAAATGGTAATTACTTGGATGAGGTCTAAGAGGACAGTTCGGATGAAATAAAGCCATTAAAAATAAACTAACATTAAATAAATAAAACTAAGCTGCCTGAGACAGCTCCAGAGAGACGAACAATATGCGTCTAACTGTAATCCCTGGACTCTAAAAGCTTTCTATTTTAATCTATTTTCAAATCTCGTATCCATTAATATGATTGGTTATTTTGTTCAACCAATCACAGCAACAGATTTAGTTAACTACAGTCAGGGAATTAGATCCGTGAGCAAATTGCTTATCAACTTTAACTGTCCGTTTATTCAAATCGCAATCGCTATTCTTTATCAGTCGTACGGTGAATTTATGTAGTTAGAATGTGAAACTGCTAATCAATACATTCCCTGGTCGCGTACGTCATGAGTTCCAAGGACTTCTTAATGCTACTGTTATGTGTAATCAAAATCCTCTACGCAATAATAGTTTCTATGAATAAATATTCTGTGCAATTAAGTTTCATGCATGTCGTATTACACCGAAGTTTCGAGAACACTGCAACGTTCCGAGACGGTAATAATTTAGGAAACAATCCGACAAACAAGTTGCAAATACAGGGTGGCAGGGACATCGACGCGCAACCGCTTACCATGGATTCAGTACATGATTCTGGACCCCCCTGCGTTGAAATTTTTCGTCGGCATTTTCTTAATTTTTACGTTTTTTTCTGAAATTTTTTTTATTGTAAACCGTATAAAATCATTATTTCTATCTAACCCAATGAGATTTTTAATTAAAAAATAGTAAATTCACTTATTTCACTTAAAACAGCAATGTAAATAAAACTCGAAAGGGCTACCTGATCTGCTGTTTGCAAAAGTTCATTTGCGAGGTCAACGCGGCGGCGGCGAGCGGTCTCGTAAGAAGCTATGCGACGTATCCCAATGAATCTAACAGACGCGTCACATGAGGCATTTTAATCATCTACATAAATGAATGACCCATTTACTACTTTTATTTTAGATTCATTATGGGGATAATTATTTTTCTAAAGCTTCATCGATTTAAGTAAAGAAGTTTAAAAAAAAAACGTGTAGAAGTGTATTGATAGTCACGAACCTTTTTTTTTTTTTTGTTATCAACTTTAATTTTAGTTTTGAATGCAATTCTACAATGTAATTTACTGTTTCATTAAAAAATAATACATCCATTTTCGCAATTAATTTCGTGAGTAGGTACCTAGGTACAACTAAATGTGTTTGTACACTCTATCATTTTGTTGATCTGTGTTCAGTGTAGGCACTGTATTCACAGAATAAATGCAAGTACTAACTGTCGGCAGCAAGTGCGGCAAATTGAAAGAAAGATCAGCTAAGTACATTTCTTTTGATTTCGCCGATTTTATCGGATTTTTGCCAGTTCCTAGATTTCGTTGATCGCAAACGGGCGTGCTGTTTGTCGCGAATTTGTGATCTTAGCGTAGTTTTTAAAATCAAAAGTAATTTTCTTTCTCTGTGCGTGTGTGTCGTGTGTGTTTGAGAGTGACGTTCAAAATGCCTTCCAGACCTTCTTCAGGCACCAAACTCGATGGTCGGTAAATGTGTGAGCCGGTATTTATAAAGACCGCGTGATTGGACCCATTTTTCTCCCTGAACGACTAAACGGGCCACGATATCACGAGTTCCTAAAAACAACTCTCAAGGAAATAATCGAGGAGGTGCCTGTGCTCCAGTTCCGCGAGACATGGTTCCAACACGACGGCGCGGCGCTCCCCCACACGTGACCCTTCCTGTCCGAAGCTGCCTCACCGTATCTTTTAGAGACCGGTGCATTGGAAGATTCGGTCCACAACCATGGCCAGCTCGCTCACCGGACTTGACTCCATTAGATTTTTTTCATTGGGGTTACGTCAAGGATAAGGTGTTTATGACCGAGTGCGATACCGCAGCAGAAATGAGATCGCATTGTGAATGTGTTTGCGACGCTGCGTGAAGAATGTGTCCAGGATCCCACTTTTTTGCCCCGTGTCCACGCTGAAACTCTGCGCCGCGCTCAGATCTGCGAGCGGGTTGGTGGCGGCCACTTCGAACCCTACCTACCCCCTATCTGATTAGGAATGAGCGAGATTAAGGTAAGTTCATCAATTGAACATTACTGGATCGCATCGCATTATCAATCCTCATCGGTATCGCTATTTTATGGGAATAAGCTTATTGTTATCGGTTATCAAGACTAATTAAACATGATTTTATGTGGTAGGTACTATCAATGTTGTCGTTAGGCGATATTTCGTAGGTACGTTCACGTTCGTCCGGTCGCGGCGGGCGGCGGTGGCGGCGCGGCGGCTGCGGGGCGGGCGGCCGCGCCACAGATTTGTATGTGTGTGTAGGTTAGGCAGCGCGCGCGCGCTAGCCATCCGCGGAGCGTTTTAATCGCGTTGTTTGCAAAACATTGCGCGCTCATAAATGTAATTTTTTTTAACCGGTCATTTCCGAGATGAATGACTTTCGTAATTTAATTTATGGCATCAGGTGTAACCTTTTGACAACGTTTGCGCGTCGATGTCCCTGCCACCCTGTATAATCACGTAAAGGTAATTAATCACAGAATAGTAGTAGTACAGAAGATCGGTTCCATGCGACGAGTGAGAACGCACGCACACATAGACACGCTTCACGTACAGCGAGTGCAAGCGCACTTGTGACTGGCATTTGTTTGAGATCACCGTACGTATGCATCTATTAGTGCGTGCACCAGTTTTCACTCGTTGTATGGAGCCGATCTTCTGTAGTATTCTGCGATAAATATAGTATTCAATTTATTGGTGAATACTGTGAATAGCTTTGGATGGGTGGCAAACCAAGAGAACCGTGATGTTTAGTGGTGACTGTCCGCTTTGGAACTTTGCAATATCAGAGGCATTACAGATGCGCTATCCCAGACACAGAGCTGAAATGTCTCATATGCCTGTTATAACCCCAGGACGAGCTTCTTCACTGAGAGCTCACAAGTAGGTACCGTGGAAGAGTTATCATAATCAGTGGTAGGCTACTGCTTTGTCATCGAAATCTGCTCGGTATTCGTCTTCTTTCATATCTGTATGAACATAACAAGGTATGGTTCATACCTTAGTATTTACTCCGTGGTATGAACCATACCTTGTTATCGTATTACGTGTTAACAGTGCACATACCGTATGCCGTTATAAGAATATAGGTAGGGCAAGTAAAAAAAGTAGCGATAAACATTTTTCAAAAAACCACTATTCTGCAATTTTCTACACACTTTTCTTAATAAAATAGTGCTGACAACCGCAATAAAGTAAGTCTCAGTTACAAGTATTCTAGTGCATACGAGTACGAAACACTTGTGTAGTATAAGTTTCTCACTTTGCACGTTTTCATACTGTTCTTCATTATGTCCTCATGATTTATCCATTATAAACGTCTTGACACTGGGCAACTTTTTGGCGTAATATAGTTGCGGAGAAGTCGCTCTGTTACTTTTTATAGTCATCCTTACTAGAGATATCCCACTATAAGAAGCAAATGTCAAAATCAAAGCTTCATCCTTGAGGAAAGACTGCAGGAATTTAATTGAAGGATTTTTTTTATTTTGTCATTTGCTTATTATCTGTGAGATCTTTGTTACTCAATCAAGCATAAACAGATCCTGGGCAACACGGACAACACATTACCTATTATATGTATATACATATTTTTTACTAAATTCTTACCCTAGGATGTAAGTAAACCCGCGGGCAACGGCTGGGAACTTTATTAATATTATTTTGAAAAGAAAATAATTCTAGTCAGGTTCACACATAGCTTAACCTAAATATTCAAAGTTTCGATGCACCACATAATAATATGCCGCTTATAACATGTTGAAGTTTAGCATAATATTGTCAACTAGCTCAAACAACCAACTTTCCTGACCAGCTTAATTATAACCGCACTAGTCGAGTAGCTCTTCTCAAAATAAGAAGAATAAATTTGACAGCTATAAACTGAGGTTCTTCTATACTAATACCCTAGTGCCAGAATTAGCTTCAAATACGAACAAAGTCACGATATGTGGCACTAGTATTTGAGCATGTTGTGTGCAACGTTTATTTTACACTGCCATCCCACTTTACAAAGTTTAAAACAAGTATTCAATTGTTTGAAGCTATCTTTAGCGTCGGCAGTCAACATTTATTATGCGCATTGCCAATGTGTGGAGCTCTGTACCAACGTCTGTGTTCCTTACCACCATCAGTCTTCAAATTAAGAGTGAACAGGCATCTTCTGGGTACGCTTGTTCTATCGTAGACCTCATCTAACGCTTACCATTGGGCGAGACTGAGGTCGAGAGCATGCGCATTTTTAAATAAATGTAACGTTATACATAAAGACAAACGGTCAATCTTTAATAAACATACCAAACAACCTATCACACAAAAAAGGAAAAGCTTACAGTGCATCAAAACTAATATATTCACCCACATCGCTCATACCTTCTGTCTCTTTCTACTTTAATGTGCCAGTAAAAGACAACAATATTTTCAAATAGAATTGGTGCGGTATACGATCAATTTTGCGTGTTCTGTTTATTTTATAACCACGACTGCACCGCGGTACAATGCTGGTTTATGGGCGACACTAGGGATTGTTTGAATGTGGGTAGTAGAGATTTTATCGTGTTGTTGAATTGCACCAGCACAAAATACTCGTAGATACTAGGAACAGAAGGCCGACTCCATACAACTAGCGGAAACACACGCTCGCACACATAGACGCGTACGCACGTATGACAATGTCAAACGAAATCGCGAGTGTGTTTGCACTCGCTGTACAGGCAATATCATAACAATTATTACACATTGGTATAATACTATTATGGAACACAAATTGTAGACAATCTAATGTATACAAATAGACAATATATGTATAGTATACATATTTTTAAGGCTGACAGTACGTAGATGCGAGTCTATGTGTACGTGTGTTGTCCCTCTTTGTTTGTACCGGCCTTCTGTAGAGTAGGTACCTATCTATTCCGTGGTTGAGATATTATCGCTTTATTCGCTCCAGAGTGTCTGTTTCGGTGCACGAGTAGTTGTAGTTTTAGACGATATTGCGATGAGTGTTTATGTTTACTGTCCGGCTGTGTAGTCGAATTATGTTATTTGACGAATTATTGCCTGGTTGGCTTGCTGGAAGATCAAATAACAAACAACTGCTAAGATGAGAGTACATTATTTTCCCTTAAAGGGTATCCTCTCATGGCGCCTCCACCAGATCTTCATACGCCAACATGGCAATAGATAATGCTTCCGTTCAAAGTCCACTTTTGTACCTTTTACGTTGGATTAAAAATAAATAAGGTAACCCAAGAAATTCCGTGTATTTATCCTAAGAATCTTCTGTCAAGTTTTGGTTGGGCAAAAATGATATCATGTTACGTTCTCGTTGTGTTAACAACGTTTACCATTGACCCTGAAGGAGTTAAATAATTTAATAGCTACTTTATATCTTACTGTCCACTGTGCACCAAACAAAGTAACTTTATGTTACTGCCACAAACTGTGGTCACGTCTACTGACATCACGAGTTGGCCGCAACAAAATGTCGCCACATGCACGGCAAACTTCATAAAAATAATGTTAGTGTAAAATGAACAGCGCACGCCGCGCGCCGCTTGAAAGTGGCATGCCTTTGGGAAATATATGTTGCGACTGTGAGAAGACTGTCGCATGAACTAATCAGAAGTATGCTTAAGTGAAGTTAGGTACAGTTACTTTTCTGGAGAATGTTGTGGCTTGTTCGTATGTGTAGGTGTGTGTATTAAAAAGTAGCCTCACCCAGTCGCCTCACCCAACTAGCTAAATAATATAATGTGAAAATCAGACTAGCTGCGCCCCGCGGTTTCACCCGCATAAGTTTCGATCCCGTGGGAATATCGGGATAAAAACTATCCTATGTCCTTTTCCGAGACTCAAACTATCTCTATACCAAATTTAATTTAAATCGGTTCAGCGGTTTTAGCGTGAAGATTTAACAGACAGACACACTTTCGCATTTATAATATTAGTATGGATTAAGTAAGACATAATATATGTATGTAGTAGAATTAAATACCCTATTGTTGAAGCTGGACCAGAACCTACTCAACCGAAGGCAACGAAATGTACGTGAGCTTACCGCCCCGGGTTGCATGGATTTGTTCGTTGAAATGTCACAAATGTGTACGCAGCTTTCCGTCTTTAAGATAACAAGATAAAAAATTCAAGTGAATTTTATCTTTCGGTAACGTGTAACATTAACGGGACATAAAAAGCTTTTCGTTTATTTGTACGAGCGGTATGGGGTTCGATTCCCGGAGCTATAAAATCGGCAATCAAAGTCGCTTTCAACACCTGTGCCTGCGTTTATGTTAACTCGTTATATCGCTTTTTATTATTATGTTGTCGGTTAAGGCTTTGCAAATATAGATTATCTTAGATTATTGGTTTATATTTTTCTGGTCACGAAAAGAAGCCATGTTACTTTTAGGCACATTGTCGACGGCATCATAGCTTACCATCAGGTAAGATTATGGTCAAACGGGAGCCCTATCAATAAAAAGTATTTAAAATAAGATAAGGCCGGCTTGCAACCACATTATCAATAAATACGTACATTTAGTGTCAAACGTATGTCGAGAGGTGTCGTGGGACACCCGCGCCCGGTTTGAATGAAGTTCTTTTCGCTCTTTTTACGAGACCTTTGCTACGTAAGTATTAAAAGTCTCGGTCAAACGTTACACTTTTTTCTTCCAAAAATCATTCTGTCCCTGTCACCTTCAATCAACTGTCACCTTCAATCAGTAGACAGATTGAACGATATTTTAAATTCGTTAAGCGATAAACGTAGTACCTACATATTTAGTGATTTATGGTAAAAGTGGGGTTTATTATGGAATCGTAAACCTCCAATATGGTACTTAAAGTTTACACACATACCCTTTGAAACCCCAGATAATAATATGTTTCGAATGCCAATACACAAGTTTATCGCTACAGATTACAGTTCACAAACTGTTTGGTCCTAACTGTTTATTTTCGTACAACAGCAGCAAGTTTATGTTGCTGGTGGTTGTATTGGCGTAACAATAGGAAGCCTGTTAGGAGCAACTGTTTGTTCCCCTAAAAGTTACGTGGAGTGTCGTGAAATGGTACTTAGGAGTAATAGAAGGTGTTTGTTTATACATGCTTTATATTTTGATGTGATCGCAAATGACTTCTGGTAAAAAATTTGTTTGTTTTTAAGTAGAACAAAATAACTGTCAAATAGAATAATTAAAATTAATCGAGAGTCATTAAATTATTGTTTCGTTTAATTGAAACAAAATAATGAAAATATATGTTGTAAAATATACTCCTACCGCAAGGACTGGCCGGCAGTTTTATTTCAAAACAGAACAGTGGTACTGGCTGCGAAAACATATTCTTACTAAGTAGGTCAAATCTCCAGATTTTCAAAGTAAGATCCTTGGGTTGTATTCCAACTTCTCTGGATTTCAGTTAGAAATCCTTGGTAAAGTGTAAGATGAGAATTGCGGATTTAACTCCGGGAATTGGAAACTTAAGTCCGGACACGCCTTTATCCGGAATATCGATGCCTTAAATCGGAATTTACGGACTTAGCTCCGAGAATCTTAATTCTGAACACCTGATAAGTTTGATTTTCCTACCTTTTATACAGTTCGTACTTTCAAAAATGATATTTTCTGAGTGTTTTTAGTCGGAAGTTATCTATTCTATAGTAGTTACTACTAAATTGACATGTTGACACTTTGCGTTTTAGAAGACAGAAATTCGCTTAAAATATAAATTTTTGTCGCATTCATCGCTTTTGAATCTGAGGCCGTCTGGAATATAAAAACGGTGAATTTTGAAGGCGAGTATAATTATTATTGACAACCTTTGAAAAACAAAGCCGGCCAAGTGCATGTCGGACCACGCACAATGAAGGGTTCCGTAGCTTGGACGAATTTATCCCAAAAACAAACCGAACATTGTAGTTAAATATATCGATGTACGTCACGGTCAATTCTCTAACAGCAAATGGAAGTTTACAATCACAAAAAAGTGTAATATAAAACTCAAATTAACGATTTTAGAACTTTTTTTCCTTTAGTTGTGCTGTGAGACCTTACTTCATCCCAAATTTTATGATCCTAGGTCAACAGGAAGTACCAAGCCTACTTATAGGTTTTGATTTATTTGCGAGTATCAAAATATGTCGCATATATTATAGCCGTATTCTTTTATTGCATTGTCTTAGAAGCTTGATGTATGTAGAGCTCCAAGAGACCGTAGAAATACGTATTTGATATTAATTTCAACTTGATACCGACATGCGTTTGTGAGAAAAAGGGTCTTGACAGATTGACAGACACACGGACAACGAAGTGATCCTATAAGGGATCCGTTTTTTTCCTTTTGAGGTACAGAACCCTAAAAAGAAAATACGGTAAAACATGACGAAAGAAAAAACACAAAAAAGAGCATGCTGGGGGAAAATATGCGTCACATCCACGCATAACGGAAGATTGGAGAAAGGAAGGAAGGATTTCTGGCATCAATGGAAAATGTGTTGTGTATGTCCATAAACGGCTGTGACTTCTTACGATCAGGTAGGCCGTCGTCGTCGTCGGCTAGTTAAGTTTGTCATCCAATTAAATAAAAGAAACCAGTGCATATTGAAAAATCGACCCATATTCTCGTTTTAAAATCACTTGAAAGCACTGACCTATAAAATTCTGAAACAGATGAGTGTTTTATAGCAGCGACAAAGAAGCATTCATATCTGTCCCGAGTACTGGATATAGCTCCAGAAACAATAGGACGGAAATAAAGAAATGAATGTTATTAATATTCATATGAATTTTACATTCGACAGTTATAGACAAAAAGATCCACTCCGAACGAGTCAAAAAAACTTATAAAGATGTACTGGTGGCCTATGGCAATGAGGCGGGGTCGCAGCAGACCACGTAGAAAATGGCGGGACGAGCTGGATAGGTTCTGTCAAAACTGGAAGGAGGACGCGCGCTCGCGAAAGATGGTAGCAGTGGAGAGAGGCATACCTATGCCCAGGAGTGACCTAGGCTAGTAAAACAAAATTGCAGATTCTTTAACCTGACATGGTTATAAGTATAACCTCGCGATTCCGTTACAAGTAGATGGCATAATAAACGAGACAAACATTGATTTGCATTAAGAATAGAAGAAAAAAGGTAGGGGTCAGATTATCTGACAGCACTGACCTTTATTTTACAAGGCGTACTTGTTTAATAGAGGTCACTGGCTGACAGGCTCAGTGACAAGAATAAAAAAAAATTAACTGTGGTTTAATTTACTTGTCCCGGTACTGAGAGTTCGTAAAGCTCTCATCAGTACATTACGTTACCGCTGTATCTTAGCATTTTAAAGTGTCGGAAAGCAAATAAATTATAACATTACAATCATAGGAGACTGACTGATTTGCAGTTTTAAACATTTTGTTATGTAAATTGTGAAGGCTGTTTAAATGGGTCCGGTCTACGAGATAAAACTACCCTAGAAATACATTCTATCAATATTGTGCTATGATTTATTTCTTGCCTTTAATTTAGCCTGTTTACATTTTTTAGTTCAAGTGATAAAACTTGTGCTCCTTCTGTCCCTACCTTTACTATGACTACAGGCTCCAGTACAAAAGGATAGTAGATTTGGCTCCAAAACGAACGATATTGTGAAGCTCCAATAGAGTGCATTGAGTGAACCTGCTTATCATTCAGTGCGCTGAATGATAAGGTTCACTCATTGCATTCGACCTGCAGGTCGAGGAGTAAATGCAAGGTGTTTAGAAATTTTTCGATTTTTCTTGCGCGCGTGGAAGAACGCCATACTGATTCAGCAGTCAGCTGATAGTTCTTCAACAGTTTAAAGGCAATCGTTTAGCCTATCAAACTTCTTTATCGGCCAATACCGAATCGTTATAATGTGCGCACTTACATACATCTTTATACTGATTAAGAAACCGACCAAACTATAGGCCGATAGAAAGTAGTCTGCGAGGGCACTTGAGGCTTAGCAACATATCTATGACTTACTTACATCAATCATAAAAACCAAAAGCAAATATGGCGCCCGCCACCACCTACGTCAATCTTCAAACAATGTACTAAGTGAGATTTCCAAGTCCATTTTCTTGCGATTGTTACCGCTTCATTACATAACTCACATTGACAAGATAATAATAACTATTTTGTGGCCTCAATAGTCATTGTCGGACCGGGCCATAACTTGCTTGGACTGATAATGTCACAACAAAGGGATACTTGATGGTATGTATCAACGGTGAACAGAAAGAAGAAAATAATCATCAGAAAACATTTTATGTGCAATTTTTTTAAACCAACTATTTACGATCATTTATCGTCTTTTCTTTATGTCTATACTTAGGGGAGACCGGGTACAAAACTAACACTTTGTACTTTGACACTGATTTCTAGCTAGTTATCATATTTTTGATGAAATGAATATAGCCACCTGTAAATTTCGACTATGCTCTACAAATTTGTATTTAAATTTTACCTCATTATTCGCTATTTATTGTGAATAACAGAGATTTAAAAAAAAAAGACGATTGTTACTTTCGACCCTGAGGCCAGGGCGAAAGTAACACGGTGTGGGTCGAAAGTAACACGATAAAGGTGTATGTAATAAATAGGAAATGCAATATCAAATCAACTAATTATTTATTAGTAAAATGTGTTTTAAGAACATAAATGTTTACTTGTACTTTTAACATAATTTAATAATACTTCTTTCATGCATAAACAGTATAAACAATTAAAACAAAACTAAACACAACTGTTATTGACAAAAGTTGATTTCATTAATAATAATGAAATCAACTTTTATGAGATTCTGTTCCCTAGTCTACTCAGACTCGCAATTATGGCACACCTAATGTGCGTCATCATTGATGCATGCAACATGTGACCAATTTTTGCATTCGATACATTGTATCCACGGCTCGTTTCGCCGGCTATTGCCAAAAGGCTCTAAACACACAAGACAAAAGCAATCTTCTTCGTCAGATGAATGGTTATGTTCTATGTTTTATTTTTCTTTACTTGCTCTCTTTGTTCTTTTTCCTTTTCCCTTCCCTTTTGCGGATGTATCAGCATCAGGTTGTAAAATTGTTTTCTTGGCTTTCATTCTTTTTTTGGATTCTTCTTCAATCGCATTTTTTTCGGGCGTGTCAGTCAAAATCGCAGTCTTACGTTTCTTACGCCCCTTATTTGTTGTAGTATTTGTAGACCTGCTTTTGGAATAGGTCTAATATCTCGGGGTGAGACTGAGAAAGGAATTGGCGGAGAAGAACCCACTTGTAGTCCGCTAGGTCCTGCTACTGGGGAGTTAAGATCGTCAATTGGCATATTCGGTTCAACTTGGAGGGCTGAGGGTACGTCGGATCTGGTCGACAGATCATTAGGTGGAATTTCTTCATTGACTTCCAATGGACGGTCTGTTACAGACGATGGCGCAAAGTCAGCATCAGTAAATATATTTCAGTGGTCTGGTATATAAGTGAGTGGTCCCTCTTGCCGTCTTTCTTACTCGCTGTCGCGGCATTCTGTTGGTAAAAATTAACGAATAATTAACATAAAACGAAAGTGAATCATACTCATTACATTACGGGGACAAAAGTAACATGTTACTTTTGTACTCGTAGTGCTATGTTACTTTTGTACCCAACCACGTTTTTGTTAATTTATGAATGCCTACATAAAAATGGCACTTTCAATTAAAAAATCAATGAGATCACTGTATAAATAATCCAATCAAGAATTACTTTGTAAATAGTCACATTGATATCATAATTTTAATACTACTTAACCAATAAATGAATAAATATCAAAAAACTTACTTTTGGTTCGTAAAATCACTTAACATCCTCTAGCACAACCTCACGGCGCAGAGCGTGCGTGGCGACTAAATACATGCGGGGGAACGTTGCCGGCTATCTCCTGGTGGTAGCGGGGACTCGTTTCGACTATTTGATAAACCTACAGAGCGTTTGTTACTTTCGACCCGCCGTTACGTTTGTACC
This sequence comes from Gortyna flavago, assembly GCA_963669345.1. Taxonomy (NCBI): domain Eukaryota; kingdom Metazoa; phylum Arthropoda; class Insecta; order Lepidoptera; family Noctuidae; genus Gortyna; species Gortyna flavago. Next base: position 657,341 of record OY770147.1, on the reverse strand, counting down.
CGGTCGGACTTATAATAAATCTGTAGAAGTGAAAATTCTGTACATTGAAAATATCAAAAAAATAAATGGCAGGGTGTTACTAGACCGACACCGAACCAAAAATGTGATTAAAAAAATTTTTGTCTGTCTGTCTGTTTGTTCAGGCATCACGCAAAAAGTACCGGTCCGATTACGATGAAACTTGGTATAATTATTCTTTAATATCCTGGGCACCACACTGGGTACTTTATATCCCGGAAAAGTATATACAATAAAAAACAAACTTAATTTTGCGATTCGATCCCTAGACCCGATTACTGTACCAACCGCAAATAATAAGTTTGTCGTAGGTTACGTCACCCGCACTGTAAATGTAGTGCTGAAGGTTGAATTTGGCTTGCACCGTTCGTACGATCGGAGTCTGAGCGCGCGCATCATACATTTTTTTAACTTTGATTTGAACGGACGTGGCGAGTGGCGAGCGTTCGTTCTTATTAGCATTCTATAAATTGTATGTTTTAACTGCTACTTGCAATTCTAAACCTTGCTTTTCAGTGCGACCTTTTTATTCCTTTTAGTTTTTACTAGTACAGTTTAACGTAGAGTTATTTAGGTTTATTTTTATAAGTTGTAGCCCGTAGGTATAGATTTTAATTTTAAAGTATGGGTAGTATATTTGATAGTGTACGTAGTGACCGTAGGTTATTTTATAAAACTGTTAGGTAGGATTAGTCATTCGTATAGATATTAGTTTTTAGGGATTTTGCTTATTTATTGAGGTTAGATTAGTTATCATTAGAAATAGGTTTATTTAGGTAGGTAGGTAGGTATTTTATTTTCTGTTATAGAGGTTTTTTTTTAATTAGGTAGGTGCTTAGATTTACTTTTATAATCTAATATAAAATTCAAACTCCTGTGATCCTGTCTGACTGATTAATATCAATGCACAGCCTAAACCGCTAGTCATAGAGACATTAAATTTGGAGAGTGTGTTCTTTGTGAATTGTATATAGGTATCGACTAAGAGAAAGGGTTTTTCGAAATTCCACTCCTAAGAGGGTGAATAGGGGAAGGGTGAAATTTCACGCTGACGAAGTCGCGGGCAGAAGCTAGTCTTAAATAAAACATTTCAATCAACAAAGGAGTCTTAGATCAAAACATTGTCCAAACAATCCAGTACTGAGACGTTTCAGTCCCCCAATTGTTCTAATGATACGTTTGGCCTTTGAACTGTCATCTTCTCTTTGAAGATAAATGCGATGATAATCAGATAATGAAGGACTAATGGAGTGAAGTTTAGATGAGGCATTTACTTACGGGCCTGCGGACGGCGAGTAATGGGTAGCTCGCCGTCCGAACAGGACCAGGCCCGTGCTGGACGGCGCGTATGTGTTCCACGCGCGCCTCAAAGAGATGTCAGCATTAATGGAGGGGCCCGTCAGGGCCGAAGCCTGCCGGGGCAGCGGGATTGTCCGAAAGGGTTACCGCTACCCCGGAACATAAAGGGCTAAGGAAGGAACACGGATGGGTTTTAGTCAGTAAGAGTCTGACACTCCCTTCTGCTCCACCCAGAGCGGGAGGGGTCATTTGACGATTTCCCATCCTTAAAAAAAAAAGGCATTTACTTAGGTCGATAGCTTTTGTTTTGTCTGGGATGATCAATAGTAGTGGCAAAAACAAAGAATATTTTTGTTGTTAGGTTTATGAGACGCAAAAACTAATGGATTTTCTAATTACAAGCCGTGTCTGTGGGATTTCCCATCGGCAAAAATGTCGAAGTTCTACACAAACTTTCATCCTCTATTTACCCCTCTAGGGGATCAATTACCACAAATCCTTCCTTAGTGCTCACCTTTGTTTTAGACTGTGAGTTATCTGTCAGTAAATGAATGAATTTAAATATTTTATGAACTAGACGAAGTAATTCCTGTCGAATTCTTTATCCATTTTCCTTTAGTTTCATCTACCCAAGAGGCAGAAGCATTAAATTTGCTGCAACAATAAGTACATAATAATATGAAAATTCTAAGGAAAAGCGTATTAGGTACTAAGGAGTCTATGACAAGATAATCATTGATTGTTCATAGAAACAACAACAACAACAACAAACAATCAATGATTATCTTGTCACACAACACACACAGCATATAGTGTTCCTACTGAAGGAACACATCTAGGTCCCCTCTCTGTGAAAGGGAGTTGTACAAAATGCGCTTTATGTTATAAAAGGTTTACATGATGGTTTTATAATAAAGAGTATTTTATTCTATTTAACTAGATTTCGGTCAATCGATGATAAAAACGGTTCAAATTGATTCTGTGTGGTGCCAGGCAGCCTGATAACGTTCGCGCGCACCTCTATGTTGAGGTTGGTCCACCTTATAAGGAAGTAAGTACCTACTTCCATATACGCGTTTTAAACACGGACATAAATATCTGGGACATTATTTATGTCTGTATGGGTAACAAAGTACGTCACGTACGGTCCCCTTAAAGGGTTAGGTAGTCAAAGGTAAGTACCTATTCGCTGGTAGAATTATAACTAAGAACCCTGCAATGACTGGACTCTGAAATAACAATGCTTATTAAAAAAAAATTGAGAAAATTTAATATTAAAGGTGATGTAAATCCTGACATGAGGCTCGCACAAAACGAGGACAACTTATATAACAGGTGATTTTTTTTATTCATATGGGACGCGTATTGTATAGTCAGCAAAAGAGATAATCGTCGGATATAGTTGAAAGTTTACTAAGAAACCGATGGATGTTGCCAATTGAAATTTTATTTAATAAAAATGAGCTGTTTGCTTTCTATTCATAAAATTTAATTTTATTCATCAAAACTACTAAACTTCAAGTATATCCAACGATCTTGCATACTTATCTCTTTTGTTGACTGTACATACATTTTTATCTGGTTTATCCAGCTCATCATCATCATCAGCAGAATATTCACTTGAAATTGAACCCGATAAAACATAAAATAAATGACATTATCGGCCTGTATTCTAAACAGTGGCCTCAAGTGTCATTTGTTTTACACGTTGCTAGGCCACGGCCTGGTGCCGCCATTTTAAATTAAATTATTGCCCTAATGATCGTTTAAAGCCACATTTTCATATTCAAATTAGGCAGCTACATATTTTGGGGGCGGAATGTGACATATTATATTGGCTTTGAAAGCGGTATATTGTTATGAAAAATATGAATATGGGAGAAAAAATATGAATATGGGAGAAAAAATATGAATATGGGAGAAAAAACAGTGGGAGGTGAAGCGTTCCCTTGGGTACGCTTCACTTTCAACTTTATGTCATTTGTGCAACTGACAGTTGACATTAGTGACAGCTACCGGACTACGTGTGCGTATGAGGCAGTTTATATCTTGTATATAGATAAATAACACCAACAAAAAGTGAGAGAAAAAAATATAAGACAATGTACCTACAGCTTCCTGAAATGGTTTTCCTTGTAACGTCATTACGAGGTAAATCGCTCAATCTCGCACTTTGAAAACTACGCTACGGGGGTTACTATAGGTACTTTGGTCACATTACAATTATTTATGTAAAAGTATTACGAATTTTAATTAAAGATTTATGAAATAAATTTTAATATAACGAAAACCATACCTATCAAAGAAATCAAACTGCCAAGTAATCAATTTCATATTGATGAAAAATATTTTCAATTGCTTTCGAAACTTGTGAAAGACAGGAAACACAAAATCCGTGGCGCTATCGAACGGCGTGTTATCTATCGGAACTGAAAGTAAACGTAGTAAATCTTGCTAGGATCGTAAACTCCTACGACACACAATAGATAGGGAAGGTCGTCTCTACAACGAGCGAACTCACACACACATAGACATGCTTCTCGTACGCAACTAGCATTCGACCGAGTTTGCCGCACCTACTTAGTTATAACATAACATAATTATCATCTCGCCTTGTTTCCCGAAGGTTTCGGCAGAGATCTACCTATACCAGGGCCGGCCTTAGCCATTTAGGCGCCCGGGCGAGTCATGCCTTTGGCTCCCTTTTAAGTAAGAATACTTATTTAATTACAATAAAAAAAACTTATTTTGAATTTGTATTAACATAAATAAATAATTAATTCGTAGGTAAGATAATTATGGATAACGTACAGATTTTCTAAAAAGGTTTTTTGATTTGCTTTTGAACTTACGAGTACCTATGTAAAATGCACTGAAAGAGAAGTATGTATAATGCAGGGGACAATACGAGTTGCAATTTCTCGCCTGTTGCCTCTATCTCGTTCTACATTATTTAGTGAGAGATACGACAAGCGACAAAATGACAGCATGTGTTTGTTAGACATAGAATAGTCATTCTCACTCCTTCGAGATAAGTCCTTAGAGGTTAATACGCTGAGTCTAGTTTTCCTTTAGATAGATAAAAATAGGTATGTAAATTAATGGCGCGCACGGCGCCCTGTAGTACCTGGCGCCTCGGGCAGCCGCCCCGGTCGCCCCCCCCTAAAGCCGGCACTGACCTATACTACACCCACATTTCATAAATTTTATGTTTAAGTCCCATGTAATAGGGGGCGAGCCTATTGCCAACAGCCGTGCACACATCCAGACTCTGGGCTGCCACTGAGAAATTCCTACGTATAGTCTGTTCTAAAAGTAAGTATCTGATGAAAAATATAAAACGTTTATTTTCTCTACACAAGTTTTCATTTGATTATGTGAATAATACCCGAAATTCTACTTTTAAATCACCTCAAAGATGTTTTTCATTTGACAATTGAGGGTTATTTTATATAATCTCAATTTTGTTCGATGATTATCAATCACAATAAAAAAAAAAAAAAACTAATAATTGTTGACAAAAGTGGTGACATATAAAGTGGAAACTTTCTAAATGCAGATGAATGTATTACTAATTCTATTTATTTAGTAATTGCGTAAGAATTTAACCTGAACAGGGTTTATTTACACTTTCATCTGTTTCTTTTGGAACAGACTTTTTTGTCATTTTTGTCTATGTGTGCCTGTGCTGTATGGAGCCGACCTTCTGTATTACTCTGTGCCTCTATGATATTGTTCCTATAAACCAACACTACAATAACTGTTCGTAGAATTTATTGGTGTCTTGCTCAAGGTTCTGTCTTTTCTTTTGTTATTCATTTTGATTAATGGTGTGACTGGTCGGTGAATAACAAGATAGAGAATACGTTATGAATCATACTTAGTGACTGCCTATGGCTTCACTCGCGTCAATTGTAAATTAATCTAGCACTAAAAGTAGTTTATTTGTCTCTTTCTCACACACACCTACGTGGCCATTATTACCCTACTAAGCCAAAAAGAAGGGCAGGTAATTTTTTGAGCAGTTTATGTATGTTTGTATTTATGTACGTACTAGCTTTTGCTCGCGGCTTCGCCCGTGTGGAGGTCGGTAATTATCCCACGGAAACGTATTGCGAGGATAATCACCTTTCAAACATTTTTTTTTAAATCGAAATCGTTTCAGCCGTTTGGGAGCGACGATGGCACAGGCAGACACACAGATACACAGACACACAGATACCACGTCAAACTTGTAACATCCCTCTGTTTTTGTCGGTGGTTAAAAAGAATCCTATGTGTTAATCCAGGTTGTAATAAATTATCTGTGTGCCAAATTTCATCCAAATCCTATTAAAAGCATGATACTAATGTGAAATACGAGTGAAAGCTAGCCTGGTACAGAATACTGCTCAAAAAGTCGGGTCATATTTCAATCATGATTCGAATGACACGTAGCGCCATCTGGCGTCCTAAAGAAATTGTGACCGGAAGTTATTGTTCTTTTCCTCGAGAACAGTATTTTTTTTCTGGTTTCCTATGTCTTATTCTAAACCCCTGACGTTTAAACAAATTTCATGATGATCGGTTCAGTGGATTAGGCGTGAAAAGGTAACAAACAAACAAACTTACTTTTGCATTTATAATATTATATATATAATATACTAGCTGCGCCCCGCGGTTTCACCCGCGTAAGTTTCGATTTAGGGGTATGAAAAATAGATGTTGGCCGATTCTCATAGATACCGGATAAGCACAAAAAATTTCATCAAAATCGGTCAAGCCGTTTCGGAGGAGTATGTCAACGAAAACTGTGACACGAGAATTTTATATATTAGACTAGCTGCGCCCCGCGGTTTCACCCGCGTAAGTTTCGATTTAGGGGTATGAAAAATAGATGTTGGCCGATTCTCATAGATACCGGATAAGCACAAAAAATTTCATCAAAATCGGTCAAGCCGTTTCGGAGGAGTATGGCAACGAAAACTGTGACACGAGAATTTTATATATTAGACTAGCTGCGCCCCGCGGTTTCACCCGCGTAAGTTTCGATTTAGGGGTATGAAAAATAGATGTTGGCCGATTCTCATAGATACCGGATAAGCACAAAAAATTTCATCAAAATCGGTCAAGCCGTTTCGGAGGAGTATGGCAACGAAAACTGTGACACGAGAATTTTATATATTAGACTAGCTGCGCCCCGCGGTTTCACCCGCGTAAGTTTCGATTTAGGGGTATGAAAAATAGATGTTGGCCGATTCTCATAGATACCGGATAAGCACAAAAAATTTCATCAAAATCGGTCAAGCCGTTTCGGAGGAGTATGGCAACGAAAACTGTGACACGAGAATTTTATATATTAGATATTAGATATAATATATATAGTTAGTAAGTTAGGATGAGCCGGAATCATACGTCATTATGTCATGTAACTGAGGCATAAATCGTATAGATTACGTGTGACTCCGGCTATACGAAAAACGATGTTGTTTTTAATTTTGTCTGTGATTTCTTGCTTACATCTATTTAGATGGAGTTTTTGTCGTAGTTGGGATTTCTTTTCTTTTAAAAATGTATAACATTTAAACGATTCTATTTTTAACGTCTATGTTTTTTTTGGGGTACCCAAAGAGTGCCAACGGAACCCTATTACTAAACCACCGCTGTCCATCCGTCCGTCCGTCTGTCTGTCAGCGGGTAGTGTCTCATGAACCGAAATAGGTAGACAGTCGAAATTTTCACAGAGTATGCCTTATAATACTGCTATAACAACAAATAATTAAGGTTATAAAAATTAAAGGTGGTCTCTATATCAGACACGTGTTTTTTGCCTTGTGGTACGGAACCCTTTGTGTGCGAGTCCGACTCGCACTTGGCCTGTTTTTTTTTTATAATATCAGTTTGGGGTATTGTATTTTAGGTAGTAAAGTTAGGTAGGTAGGTACCTTCCGTAAGAATCTGTAGTCTGTAGTAGGCTACCTATAGAAATCACTGGTCAAGTCTGGAAGTTCTGGTGGTCTATGGTATGGTTCTGTCGTTCTGTTCTATTCTATTTTATTACGATGTGTGGCATTGTGTCCAGTTTCGCAATAGGCTTGAATTTCACTACGTGGAACTAAACACCATCATCAGCAATGTTCCTTCAAAGTAAGTATAACCTAAGTCTACGCTTTTAAAATTTATTTCAATATCCAAAAATAATAAAAAAGCTATGCTATGGAAAATATTCTAGAAAACTTCTCGCTAAGTCTTCTCAGAAACAGCAACAGTTCTGTATTTTCTTCGAATACTACTCAGACAGTTATTTTAAAATTCGACGAAGTTGGAAAGTTCGCAGAACTCGCCCGTGTTGCTGTCCCTGGAGATTTCGCTATCAGAATAAGGTACTGAACAAGAAACAAAGGACCGTTTCTTGGAAAATTCATATTTTTACTTTGTTTATTTAAGTACCTACGATACGAAAAAAAAAATATCAAAAGGATATTCAGATTTTATAATCCGCATACATTGGGGTACAGTTAATGGACCCTAAACCCATTTAATGAATTCTTCTCACAAAACAAAACACAATTTGAACCCACTTTCAATCCGATTAAACCATGCGAAAAACCGTTTTTGAAGTTGATCTTGCATGATTTGGTTTTCACTCCACCCTGGAAAAGCATTTGCATTGATTCAGCTGCATCTATGTAGTGCCTAATCAGCATTTACCGGTGTCTACGAGGTATCTACGCGTTGTCTCACTGCATTTTTGCGGACCTCAAGCTAACTACGAGCTCTTAAGCCGACCGCGCCGTATTCCGATACTAAATCTGTACCCAATCTAAATGCGTATCGATCGCTTTGATTGGTGCCTGCAGCATTAGCCAATCCCGAGCCCGTAACAATTTTACTAAACGACTCGCTGCTTTCCGGATAAAAATAATGAGATTTTGCCTCTTTGGGGCTTGCGGTGATAAATAAGTTAAAATGATTATAAATGGGACTTTAAGTGAAATGTAGGACCGACTGTATTCTGGAAATGGCCGGGGATCGATAAAATGTAACAAACGGAGGGAACTTTCTGTTTACAATTAGATATATAAGTATCCACTGGTTGATACCCGTGATGTTGACGCTCAGAAGTAATTAATAAATTTAATATTTTTATAATTTCAATCGTTAGTGGTAAAGACTTTTCACTGTCTTTTAATTAATAACGTCATTGTTTTAGTTTTGGCTCTTGTGATACAGGACCTCCTAGTACATACTGATGTTCGCGTCTTGAAGTGAAAATAAATATTAATATAATAAAATTGTCAATTAGTTTTATACGGAAGACAGATTATTCGCGAAGGCTTTTTTAAAGCACGAACGGTTCTGCATTAAAGTGCCAATCCCACAGAAACTGCATTTTTCCGGTATATAAACTATCTCTATGCAAAAAATCACGTCGATTCGTCGCTGCACGAGAGATGAACAAACGAACAAACACTCTTTTGGATTTATAATAGCAAGTCTAGGATAGAATATCCACACTACGACTAGCCGAACTCACATGCTGCGTGTCCTAAGAGACTCGTGATTGTCTTCCAACGCCACCGAGTTAATTAAACTTGGGTCAACTTCCAACAGATGAATGTTATTTTGTTTGAACATTATATTAAAACGTGATCCTAGCATAGAATAGAACACACTGCAACGTAAATCTTTTGGCGCTCGAATGACGTACGCAGGGGGCGCTGTTGGTGAACATTTTTGCAATATTGTTTTGTGAAATGTATTGGAAAACATCATGGCGGCGTTAGTTCCAATTGTGGCCGCGCGAAAAGATCCTTGTACAACTGTTACAGAAGATTTTGGCTAAAAGAGAATATACTCGTAGAATAGTTATTTTTAAAGAGTATTGGCGATATTTGACAACCAGTCAGTACCATAGGGTATCGTGTTACACATTAACTGGGATGTGGAGGTCAGGTAGGCAGTCGCTCCATGTACAATACTGGTATTCAGCTGCCTCTGGTTAGACTGGAAGCCGGTCTTGGCAGATGAAGGCTGGTGGAGCTTGTAAGTTCTAGGGTAGTCAGCCACTTTGTTTGCAGCCTAATATTTGTTACCACGATAAGTTATATGTAGTAAGTCGGCCAAAAGTGAGTCAGATCCGCGCAACTAAGGTTTTTGTACGCACGGCGACATATCAAGCTATACATTTCCAGTATATAAGGTGACTTTTCATTGTTCGAAAAGCCTGTACAATGCGAGCTCAGCTAAAACCACCAATACTACTATAGGTTATTTCTTTATGTTATTTGAAATGATAGAAGTCTGTTTAACAAGTTTTCTATCAAACATTTTAATTGGCTATTAAGGTTAAAAAGATACAGCCCTGTTTCCGTCCGCCGCGCGCCGTTAGTACTCTTGGGTATGGAACCCTAAAGGCGACTGAGTGATTTTCTCGAAATTTTTTCGATTTCTTTACTTATGGAGGTACACCAACACCTACGTTTGTAGGTATATAATATATCTTAAGTACAGACACCAGCACATCAAGATACCCGAAACTAAAATTTTCCCAATCAACCTTGAACCTAATGCTTTAGCGATAAAGTTGAAAATCTATTAAATAAACTTGACAGATTGAAATAGCTTGATGTGCTGGCGTCTGTACAATGTAACTATAGCCTCGGACCAGTCGCCAATTACAGGAAGTTATTAATAAGTCACCCTTTGCGACGCCGACGACGAAGAAATCACTATTTCAGCTTAGAACTACTAAGTCAGAGTTACTATTTATAGACGTTGCATCGATATTTTCTCGTGAGAACGTACAAGTGCAGAACATAAACGCAGCTAACAAGGTAAGACAGCCAGTGACTTTAACCACCTGACTTATGACCTTCAGTATTGCAACAAGTGGTTATAAGTAGGGGCAAGCAAGGCATGCTTGATAATCAATAGAAGTTATTGCAATTTTAATTTGTATTTTTTTAATATTACTGTTTGAGATTAAGAATATCTAACAATTTCTCTAATAATAACGAGCATTAGTAAAAATCGGCCAACAAAGAAAGGTTCCGTAGATGGGATGAACCCAAGAACAAAGTTAACATTGCATAGTTGAAAAACATGTTCTCCCATACATTTCAATTGCAATTTTAAGTTTATACTCAATTAAACTCAATATTGAAAGATTTACCATGTTATTTTAAGGCCATATAAGTCGACAGGTACGGAACCATAAAAAGTATCTTTGATATGCCCAAAGGGCAGAAAGTCAGAAGGGCAGAGCGGGCTTGGGGCTTGGGGCAAAACCAGGCGATAATCAATATGCTGGATGGTACGTGGTCACCCTTTCACGGACGTCTGCAATAACAAATACATGTAGCTATTATAATAATATACCGTTAATTTCGGGATAGTGCAACGCTGCTTGTCTGCTATGTAGATGGATGTTCAGCAGTAAAGATCAGAAATGAAACAATACACCGGTTACACTTAGATATAATTATATTGCAGAACGATCTTGCACCCAAAAACACTATGAGTTAATAGATGGTGCAAATTATAACTGTATATAGGTAGGCTGCTTATATGTAGTATTTCCCCGACAAGCTCCATACAAAGAGCTACGAACATTTTTTTTTTCTTTAGCCTGTACTGTCCCACTGCTGGGCAAAGGCCTCCTCAATTTTCTTCCACATTTCTTTAAGCTGTGCTTTCTCCGTCCAGTCGGTCAGGACCGAGTCTAAATCGTCACGTCAGCGTTTCTTAGGCCTGCCTCGGTGACGACGCCCGTCTTCACGAACATTAATATTTTATAATTAATCGGTTCCTTTGTTTAAAACAGGTAATTTTATTCAGTTGTAGCATTTAGAAACGCTCATGAAATGTCCTCTGAAAAGTGTCAAAAACAAAGCATTTATTTCAATTGGACCATTTACAGGTAGGTAATTTGTAAAGTCAAGAGTTGTAAGGAATTGCTCTCTGAAGTTTAATCTGCTAAATTATGGAGCTGTGATATTATTGGCGAATTTATGGGAGCAATGTTTTACTAAATGACAATAAAATAATTGGTAAGTTATGAATCGTAGGCTTATCAAACTAAGGGACTTTAACGAGTTACTTATAATTTGGAAATATAATGAAAAGCTCTTCTTTCCCGCTTGAATTTACATTTGTGTATACCTCGTAATTTATTTACCGCCCGTTGTGTTACTTGCCCGTCACAAAACGACATGGTATGTTATTTGTTTATGTGATTAGATACTTTCAACCTTAGTAAAGAGTACTGGAAAAATTGACAAGAATTCCTAATAGAGATAGACTATACTTTAATTTTGGCGAGAAATCATATTCCTATCATCATTCTCCTGCTCTTATCCAGGCGGCGCAACATGTCTTTTTCTTCCACCCTTTTCTATTAGTCGTCATCTCGGTAGTCGACCCTTTCTAATCAATCATCATTCACACAGTCCATCCATCGTTTATTTGGTCTTCCCCTACTCTTATAGCCATCGACATTCATACTCAAAACGCTCCTCACGACATTTTCCTCATTCCTCCGTAACACATGTCCATACCGTTACGACCTATTTTCACACAACTCTTCAGTTACCGGTGCCACTTTCATCATATTATTTCCAAAAGTCTTATTTCTTGTTCATTGAACACCAAGAGACTCGTTGAGATAAATCGCTGAGATAAGCAAAAATACCTAAAATTTATTTATAAATAAAAATGACACCAAGTTGACTTCAAGTGTGCCATTCAACCAGTTAAATCGTTATTTTAATGAACACCCCTCCTTTTATGTGAACAGCAAGGCATAAATACAACTTGATACGAGTACATGCGTGTCTTCACGTAAATGTCGCAGTTTTTTAAGGCATTTCTGTATATTTCTAACATTTTTCACAGTAAATCTATGTGACTGGCACCGAGGAACACCGTCGCCCGCAGTTTTATGGTGTTATGTCAGGGGTTCGACATTTTATATGGCACACAAGGTACGTAGAAACAGAAGCTCCACCGTTCGGAGACTGAAAAAACATTGGGATGAATCAAGTGCGTGAGATGTTATGTAACACAGTTGAAGAGCTTATGGCGGAGAAACTGCATTGATGTGAAAACAAATCTGATTAGATTTTTTTTTTTTAAGGTAAGTTTTTTTGTTTTACTATTGTAAAGCCGTAGTAAAGGGTAGGCCGCCTGCTTAAATGAAATTTAAGCACCACCACCATCGACTATTCGGATTTCAAAAACCCTTAAAAATTTAGCATTTCGTAGCCCAATTCTTGAGGAATGCTATTTAACATCACGCTACAACCCTTAGGAGCCCGGCAAAAAGAAACAAAGTCTGAAAGAACGCTAAGTGAAAACGAAGTAGTAGCACGGGCGAGCGATTTTATAAGCACATGTTTTTGTGCGCAATAAAACATGTTTTCTTATCTATCTACTACAATTTATTATTTATTTTTATGTATAAAGTGGTACTTCTGAACATTTCTACTTCGTTCAAGGGATTGTGGCTTACATTTTATATGTGTGGGTTGTTTATCTAGGAGGCTTTCGTTTTGAAGGGAGGATTATGATAGGATTGCTGCCCTCTGATTGTTTAGGTCTGCTGTTGAACAGTGGCATAACTTCGTGTGCAGAGGCCGGTGTTGGATATGAATTTCTGTTGCTACATCTGTAAACCCTTGTACAGTAATGTACAGTCGACTTCACGCCAGTGGTAACACTTTGACCTTGAGCTGGGCTAACGTAGTACGGAGTTTCAATAGAATGGGGCTCGTGGCTAAGTAATATTGCACGGGTCGATCAATCAGGTTAAGCTACGCTTACCGCGGTGGGTCCGTAGATAGGTGACATTCTTTACATACCGACATCCCTCTACCTCCTACCTACCTACCTCGGAAATCACGTTTTACCTCGGCTGTCATTCTTGGATCTTTGACAGTCGTAACAGGTCGTCAAAAGCCCGAAAGTCTGCCAACCAGTCTTACATATCTAGTTATTATAATACTTATTATTTTTCACACCAAGCACATGTAGGGATGAGGCAAACTATTTAACCTTCAACTGTTCAACAAAGCTGTATTAATTAATGTATTATTAATTATAATGTAAACCACTTGTACCACTAGCTTGTAAACTAACTTGTAAACTTTTGGGTGGGTTTCTAAACATATCAACTGATATGGTATTGATGTTAAATTATTGTTCAAATAATATTTTAATAAGCTCTTGTTGTCCGCACTCACAGACATTCAATAAATTTTATAACCAAATAACTTGTTTGGGGCTTGTGGCTAAGAAATAACAGCGGCACGGTTCGATCGATCAGGTTAAGCTACGCTTGCCGCGGTCCGTGGATGGGTGACCATGTTTACGTAGAAACGAAAGTCTGACAACCAGTCTTACCAAGGGGTATCGTATTATCCAATAACTGAGTTGTGGAGGTCAGATTCACTGTCACTGTTTCATATGCTATCTACTGTTGTGTTTTTTATGTACTAATAAACTTATTATTATTATTAGATAGGCAGTCGATCCATGTAAAATACTGGTATTCAGCTGCATCCGGTTAGACTGGAAGCCGACCCCAACATAGTTGGGAAAGGCTAGGCAGATGATGGTAGAGTGTTCTTTTGGAGTTAATTCTGATCTCGAGTTTGCATCTACCACTCATTAAAAGATATAGGTATCATCGTCTTGGTTTTTGTAAGAAACTCGCACGAACTCAACCCTTCTTGTGAACTAAATGAGATAAGTAAAGAAAAACACACTACTTTTTAGATAATGAAGCCATCTTTGTTCAACCTTAATGAGGTGAAATGTTTCGACTAACCTCATTAAGTCAAAGTAAACTTTACTAATAGCTACTTTGTATCGAAACCCAAGTTCAGTTAAGTTTTAACAAAAGCGAGGCCGTTCCTTTCACAACAAAGTTTAAAACAAGTTCGGAAACATGTTTTGTTCCACATTTAGTTTGTATCAGATAACAACGCTGCTTCCAAAAGTTGTTAACATGGAAAAATCAAGTTTATAATTTTACATGAATTGTTGAAAACAAAGGTTTGTTGTAAAAAGTAATAATTATTTAAATTAATACTGTAATGTAATATTTAAATTCATGAAAACATGACAGCAGCAGTATTAAATAGCAATATTTTGTGAAGTTTTAATATTGCAAATTACTTGTTATTAAAAATGGTTTCATCAACAAACAATTCAATGAAAATGTTTATTGTAGCCTTTTTATTATGAAACCAATGACGTTGGACATGACATTATAATTAACTAGCGATCCGCCCTTGCTTCGCACGATTTTAACCCCTTTACATAACATCGAAATTTCTTTATTATATCTAAGAAAAAAATTATGATGAAAGCTACATCAAAATCCGTTGCGTCGTTTAGAAGAACAACGGTCTCACAGACAGACACGGAAAGAGACTTCAATTTATAACATGTATAGATATGGATATAGATAATCGTAAATGAATATATATATGGCATATGAATATGCTTGCACACTTCCACTAGAACATTATCAGTAACTGCCCAGTGTCTGGATTTATGCAAAATTTTAGTAACTATGAAGTGAACTCCCAATTACATGGGAATTTTAACAATTTTCACCACATTTAAATAATTATATAACTTGCAAAAGCCAGCAAGGGTAATCCCCTCACAAATCCCTTTATAATTAATAAATGAAAAACCATTCTTCGTAATACATAACCCTCGTCCAATAAAAACGAATAAAGCGCTATGAAATAAAAGCCCAAGTAAAAATAACATATTATAAAAACCCGGACGTCTCGAGGCACATAGCAATAGTCTTTGTAAAGAAAATACTCGAATATACGGGCTCAACTTGCAGAAGGAATCTCATTATTATTGGTCCTATGAAGCGGAACACTTTTGTTCAAAAGGAGGAAAAAAATTGAGAATGTGGCAGTGAAGGTTTTTGTGTAAGTATTGTTACATTTTATTTAATCACATTAATGACAATCATTATGAGACAGCTGCCAGCGATCATTAAATTTAATGAATGATTTCATTATCACCATCATCACGGCACAGCCCGACTTCACCCAATGGTGAGCACAGGCCTCTCTTTTCATGCGCCAATCCCGACGCTAATGTGCCAGCCTCATCCAAGTTATACCCACGATGGTTACAATGTCTTCCCCCCATCTCTTGAATGATTTACTTACAATAAAGGAATGGCCATCAGAAAACAAACACGAGTATGTAGGTATAAATAGACCAATGTTGATCAAGGGTCACTGTTAGCACCTTCGACCATCCAGAGGTACCTTCTGCCTGCCCCTGGTCCACTGTTTAGTTTCGACGCAATATTCTTTTCTCTAGTTATCCTTCACTACCTTTTCCTTCACAATTATCATTCCTCACACAATCGATCCATCTTTTCTTTCATCAATCAACACTCGCTTGTCACATGCGTTTCAGCCTTTCATTACAAATAGATTATATTTTACTTTCTATCTCAGTCGTCTAAGTACAATACACTAGTGTCTTCGTGTACCGGTATAAATGTCCTTTGAGGCAGCAAGCCAATCAAACATGCGAACTGTGGGTGTTGAGTGTGTCGTCCACATACAGCTGTTTGGTTCGGTAGCTCGCAATAAATTTGAGATGTAGGATGTGCTGAGAAATTACTAGCATAATAAGACGTTTTGTTTCTGATGTGGGCGCCTATAGGTTATTCTACATCTGTCAAGTCTTTTCCCATTTATATATGTTGGACATATCGACTGTTTGCGATTATTGTTTACACCTAAAACAAGTTGTGAAGACTAGTTGTACACAAAACCTGTGGACAATTCTTACAAATGTCCAAAATATAAGCAAAATGCCTCACAAAACATGTCTGAAACAATGTCAATGTCGCAGCCAACTGGTTAAATTAGCCGTTCAGTTAATTGCCTAGTCTTTCAACTAAACGGCGGCCGTTCAACTAACGGCCTGAATGATATTCAATTACAGTTTAGGTTGGAAGTCTGTAACCAATCACGCGCGAGCCGAATTGGTTGCAGTAATTAAGGCATTGCACCCCGACCAAGTGGGTTAGGTTAGGTTAGAACTGTGATCAACCGCGTTCGAGCCGAGGAAGGAAGCGAGGCGAACACTACTTCTAAAGGCCAGGCAGTTAACTGAACGGCTAATTTAACCAGTTGGCTGCGACATCAATACAAAGTAGTAAACGTGGGGTAATAAACAAGTGGCATAGAATATTCTACGAATGTAGTGAGCACAGGATTGCTACAGAGAACAATAAAGTAAATGTTCTCTCGTAGTTTGTTATCATCGAAATAATCCATGCATTTGATATGTAAATATCGTGAGAACCATAGCAACAACTGTATAACTACTTTGTACTGAAACAGTATTAAAACAGTCCCTGTACTGTTATAACGTGTCCGGTGGGCCTAGGACAAACACGCGCAGAACACGTAACATTAATTCGAACGATTTTAAAATTGAAAATCGTCTAATTTACATTACCCTTACCTCGTGCTCACGAGCTACATTGTGACAGCGACTGAGGAAAAAACAAATGAAACAAGTTGTTTAGAGCGTGCCATGAGTCACCGCGACGCGACTTGCGCAGTGACGGAAGGAAAATGTTCTATGTCCGTGAAGGATACTAGCTCGTCCGAAAGTGCTTAGAAACTTAGAAGTGAACCCTACACCCCATTAATTGACGTTTATGGACAGGTTATAACTCATCAGGAGTAGGGACAACTGTCAAATCGTGGTATCATTCATTCTTAGGTTAGGCCCCAAACTAATCTTTATGTCAGTAGGTGATACGGAGTAGAAATGGCTCGTAACTTCCGCCTGTGACGCGTGCGCGTTTCTCTGGACGCAAATCTCGTCGCAAGACACGTGTAATTCGTGGTCACGGGGTAAACGTAACGTAATGCGAACGATTTTTTTTATCGAAAATACCGTGGCCGTGAACGGAGTCTTTCGTCGCGCGTTCGTGCTAGGGCCTCAGTTTAAACTCAGTCCCGGTACAGTACGTTCATAAATATTGGCAGGTCGCTACTGATCGCCTGCGGGTTTAAAGTAACGAACAGTTGACTTTTACAATCCCTAGCCAATGGGATGAGCGTAAAACTTTACCTGTATTTACTTTTGTATGTCCTTTTATAGGTTACTGAGCTCTGAAGGAAGTAATAGGGTATCCTCACGTTAGAAGCGGTGATTACTCCAGTTAAAGATAAGGGTTAATGTTATGGTTTTTATGTTTGTCCTTTTTGTTTTATGTGGTTTACAATTAATAAAGTGTTTAATAGTAGCGAGAGTGTAGCAGTAAGTTCTCATTTGATTTATCATTGAATTAATGAATTTTATAGATTATAGTAATTCAAATAAATAATTATTATATTATATTATTTTATACAAATAATTATAACCACATATATTTAATGAATTAAATAAATCAAACGTAGGTAGATAAACCTATAAATTTTAAATCTTAATGAATTTAAAATTCATATGCCAATTTGGTAATTAATGTGCCTCTAATCTAATTTATTCATCATATTTAAAGTAGTCGTGCACCTTTATGTGACATATTTACATTATTTACACATAATGAAGAATTTGTGTAAAATAAATGTAAATATTACTTATGTAGGCAGTGGTGTTGTTCATCAATAAATAAATACGCGAATGCAAATATTAACAAATTTTCGCAGCCGCCATCTTGGACTTTTATTTTGAACTTCGTTCCTCAGTCCCCTGACCCCCACACATTTTTGTCATTAGCAAGTACATTAGTAGTTCCTTCATCAATAATATTGCATGTTGTACGTCAACCCACTGAACATTACCATAGAAAAACCACCTTCATTCGCTTACGAATTAGAATACAATTTGTTTCCAGACAAATGCCTCGCGAACTCCATTTTAATCTAGTCACATATTCATATAACCTCAATCACTGTATGTGAGTGAGGTTATACGGGACTAGCCAAGTGCAAGTCGGACTCGCACACAAAGGGTTCCATACTATCGTACAATGTTTAGCAATATTTTCTAAAAACCCTGAAAGTGTCTTTTTCGGCGTTTTGACCTTTTTTTTTTATTAAGTATTTTTGTTATAGCGACCATAGTACTCGTAGTGCTCACTCTGTGAAAATTTCAAGTGTCTACCTATTGCGGTTAAAAAGATATAGCCTTGTGACAGACGGACGGACAGCGGAGCGCGAGCGTTAGTAATATGGCCCTGGGCCCTGTTGCAATCCTTTGGGTACGGAACCCTGAAAAAATATTAGATATTATGATCGCGTAGGTAGGTTTCACTTTGTAGGAAACAGCTGTTTATTTTTCATATTTCAAGGTCGATCCTATAGTTAGACTTGTTAATTTTCATGCGTACCTACTACACTCCTTTAAACTATGTCCCTCATTTAACTTAACAGCTTGTATCTCAACTTGAATACCTGTACATTAATTAAAGCTAATATTGCTAATACACAGACTGTATAACATCAGTGTAGGTAGATCCACATTTTTGTAGGAAATTGAGTAGCAACCATACAGAAATATTTTGCAGAAAGCCAGGCACTTACTACGTTCCAACCGGGCCACTAAAATGTCACTATACAAAATCCTGACAACCGATTCCCAGCCAAATGTACCATGAAAACCTTTGAATTTTAATACGACCTGACACGAATATCCTTTGGTAATACAATAAACTTGCCTTAAATTCTAAAGGCGGGGATGACGACCGGGTTTGTCTCTTACGTTGTGAAAAGGGCCTAATTTAATCCATTACGGTATTGGAGGACCTGGATTGTAGTGTAATGTAGTGTAGGAACGGGGTTGAATGGGGTTGAAAGTGTTGAGTTTATTTCAAAAGTTTCGGGGTGAAATTGACGTATTTGGATCGCGATTTATTTTAATAGATAGAGGGTCTTTTTTGGGGTTGGTCGCGTCAGTTGTGTTTAAATTATGATATTTTGGCCGCATTTTGTGTGACGGGAAACTGATAGTAATATACATAACTGTTTTGGTAGATAAGCGTATTTATAATTTGGTTGCAATTGTCTACAATATTACAGCTAAAATATAGGTATATGCTATTAAAGAGCATGCTTGTTTGCTTGTAAGCAGCATATTCATTTGCAGCATGCTCTCCACGTGTGAAACAATTGCGTGTCCACATACAAATAATTAATTGTTATTGTAGGAAGCTGCAGTGGGCAGACAGGCAACTCCGTAAATTCAGAGCAGACAACCTGAAGTCAGGGGAGCGGACGACCGCAATGTATTAGCGTTAAGTCCTGCATGCTACCGTGGATGGATTCGAGTTGAGGGAGTGTCCACGGGTTCCCGCGTCCACCAAGTGCATGCGGGAGCGCATAGCATGCAGTATACTGACCGGGACTACGTGCAGCTCGTGCGTACTCGTGCATCCTTCAATTGCTATTAATTTTTATCTATCTTCTATCTACTTGTATCCTACTGGGTATCTGCTCGAAATTATTATGCTTAAATTAGCATATGTGTATTCCAAGCTTTATATTAAGCGACACAATTCTTTTCAACATGTACCTACTACTAAAGTGTGAAAATAAAACCCATTCTTCAAACGATGTTCAGTTAAATACGATGAAGTGAAAATTACTGAACTAAAGCACATAAAACACCTGTTAAACGTTGAAACAACCTAATTTATATGCACATAAAGTTTTATTTTCAAGAACAACGGAACAAATTGTTTTTGTACCTAAAGTTCTCACAGCATTTACAGAAGATGTCTGTAAAGTGGAGATAATGTTGCTCTGAATTATTACGTTGCAGTCACTTAAGTAACATTATTCTTACTCTTTCACTTAAGAAGACAGCTGTAAAAACCTAAAATACTTAATAATTTTCATATCTGAGAACAATTTACTGACGTCTATATATTATAGTGCAATCTGTATGAATGTATTATTCATGTACACGGCCGTTAATATGGCACGTCATCTTCTATGCATTTGTATCTACACTAATCATAAAGCTGAAGAGTTTGTTTGAACGCGCTAATCTCTGGAACTACCTACTAGTCGGATTTGAAATCTTTTTGCATTTGATAGCCCGATTCCTGAGGAAAGTTACAGGCTATTTAACATCTTGCGACCAGCTTTGGGAGCTGAACAAAAAGAAAAACAGTCAGAAAAGGAAATTATATCGCGGGCGGGGAGCCGACGTTGTGGTTCAGGGGCCGAAATACGGATGAAGGGAAGGATAAGTCGCGGGCAGAACCAGTGTTTTAGATAAACATTGGCTTTGTAGAGCGTCGCCTGTCAATTAAACAGAAATTTGTCTGCCTCAATGTCTTTTTGGATAGAGGGGCAAAATCCACTTGGTTCCACTGAACCAACGAACAAAATCTTTGTTTATCCAGTAAGACACTAAACCAACCACGATATTACCAGAAAAAACAAAAGAAAAAACGCACCTAAGTATATTATTCTTCAATTCCCGCTATATGGAAATTAGGGCAAAGTAAACCTTTATGCAAAGTAATATTTTGTTACTTGGGTTGTTTTGCCAGGCGGCAGAGGGTTGCCAAAATGTGGCTTTTGTAACTGTCAGTCAAGTGTCCGTATACTGCAATATATTAGAGTAGCTAGAATGCGCTTTGTTGTACGGTAGATAGATGGGCGATAGGGGACTTGAAGCTAGGTTTGGACGGGATATTGGAAAAAAGGAAGAGAGAGAAAAAGGTGGAAAGAGTTTGTGGCTGTTTCGTAACTTAGGACCAAACCAGGATTTAAAAAAATGGTTTAAATTAATTAATTTCCTTCGGATGTCACATCACCGATTGATATAGAAAAAAAATTTAAGGATTAAAGTACTTATTCTTAATTTGACGTATATTTTTTGCGTATTCGTCATTATCAGTATTTTCTTCAAATTATGAGAGCGGGCCGTTCACGCCGCATTTCTAGTGGTTTTTCGTAATTGTTTCATTTAATAGTACTATTTTTTATAGCCAAATACTAGATCGTTGGTATTTGTAGTGACTATGGCATATACTTCGACGAATATTAAGTTTCGGTCATTAAAATGATTTGGAACTAAGCTGGTTCTAAGCTGTTAAAAATACTTTTAATTATTATAAAGCAAGCCGTGGCACTATGGAAAATGGTAGAACAAGCGCATATCAAAAATGCTTTTTACGAATATCATAATTTGGCTAATATGGCTATTTTATTAGGTTCTCTAATGGTCAAATTATAATATTCATTAGGATTTTTTCACTTAATACGCGAAATTATATTTTTTTTCATAGATAGAAATACATAGAAGACAGAAGTGCGAAACTCAAGTCTTTGCGTATACATGTTTCAATACCAAATTGTGAAAAAATACTTGGTACAGATATGCAGTATTTTACATTTTTAGAAAGTTTATTTTATACTTTTTGCGATACAATTTAATGATTTTAAAAGTAAAGAAAAATATTTCAGTAATTACTTAAAAAGTGACATACCTTATTTCTCACTTATATTGTTTTTCGTCGAAGGTTTTCAGTGTTACCCACGTTTGCCCAAGCGCTACTTTTTGTGTTGAGTAGTAGTCTAACTATTCATAAATAGAATGCAAAAAAAGTCAGCTGCGGAAATTTGCGGTTTTAGAAGATATGAGAAAAAAACTGATAAAAGTCAGTTCCCGAAAATTGGTATCTTTTGCGGTTTACCACTGACACCATTCACATGAACAATATGGAACTTTTTGGAGATTTTCTTCATTATTTCGTGATAATAAAGGGACCTTATCAAATTTGCACTCGGTTTGCGTGGGAAATTATAAGATAATAATGATTTAGGTACCAATTCGATATTGTAAAATGAGTATATAAAGGGAAGCAAAAACTATTCGAACCATCTACATCAGTGTAACTTCAAGTGAAGCAAATCTCATCTACGCCTATTATTTCTGCAGATTGTGAAGTGTTAAAATGTCTTCCTTCAGCTGTACCAAACGAGACTTCATAATCCCCTATATCGAGGGCGGCAAGACCATGGAATCATTATCCAAAGTTTTAGTGCAAAAACTCAATGTTTCTGAAAACAACTTGTGTTTTATAATTAGTGACATACAAAGGCACATTCTTCCTATTTTCAACAAACGCTGGGCCATCTCGGAAAAAAGAAACATTTTTACAGAAGAATTGTACTTGGTTGGACTCAAGGTATTCGTTAAATTTACCGGATTCTGAACAATATTCTACGCCATCAACATCTGGCCAACGAGGAAGAGCATGCTTGGCTTATGGAGACTCCTCAGAATCTACCAAGAAGAGGAAAAACACTCTTCTACTCCAAGAATATGGCTTCGAACATATAAAAAACGCCTATGTGCAGGGACTACGGGCTTTACGTGAGTACACAGAAGCTCATCTTGTCGAAGAATTAAGAACCGCTGACACTCAAAAGAAATTAGATTTCTCAAGTAAGTGGAACGACTCAGACCAGATGAAGATTCTTTCCGATACAGAAGCATTGAGTGCTTTTATAGATTTAGATCTAACAAAAGCACAATATATGTACCTGAAAAACTTAACCAACGAACGAAAGTGTTGTATATTCCCGCCTTACTACAAAATACAAGAAATAAAAAGATCCTGTTATCCACCATCTTCTACGATCGAAATCACGAATACTTATGCTAAAGTGATTAATATCCAAGATTTATTGGATCATACTGCTGCTAGAATTTAAAAAATCGATTCTGTTTTCCAAAAACAACATAGAACATTGATCCTTTATTGTAAATGGGGATGTGATGGTTCATCTGGTCAAAGCCAATACAAGCAAATACTTGCAGAAGAGTCGGAAACAATTTCAGATGCCAATTTGTTCATCACTTCATTAGTCCCCATCAGATTAGTTGATGTGCAATCGGGATCCGTTGTTTGGCAAAATCCGGTACCTTCATCTGTCCGTTTTTGCAGACCCATTTCTATTGAGTTTTGTAAGGAAACTCCAGAAAAAACCAAGGCAGTTGTCGATGATATTAAAAAACAAATTAGGGCTGCACAAGCATCACTTATAAACAAAGATGGTGTTGTAGTAAATGTGAAGCATGAACTATTTCTAACGATGATCGATGGAAAGGTGGCTCAGGTCCTTACAGATACTCCATCTGGTTCCACGTGCACGATATGTGGGGCTACTCCACGGCTAATGAATGACCTATCGAAAGTAACTGCCAGACCTGAAAACGAAAACGCCTACCAATACGGATTGTCTACCTTACACGCCTGGATTCGCTGCATGGAAATGATATTGCATATTTCCTATAATCTTTCGTTTAAGACGTGGTCTGCTTCAACTGAGGAAAATAAGAGATTAAAAAAAGAAAAGAAAGAACTTGTTCAAAAACGTTTCAGGGAGGAGTTAGGATTAATCGTCGACAAACCTCGGCAAGTTAGCGGGAATACGAACGATGGCAATACCGCACGAAGATTCTTCTATAATAGCACTTGCTCATCGGAAATAACAGGTGTAGATGAGGCATTGATTAAACGCCTGTACATTATCTTGCAAGTTTTATCTTCTGGAATGATGATCGACCCTGAAAAATTTGGGGAATATGCAATAGAAACTGCAAGAATCTATGTAAGTAATTACGATTGGTATTATATGCCATCCTCCGTTCATAAAATACTCATACACGGGGAAAACGTTATCAAACATTTTGCGGTGCTTCCTATTGGACAGCTATCGGAAGACGCACAAGAGTCTCGCAACAAAGACTACAGAAACATTCGACTTCATCATGCCAGAAAATGTTCCCGATCTGCTACAAATGAAGATGTCTTTAAAACGCTTTTATACACGTCAGATCCATATATAACAAGTTTGAGAAAACCGTACGTAAGAAATGTGAAAGAACTTGAAGAAGAGGCACTAAGTCTTTTAAGCGTGGCACCTGAAAGTGAACCCACCTTTACCGACCCTGATCCTGAAGTGGTATAAGTTAAAATAATATTTATAATTAGTTATTACTTATATTTGTACCTAGCTACATCATTTCCTGAAGCCAGAGTATAGGATGTACCTATTAGTAATATGATTTTAATTTAGTAAATTGTTTTCATATATAAATATATTGTTTACCTTGCTTGTTGTAATTAACCATGGTTTAATCTTTTTAGTCATTATAAACTTGCATTCCATTTGAAATAAATTTTTAACTATTTTTTTCGTGATTTTTTCCCATTTCTTTCATTCTATGCAAAAAAACATACATAGATATACAAGAAAACAGGATAAACTACACATCATTCGAATCTCCAAACCTTACTGCATATTTGTGCCAAATTTCATCACGATACGACAAAAATTCATGAAGTTACAGATTTTTGATCCGATACCGACCTATATTTTCCATAGTGCGTGGGCCCGATGGGATTTCCCATCGGCAAAAATTAAGAAACTTCATTAAAACTTTTATCCCCATTACGGGGTTTCCTTACTGCTCAACTTCGCTAAGTAACGAATTCTTGTGCAAAATTGCATGTTTCTACACAAAGCGGTATAGGTTGTGCATTATCTTTCAGTGAATTAATTAAAGATTTTTATGATGTAGGTTATCATAGATAGGATGTGATTTTTTTGTTCATCCTTCAAGCACATTGCCATTGATACCATTCACACTTAGAAACTTTTTCCTCCTAAAAGAAATCGAAGATGAAGAGCACTTACGATTCACATCGTCAGCCATACTCCGAGAACCCAGGGCCCGGCGCGTCCTAATATCGGAAAACGTCCTTGATGTACGTACCAACTTGGATCCCGATGCTCCAATCAGATGGAACTTCACGAAGATAGGATCCAGGCCATTAAACTCTTAGTTAAATGAGGTCATTGTTAGTTGGGGTTTATAAGTAATAGCGAGTGAAATACCGTGTACTTTATTTTTAGGTTCAGTTTTTATCGTTAGGAGAGAAATGTGTTGAATTCGAGGTGATTTTGTATTTAAACTGTCAATTTCTTCGATGTAAGTACAGTCAGGGCATTCTTAACAAACAGTCATACATACCACGTTAATTTGCCGATTTATAGCTATTTCATACGATTGTCAACTACACAACTGTTGCGAGAAGCCTATGTCCAGCAATGGAAATTGATAGGCCAAGTTGATTGATTGATACAACTGTCAATGAATGACAGTTGTGATTCGAATATACGGGCAATTTAAGTTGGAGCTCAATTTAGTAAACAATTCATTTCCCTGACTTTTTTAAATTTGCTTTTTATTTTTTTGATTGGTGTATATATTTTAGATTCAGGTCATAAGGCACTTTAAACAGTGGCAGCTTATTCGAGTGCCAAATTGGAGACAGTATTTTAGAGATAGCTTGTATCAAAAACTCAAATATAGATGAGATTAGGTATGATAAAAAGCTATATTTACTGAAGAATTTTCGGAAATAAACGTTTTGACTATCAAATTCAAATATTTTATTTGACATAAACATTTGGCATTTATGAAACGTCAGAAGCGCCACGGTTCGGTACTCTTTTAAAAATAATAGGCCTTTGAATTTTTTTCATATTATAGTGTTAATAGGTATGAGAGGGTAGCGAGGGCCTGTCACTAAAGCATTTATCCATTTGTAACGCAAAGGACACTATTGACAAATACTTCAAAGAAAAGCCTTTTGACTTCGTCAACTCAAACACAAGAAGATGCGGGTAGCAAAATAAGGCAGTAATAGTTTAATACGAAATTCTGGAATTAGTATCAAAGTTAGACGAACTTTCAGTCTCAGAGGTCGCGTCAGACAATTTAAGTTCCTCACACACAACTTTTGTCACACAATAAATGGAGGATGAGTTGGGGCGAGCTGTGATTACTGAAATGTGAACGTGGATATACGAAGAAAGAGAAACAGTATTCACTCTTTCTTGCACAATCACAAGCACTATATATATATGCACATAAAAGTTTTTAAAAGCGTTTTTGTTCGACTGTATTGATTGTAATTTTATGTTATTACGAGCTTACCATTTAAGAACCAATACTATTATGAAATAGGACTTCATTATTTTTTACACCACGAGAAAATCGCTTTTGAATTGTGCTGAGCACGATATCTATGGTGCTGAGTGTATACATTACCTATTAGTACTCGTGATTAGGGGTGCACGTGTGTAGTTACAAATCCAGTAAAAGCTGACCTCTTATTAGGTTAGCTCAAGGGCAAAGTGTTACTACTGACGTTCAGCCTACTGTACATCATAATAAATATTACAATTAAATTTTTGAGAGTTACATTACAGTGTCAATAAC
The DNA here is from genome assembly GCA_963669345.1 of Gortyna flavago. Lineage (NCBI taxonomy): Eukaryota > Metazoa > Arthropoda > Insecta > Lepidoptera > Noctuidae > Gortyna > Gortyna flavago. The sequence goes on along the minus strand of OY770147.1, from coordinate 630,722 downwards.
AGTTACAATGTCAATGGAAGGCATTTTCGTTAAAAGCAATATTTTACAAATCATCTACTTACGTATTGCTACGTATTTGAATTTCAAAGTATTCTATCTCTTAGCTACAGTGAAGGAACTCGGGTATTTTTCTTCTAATTAGATACTTCTAAAAACTTCATCAAATAAGGTACCAAGATATTATAGAAGTTTACAATGGAAAATCAGGTAACATCGAGTTGATCGAAAGCTTAACCCGAATCTATTTTAAGTTCCCATTTTCTCCCAATTACTTCTTTAATTTTATACAAATTATTTCAGAAGACAAATTATGTTTTCATTTGTCCGAAACTTTCAAATATAAAGAGCGATCATTTATCACATACACTTCTACTTGCTTTGATTGTGATCCCTAACTTTTACTTTCAATTCTACAAGTTATCGATTTATCAATGTAAACGACTTTTATTTGTGCCATTTGTCACTAAAGCCAAATATTGTTAAAAATAAACCAAAGTACACTTTTACCTTTCCAAAATTATCCCCATTACGTCATATTGCTATAAGTCTTCTCGGAGACGTTACCGGAGCAGGAGCCCGCGCACAATCATCCCTTCTTATTGCCCTATTTAAATATTGAGTACTTACCTCGGCATTGATCGTCGGCGGCATTACAATTTTCTTCTGCGGCGGAGACCTTAACACCACATTTTCGTCCCTTATTATAATCTGTGGCTCCATCGCCAGCAGTTTTTTCTTGCATTCTTGCATTTGGAGACATTCCTTCTCTTTTCTTGATAGCACTGATTCTGAAGATGCGTGTTTTGAGGAACACATTGATGTGTTTTTGCTTGATAGCTTTAAACTGTCTACTGATGCTGTCATTTTAGATGTTTCTTTGCCGTTTGATGCCGCCATCTGGGATTATTTCGCACTTTACATTTAATTAAGTGAAGAATTTAGATGTGATTGGTTTGTCTTTTTGTCTTTTCTTGTATTTTGGGTCGTCACTGTCAGCATCAGCTGGTTATGTCGTCACTGTCAGCATCAGCTGGTTATGGCAAACTTTGGTCGCTTTTCACTTTTCCGTTTTAGATTTGATTTTAGAATCATGAATTGTTGTTATTAATTTAAAATTAATAATATTCGCTTTTATTAAAACATATTTATTTTATACTTAACATTTTCTTTAAACACAGTTTGTGAAACTATGTTTCACAGTTTCACAGGTTTCACAGGTTCACAGTTCAGTTTCTACTGAAATTCAGAAAGAATTTTATGATACAATTTTCTTAGAGTGCCAAATTAGGACACCCAGTACTTCACCAAGACCTTCAAAATTACCCAGAAATTCAGCAAAAAATATCAATTCAGACTACCATTAAAATAATCAAATTTAAATGGGACTATTATACTAATTTTGCGGAACAACATTACCGTCTAGACCGTCCCAACGATCGTTTTGATTTTAAGAATGAATTTAGGACCCATTTTTATTCCTTTTGGCAGAGAGCTCGGGGGAATTAGAGTAATGAGTTGTGCTACCGGAATTGGGGTAATATCGTCAGTGGGCTACTAACATTGTCAGTGGGGTAATCACCGTAGTTTGTGATACACGTTTGAGGCCAGCTCAGGGGAACTGCCTCGGTTACTGTTGGTACCTTTGTCGTCGTAAGCTAAGTTGATATTGGGTTAAGTTTCGAATATAACACAATAGCGGGCATCTATCAAACTACAGACTACCAGTATGCAGTAGTGGCTTTTTAAATCACGTTTTAATTTGTTAATAGGACATTTTTATGACACACTCAATAAAAAAAAAAAGAGCTTAAACAAGCACCATTATAAGCCAATTCTGATTGATATTTTCCGTAATTTTTCTCCGCAAATTAATAGGTAAGTACCTGCGTTTATTTGCGGAAATTAAAAGGTGAAAATCACACATACCCGTGGTGAAAATGTTTAAATAGGTTACGCGTTAGTATAGGTTACGCGTTAGTATAGGTTACGCGTTAGTATAGGTTACGCGTTAGTATAGGTTACGCGTTAGATAGGTTACGCGTTAGTATAGGTTACGCGTTAGTATAGGTTACGCGTTAGTATAGGTTACGCGTTAGTATAGGTTACGCGTTAGTATAGGTTACGCGTTAGTATAGGTTACGCGTTAGTATAGGTTACGCGTTAGTATAGGTTACGCGTTAGTATAGGTTACGCGTTAGTATAGGTTACGCGTTAGATAGGTTACGCGTTAGATAGGTTACGCGTTAGTATAGTTTTTAGTCAGCCTATCGTTTTTAGTACCTTTCATGTAATTGTATATTCCCGAATACATCAAAATACAGTATATTTCCAAATAATTTTCCCTTGAAACACCTTGGTCAATAAAACGCTTTGTGCACAAAACGGGGTTTTATTCCTAGAATATGCCCATAGCTAGAGGTTCCTAGGAATTGCTTTCCGATCTTTGCTTTATGCCAAGTTTTTGATGTGTTCTTAAACGGTGTTTATACATTCTACAGTGTTTTCAGTTTGACATCTTGACAAATCGCGTTTATGAATCTTTAAAAAAGAAGAACTTGGATTGAATTTCGTAAAATTATTGGCTATTGATAACTAACAACCTCAGAATAACACATACATACCCTACGTTCACAATCTAATTTCCAATCATGTAAACAAATAAATGTTCATACTACAATATAAAAAAAAATACCTTACCTATTCTTCGTTTAAGTAGAAATAAAATAAAAGAAAGAAAACTTTAATCTTCTGCATAAATAAAAGAACATTACAAAAAAAAACCGTAATACTAAAGCCAAAAAGCAGTATTCGAAAGAATATCAATTGGAAACAAGGATTTGAATATGATATACATACATAGTCGCCCACTACATGCGTGTGCTGCTATGTCTGAACTCTAAAACCGCGAGGTGTTTATATGTTTTTTATTGTTTGATTTATAGTGACGTAGAGCAGATATTAATTTGTTACTGAAGATATTTTCGTTCAATATTAGAGGTTTATGTTACGCGAGTTTTCTCACGAACGCTCATCTTTATTTGGAAGCCCATATTTAGTAGTAGAGAATAAAAGAGGTGGATTTGTTATTTAAATTACAAAATAGCGATCTGAATTGCAAAATTTTCTTTTAAAATGTGTTGCTAAAGACACGCTTTCTCCCATTCCGTGTGAATTAGGGTTTGCTTTCACTCGACTTTTACGAATTTATTACTTAGGACGAAAAACGTGTATTTCTATAATAGTGTTTTAAGTATTTCTTTGTGTGTATTTTATTAACCTAGCTAATTAATTAATAACTATTTTAAACCGCTTTAAAGCACTAAATAGACCAAACCGCGTGTCAAAATAATTAATTCCGCCATTTACAACAATGAAATAAATGCAACTAAGTAAAAATTACAGTGATGAGCGAGACCACAGTTAAAAAAATGAACCTTTCACTCAACGGGATTTGGTGCTCAGTCAGATATCAACGGAAAAAACGTGGAATTTATTTCCCATTTATTGTGTTTTTCCACTGTGCCGCGTTACATCATTTGGAAAGGGGAATTTTCTGGTCCTTCAGGCTGATGGATTTTGATTTAAATTGGATAATATGTTAAAGAAAAATTTTGCTTTTTTTGGGTTTGTGTTGTTGATAATGATGATCTGAATGTCGATATGTCTGAAATTGTTTCAGTATAGTTTTCAAAATCCAAAATGCTTTCTTTAACTAGCAGAACAATACTATCTTAAAGTTACGATAGTACCATTAACTTATTAGTCACCATTGCATTCCATTTCACACCCTACACTCGTTATAATATAGTCCAGACTTCCCACACATATTTTAGCATAATAAAGATACTACATTCCCCACAACGTATTGAGTTCCTTTCACGATATCAACAAAACGTCAGAATAAGCAATACATCATCAAGAATGATCGCCAAGAAAGATTACCATTCACCCAAAGCACGAATAGACTTATAAAAATATAGATACAACCCTTTGTGACGTTGATAAGGGGATGAAAGGGGGGCCTTGTACCCCACGTCAGGTGCCTGTCATATAACTACCCAAAGTGAGTCAATTGCAAGGAAAGGGGTAGTGTGCTCCTCCGGAATGGGTTGACTGGCCATGCTAAGAATATTCGTAGCTATTTTAGTCTAGTGAAAGGTTTTGAGGAGTATTTATCGATGGATAACTAGCGAGCCGCCTCTACTTCGGACGGTTTTTATGACTTCACAAAACATCGAGATTTTGTATTAGTGATACAGACACGAAAAGTGATTTTAATATATTATGTATACAGATGATGTCAGAATCGCTCTGTTGTAACGTTTATATAATTGTGTTTTTATGTTTTAGAATAAAATTGTATTATATCTCTATGTCATTATTGATTTTATCAGAGATGTACTGGTTAACCTATTGTGTTGTGGTAAGTAAATTCCACGAACACGTACAGCTTTTTAATTTGACACAATTTAGAATTTCAGGGTTTATTGGACACAATTTCTTCAGCTTCTGGGAGTCTTGTTAGATGAAATTCCAAAATCAAATATTAATAATGCCTGTTCAAAACTCTAAATTCTTACATAATATATACAAGTTTGAATATTGTAGAAGATAATTTTAATATATTATAATCCCTCGTTCATAATCTATACTAATTAATATTAAAACAAAACTGATTAATATTAGCATAAGATTACGGACGAGGGATTAGGAAGGTAAAATTGATTTGTTTGTAAGTTTGTATGTAGGGGGTTCTATCGAGCTACCAGTCGGATTTTAAAACATTTTTGCATTTGATAGACCAATTCTTGAGGAAGGCTATATGCCATTTAACATCACGATATGACCCTTTGGAGCCGGGAAAAAAAAAACAAACAGCAAGAATGCTAAGCGAAATCGAAGTGATAGGGCATGTGATGCGATGCGACAGGGGAACAAGAAGTTTCACGCGAACCAAGTCGCAGGCAGAAGCTAGTTCTAGTCTAGTAGTTCAATAAATAATAACACGTTAGTGCGCCCCATCAGTGAACTTACGAGTATATGCTCGCTTATCTTTTTACAATGCCATAAACTGTTCTACTAGGTACTTTCTATGTGTTTTTATTATACCTACTACTTTCATTAGTTGAAAAAAAATACCAATTTCACTAAAACATACGCGACTAAATTATCAGTAGGACTATATATCGGTAGGTCACTACCAATAATAAATCATTATATTAGAAATATTCCTAATAGGTATCATTTTGGCCTAAGATCGCACAAGACATCTCGAGGTTTGGAAGAAAAAAAAAGGTAGGACACAAAATAGGCTACGAAAATTTGTGTAATAATTATTTGAATGTCACTAATTCGGTACCTAATGTTTTAATATAAAACTGAGCTGATTTTATAGTTTGCAAATAGTAAAATGATAAACAAAAAATACTGTAAATTTTACTTAATGTTTGCCAATTAAATTGTATTTTTTTTATGTTAATATGAGCTGAAGCCTCCACGAGCATTCATATTTAGCATAAGCATAACCAGCCTATAATGTTCCCACTGCTGGGACACAGGCCTCCTCTCTCTTCCAGAGGGAGTGGGCCTTAATCCACCACGCGGGCCCAGTATGGGTTGGTTCATGTCACTTGTCTTCGATTTTTTGTTTCTAGGACACGCCGGTTTCCTCACGATGTTTTCTATCACCGTTATGTCATCATCATCTAAATTGATACAAAATTATTATAGACGATACATTGCTTTTCAGCATTTTAATGTAAAATTTCCTCAATAAATAAAATTTCAAAAACTGAAGTGTCGGCTTTTGTTGCTGAATGTAGGTACTTCACCCAGACGTGCTTATAAAATTTAGATTTACCATATCGTGTGCTACAATGCATCTGCTCTTTTAATTTTTGAACGCCGCGCCGTCACGTCGCGAAATCAGCGATTTCTTTTAAAAATGAAGCCAATCTATTTTCTAACTGAGTCCCATAGAGAACTATCAATATTCATAACGGTTTCTTTTGGGTTTTTACTTTTGTGATACCACAGATAATTTAGTACTTAATACTTTTGTAATACCACAGATAATATAGTACTTAATACTTTTAAAATGTTGTAGTTTAGCAACTGGAACATTTGTGTAGTGGAGTTTGTAGTAGGTAGGTAACTGTTGCTTTTGGCTTTTGTCGTACGAGTTATTACTTAAAGTTATTTTATTCACACATAATAAATGTTTGCATATAGCGTACATAATAACTTATTTTTCAGCTCTGAGTGTACCTATGTGCTTTTGACATTGCTAATAACAAAAACGTGTTTTTTAAGTACATGGAAATTGCTAACAGTTATTTCACATTGAACGTGCTCGTAACGTATACTAAAGCAATCCTAACGCTACGTCAACGTGACGTTAGATACGACAGAGTCATGTATACGGAACGCTAGTGCAGCGCCTACGCGGCGTAATTGTGATGCGTGACGTCAACCAACGCATCATGCGAAAATTGCTTTCACCCTGTCTTTAGTGATCATGATGTCATAAAATTATGCAATTATAATGGCATACACCCCCAGTTGGACAATGACGTCATATCCACCCACGTCTGCATAGGAGGCTGCCAAGAATTGTCGCCAAATTACACTACCTAGCTACATTTTGTTGAGGTCTACCTACGTATTTGGATCATCTACGTTTTAAGCGATAGAAAACATCTGGCAACTCTAGCGAAAAGTTTACTTTATTACAGTATTAGCAGCGCCCCGCGGTTTCACCCGCATAAGTTTCCCAAAGGAAAATCGGGATAAAAACCTATATAATATCCTATGTCCTTTCCCGGGACTCTATACCAAATGTCATCTAATTCGGTATAGCGGTTTAAGCGTGAGGAGGTAACAGACAGACAGACACACTTTCGCATTTATAATATTAGTACGGATTTAATCGACTGGCTTTTAACCAGTTACCATTGTGGTTTTCATCAAAATACAGCAAAAAAGTATCTACCGATCGTCGGTTTCAAATAACATAACATCACGGATTTATTCCCCGCAGGGCTGGGCAGAGGTGCATAAAAAGGAAACCCAAATTTTGACTGTCATGTTTGAACCCAGATACTGCGATCTAAAAACGCATCCGTACGACGTCCACACCACCACTATATTACGACGGGTCTTTAAAAGGCCACCTTTTTCTGGCTTGCCTGGAAAAAGTAGTTTCAGTAACAGCTGGACTAAGTCCCATGTATCCCACGCGGGCTTGTATTAAGAAATTCCTAATAGAAAAACCAATAACACAATCCCGACCTGGAAATCGAACCCAGACAGGATCTAAAACGCAACTATCAAAATATCTATCTCAATAATTTTATTCTTTTGTAGTAGAGCGTAGAACTTCGTTTTAATCCTACCATTTTAGAAAAGGAAATGTCTTGGAAACTGTCGGATAAGATAGCGGAAATTTTCCAAGCAATTTATCGGAACGGCCATGTATAAAATGGCATCGGTAGCTAAACAATAAGACGGGTTGTTAGTGCGACGTCACCGACAACCATCAGTAAACATATTTCTTTTACTAGTGGTATAACTCTTGTGTGGGACAGTAAGCAGCTGTTTGTCTTTTATACGTACCTAGCTTTGCCTGCGGATAACTTGACATCTTATATGTATAAAATTCAAAGTTCTGACTGACTGATATATCAACGCACAGCCTAAACCGCTGGTCCCAGAGACATGAAATTTGGAGAGTGTGTTATTTGTGAAGAGTAGGTATCCACTAAGAAACGGTTTTTCTAAATTCCATCCCTCATAGGGTGAAATTTCACGCGGACGAAGTCGCAGGCAGAAGCTAGTATCTATATAAATTAAACAAAGTCGGGTTAGTTACCCCATTTATACTCGTAAGTCAAGAAAGGCCGGACCAGTTTTTATTATTTTTAATTTGTTGGATTTGTCTCCGACTCGAATAGCAGAATAAGTGTTAAAACACGGGAAAAATTCATGAAAAAAAAGAGATAATTGGTTTTTTCATACAATTTGTATGGAACGTTTTTTTGATGATATTTCGAGAACGGATTGACTGATTTCGGTTCTGAAGCAGTACGAAGTTCGCTGGGTCAGCTAGTCCAAATAATATTTTTTTTATTTCTCAATAAACAGCTTCAAAATCTTTACACCATTTAACTTAAGTGCGGCTGGGTAATTATTTATTTATCCAACAGGAACGGCGTAAAGCCACTTAAGTACATTGATGAAAAAGGCTGTTATAAGAGGTTATGTACCGGATAAATAAAGTTTCTCTCTTAACTAATTTCCATGTTTTCTGAGAGGTTTTGTGACAAATCCATACTACATAATAATATTATAAATGTGACAGTAACTCTATCTATCTGTTACCTTATCACGTCTTAACGCCTGAACGGATTTCGATGAAATTTGGCACACATGGGTTATAGCATATGATTTTCCATTTTTATCCCGACAGTACTTTACTGTGGGTTAATTTCCGAGCTGAACGCGGGAGAAGACGCATAGAAAAAGCTTCGTCTCCATAAAATAATTCCTCTTTTTCTAGAACCTCTAAGGAACCTTCAAATCTATCTCAGACTTTTCGGTATTTATTTATAAACGATGATTGAAGTTAAGTGACGTTTAAACGTAAAAAATGTATGATGAAAACAGTCGCTAATCACTACATATCTTGAAGCAACGTTTATGAATAAATGGGTCAGTCTCTACTTCAGTCATTAGCTACACCTACAGTAACAATTTTAATATAAGTATGAATAGAAGATTAAAATCCCGTTCAACGACGATAATCTAAATTCCATTAAAATAATAAACATAATTTTAAATGTCACTCTTGTCTTCATTAATTTAAAATGATTGACAAACATACAATGGTGTACTAATAATGTTTGCGTAAATTGAATTTAGTGGTTGTCGTGCCAGCAGGCATTAGGAACATAACTTTGATGACACGGCTACATGCCTGCTTTTCAAAAGATGTAGGTACAGGATCTTAAAACAAGAAATTCTGGTCTGTTGAAATTCATCGTACAAGTGAGAAGCCAAAACAAATATCTAACGAAAATAATAGTGATTTTATCATGTTGTTTTTCTAATATACTATTTAAAACTGCCATGGTGTATTATAATAGATTTTCTCATTAGGTAAAAGGATAGGTAAGGACAATAAAATGACAAATTATATTTATTTCTATTGCTATTGTTAAAACTATATTTTATGAAACTAGACGAGGTAGGTATTGTAATGGTTTTTAGAAACATTTCGAGAACACAATGAAAATTAGCAGAAGCATTAATAAACTATATGCTAATTACCTACTTTTAGAGAGGCTTATTAATATTCTTTTTATGAGGACATAACAAGGCTTATAGACAAAAAAGGTAATAAAAATCGCATTAAAATTTGCTTTAAAAAAGGCACGACAAAATAAATTTCATTTTGTGGAAAAAGAAAGAATTTCTTTTCAGCGAAAAATATTTTTAATTAAACATAAGGCTATTTTCTTACGTTAGATTAAAAAACTGTTTAGTCAAGGCTTTAGGCAAATTACAGTTTGTAATGACTACAAAGTCATTTGTCTTCTGAAAATATATTAGTGTCAGCTTGGACTGAAATAAAGGTTTCAATACTTTATTTTAGATATAACAAAGAATGGTTTTAGCAGTACCTGTAGAAGATTTTCAGCTTCGATATTTTTGTTTAAAAATTTCACTAGGTTTCGTTCTAAAATAATTTTAAGTAAAAAATTTTTGGCAAGATTAGTTTTATTTTTGTGGCGAGACCTCTGCCAATGTAGAACGAGAACGGATCTGATCTCAAACAAAACTGTTAACTACGTGACGTTATAATATTTTAAATCTGGTCCTGACATACGAAACAGGTTTTCATTTTGGTCCTTAAGGACGAACAAGTTTTTCAGCGGAAAAAATAATCTCTGTATATTTTTTGTCTATAATCAAGATTTATCAGAGTATGATATCGGGTATCAAATATAATTAAATTAGATTAACTTAGGCGTTTCTTTCTCTATTAATGAGCGCATACAATTTTATTTAATACGTCAATAATATTATTGCTTGGTAATTATTTTGGCCTAATTAATCTTACACTTCAACTAAACTACACACACTACACATACACTACAGTCCACAAAAAACAGCACAGTGTATTGTTTATGATATTTTTGTTTCACGAGAGCGAGGGTATCGCATCTGGACGCGGCTTGCCTAGCCAGCGGCTGGCGCCTAACTGCCGCCCGCCCAGCTAGGCGGGCCGCCCTATGAAGCAAATAACCAAAGGTCCTTTCTCCCAACGACCTTTTTGTCTGATCTCTGAGCTATTTTCTACTTTGACATCAATAATAGTAATAATAGTTAAATCTTATTAATAAAGCTGTTAATATTCAGATGTGTTTGTAAATACGTGGGGGAATGGTAGGCCTCTTTTAGATATCGACGCGACGGTAAAAAGGAAGTAGTGAAGTCAAAAATGAGTTATATATGCCATCCTACGTAAAATTTTTTACTCCCATGGCTCTACGATGACTTTTTTGGCGTTTAAACCCTAGCAAAAAAATTCATAAATGACAAAAATACGTCAGTTTTTCTAAAATTTTAAACGTTGAACGGCTCTCCTGAACATCATTTTTTGTCACTTATACCCTATTTCCTCTTAATCGTCGATATAGTACCCTCATTATTTACGGGAATGGCTTCATTAAGTTTTTGAGGAAATAATTGAGACGTTATGGTATTGCTCGGAAGAGATATTCGTTGTTTACTGGTTGTAACAAACCTATGGTTTTATTGTAACGTTTTGAAGCAGTATCTCATTCTATTGAATACTTTTGTTTTTCTGACATATTTTTCTGATTTATTTTATGTTTTTGTTAGATGAATACTTTTGGATCATTGATCCTTACATCCTTTATTATAATTAATACATTGTTTTCTATCAAATATTATGTATCTGCCTAGCCTACATTAAATTATTTTAAGTGTCTTGTGTGACTTTATGACTGTCTGAATGAATCTTCTGTTAAAAGTTATTAATCTTATGTTGTTCTGTGCCTTGTTTTATGTGGAATCTATGTCCAACCTTGAAACAAATGTAGTCTAGTACATATATTATATGACGATACGGTTGGCGCCGTGGTTGAGCGATTGACTGCTGCGCAGCATGTCGCGGGTTCGATTCCCGCACGGAACAAATATTTGTACGACCTACAAGCATTTGTTCCGGGTCTGGGTGCTTTATTACAAAAAAAAATGTATATAAGTAGTTTATCAGCCATCACTTTACCATAACACAAGCATTAGGTTGCTTAGCTTGGGACTAAATGGCGTTGTGTGAAATGTCCAAGGATATTATTATTATGTAAAAGACATTCATCTTCCGTAAATATTTATAGTTATAAATCTGTAGGGAGAAGTATCATGTAAGATATAACGTTTATTATACAGACTTTACCTTATATACTCCTTAGTTTTGTTTGTTTCTTATGTAAAACAATCTGGGCCTGATACTCTTCCCACAATTTTTAGAGAAGAAAGGTTCCCTTCAATCCATCCGTATCACGAAGTTCGGTTGACTAGTTGACAAGAAAGTAGGATAAACAAATATATTCAATTCATTTGTTTGTTTGTCGGCGCAATATGGGTTTTACATATACAATATTGTAACTCCATATTTAGCCTATAGCTATGTACTTCAGACATTATCACTCACGACGTATAAAAACAATGTAACTTTCATAAATAAAGATTTTAATTTAATAGAGTAATGCTAATGAATTTCAAAGCTCATTCGTCTTTTCATCGTCAACGCAAACATCGGTCGGTCGGTCGAGCATCTTGGATTAATTTTCAAAGTCAGACAAATTCTTTTCCTTTGTCTGCCTGGCGTTATTCATTTCAGTTTTTGCCAGAGAAAGTCGACAAACATATTTTAAGATTTCTTTACAATCCTCTTTCACGAGGCCTACATCAATCCCAAGGGCACAAGAAAACAATGTTACAGACTTAGGCATACTTAGATAGAGTTGCAAAAACAAAAAAATCATACAAAAAAAAATAATAGCTTATAAGATAAATCTAAATTGTTATTTAAATCTTCTTTGCCATCTAGTCTGTCCAAATTTTTCTGTCAGCATGTGTAATTCCTATTATTATAGTAGGTAATTTTAATATGAATTTCTTTTCAGACAGTGAAATTGGATTAAACTACCTGAGTCAAATTCTGTCCACTTTTTTATTGTGTTTAAAATGATTAAAGTTTAGAATGTTATTTCTACTTTAATTCTTGACTAGCATATTCTGAACACGTTTTTAATAAGAAGGATATATTGGTAACACATTTCCAACGTTGTGTGTGTTCGCTATTTTCTTCGTAAGTTAAACAACTCGTGAAGAAAATAGCAGACAGATTGTTTTTGAAAAAGATTAAAGATACTACAGCTGTTATATTGAAGATACTACAGCTGTTATATTAAAGATACTACAGCTGTTATATTAAAGATACTACAGCTGTTATATTGAAGATACTACAGCTGTTATATTGAAGATACTACAGCTGTTATATTGAAGATACTACAGCTGTTATATTGAAGATACTACAGCTGTTATATTGAAGATACTACAGCTGTTATATTAAAGATACTACAGCTGTTATATTAAAGATACTACAGCTGTTATATTGAAGATACTACAGCTGTTATATTGAAGATACTACAGCTGTTATATTGAAGATACTACAGCTGTTATATTGAAGATACTACAGCTGTTATATTGAAGATACTACAGCTGTTATATTAAAGATACTACAGCTGTTATATTAAAGATACTACAGCTGTTATATTGAAGATACTACAGCTGTTATATTGAAGATACTACAGCTGTTATATTGAAGATACTACAGCTGTTATATTGAAGATACTACAGCTGTTATATTGAAGATACTACAGCTGTTATATTGAAGTATACTACAGCTGTTATATTGAAGTATACTACAGCTGTTATATTGAAGTATACTCAGCACAAGAATAGTCAAAGGATTCATTTATTAACTTAACTAAATTGGTAAAAACGACGTGATTTGATGCAGCTTCAAATGAATATAAATATCAGCGATATCCACTTGGATTTTATCGATTTCCACAAACCAAGTACTTGGTAATACCAAAATTCTACGATCTGGCCAGCTGTCAAACTTTAGAACTTCGAACTACCCGTAACAAATGACATAAATGTAACAATCTTATAGGTATCTGTACCTACTCTTGGATAATACCATTAGTACTTATGTTAAAAAGTTTATATTTCAAAACCTCGACCTCGTCTCTAAGGAGCAAATACTTTTAGTACGAATGCTCCTAAAGCTGTTCGCCACATTAGAGTCAGCATTCAGTGCAAGAAGTCAGCACTTAGGACTTAGAACATAACTCAGCGAGTCATTTATCTATGTCTTGAAACAGCTGATGTGAGATGTAGTACGATATATGTGCACGCTGTGATAAATGTGGGAAAGATAGGACCCAAATATGGCTGAGTTCAGAAAAAAGTAAAGATGTTGTTACATAAAAACCTTGTTTTTGATCATTATTGCTCGGCAAGCTGGAATACAATCTGGCGGTTCGGCAGATGGGAAGTTATTACCGTCATTTATGGATATAATAGTAACACTAAAGATATTTTTTTTCATTTCTGTAATTAGAGACAGAGTCGAAAATCTTTAGATATTCACTTTTAATTTCACTAGCATCTTTCAATCTGGAATACAGCAATGACAAAAAATGGAGTCGCAATTCTGGTCCTGGCATACAAATGACCTAACCAATACATGTACAAATAAAACAACTGAACTGCACTGCGCTGCTTAAAATTTCCAACCAAATACCGAGTGCATAAAATAGCAAATAAAACACAAACAAACGACAACCAAGCTAAACACCGCGGTGAAATTAATCGAATTTTATACAAACATTCATTACCGATTCCTGATGGACTCCCGCACATCTGTCGGACGTATACACACAGAATCGGTGACAAACATACAAACAAGTAGTTAGCGATTTAATCAGATAGCAATGTTTGAACATGCTGCACGAATGGTTTGTGTGTTTTCTGTTTATTTCTGACTAACTTTACCAAACCAAACCACCAAACCTACTTACCTTACCACCACCCACCACCCACCTCACCACCACCACCTTACCCACCACCTTACCACAATAAAATTATTTGCCATATGTTAGCTAGCCACGCCAATATACCAACGAATACCATAAAAATCTATACGTACTCAAGCTAAAATAAAATACTAAATCAGAAGTAATAAAAAAATTAAATAAAAAACAACCAAAATAAAAGCCTCCAGGTATAAAGGGCCTGACAACTTACATATTTATGCAATGCTGGGTTCTGTTCACATAGCTGTCACTTGAAGTCACAAATGATAAACTAGGACCATCAAAGTAAAAATTAATAAACAAGTTATTACTAATAACAACAATAAAACCATGGTCAGCAAGACGAGCAGTCACCACAAGCAGCACCTGTTCACGAGCATAACGCAAAGATCAGCCATTACCCCCCTCGCCATATTTAAGGGAAGGAGGCAACCCGACCGCCGACGCTACCGCAAGCAGTGACATCTAAGGGAGCATGACGAAATTGCTGCCGGTTACTCAGACAAGAATAAAATGATCAATCATAGAGGTCGCTAGCTAACCACTTATTGCAATCAACTCATTACAAAACATTGAAAGGAGTAGATTATGTCAATAATAAATAAAAATAAAATTAAACTGAATTTACTTAAACAGTCAACAAAAAAAAAAAAAAAAACTATTACATGAACTCATATAACCTGTCAGTAAGCTAATTCTGGAGAAAGAACATAAACATTGTCTTGAGTTAATCAGGCCGACCAACTATTCTTATCGTTTAAGTAGTCGTTGATGGAATAGTAAGCCTTTGAACAAAGGTTGGATTTTACTTGAGCTTTAAACGTATTATAAGGCAAATCTAGCAAAGAGGAAGGTAGTTTGTTATAAAAGGTTATACCAAGCCCAACAAATGAGTTATGAACCTTATGAAGCCGGTGAAAGGGAGTTCGTAGTTTGTCCTTATTTCTAGTGTTAACATTGTGAATATCACTGTTTTTAGTGTACAAGTGTATATTTTGCCTAATATACAATATATAAGTAGTAAGTTACTAGTCCTTGGACGCGGTCACTGTCTTGCTCCACATGTCATAATTTATCACGTTGACTGCCAGGCAACAGACACAATAGAAAATCTATTGTTCGTGATCACCAGGTGACCGCGTTGGCAGTCAATGCCTTATACTTGCTTAATATCAATGTTGATTTAATGGTGTAAGGCAACAATAGTGATATTCGCCGAAACATGACTCGGCTTACGTCAATCAACTAAGCCTATCGCAGTCCACTGCTGGACATAGGCTTTTCCCAGACTGCGCCACAACACCCTGTCCTCCACCTTCCGCATCCAGTCAGCATTCAAGACTCATCTACTACCGGCCATCGGTCCTTGGATAAACATGGCCAGCCCATTGCCAGTTCAGCTTGCTTACTCTACAAGCAATATCGGTAACTCCAGTTTTATTCCGGACAACTTCATTTCTGATTTTAGCCCGCTTCATAGCGTGTTGAGCGACCTTGAATTTGTGGACCAGCCCGACTAGCAGTTTCCACGTTTCGGCACCGCATGTCAAACGGGCAGGACGCACTGGTTGAAAACCTTAGTCTTCAAACATTGCGGAATAGGCAACATAAAGACTTGACGAAATTATTCAAACGCTTACCCAACTGGATTCTTCTGTCGTCTTTTATCGTGTAATCAAGTATAATATACATAATTCAAATTAATTACATATCACAGATCAACCAGCCGTATCGGGTGTCAAGCCGAACGTGTTTAATGATCTGTCATCAAACACCGGCAGATGTCACCGGTGGGAAATTAATGACAACTGTTGTCAACAGAGAGACTGAGATAACTGTCTGATAATCTACTACACGTGGTCGTTTAGATGGCTCATTCAGTTTCAGGAAAATCAATAAAATCTGGTGCCTACTCTGTTTGTTTGTTTCCGTTTTTTTTTACGACAGCCGACTCTTAGTTAAATAAAAAACATCTTTACATTTCCTATAAGGCCCATGGTCCTCGACGCTACACAAAAGTGACGTGTTACAAACTTAAATCAGTAACGAGTAGCCAGAATGTTACCGAAGTAGTATTTTAATGGTGTGTCGCGCACATGCCGCGACTTCTAACGCGTTTTTAACTAGCTTGTGATTGGTTGCGTTGTGTTGAAATACTAGTGCAGTGACATGCGCGGTAGCTACTCAGTGGTGATTTGTTACTTTTGAGTAGCGTGTTAAAAACTAATGGGCCTTAGTCCTTCCTATCACAACCTGTTACAAACAAGTAATAAAGTAAATAAAAACAACATATGTATGTTGTATGTATGTGTGTTGAATGTATGTTGTTGTTGTATGTGTGTTAACTAATGTATGTTATGTAGGTAGAAATGTAATTAAATTAAAGTATATTTTTTTAATAAATTATACTTGTTAAAATAAATGAATAAACTTCTAAAAGGCACACACAATTCCACTTCTGTATCCATTTAGTAATGGAAGTTTCAGCTCTTTACACTTCCAAGGGCATCATTAAAAACATTGTCCGCACCCTGCCGAGCCCCTACGTTTAGGGTAGAACTATTATTATTATTTAAGCGAGTGGCTGTAATAGAATAAATGGATCGACTTGCCTTTTGGTGATTACAGTAGGCTGCACGTCAGTGGTAACGAAACCTGTACAGATTGGCCTCTTATTTTATTGAAACTCCGTACTACGCTAAACCAGCGTAGGGTTAAAGTGTTCCTACTGGAAGTACGGTCGACTATACCTACCATTATAAAAGAAGACTGGAAAAATAATAACATAATTTTAACTATATTCCGCAAATTGCTATATGTTAAATCCCCGGGTCGAAAAAAACTGATTTTTTCATCCAGAACGATTCAGATTTCGGAAGGCATGTGGAAAGTAATATCAGATTCCTATTACCAAAATAATAAATTGTGTAATTAAATTACACAACATCAGCTTTTAAAAGAAATTACCATTTTGTTGTCCTACTTTAAGCGATATTGTGAATTTTATACAAATCGCGGTCGACCAAACATTGATTCCAGCTTCCATGCTTGTCAAATTGTCTCGGTTACCACAGTAACCAAAAACCTGACAGTTAACATCTGCAACCACTCTGAATGAGCAATTTGGAATTCAAACAAGGCACCAGAGTGTAATGAAAATAGTTTTACCAACTAATTAACATTTCAACGCTCAAAATGTACCGAAAAAGGTTGAATAATATGCGGTTTTATTATATTTCAGACAGAGTGGTGTTGTGTACTTTTTTAGTCCGAAATAGATTGTTTAGACACTTTTTTTTTTTTTTTTTTAACTATGGCATCTCGCAGTTCATCCTTTATGAGGATGGCTACTGCTTAACCGGACTTTCCTGTGGATGCCTCGAATTAAGGCCTCCAGCCAGGGCATACAATAACTTAAAAACTAAGCGACAGCGCTAAGGGTAACCCCCTGCGGGGTTCGGACCTCGGCTCAGGGCGTCGCTGGAAGAGGACAGCAAGGGACAGGCTGGATCGGTATTATTATTGGTGTTTAGGGGCGAATTTAAAACTACAGGCTCAGCTGCGCGGGCTGGCTCGAGCAAGGGTCGGGGGGGGCACGGTGATGGTGCGGGGCGTC
The DNA here is from genome assembly GCA_963669345.1 of Gortyna flavago. Classification (NCBI taxonomy): domain Eukaryota; kingdom Metazoa; phylum Arthropoda; class Insecta; order Lepidoptera; family Noctuidae; genus Gortyna; species Gortyna flavago. The sequence continues at coordinate 612,908 of OY770147.1, read as the reverse complement.
GCGACGGGCCTCGGCGGCGAGGACGGAAGGACGGATGTCTGAGCTTGTTTTTGTGTTGTCGACTGAGAGTACTCGTGGCCTTACTGCTCTCCTGGAGGAGGGTAGTGGCGTCGTCGGGGATGGTGAGGGTATGCCTTGGTCGGCGAATCCTACTTATGCGGGAGGGAGTGTATCGGGAGGCCGCCGCAATCAGGGGATTGGGGTGCTTTATGGCAGAGTCGAAGAAGCGCTTGGAAAGGCGTTTCATGAACTGCTGGATGGTGGGGAGTCTGAGATCTAGATGCAGATTCACATTTCGGACATAGAAGGGGGCTCCCGTGACCTTTCGGAGGAAACGGTTCTGGAGGGTTTGCATTTTATGCAGAAATCGCGGCTTGGCGTGTGCGAAGACTACGCAAGCATAGGTCATGATGGGACGGATGACCGCGGTGTAGAGGCGCAATTTGCACTTGAGTGACAATTTGCTGCGGGCAGTTATCATAGAGTGGAGCCTACCGAGAGCGAAAGAGGCGCGCGAACGCGCCGTCTTTATGTGCTCGTTGAAGGTGAGGTTGTGGTCTAGGATGACACCTAAGTATTTGGCTCGCTTTCCCCAGGGGATCGGCTTGCCATACATAGAGATCGGGCGTGGGAGGGGGGGGGGTAGTTTGCGCGGTTTCGAGAAGATGACCGCCTGACTCTTATCGGGGTTGACCTCGATTCTCCATTTCCGGAACCAATCGCTCAAGGCGCTTGCGGAGGTTTGGAGGTTTCGAGCTATGGATGACTGGTTGACACCCGAACAGTATATGGCAGTGTCGTCGGCGAAGAGCGCCAACTGTGCCTTTTTACTGTTCGGGATGTCACTAGTGAACAGGGTGAAAATGAGGGGAGACAGAACGGAACCCTGGGGGACTCCGGCGCGGATGGGGTGAGGGGGAGAGAGAGCGCCCTCGATACGGTAGCGGAAAGTGCGGTCCGACAGAAAATCTCGTAAGATGAGCACGAGACGGTCTGGCACACCTAGCAGGTACAGCTTATATAATAAGCCATTGTGCCAGACCTTGTCGAACGCCTTCGCTATATCGAAGAACAGGACGCCTGTCGAAGCACCTCGCTGAAAAGCAGCGCTAATGTGCTCGACTATGCGGTGGAGCTGGTGGATGCACGAATGCTTCGTGCGAAAACCGAACTGTTCGGGGGGGATGAGGCTCTTTGCTTCGGCATAGTCTTTGAGGCGCTTATAAATAAGCCTCTCGTAGACTTTACCGAAAACATTGAGCAGACTGATGGGGCGGTAGCTGGAGGGCTCAGACTTGGGCTTGCCTGGCTTTGGGATGCCTATGACTGTGGCTTCTTTCCACATTTGGGGGAAGATGTTGTTGCTCAGGGCGCCATTGAAGATGGCGGTCATGAGCAGTATGAGGGGGGCGGGGAGGAGTTTGTACACCCTATTGGTGATACCGTCCGAGCCGGGGGCTTTGCGGGTTGCGAGCCCTTTTATGATGTCTTGCACTTCGTCGGGAGTGACGGGAGGCAGAGGATCATCAGGGTCTTCGACTGGCGGGAGGGAGGCTCTCCGTTCGACTTCAGCGTTCACCTCGTCGAGGTGCGCTCTGTCTACTGGTTGAGAGCTGGGAGTGCATTGAGCCTCTAGGCTGTCGGCTAGGCATTCGGCCTTTTCGAGATTTTCGAAAGCGACCGTTTTGTCGGGGCGTGTGAGGGGAGGAACTGTGGCCTCTTCAGAGGAGCGGAGCTTCCTCTGGAGCTGCCAGAAGGCGTGGTGGGTGGGCTCGAGTTCGCCGATCATCTTATCCCATCCCTCGGAGCGCCATTCCCCTATGCGTTTCTTTACAGCACGCTGTAAATGGCGCATGTGGGATTTGTTCGCGTCGCAGGGAAAAGAGTCATAGGCACGAATGGCAGCGTTCTTCTCGGTCACCAGTTCACGTACGTCATCGGGCAGTTTCCAGCGATGGTCTTCCATCACTGGAACTTCCCGTGAGCAATCCGTCAGTACGGATTGAACGTGCTCTGTGAACGAGTCGATCGCCCCAGTCGTGTCTGCGACTGAGATAATTTGCTCGGGGATGGAGTCTAGGTGGGGAGACGTGGTGGATTTCAGTCTTTCGCTTACTTTCCTCCAGTCGGTGACTATTTTGGTCTGGGGGGGCTGGTTGGGGTCGTGCGGGAGGCCCGAATAGGGGGCCAGGTGCAAGATGACCGGGCGATGGTCAGAATCGAGCTCTTGTACCGTCTCGATAGACTGCAAACGGAGGTTTACATTCTTGAGAAGCGCTACATCGAGAACGTCAGGACGTTGGGCGGGGTCGCCCGGGAAATGAGTGGGATACATCGGAGCGATGATATCGAAATTGAGGGAGTCGCCTAGTTTGAACACGATCCTACCTCTGGTAGAGGTCGTGCTGCTATTCCAAGCGGGATGTTTGGCATTGAGATCCCCCGCCATGATGACGGAGTCACTCATACCGAAGAGGGTAGTGAAATCGGTAGAGAGAGAGATGGGATCCTCCGCACCATTGGTGGGCGGGATGTAAGCGGAGATGATGGTGATTGAGGGGTGACCGGTCATGCCGAGCCGACAGATAGAGATCTCTAGCTGAGAGAGGAGGGCAGGCGGGTCTATCGGGATGCAATGGAGGGACTTCCTATAGTAGATGAGGGTACCGCCCTTGTGGCAGCGAGACCTGTCATTGCGAACTATCTTGTAGTTGGCAATGCTCGGGTTCCGCAGATGGGGCTTCAGGAAGGTTTCCTGGACTAAGAGGACATCGAGCTGGTGATCGCGGAGGAACGCGGCGATCTCTTCGCGTTGTTTTTTAATGCCGTTTGCATTGAAAAACCCTAGTCTAAGGGATCGGGGTTTGGTAACGCTCATTCTTTGTAAAGCCATTGGAGCTTTTAGAAGTTGAGGGTTTGCATGACTTGCGTAATCTGAGGATACGCATTGAAAATCTCGGCGATGCGCCGAGGATTGCCGTTACAGGCTTGGATTTCCGCTGCCATGGCATTTGCGGGGGCAATAAAAGCTGCGTAAGCACCGATTATTACCTCCATGCTGCTAGGCTGGGGGCGGGAGGCGGGGGTCGGGGGGGACCTACTGGGACCAGCGGGAGCCCTGGGCGCGGCGGCGGGAAGGGCTACCGGTGGGGCTACTGGGACCGAGGGGCCTACTGATGGCGCGGGGATGACAGTTGCCATCAGCGCTGGGATAGTCGGGGGTGGGGGGGGCACCGAAGCTGCGGGAGCTTTGAGGTGGTTGAGGTTCGCCCATGGGGAGGGCCTTTGGGGACTGAGCCTATCGGGCATCTGGGAGGAAGGGATCGGGATCCTCACAGAGGGGCTTTCCCTTTGCTGACGGTCGCTCGCGCGCTTCGTCAGTTTGGGAGAAGAAGACTTGGGAGATTGTTTAGACACCTAAATCCGTCTATTTTTGAACTTTTACACAGTTGTGAGGAAACCTCACGAAAATATCTACATTAAGGCTGTTTAAATTAGTAATTTAGCAAGTTAAATCCCTTCACGACTATTATGTGATACTTCACAATGAAAATCTGACGCTGTTGGACAGACATTTGGACACATAACCACACATAACTTGCTACTTGAACTTAACTCGTTACTTACTTAAAGTTTGCGCTGAGGTGGCCTGCGAAATTTAAATTTTCCTACGTTTTTTGCAGTTTGCAGGTCATTTTCAGGTTGTATGTTGACCAAAATATGATTCTAGTGATGATGCTGATCAATCAAAATCAAAATATTTTATTTCACATAAACCTACATGGGCACTTATGAAACGTCAGAAGCTAGGTGCACGGTTCAAATTGGTCGTTTCCTATGGAGAAGAACCGGCAAGAAACTCCACGGTTACTCTTTAAAAAATAATTGCGTTTTTACAATGTTTTCAAGTTACAATAGGTATGGGATAATGGCAGGACAGCATAGGCCTGTCCACAAGTACCAGGTACTTGATAATATAAAAAATTAACTACAGATCTAAAGTCTAAAAGGCCTACAAAGTCCTCACATTTGATGATTTTAAAGATTTTATAATTCTGTGAATACATTTTTTAGGTTTTTTTAGGTTTTTTATTTATTTTTTTTTATTTTAGGTTTTTTATTTTAGGTTTTTCATTTCGCTGGCTGCTTTTTCCTTAACTAAAGAAAATGTAAATCAGCCAATAATCTCACTCCTATTAAAGAAGCTTTTACCTTAAGGTCCGGTACTACAACAGTCGGTAGCCATGATGGAAACTTACCTGAAAAAAGAAAACTTAGTTATTGTTATGATCATAATGCAAGTTCAGTAGTTGTTTTTGTTAGTTACAGTAACCAGAATAACATAACATTATACATTGTCCTTAGTTAAGTCAAAATATTATAAAATAAATATAAAATCTAGATTCTAAAACCTGTCCTAATAAAAAGTTGTAAAACTATTTTCTATTTACTTAGTAGGTAAGTAGAAATTGTCAGTTTATAGCTTTTACGTGTGCAGTGCAAGTATCCATACCCAAAACCTGACAAGGTCACACAGATTTATCTTCCGGCCCCGAACCTGCGACCCTGAGCCCAGAACCAGGTCATCGCACCTCTGCACCATTTGGCTGCATCAGCTACTAAAGGTGAGTTTTACACGAGCAACTTAATTGCTCAAGGTTGTGCAATGTGCAATATTGCTCAAATATGACGTCACGAAACAACAAGCAACTATGATGTCAGCAAATAGATTGCATTGTACCCTTTAATTTAATTGATCTACAACTGACTACGGGGTGAACGGCTGCTGGTGGTATAGCTAAGTATTTGAAATACCTAATGATTTTAGTATTTTTTTGTACTATCTATTGATATAGATATTGATATCCATAACATCTGTTGAGTTTTGCTAGCTAATTTAGTTTGACCTTATACGGAACAGCTCATAATTATACAAGGTGAAACATTAATAGCAAAACAGTGAAAAATTATTAGGGAGCCGTGAGGGGATAATAATATAATAATAATAATATTACCCGTGATGGCTCCATATTTTGAACTGCTTTAATTGATTCGGCAATGTAGATTTTTTTAATTAAACGAGATTGATCCACTACAGCAACTTTAGCCGGGTAATGATTTCTTTAAAAGTTGCCCGTGTAAGCGAGGGTTAGGCCGCATGCAGGCATTACCGTATGAGATTAAAGCTCGGACGTCGTGGCAGGCTGCCAGGCCATTCGAGTGTGAGCGGCGATTTCCTTGACGTACCTCGAGTGCTGACTGCTGTCGACAGTTACTTATTGAAGGGATATGTTTATGTCTTGTGGTTTTTGATTTGGTATTGTGTAGATTGAAGAAAGTAAGGCCGCTTTCACATTAGCAGCGCGATAGTAGCGCGGCACAAGCAGATGCCTACACATTTCAAGAACAGCCGCGCGATGGCAGCGCGCGAATAATGATATTCTGACTGAGCGCGACGGTCGCGCGACTGTCGCGCTGCTAAAGTCGCTTAAGTGTGAAAGCGGTCTAAGAAAAGGAACTGCCTGCTACTTTAAGAAAAATGTGTATGGTGATGTCCAAATCTATCATGTTGAAAGACATAACATTGACGAATGATTAATGTCATACTTTTGATTTCTAAGGCGACTTACATACTACAACGAAACGGAGCCCAATTCCCCGCACGGAGACGCGTTTTTATTGAATTTGTATTAAAAAAACCCGTCGCGTGGCGTGTTGTAGTGTGATCCGCCTAATGAAACAACAAGAGAATATAATTCTTGGTAAACCTACCTAGTTTATTCATCACAAAATTAATGTAAGAAGGTATGAAATATAAATAGGACAGTTCATTTTGGGGTTAAATTCAAAGTGCACCATTTAGCTACAACATCCTATGGCTTAGATGGAAGAGTTGGACGAAGCTATATTCATAGGAACACGATAGTAACTTTAAACAAAAGATGCTCTGATTAGAGGCAGACAACAACAAGGGGAAAAGAAAAATTTCCAGTAAGTAACTAGGAAGTGTTACAAAAAAAAATCCACAAGAAAAGACACTTTAATTTTGGTTTCTCCTCATGAATATTCCAACTCCCAGAACATTAATCAATTGTAATTAAGCGCTCTTAATTTTTGGCGAAGCGAAGGAATATTTGAAAGACCTTTTCCGGGTACAAAAACTGTATCGTCAATTGATTTTCATGAGAATTTATGCCTGTGTTATATTACTTTATATTTTGAACGTGGGTAAGCCATGCTAATGCACATTGATTGACGCGGATTTATCGTGTGCGTTAAGCCAGCGGATAGTTACGTAAAACTGGGAAGGTTGAATAGGAAAGTTGAGCGTTTATTTTAATTTCTTTAAGTTTATTTGCAATATGTTGTTATATTAATGGAAGTTGTTTATGTTTGGCTATTGTATGGATGTAATCAATCAGTTTTCTTCACAAAACTTGGGAAATAAGTGGCAGTACATATACGGAAATGTCAATACAAAAAATTACTAGCAACAAAGACGAAACCAGGACAATGCATTTAACCCGGTTCCCAAAGTTTGGGAAGTTTTCTCATTTATTTCGTCGGTGCAGAAGCCATTTTGCCAACTCCACCCAAGATTTTATTTACCCGTAGAATTTTAAAGTTTTCATCGAAAGTTCATCTATAAATCATGATTTGGTTGAAGTTTTGTGTTCGAGTATGATTAATGGTGACATATTGCTTCCTTAGTTACCTGCGAGTTAAATGGGGTTGCAGATCCATGTTTTGTTGTAAAGTAATTGTCGAAAGTTTTGGTATCTAATGGGTTCATAATCATAACTTGTGGGTCTACATCGTCACGTGCATACTGCGCAGCTCACTGACGTCACGCAAATTGTCACGCAAAATTCTGCATCGCGCAAGCAGAGTTTACCTTGCAATTAGCAGATAAACAACATTCCGACATCAATCGTCGGGCAGTTACCCACCAGACATAACACCCGTCTGGTCGGAGGATCCTCCCTTTTCTATGGAGGATGAGTGAACTTTACACCCTGTTCCTCTATGAACATATCTGGCCAGTCAGTCTTATTACCACCTTGCGGAGTGGTAATTATTCTTGCCAAGCGTAATGGGCTATTCTCATAATATAGTTTTTGAGGACAAGTTTTTTTTTTCTAAGCTTTTTTTTTCAAACTCTGAAACATTTCTTCTGTCTCTACTACTCTGTATAGATTTACTTATTTAGAAGAAGAAGAAGAAGATAGAAGGTTTTAGGTATCATCAAATCAAATCGTAAAACGCGCTCTTTACATAATTTCCAAAGTCTTCAAGTACTTTCTTTAAAAAACACCCAAGAATTATTCATTCATTCCCAATACAAAATGACTGTAATTTTAAAGCCATAACTTATATCGTGGGGGCTCAAAAGTCAGGTGTAACTAATGCGTTCTTCAACATTTGCAAAAATGCTCGAGAATTCGAGGCGAGCCGTGATAGATTGCCTGTAAGGGAATTAGCAGGGTGGGGATAATGTGATATGTATTCAGATCAAATGTTATTTGTTTGCGTAGCTTTTTGGATCGAAAGGTGAGTAAAATGCTTTGTAGAGTTTTACTGTCTGTGTCATTTACAAACATTGATGGTTGGTTAGCTTTTTGATGTAAGTAGTATAGCTTTTCATGAAGAAACTTCAGGGAAGTACTACCACAATATGTATAAGGTGCTATAAAAGTATCTGCCACGGCTGCAATGTGAGACAGTATTCTGTATATAGATTACAATAGTAAAGGTACGTTATTGATCTTAAGTCATAATTTTTTTGCTACAAAAAATGTGCGTATAAATTTGAATTGATTTAGTTGCATGAAACTGTCCCATAGTAGTCAGCTAATTTCGGTGTTCGTTCACAGAATAGTTAGAAAGAGATAGCAATTGTTTTCATTGACCAAGCGACATATCGCGCGTAGTTTGTGAACCACCTTATACAGAATAGAGTAAATGTTTATTTAATCCGGAGTACAAAATTTCCTCACTATTGTAATCTACATCCAAAATACTGTCTCCCATTGAAGCCGTGGCAGATATTTTTATAGCACCTTAAATAACTGCCATCAAGTGGTGTTGTTAATGTTCCTAAAAACCCCACTTAATTGTTCCTTTTGATTTAAGCACCACACTGACCCCTTATTGTAATAAAACCTATGGCATGACACTTCTCTTAAATAATACGTTGAAATATCCACATAAATAATGTTCAAAGTACCGCCTGTCGTATAAGTTACAGACACCGGTGCGTTATGTAGCTGTAAAGAGGGAGTTACACAAGTACCATGTTTATAATTGGTACATTAAAATAACACCCTCGAGTCACATTTGAACGTACAGCCTCAAAAATACCTATAGGTAAATCACGAATCGACAAGAATTAATTGTCTACAATTTGTGTTTCATAATGGGTACTGTACCAATGTGTATTTACAATTAAGTACTCAATGTCTAATAATATGTTTTGTTCGGACCACCTGCTACTGCACACCAGAGCTAAAACTCGTAAAGGTTTGTCAAATATCACTGATGTGCTAGTTTGCCATCTTGTTGTGATTCAAACCATGAATTCAGCACATGATTCTGAACCCTCCTGCGTTGAAATTTGTCGCGTGTTATTAACAAATAAAAATTTGCTGTTTCATACATTTTCGCGTACGGCGTAGGTATAAATAGGTAATACGGTCTGGTGCCTGCAACTCCACGTCTCACACTATTCTATGAAACAGCAGATTATTTTTTTGATGACCGATGAGAAATTTCAACGTTCAGAATCATGTAAGTACTGAATCATATCATCATATTAGATCTACATGTAGGTGCGTGTCGATGTCCCTGCCACTCTGTATTGCCTTAATTAGGTACATTGTTGGACAATAAGGCATCTCGTCTCGCTAATGATTTTACAGAATTCCAAACAGTTTCAAACTTGCTATGAGAAACAAAGATTAAGTTTACACAATAGCCAATGAAGTATGCAAAATGAGTTGATACTCGCAAGTGACGTCATTAGGATGCTGAAAGGTATACCTATTGCTCTCAATTTACATGTTTTTGTATTCTCTTCGTCAAAAATCGGATGGAACCCTGAAGAAGTTGTATATAAGTACCTAATGAAAACAAGGCATTAAATTAATAGTAGGTAATAGTGCAAAGATATTTATCTTTTTGGTTCTAAACATACGTTGTAATATTTTTCCGCACCAACAATGCGGTTTCCGGCCAACAAGTTAACGAGTTATTTTTACCTCTGAGCACTCTCTGACCAACATGAAACTATTTGCAACTAGAATAAAGATCACTATGACTTTGTCAGACTTGTCAGAGGCAGCAACCCAACAGCAACCTTACAATGACGAAGATAAAGCTCATTGTTATGTAATTTTAATAACATTGTAAAATTCGCACTCCAGAATTACAAGATACCTACTAGCGACGCTTAGTTTGTGCCTGAACAAATCCGTCACATTGTATTGTTACTTTTTGATGAATAAACTTTAATATTCGTATTTTGTCAGAGTTATCAGTAGTAGTAATCCAACAGCAACCTTATCATGACTCAATATAAAGATCGCTGTGATTTTGACAGAGATGGAAAATCAGAGATAAAATAACTGTGAAAGGACTGACCTACATGCGATGTTGTATTTGTTATTGTATTTACAGTCGACCGCATTTCTTTTTTATATAAACGCATTAAAATTGTGACTTACTTCTCCCTTCCCTAACTTCTCCCTATGGCAATCTTACTGCTTATCTCACTACCCACGAGGGACTAAGCACACTACATCAATAAACACATAGTCTGTTTATTCACACCTAATCCATTTATAAGTTCGTTGTTCGTGTGTACTATCCCTAAGGGATTACTGTCCTTACTAGGATTAGATTAGGGATTTAATTAGGCGGAATAATGTGACAAGTATCTATCGCGGGAACTTTTTTGTACGGATTAACGAAATTAATTACAAAGAAATTGAGGGTAGTTTGGCGGGGAAATTTGTCGAAAACGGTGAAATATTTGGACTTTGGGGATGTCTGGGTTCGGGTTGTAGTGTTATTGTCGTAAGTAAAGAAAAGAAAAGAAAGAAAATAAGTTTATTTGACCCAGGTTAAGGCACACAATATAAACACAAAACAAAAAAAAAACTTAAAATAGTATTGTGTGCCTCACGGCTGCGTAAAAAACGTATGTAAACGTAAGTTTCATGCAATGCGAGATAGCAGAACGTGAGCTTATGTCATAAGTTCATCAAGAATTTCTCGAACATGGCGACAGAAGTACACCATGTAATGGACCATCTACTGGAAGAAGAAAAGAGCATTTATCAATGCATTTGTCAAACAAGTTTATGATCGCAGACTAGCATTACCTATTATCAAATGGGTAAAAGGACACTACTGCCAATTCCTGATAATTGCCAGGATAACCGAGGCAAGCGAAGGGCCACCCCTTCGCTTGCCTCGGTTCATAAGTACCGTATTTCTCGCAGAAAAAAAACTTTTGGCTTTTGAGTTTGGGCCATTAATTGCATGCCGTATCATTAACACTTGCAACTGCGTAGTGTTCACTTCATTAGACCTTCAACTCAAGCATCCTAATATCACCTTCAAACATGCAGCCGGTGACTCTGAAGGCGAAGGTCTTACTCCGGGGACAATTGGGTCAAGGAGCCTTTCACTGGCCTGTTCCCTCGGGGTATATAAACGCTTGGGATTAAACTATAATAGGGGTTCGTTTGTGATATCCTATCGCGAGGGACAACAGCGTAAATTCTCCAAAGAGACGCCATTATGAACAGTGTTCAAAATTATTACTATAATATGGATGAAGAGGCTTCTACCATTTAACACGGAGATACAAGGATCATTTAGCGTTTAAATGATGTAACTTTCGATTTCGCCACGCGCCAAAAAAACCTCGTAGAACTACTTTCCAGGACGAGCCCTTTATAAAAAGTCCAAGAAGCTACCTTTTAAAAAACAAATGAAAGAATCTCGGAAGAACTATCAGGACTCAGTTAACAATATCTAACAAAGCGCGGTTGAAAAACTCGATAAGTTCTTAGTAGCTCGTTCTCTCAATACGTAAGGATGATACAAAGATAACTAAGTACTTCTGTGTTCCTGATACTTATGGGCCAATAGCCCTAGATAAACAAAAAACCAACCAAGTGCGGGTCGAACCATGCACAGTCAAGGGTTCCGTAGAGGGATGAATATTTACGCATGCATAATATTGATTTTATCGGCCTCAAAAATAAGTTTGTGTATTTTATAGTATTTCTCAAAAAAAAAAAACGATGTACAATAAAGTTAAAATTACGGTTGTAATCGAAAATAACCCATCTCCTCAAAAATTTTAAACTTGAGATGGCAAAGTTATGCAGAAACAACATCATATTTTTTTGGACAAGTTCCTTAACACGACTGGTAGGAGTAAATAAAAAAGCGTTATGCACCCTCAGTGCGACTTTCTCTCTCTCTCTCTTTGTCTCTTTCTATTATATACGAGTGTGAGTGTGCACACACGTGGAAATAATAAACCTTATATCCAATTTACAACGATATAGTGTTTGTACTACATCGTTGAAAATTGGAGTCTTCGAGTAATCCGGACAGACAGTCGTGACGAAATTATAAATTTTCCAATTTTGCCATGTAGCTACGGAATCCTAAGAACGTTAACAAGTTCCAGACTTCTTAAGGAAAAGGAAAGGGAACCGTCGTGAAAGTAAAAAGTAGAAATACTGGGACAGTTGAAAGGTTTTCTGTTTACAGGTACAGTTCTCTTCGAATTTTACTTTGAGCTTGTTATAAAATTGTTTCAGTTAAATGTGTTTAAGATCTGCGGGGACTGCGGGGCGAGTAAAAATACAAGAGTAGTAAAAGATAATTAAATTATAAGCCGGTTTTAAAGCATTGTGTGCTGTAGGAGTTGACTGGTAGAAATCGTGATGCAAGGAAAAAGCGTTATGCCCCCTCCCCTCCATGCGACTTTCTCTCTCTCTGTCTCTTTCTATTATACATGAGTGTGTGTGCGAGCGACTATCGCGGAAGGAACCTCTTTCCTGACGGGGGTCCCCCCACTGTACACGTTTTGTTTATATCATGATCAGCGGGGTAATTGTGTAACACACTATCAGTAGCAATGGCTTTCATTTTGACAGTTCAACAACATTCATTGCGTTATCTATGTTGTTGAGCAGACAAATTGTTCGAACATATGAAGCAATGGATTGGCAATATCTTTCAAAATTATTTAGATTGAGATTGATCAGGGCTACGCGATTTGGGTGTTGGTAGAATAATTAGTTGGCTTTTTAATTTATTGTTGGGTACTTATTTGGTTCTGGCTGTCACTGAAGCTCCTACTTACAATCTACATAGTTTCCAATCTATCAAAGAATGTGCTGCAAGAGTCTCTACGAGTTGCGGTACTAAAATTAAATGTAAGTCTATCGAAACTACGTCATAAAAAGAATATTACCACGGCTCACGGATTGGAATTCTAAACAATTAGAACTCGAATACTTCACACTGATACAAAAGAAAAATAATAAACCTATATTGCAAACATCTATCACACTAATATATAGGCGAAAGTTTGTGTCAAAAGTCATGCCTGTCCTGAAAGCCCAGTCCCACATTTGAACGTCTATCAATCAGCGCCACCTATCATTAAACTAGGTCATATACGAAACAATTTCCTTCGCCATCTAGCGGGCTTTTCCAAAAACACGGTGTCTCAGCTAGCAATGCGAGCCACTGAAATCATATTTTCCTGGTAGAGGGCGGAACGCGTAGAAATGGTTTCAGCAAACTACCGCCAGATGACGACAAACACAAAAATAACTTTTGTTTTTACATTCACCGCTAGATGGCAATACACTGCTTATCGTGTAGCTGTTGTGTCACTAAACAGTTTTCACCCTAGCCTTTCTACAATGGGCAGCGGGATTGTCCGAAAGGGTTACCGCTACCCCGGAATATAAATTGCTAAGGAAGGAACACGGATGGGTTTTAGTCAGTAAGAGTCTGACACTCCCTTCCGCTCCACCCAGAGCGGGAGGGGTCATTTGAAGATTTCCCATCCTTAAAAAAAAAAGCCTTTCTACAATAATGACGACTGTAAAAATATTTATTTATTTATTTATAAGGCACACGACTTACTAAAATATATGTCGCAGCCAACTAGTTAAATTAGCCGTTCAGTCAACTGCCTGGCCTTTAGAAGTAGTGCTCGCCTCGCTTCGCTCTCTCAGCTCGCACGCGGTTGATCACAATTCTAATCTAACCTAACCCATTTGGTCGGGGTGCCCTGCCTTAGTTACTGCGACCAATTCGGCTCGCGCGTGATTGGTTACAGACTTCCAACCTAAACTGTAATTGAATATTATTCAGGCCGTTAGTTGAACGGCCGCCGTTTAGTTAAAAGGCTAGGCGGTTAACTGAACGGCTAATTTAACCAGTTGGCTGCGACATATGCACAAACAAGAAATCACATACAATTTTGTGAATCACAAATTGCAGAGTTTAATCATGAACCGGTTGAATGCCGTAATTACAGAAACAATTTTATTAAAGAGCTAGGTATCGTGTCTCGCGTGGATCCACGTTCGATACGAAGCGAAGGTTTAAAGGACATGTAATATACCTTTAGTCGAATTATATGTCACAGCAAACTGAAAATCTACTACCACTAGAATTGTTTCGTTTACAGTTCTGGTGTTTGTGGGAGAAAAGACTACCTAAGAGTACAATAACCACGCGATGCCTACCACAGACATCTAATTTCATTTGTACATTTTACTTGTAATCCAAGTAGTATAAAATATACGCAATATAAAAATGGGATTCACAACAAAATCCAACGTTTCCATTACAATAAAATAAAATGGTAAAGTGTGCACTAACTTCAGTTGACCAGATGGCTGCAATAAAAGAACGAGGCAGATTTTATGTAACGTAATAAACTTGTTTTAACAATATTGTTGAAGTAATTATTTCCTCAAGTAACTTCTTTAGATAGATAAAGTAGGTACCTAATCTCTTTGGGTTGTTGCTCCCTACATGCATTAGATTGTTGTGTGGTCTGGAGACAGAACATAATGGTAATAATCAGTAATCACAGATAGATTCTTTAAAATAAAATACACCATATACACAATGAATACTCAATATTAATTCCGTGCCTCGGAAAGCACGTTAAACCGTTGGTCCCGGCTGTCTTTCGTGGATCTTTGACAGTCGTTACGGGTCGTCAGAAGCCCGAAAATATGACAAACAGTCTTATCAAGGGGTATCGTATTACCCAGTAACTGGGTTGTGGAGGTCAGATAGGCAGTCGCTCCATGTAAAATACTGGTATTCAGCTGCATCCGGTTAGACTGGAAGCCGAACCTAACATAGTTGGGAAAAGGCTAGGCAGATGATGATGATACAGAATCAATACTCAATACCTATTCTAACAGATAACTTACAACGAATCAAAAATAAGGCGTCGAATTCCTCCCTGACGAGTGGCGGCATTGCCACGTTGGATGGAAATACTTAGCCTCTGGCTGAGATAGATAGATTACCTAAATTAAAAAATTGCGGTTATGGCTTACCCTAATATCCTATTTTTGGTATTGTTCGTCAAATCGTTGAGCTGCTTAAGTTTTGAGATGAGCTGTATGAACACAGACAAATGCGTGCACTGACTGCACAGGTCCACTCAATGGTGTGGTTCTTTCCTCAAAATGCCATTTCAGACATCAACGTGGTCTTCACATGTTTTGCCCATCCTACTGTCCTTTTACGACAACTGAAGAGTCCTCTTTGAGAAAAGTTCATTGCCTCATAGATACAAAAAAATACGATGCACGTCTGTCCACCACAGCGTAACAAAAACCCCTACAATCCTTTATTGGTGCAATTCTCTAGAGACTGAGTAAAGTTTTTCTGGACTGTGGCTTGTGTTGGTTCGTTAAACCGAGGCAGAAGTTGCAATGAAAGTATAAATTACGTTCATGTAGTTCTGGTGCAGTTCACTCGCCGTTCGACGCTCGCCGTGGACGGTCGTGCTGCCCGCTCTCGCTCGCTGCACGCCCCCACCGCCTCGCCGCCCCGCCGCCGCCCGTTCTCGCTACGCTAGCCGTAACGAGCTCAGTAGTCTCCGGACTACGCCCGCACCCTGTCAATAGCCGCCTTTTTCAAGGCGTGGTTGATAGAAGTTGTTTCTTTAAGATAGATTCGTCATCACACGTGTCGTCGAGGTTTTTGGCCCCTTCCGGGTAAAAACCACAGTTTCGTGGTCCTTGGTGGATACCTCACGGTGCCAACGAAGCCAAGGGGGTGGTGCCCCAATCTCACCCGCCGAGCCCCATCAGGGCGAGGCTGTCAATTGGAATCGGGAGCTAGAAGCTTGGCCTTGGGGGTGGCTCCTAGTCAGCTCTAGCTTCGTAACTAATCCCTTGTCCACAGCTCGCGTCTAGTACGGTTGGGTGTGTCAACCCCTTCGTACTAGAAGCCGGTCTAGGGTGTCTCTACACCCAGCGCACAGACTGGTTAGGGCCCCGTTCGCACAATAAGATCGGCGACGGGTCACAAGCTTAGGGCTCACTTCAGGTACTCACCTCCCTGTCTCACACCCGACAGGGAGGGTAGGATCTCACACCCCCGGGCCCATCCACCCGGGGTGCTAGGTTGTTAGGGATTCACGCCCCCTATGGTTCTTCCCTCTCCCCGCCCCCATCCCGATCATGGCAGACGCGGTCATATTGGCGTTCGTTAAAGAGGTCCTCTTCAAGGACCCCTCTTTCGTTAACCAGTATGCCCAACGTCTTATAAATTTTAGACGCCCTCCCGGTTCGGTCATCGACATTGACTTTAGCGACGCGCTAGTCAGCCCCCTCTTTCCGCCAAACTCAGGCGAAATCCCCGAGGCCGCCGCCGCCTCCCCTCCCGCACCCTCCGTGCCAGCCCCCTCGCCTGCACCTTCTGTGCCAGCCGCCGCCCCCAAACCAGCACCTTCCGTGCCAGCCCCCAAACCCGCACCCTCCGTGCCAGCCCCCAAACCCGCACCCCCCGCGTCAGCCCCAAAACCCGCACCATCCGTGCCAGCCCCTAAACCCGCACCCTCTGTGCCCGCCCCAAAACCCGCACCCTCTGTGCCAGCCCCATCACCCGCTCCCTCCGTGTCCGCCCCGAAACCCGCACCGTCCGTGCCAGTCCCCGATCCCGCACCTTCCGTGCCAGCCGCTACCGCAGCAGATACTCCAGAGAGTATGGACACGTCCGTACCCCAATCTCAATCCGACTCAGAGGAAGCCCTCTCTGACTCTTCGTCCTCCTCGGAAGACGACTATATAGTCGTCGGAAAGGGTGGCAAGAGAAAGAAGAACGCCTCCTCTCACGCCAACAAGGCCAAAAAGTCGGTCGCGGTAATCCCCTCTAACCCCCGCCCCCCCACCCCAACCCCCGCCGCACCGCAGGCCAATCCCGCGTCTAGCCTCTCGGCTACCCCTCCCGCTTCGAACGCAAAGAAGCCACGACCCCCGCCCCCCATCTATGTCCAGGATAAGTCCAAATGGACAGAAATCTCCAAAGCGTGTGTTGATCAAAAGATCAACTACACGAACGCCCGCTCAACCCAACAGGGTATTAAGGTAACGGTCGCCTCGTCCTCGGACTACAGGGACCTTACCCGTCTCCTCCAGACAAGGGCTTACTCCTTCCATACGTACTCCCTTCCGGAGGAAGTCCCCACCCGCGTAATCATCAGGCGCGTCCCCAAAGAAATCCCCACCGAGGAGATCAAAGAAGACCTTGCTTCACAAGGCATCCCCGTCTCAGCAGTCCATCGCTTGCACAAAGCATGGAAGGGCCTAGTCTACGACATGGTCCTGGTCATCTGCGACCCTACTGAAGGACATCACCCCATCTTCAAGGTGAAGTCAGTCTGCTCCCTCTCGGGTATCTCTATCGAGAAACCCAGGAAGTCCAACCTCATCGGACAATGCCACAGGTGTCAACTGTATGGCCATTCCCAATCCCACTGCTACGCGACACCTAGATGCGTCAAGTGTCTAGGTGCCCACGGCACGTCAGACTGTCCCCGCCCCAAAGACCGCTCTCAGTGCACAGAGCCACCGAGCTGCGTTCTTTGCGGCCAATCCGGGCACCCGGCTAACTACCGTGGCTGCCCCAAGGCTCCCAAGTCTTCTTCTCCCAAACTGACGAAGCGCGCGAGCGACCGTCAGCAAAGGGAAAGCCCCTCTGTGAGGATCCCGATCCCTTCCTCCCAGATGCCCGATAGGCTCAGTCCCCAAAGGCCCTCCCCATGGGCGAACCTCAACCACCTCAAAGCTCCCGCAGCTTCGGTGCCCCCCCCACCCCCGACTATCCCAGCGCTGATGGCAACTGTCATCCCCGCGCCATCAGTAGGCCCCTCGGTCCCAGTAGCCCCACCGGTAGCCCTTCCCGCCGCCGCGCCCAGGGCTCCCGCTGGTCCCAGTAGGTCCCCCCCGACCCCCGCCTCCCGCCCCCAGCCTAGCAGCATGGAGGTAATAATCGGTGCTTACGCAGCTTTTATTGCCCCCGCAAATGCCATGGCAGCGGAAATCCAAGCCTGTAACGGCAATCCTCGGCGCATCGCCGAGATTTTCAATGCGTATCCTCAGATTACGCAAGTCATGCAAACCCTCAACTTCTAAAAAGCTCCAATGGCTTTACAAAGAATGAGCGTTACCAAACCCCGATCCCTTAGACTAGGGTTTTTTAATGCAAACGGCATTAAAAATCAACGCGATGAGATCGCCGCGTTCCTCCGCGATCACCAGCTCGATGTCCTCTTAGTCCAGGAAACCTTCCTGAAGCCCCATCTGCGGAACCCGAACATTGCCAACTACAAGATAGTTCGCAATGACAGGGCTCGCTGCCACAAGGGCGGTACCCTCATCTACTATAGGAAGTCCCTCCATTGCATCCCGATAGACCCGCCCGCCCTTATCTCTCAGCTAGAGATCTCTATCTGTCGGCTCGGCATGACCGGTCACCCCGCAATCACCATCATCTCCGCCTATATCCCGCCCACCAATGGTGCGGAGGATCCCATCTCTCTCACTACCGATTTCACTACCCTCTTCGGTATGAGTGACTCCGTCATCATGGCGGGGGATCTCAATGCCAAACATCCCGCTTGGAATAGCAGCACGACCTCTACCAGAGGTAGGATCGTGTTCAAACTAGGCGACTCCCTCAATTTCGATATCATCGCTCCGATGTATCCCACTCATTTCCCGGGCGACCCCGCCCAACTTCCTGACGTTCTCGATGTAGCGCTTCTCAAGAATGTAAACCTCCGTTTGCAGTCTATCGAGACGGTACAAGAGCTTAACTCTGACCACCGCCCGGTCATCTTGCACCTGGCCCCCTATTCGGGCCCCCCGCACGACCCCAACCAGCCCCCTCCGACCAAAACAGTCACCGACTGGAGGAAAGTAAGCGAAAGACTGAAATCCACCACGTCTCCCCACCTAGACTCCATCCCCGAGCAAATTATCTCAGTCGCAGACACGACTGGGGCGATCGACTCGTTCACAGAGCACGTTCAATCCGTACTGACGGATTGCTCACGGGAAGTTCCAGTGATGGAAGACCATCGCTGGAAACTGCCCGATGACGTACGTGAACTGGTGACCGAGAAGAACGCTGCCATTCGTGCCTACGACTCTTTTCCCTGCGACGCGAACAAATCCCACATGCGCCATTTACAGCGTGCTGTAAAGAAACGCATAGGGGAGTGGCGCTCCGAGGGATGGGATAAGTTGATCGGCGAACTCGAGCCCACCCACCACGCCTTCTGGCAACTCCAGAGGAAGCTCCGCTCCTCTGAAGAGGCCACAGTTCCTCCCCTCACACGCCCCGACAAAACGGTCGCTTTCGAAAACCTCGAAAAGGCCGAATGCCTAGCCGACAGCCTAGAGGCTCAATGCACTCCCAGCTCTCAACCAGTAGACAGAGCGCACCTCGACGAGGTGAACGCTGAAGTCGAACGGAGAGCCTCCCTCCCGCCAGTCGAAGACCCTGATGATCCTCTGCCTCCCGTCACTCCCGACGAAGTGCAAGACATCATAAAAGGGCTCGCAACCCGCAAAGCCCCCGGTTCGGACGGTATCACCAATAGGGTGTACAAACTCCTCCCCGCCCCCCTCATACTGCTCATGACCGCCATCTTCAATGGCGCCCTGAGCAACAACATCTTCCCCCAAATGTGGAAAGAAGCCACAGTCATAGGCATCCCTAAGCCAGGCAAGCCCAAGTCTGAGCCCTCCAGCTACCGCCCCATCAGTCTACTCAATGTTTTCGGCAAAGTCTACGAGAGGCTTATTTATAAGCGCCTCAAAGACTATGCCGAAGCAAAGAGCCTCATCCCCCCCGAACAGTTCGGTTTTCGCACGAAGCATTCGTGCATCCACCAGCTCCACCGCATAGTCGAGCACATTAGCGCTGCCTTTCAGCGAGGTGCTTCGACAGGCGTCCTGTTCTTCGATATAGCGAAGGCGTTCGACAAGGTCTGGCACAATGGCTTATTATTTAAGCTGTACCTGCTCGGTGTGCCAGACCGTCTCGTGCTCATCTTACGAGATTTTCTGTCGGACCGCACTTTCCGCTACCGTATCGAGGGCGCTCTCTCTCCCCCTCACCCCATCCGCGCCGGAGTCCCCCAGGGTTCCGTTCTGTCTCCCCTCATTTTCACCCTTTTCACTAGTGACATCCCGAACAGTAAAAAGGCACAGTTGGCGCTCTTCGCCGACGACACTGCCATATACTGTTCGGGTGTCAACCAGTCATCCATAGCTCGAAACCTCCAAACCTCCGCAAGCGCCTTGAGCGATTGGTTCCGGAAATGGAGAATCGAGGTCAACCCCGATAAGAGTCAGGCGGTCATCTTCTCGAAACCGCGTAAACTACCCCCCCCCCTCCCGCGCCCGATCTCTATGTATGGCAAGCCGATCCCCTGGGGAAAGCGAGCCAAATACTTAGGTGTCATCCTAGACCACAACCTCACCTTCAACGAGCACATAAAGACGGCGCGTTCGCGCGCCTCTTTCGCTCTCGGTAGGCTCCACTCCATGATAACTGCCCGCAGCAAATTGTCACTCAAGTGCAAATTGCGCCTCTACACCGCGGTCATCCGTCCCATCATGACCTATGCTTGCGTAGTCTTCGCACACGCCAAGCCGCGATTTCTGCATAAAATGCAAACCCTTCAGAACCGTTTCCTCCGAAAGGTCACGGGAGCCCCCTTCTATGTCCGAAATGTGAATCTGCATCTAGATCTCAGACTCCCCACCATCCAGCAGTTCATGAAACGCCTCTCCAAGCGCTTCTTTGACTCTGCCATAAAGCACCCCAATCCCCTGATTGCGGCGGCCTCCCGATACACTCCCTCCCGCATAAGTAGGATTCGCCGACCAAGGCATACCCTCACTATCCCCGACGACGCCACTACCCTCCTCCAGGAGAGCAGTAAGGCCACTAGTACTCTCAGACGTCAATACAAACACAAGCTCAGACATCCGTCCTTCCGTCCTCGCCGCCGAGGCCCGTCGCGACGCCCCGCACCATCACCGTGCCCCCCCCGACCCTTGCTCGAGCCAGCCCGCGCAGTTGAGCCTGTAGTTTTAAATTCGCCCCTAAACACCAATAATAATACCGATCCAGCCTGTCCCTTGCTGTCCTCTTCTAGCGACGCCCTGAGCCGAGGTCCGAACCCCGCAGGGGGTTACCCTTAGCGCTGTCGCTTAGTTTTTAAGTTATTGTTTGCCCTGGCTGGAGGCCTTAATTCGAGGCATCCACAGGAAAGTCCGGTTAAGCAGTAGCCATCCTCATAAAGGATGAACTGCGAGATGCCATTGTTAAAAAAAAAAAAAAAAAATCTGGTGCAGTTTTAGATTGAGACCCCGGTAAGCTTGTTGAGTGGTTCACGGACCAGTGGCAACTCATTTTTGACTTTAAATAAAAGAAAACAGTTCAGTTTTGTTTACTGAAAGATCGTATGAATTAAAAGATTTTTTCAAAAGTTGCTGACTGGTTCGAGGGGCGCGGGAGAAGAGTTCCTGGAAGGAGTTGGGGAGGCCTCTGCTTAACAGTGGGACAGCACAGGCTAAGTATTAACCATAGTCAACCCCTACCGCAAGCCGCGTTAAGGAACCTCGTTCCAACAAAAAATAGTAGGACAAGTCGAGTCGGTGCGCAATAAAATCGTAGTCAATGACACAAACCCTGTCAGCCACAGACTTTTTCTATTCTAGCATTTTATTTACTTAAAATCCTTTGTTAAATTCTGCTGACTAAAATGTGGCGTTTATTGTTGTCCACTGCTCTGCACAAACTGAATTAAATTATTTTAGCTGCATGCGAGCTGCAGGCGAGTCGTGTCTGTCGCGCTGATAAGACAGCCGTCACCCTGTATAAAATACTTGGTTAAACTCAGTGTCGCAGTTATTGTGGGGCCAGTCAACTAGCGGGTTGAAGCTCATACGAAGAAATAAAATGCATTTTAAACTACATGAAATAATAAGTTTAGTCGGCTCTATCATCAGAATCTGTTTGTTTGTTTGAACGTGGATTTACTGATTTGATTTTTTTTTCTCAAAGATTACAGTACAGATTGAAGAGAAAAAAAAGTGCTGTGTCTTGCGTCAAATTTCATTTTGATCAGGCGAAAAATAGTTTCAATTAAATAGATTAAAACAATTGGCACATACATAGGACTGATTAGTATGTATTGATACGTGCATATATAGAGACATTTGTATGACATGGTTTTAATAACCAGTTTAACAAAGAAGAAGTCTATTTTATTCAGCAAGAAACGAAATTATGTTGTCCTATTATACAGGCCTCATTGGGGTACAGACACCATGTGGACCTCAAATGCTGCTAACTCAAAAATTTCCACGTGAACACGAAACAAAAGAATCCCAAACCGTGTGTCAATTTGTAAAGACTGGCCGTCACGTCGGCACGTGGATTCATTATAAAAGGATTATGCTTTTGGAAACTGGGTGGAACCTGCACCGGTAAGCTGTAAGTTTGGATACCGAAAGTGTAGCTACTAGGATCTCGTGTAGTTGGAATGTTTCAGCGTTGATAGGGTGTGATAAGTTTTTGGTCGCAAATCCACAGATGTAAATCAACACAATCTATGAATGGTATTTTATGATAGATGCAACATTACGTACCGCTGGAGATCCACTTTGGTTTTATTCGATAGAAGTGCAAGATAAGACGCAAATCAAAACAGTTCGATATAACTTCAAAAACTGCTCATAATTTAATTCATTTCCCTGCCCATAACCTTATTTAATTGTGGTCGGCGCAACCTGTCTTTTTCTTCCATATTTCTCTATTAGTCGTCCTCTCGGAAGTCACCCCCTTTCTAATCATATAACATTCATTTCATTCATTCATTTTCTATCATTCTTTCTATTCACACAGTCCATCCATCTTTTCTTTGGTCTTCTCCTACTCTTATAGCCATCGACATTCATACTCAAAACTTTCCTCACGACATTTGAGTGATTCCTCAGAATCACATGCTCATACCATGTTCTTAACTTAATTATGAGGATGATTTAACTAATCAGTCCCAAAAATACATTTTTGGAAAGATACAACACTGAGGAACTTCTGATGTAGCATTATAAATTGTTACGAAATAGAAGGCCAATTATCGTAATTTAAAACGTACTTGATGTATAAAACTTGTCACAAATGTAGGGAAATTAGAGGTATTTTTGACAGATTGAAACCGAGGTGAGACTGTGAACGTTTTTGAAATTACGAAAATTGCCCCTCAGATGTCAGATTCCACCACACTTTAGAAATCTCCCACGGTTAACCAGCAGTGACTATAACATTATCAAATGGAATGGAAGCAGCCACAGATTCAATAAATCATGGTCTGTGATCATCAATCAGGTCGTCTGTAGAGCGGCTACACAATCTACAGGAGAGGTTATTGCTCATAAATATAGTGGTGATAACTGATGCGCGTAGATATTGGATGCTAATTGGATGACTGGATCAGTCACTATGATTACCAAGATATGGTAATGGTAGGATCATGATTCTGAATAGCTATGTAATTAAGTCGTTGTTTGTTCGAGAGCTTGTCTCGATTAGAAGCAGTTGATTTCTAACAGTTGTGTGATAATAGCAGTTTCGGTCGGTTTCGAAGATTTCAGTTTTAACAACTTTATCACCATCTTCTGATTAGTGCACAAAATTTAATTTTTGATTGAACATTCTTTAAAAATGCTACTGGCCAAAATTACCTAATCCTATATCTGTTCTATTGTAATGAACGACAGATTTGTTACATAAAAATAATCTTAAATTTTGCCCCACTTCAATGCAAAATCCTCTTCTTAAAAGAAAACCTTTTTCCCAGAATCTCTGCCTGGCCTTTTCCCAACTATTCTGGGGTCGGCTTCCAGTCTAACCGGTTGCAGCTGAATATCAGTAAATGACATGAAGTGACTGCCTATCTGACCTCCACAATCCAGTTACTGGGTAATACGATACCCCTTGGTAAGACTGGTTGTGAGACTTTCGGGTTTCTGACGACCCGTAATTGACTGTCAAAGATGCATGAATGACAGACAGGACCTAACGTGCTTTTCGAGGCACGGAGGGGTCTTGGTATGTAAAGGTGGTCACTCATCCATGAACTAACCGCTGCAAGCGTAGCTTAACCTGATCGAACGACCCGTGCGGCTGTTATTACATAACCACAATCACCTTTTTCTCAGAATACGTTCTACTAATTTGTAACCTATTCGAGTCCAAAATAAATGTTTTTCTATCCAACTATTCCCAAATCCTATTTTTCGCTTCAATAGCTTTAGAGTCATCCCATAGCCATTTTAAAAACGTTACGGCTATATTAACGAAACTACAGCGAGCCAATCTGTTTGCTATGCAAATGACGTTCACTATTTAGAATACAGTCAACCGCACGTTTATGTTAACACTTTGACATTGACAGCGCCTGTATTATTTCGTAACAACCAGCAGTTTTTGCAGTTTACTCTATGGACCCGCCTCTGCTTTGCACGCCTGCGAAGCAGAGGCGGGTCCTTGTAAACTCTAACTTTAGTAAAATTCGACATGTGACAGATTTCAGTACTATTTTTTTTATAATAGTGGACTATGTAGACACGTTGAACTTGCATTCTTGCTTGCATGCATATTATGGTACCTGCATGGCCTTTCGGATTTTTTTTTCTAAAAGATCGTTAAAGCATTTTTTATTTATTTAAAGAACAAATGGAACACACACACACTCATGAAAAATGACTTTGTTTTAGACTAGAAGATTTCTGCTGGGCGTGCGGTTCATTGTACGTACGTAATTATTGTAGTTTGTATGCAGTGTCACGATCTTTTGTCTTACGGGAGCTTGTAATTCGGAGAGGTACTTCTAGAGAAAAGAAAAGATGTTGGCGAAGTCTTTTGCGGCGTTATCTTCGTAGGTTTTCGAATTGAATTGTATTTTATTTTCAAGGTAATTGCAGACACAGGAATCGAGTAAGCTGTTACAATTGCTTAGTATCATTTGATTTAATTAAACACATCACATCACACACATCAAAGTCAAAGTCAAAGTCAAAGCATTTATTTCAAATAGGCACATAAAAGGCACTTTTGAACGTCAAAAATTACAATGAAATAGAATTGATTCTAGTCGCCCCTTCCAAAAGGTAGTTTTCGTATGGAGAAGAATGGGCAAGAAACTCCACCGTTACTCTTTTAAAATGTTTTACAATATTTTGCATACATTCATTATATAATAAAATAATATGTGAAGACGATGCACCTAAAATAAAATTACTATACCACAATAGGTAAAAGAATTAGAAATGAAACCATGACTGTTCACGCATACAAGGTGTGAATCATAGTCCGCAGCAGGGGACGCGCGAAGGGCGCGGCGCGGCGCGGGACGACACCGCGGCAGCGGGCTGGCCACCGCGGAGCGGCGGCGCCGCCCGCACTTCACTCCACCATCGAACTCGGTCGTCGACGCGCGCGCATACCTACTTGTTGTCCAAAGTTTATTACCAACATTATACTGTTTTTATAGAACCATATTATAAGTGTTTACAGTCCACTTTACTTTCATTACAAGAACCTTTAGTTAGGTCCTGAACAGTTTTGGTCCTTCGGCCTTCATTTTTTTTAAATCCGCGTAACGTTTGTACGAGCAAAGAACACGTTGGCGCGGTGGCAGTACGGGCGACGTTGTTGGACTTTGATACGACGAGTTTTCAAAAGCGCCGTGTCACTACAAGCTGCATTGAGTGGCAGACAAGTTTAACGTTGGAGTCGCCTAGAATAAGCGAGGAGAGGACGTCAACCAAGTTCCCGAGGTCTTCACGTCGACGGTGGTCAAGTCTCGACTACGCTGGTCGAACCCGCCGAGACATTTACTTGCTTCGTGGGAATCAACACAGTCCGCCTTGTGGATAAAGATAAGCATAATTATTTGTGTATCGTTCCAAATTCCTTCCTATTAAAATTCCTGTTTGAATTCAAATTCAAAAATTTCCGTTGCAACCGTTTTCAGTTCAGTTTCAAATTTGAGTCATCAAGTTATTATTTACATCGTTTTATAGTGTGTTCATATTAGTTTATAGCTACATCGAACCTTGTTGCACGGGCTGGCACTTTATTTGTTAGCGAGTGAGCTTCAAGGTCACGCGCCTATTCATTGCAAAAAACATCTGTTTGCTGCTTATTAGTCAACATATTTACCGGTCTATTTGCTTAACACCTTATTTCTTTGTCATTTGCGTTTTATCAATTTTATAAAACTTGTTTCATACAATGGCTACTGTGGAACTATTTGTTAAAAAACGCAGTGCTATGAAAGCCAAGCTTACGAATTTCTGCAATTGGATAAATGTGCTTGTGAGTTGCGAATCAATTTCTAGTTTGCAGCGCATTGAGCTGGAGGGTCGCCTTAGAAAATTTGATGCCTTATATGATGAATTTGATAATTTGCAGTTGGAGATCGAGGTGCTCTCGGATAAGCCAGACGAGGCGTACCAGGAACGTGCCAAGTTTGAGGAGCGGTACCACGCAGTGGCAGCTCAGGCACGCAGCTTGCTCATCAGTGCTGATGTCGGCATTGACGGCGGGTCTGTAGCGGGCTCAGGAGACAAAAACACAGGTGCATCGCTCCGTCAAAATTTTGTACGCTTACCTAAAATTAATTTACCTCATTTCGATGGTAGTTATCAGTGTTGGCTAGAGTATAGAGACACTTATCTTTCTCTTATACATGGTAGTAGTGCAATCGATGACATTAGCAAGTTCCATTACTTACGTGCATCGCTCAAGGGAGATGCTCAACAAATTATAAAAAATATAGATTTCAAAAGCGAGCATTATCAAGTGGCTTGGGATTTGCTATGTGAGCGATATAATAATAGTAGGCTTTTAGTAAATAACCACGTACAAGCTTTGCTTAATATTCCAGTAGTGTCTAAAGAGTCTTGTGTAGCCTTACGTCAATTTATTGATAGTATAAATAAACAAATCAGAGCTTTGAAATCGCTGAACGAGCCCACTGACCAGTGGAGTACACTGGTGGTGTTTATGATGAGTAGTCGACTTGACAAAGTTACTAACAGAGACTGGGAAGAATATCGCAATACTTTACCCAAATCTCCTACTTTGTCAGAGTTTTGTTCGTTTGTTAGTAGGCGGGCTGATTTGTTAGAGACAGTTGAACATAGCGAATCGACAAAAGAAAAGGTAGACAGTAGCACTAACAGTCACATAGTGGATATACAGAATACTAACAAAAGCGATAATAAAATCAAAATCAAAACTAATAATAAAAAATATACAAAAGATTGTAAATGTCCGTTGTGCAAAAACGATCATTTCATGTATGTGTGCGATGAGTTTCGTAAGTTGTCACTAGAAAATCGTTTGGAAAAGGTGAAGGAGCTTAATGTCTGTTTTAATTGTCTACGTCCTGGGCATTCAAGTAAACGTTGCAAATTATCTCACTGTAAATATTGTAATCGCAGACATAACACGCTTTTACATGTAGAACAGTCTAATTCAAATGTACAAGATCCAATGCCTAGTGTTGCTTTACCTAGTTTGCTTACTGACGTTTCTGGAGGTGCACAATTACAAAAAGGCACGTCCGAAAACGTTGTTTTGTCAAGTGACACTGCAGATAGTACTACCCGTTCTGTTTTACTCTCCACAGCTCTGGTGACAGTGGTCAGCAACCGAGGTGAGAAGTTCGGCGCCAGGATCCTGCTTGATAACGGTAGCACAGCCAACTTTATCACTGAAACACTGTGTCACAAGCTGGGATTGTCTAGACGTAACGCTAACTCCACAATATCAGGTATAAACAAGCAAACATCTAATAGCACACAGTCTTGTAAATTTACAATTCAGGCTCGGAATGGTGGTTACAGGGAAACTATAACTTGCATCATATTGCCTGAAATTACTAGAATGTTGCCGTCTTCAGCTGTAGATTTTAGCAATATCAACATTCCAGCAGATATTCAATTAGCTGATCCATCTTTTCATATTCCGTCTGTAATTGACATTCTTGTTGGCGTGGAAGTGTTTTGGAATGTCTTAGGTTCCTCATCTATAAATTTAGGTAAGAATCAACCCAAACTTCACGCAACAAAACTCGGATGGATAGTTTCAGGACCAGCTCCATTGCGGTCAGTTTCTAATAACCAGTCACACTACTGCAACGTGTCTATGGATGAATTGAACAACAATCTCAACAGGTTTTGGGAATCAGATTCTGTACCATCCAAATATGCCTTTTCACAGGAGGAACGTGCGTGCGAAGAAAGTTTTCGTCATAACACTACTCGGGATGATCAGGGTCGGTTTGTTGTGACAATTCCGTTAAAGGACAATCCTAACATTTTAGGTGAGTCATATGAGATGGCTAAACGTCGATTTCTATCACTGGAGCGTCGTTTTCAGCGTGATCCAAGTTTCAAGGAGCACTATGTTGCCTTCATGCAGGAGTACGAGCGTCTTGGACACATGACAGAAAATCAAACGTCTAGGAAGCCTCATTCAGGTGACAATGTTGATTATTTCTTGCCTCATCATGGGGTCGTCAAAGAGTCCAGTTCGACAACGAAACTACGGGCAGTTTTCGATGCTTCAGCGGCAACCACGTCGGGCGTGTCATTCAATCAAATCCAGATGGTTGGCCCGACTATCCAAGAAGATCTACTATCAATCCTTTTAAGATTTCGGCAATACAAATATGTCATCTCTGGAGACATAGCTAAGATGTATCGTGCCGTTGCTGTTGCACCTTCTCAACGTGCTTTGCAGCAAATCATTTTCAGGACAGATCCTAAGTTACCATTAAAGACGTACAGTCTTAATACTGTGACCTACGGCACAGCTTCCGCTCCATACTTAGCAACAAAGTGTTTAGTCAGCTTGGCTAATGCCGCTACCAGTGCAATCGTCAAGTCTTCAATTGAACGTGACTTCTACGTTGACGATTACCTGTCAGGAGGAAATTCAGTAACAGACGTAGTAGAAAAGGTCAAGGAGGTTATATCTGTCTTAGCATCAGCAAATTTTCATATACGAAAATGGCAATCTAATAGTTCGTCAATTTTAGATCAGGTTTGTAACAATTCAGCAGTTTTGGATTGTCTAAAATTGTCTGAAGATAAGAACGTGGCATCGAAAACATTAGGTTTACGTTGGATGTGCGAGGCAGATTATTTAGCGTTTTCTATTTGTATTGATGCTGAGAAACAGGTGTCTAAACGCCAAATTTTGTCAGTCATTAGTCAAATATTTGACCCGTTAGGCTTGGTTGGTCCATGTGTAGTCGAGGCGAAAATCGTAATGCAGAAATTGTGGTTAGCCAAGTGTGACTGGGATGAGCAGGTGCCAGAGGCTATATGCAATTTTTGGTACAATTTTGTTAACACTCTTCCATGTTTAAATAATCTAAGAATTCCAAGATGGGTTGCATGTGACAATGCTATATTGCATGAAATTCATGTGTTCACAGATGCATCTGAGAGAGCTTTCGGTTGTTGCGTGTATCTCCGGTCGGTGAACAGGCAAGGTTCAGTTAAGGTACAACTACTCGCATCAAAAAATCGTGTAGCACCGATAAAGCCCACTACCATTCCACGTCTCGAACTCTGTGGCGCGTTGCTAGGCACAAGGCTGTGTGTTAAGGTTCAGAGTTCTATTACTTTGCCTGTAATTAGATGCCGGTTTTGGTGCGATTCAACAATAGTGTTGAGTTGGCTAGCTATTTCACCGAGTTTATTAAAACCTTTCGTGCGTAATCGAGTCAATGAGATACAGGAAAGCACTACAGGTCATACGTGGAGTTACGTGCCGTCTAGAGACAATCCGGCAGATCTTGTTTCTCGTGGGCTGAAGGCTGACCTTATCAGCGAGTGTTCTTTATGGTGGTCAGGCCCACAATTTTTGTTAAATAACGAAAAAGATTGGCCAGCTATGCCCAATAAAACTGTGAAACTGGATCTGCCAGAAGTCATTACATCTAACTTCACAGATCACTCGTTTCTTACAGACTCACAAAATCATGTACATTCCTCTCACTTAAATCCATCGTTCATTCATACACTACTCCATAAATATTCAAATCTAAATCGTTTACAAAGAGTGGTGGCCTACATATTAAGATTTGTTTATAATTTGAAAAATAAAACCAAGCTACAAAATACAGTATCAAATCAAGAACTTCAAGAATCTTTGATTTTCATTTTATGCCGAGCTCAAATGGAAATGTTTCCTAAGGAATATTTTATTCTTAAAGCTAGCAAGACTCTGCCTCGTAAAAATAGACTTATTTCCTTAAGTCCCTTTGTTGACAAAGATGGTCTCATTCGTGTAGGAGGGAGACTTGATAATTCTCCATATGATTACAATATCAAGCATCCAGTATTACTATGTTCTAAGCATCATGTCACTAAAATCATTTTTTATAAATATCATAAAGATTTACTACACGCTGGCCCTCAATTATTGATTGCAAATATACGTCAAATGTATTGGCCTCTTGGCGGCAGAAACCTTTCAAAATCTATTGTGAAACGTTGCATTAAATGTTTTAAGTACAAATGTCAAAACGTTCAACCAGTCATGGGACAGTTGCCTTATAATAGAACTCACTTGGAGTTCCCATTTTTGAATTGCAGTGTCGACTATGCCGGGCCAATACTGATAGCGGATCGAAAAGGGCGAGGGTGTAAGCTTGTAAAGGCGTATCTATGCATTTTTGTTTGTCTTGCAGTTAAAGCTGTTCATATCGAGCTCGTTACAGACCTTACTAAGGAGGGCTATATGGCTGCTTTAAACCGTTTTGTTGCTCGTCGTGGCAAACCCAAGAGCATCTTATCCGATAACGGTACTAATTTTACAGGCACTTGTAATGAATTGCGACAATTTTTAGAGGATTCAAATATTTCTTACGAAGTTGCGCAAAAAGGCATTGAATTTAACTTTGTCCCTCCATACTCTCCACATTTCAACGGCATTGCTGAAGCTGCCGTTCGTTCTACTAAACACCACTTGAAAAGATTACTACAGTTAACACATTTCACATATGAGGAAATGGTCACTTGTTTGACTCAAATTGAAGCTGTTCTTAATTCACGTCCTCTCACACCACTTTCCTCTGATCCACTAGATTTTACTGTCCTCACTCCATCACATTTCCTGATTGGACGATCACTTATAGCTGTTCCGCATCCACAGGTGACTGAAATAAACATCTGCCGCTTGGAGCGCTATCACAGAGTGGAACATATAAAGCAGCATTTTTGGAAGCGGTTCCATTTAGAATATATTTCTCTGCTCCAACAAAAAACAAAATGGACATCATCCACAGGACAGCTGGCAGAGGGAACGTTAGTTCTCATCAAGGAGAGAGGACAACCGCCACTGCTGTGGTCACTGGGACGTGTCACGAAGGTCTTCCCGGGGAACGACGGAACAACGCGTGTGGTCGAGGTGAAGACGAAGAAGGGGACGCTACTACGTTCTTTTAATAATATATGTCCACTTCCTCTAGATTGAATGCTTCAACCCGGGGAGGATGTTCACGCATACAAGGTGTGAATCATAGTCCGCAGCAGGGGACGCGCGAAGGGCGCGGCGCGGCGCGGGACGACACCGCGGCAGCGGGCTGGCCACCGCGGAGCGGCGGCGCCGCCCGCACTTCACTCCACCATCGAACTCGGTCGTCGACGCGCGCGCATACCTACTTGTTGTCCAAAGTTTATTACCAACATTATACTGTTTTTATAGAACCATATTATAAGTGTTTACAGTCCACTTTACTTTCATTACAAGAACCTTTAGTTAGGTCCTGAACAATGACATATAAATTAATAATCTGATAGATACATGGTGCTCACATATTTACAAAAATGGAAAAAGTAAACGATTTTGATAAAAAAAAATATATATATGTATATATATATAAAAACTATTTTAACAAGTAATAAGTCAGGGTGTGAGTTAAGAGTAATTACAGAATGTAAACAAAGTAAAAAAGAATAAATTTACAATTAAATTAGCAACCAGTTTGATTTTGTCTAGACTCTAGATTGTCCTATGGAGCAGGACCAGCATGTTTCCAAGCGTTCTTATCCTGGATATAATCTTCTAATTTATAGTATGCTTGTTTACTAAGTGTACGTTTAATGCAAGTTTTAAATTTTCTTTCATTTAATTGCAATATATCCCAAGGTATTTTATTGTAACATTTAACACAGTACCCCATAAAAGATGTATGTACTTTGGCTAACCTGAAAAATGGTTGATGTATTTTATCTTTATTTCTAGTATTAAAATTATGTCTATCGCTTATTTTATTAAAAAGATGTAGATTTTTTCTTACATACATAATATTTTCATAAATGAATTGGCAAGGTACCGTCATAATATTAATCCCTTTAAAAATTTCCCTGAGAGATTCGCGGCGACGTAGATTATAAATGGCTCTGACAGCTCTCTTTTGCAAAATAAATATGGATTCAATGTCAGCAGCTCGACCCCATAGTAAAATGCCGTACGACATAATGCTGTGAAAGTAGCTAAAATATACTAAACGCGCAGTTTCTACATCTGTTAACTGTCTTATCTTTCTAACAGCATAAGCGGCCGAGCTAAGCCGCCCCGCAAGAGATGTTATGTGAGGTCCCCATTGTAATTTCTCGTCTAGCGTGATTCCCAGAAAAACCGTTTGATCAACAAATTCCAGTTTTTCTCCATTCAATATGATGTCACATTCGCTACTTCTAACATTAGGCAATTTAAATCTAATGCATTTGGTTTTCTTTTCATTAAGTACCAAATTATTTACCGTAAACCAATCTTGGACCTGAAGAATAGAGTTATTCACGTCGTCAAGATTTTGTGCCCGTCTGTCTATCTTAAAGATCAATGAGGTGTCATCTGCAAATAACACCATCTTCGGTTGATTTTGAAGTAATTGGGGTAAATCATTAATGTAAACTAAAAAGAGGAATGGACCCAATATCGAACCTTGAGGAACACCCATTGCCATTTCAGACCCTAATGAGTTTACGCCATTTACTTGAACTTTAAGCTTTCTATCTTTTAGGTATGACTTTAGTAAATCAAGAGCTAAATTCCTAACCCCATAGTGCTCAAGTTTCAGCAGAAGTGTCTCATGATTTACGCAATCGAACGCCTTAGAGAGGTCGCAAAAGATTCCAATGGCATCTTGTGCTTCTTCCCAGGCGTTAAAAATGTTCTTTATTAGAGTGACACCGGCGTCAGTGGTACAACGCCCTTTGGTGAAACCGTACTGTTGTTCATGAAAGATGGAATTTTTATTAAAGTGACGTAACATTTGATTGAGCATCAACTTTTCAAACACCTTACTGAGAACTGGCAGAATTGACACAGGCCTATAATTGTTGGGTTCTTTACTATCACCGGCTTTAAACAAAGGAACTACTTTACTGTGTTTCATGAGATCCGGAAAGACTCCTTGGTCTACACTGATGTTAAATATGAAAGCTAAATAGGGCGCAATTGTTTCGATGATAGATCTACAAATTTTTACAGACATTCTCCAGAGATCTTCTGTTGATTTAATTTTAAGATCCTTAAAAGCTTTTATAACAGCCTGAGGGTTTGTATGTTGAAACCTAAACTCCGAAGGGCATGCCTTAACATTCTTTCTAAGTAAGTCAGCAGAAAGCGCGGGTGAGGAATTTAAAGCTTCAGTAGCTTTAATGGGAATATTAGCAAAAAAGTTTTCGAATTCCTGAGCAATTTCCATATCTGAATTGATGGGGCCCTGTGCAGTCTCTAAATTAAATTCAGTATTACGCTGTTTTTTCCTACCTGTTTCATTATTTATTATTTGCCAGGTAGTTTTTATTTTATCATCGGCTGTTTTTATTTTATTGCTAATATAAAGAGCTTTAGCTGTTTTGCATACACTTTTAAAAGTCTTAGAATATGTTGCAACATAGTGATGAAAGCTTGTGTTATTCATATGTTGCTTCAGGCCATAAAGTTCAAAAAGGTTTTCCCTGCTTTTACGAATACCTGGAGTCGCCCAATCACTAAATAAGAACTTTGTGTAAATGCTTTTAGTCTTTAGTGGGAAAGTGTCATTAAATTGCGTGTTTAATATTGAAAAGAACTCGGCGTAGAACTCATTTGGGTCATATAAATTATTAAAAGTCTGAGCACCTAATTTACTGGCCAAAGAATTATTTAATTTCTCTAAATTTTTACTTGTAATTGGCCTAAACCTTATTAAGTTTTTTTGTAAAGGCATGTAGGCGCAAAATGTTATTGTTTGTCCACTGTGATCAGATGGCAACTTATTTACAATTTGTTTGTGTAAATAATCACAATTACAGAAAACATTATCTATACAAGTGGCAGAGGAAGCTGTCACTCGGGTCGGTTCAATAAAAACATTTGACAAATCAAATGACCTAAAAAGACTTAATAATCTGATAGTATTAGAGTTATTTTCTAGTAAATTAATATTAAAATCACCACAAATGATTATTGACTTACTACTAGCAGAAAGTTTCTTTAGCACATCTTCCATTACAGAATCAAACACAGCTAGATTCTGGTAACTTGGAGGTCTGTATACGCATACTATTACATGCTTATCGAGCTCAACACAGGACAATTCAATGGTGTGTTCATCATACATCATACACACACACACTCAGGCCCTACATTAATTCACCACACCACACACAGTTAAACGTCTTTCATTTGTGTTTCTTTTATAAATAAATAAATATATTATATTCTATGAGAACCAGTGCACTTAATTGAAATTGAAAATATTTATTTCAGACCAAGCACACAGAAATTGATACAAGTCCATATTTTGTTAGTATAGATACTTATAGCTATGTTAGTAAAATTTAAAATAATTATTATTTTGGACATGCATGAGCGACCAATGCCTCAGGATTTGGCTGTCCACTCTGTCCGACACCACACTCAGAAGCATGTTGGTGCTACCTCTAACCCGCGACCACAGTGAGGCCCACCTTTTACGCCGCACCGCCTGGAAGCCGTCCGTGCTGTGGTCGGCGAACATGCCGGAGGCACTGCACCGCCATGGGAGCCCCAATAAACCCCTGAACGCGTTGTTATACTGGACGCACACACACACAGCTGAACACACACACACAGTGAGCTAAACACTTTCCTTGATTTTCGTGGCTACACCTAACAGGACCAAAGCCCTGTGTTTAGCTCATACTAAAGTACTGTATACCGCGGAGCCCATAAGGTCAACCATTTACCAAATGACCTCGTTGCCTTAGTCCGAGCTCTATCATAATGAACTGTTGAAAAGGTTCTTAAGAGGGGGTTAAGTCGTATAATACTGGACAGCAGTGCGATTCTGTAACCATCTCACCGTGAAAACTTAGGTGAAGTGAGTGTGGAGTGAGCTGTCATTAGTGTCAATCCCTATAGCATCAGATGGAATGACAGCTCACTCCACGCAAGTTTTCACGGTGAGATTTTTACAGAATCGACATGCTGGTTAAAATATATGCTGGGTTAAATAGCCTTTTGTTTTGTGGTGAAATACTTTTTGTAGTAAATAGTTTGTGAGACGCGGTAAGTAGCTGAAGTGGTGCTGCAAGAAATTGTTTAAAATACTCAGACAGGAGGCGTATCTTGCTTTAGGTGTCGACATCTTGAGACGTTATTAATAAGGCAACCTTCATGTTTTTATGTAATTAATTCAGGCTGTCTGTCTGTCTTTTTCTACATAAATTTTTTACTTTTCAAGAATAAGCTAACTTGCCAAAATATTTTTTTTGACAAACTGATGTGCCACCTTATAATTGTTACAGCAAAGGTGGTTCCGCCAGGGAGCATGACGTGTCTAGCCTCTACAGTCTTTTCTTCAACTATACATTTTATATTAGCTGGCTTCTTTTTGATTGGTGAATTCATGCTGTATATTGTTACGCTCGATCGTAGAAAGGTGCTGCTGCTGGTTCAATTAAAAACGTTTTGGGAACGAAGTTCTTTAACGCGGTTTGTGGTAGAAATCGTCACGCGACGAAAAAGTTCTCCATGCGACTTTCGAGCAAGAGAGATAGTTAGCTGTAGAGAGAGACATACAGTTTTCATGGTTTTCGAGAGTGGTAAGGTCAAAATGAAAATCCAATACGGCGAAAACTTTATAAGAGCTTATAAAAACTTTTACAAGATGGCTCTGTATTAAAAACGCGTATAAAATTTATATTTTCCATCTCTCTCTGTCTCTTTCTGTTATAAACGAGTGTGTGTGCGTGCGAGTATCGCTAAAGAACATCATTCCCGACGGAGGTCCTCCAACCGCACACGTTTTTATTTTATTTTCTGTCATCAACTGTCTGCATAAACTACAATAGCCAAACATTGCGCTAAATGGCATTGAGTATAGAATCATTCATCATAAAAAAAACAAACAAAAAAAAAACAATCCCTATCAAGCGTCCATATTTTCGCGCCAACACAGTTTCAATATGGCTGACATATGTTTTGGGCGCCCAACGTCAGCCAGTGAGCGATGGACCTCGGACTCTTGTCACGATTATTTATTATCCATTACACACGGGTTTTGACCTTCGTTAGACGGAATTTTAATGAAAAATGGATCGGGGAAGTGAAATTTATTGCTCTGGAATTTTTAGAGGTTATCTATGATGGTAGAAGGTATGATCTATGACTTCTTATTTAACTACCATTAAAGGTATTCGTATGAAAACCGGGAGCGGGGCTGGGAAACAGTATTTTCTGCTCGGTAAATTTAATTGCTCCGTTTATATAAATTCGTTTTGTAAACGCCATTACTAGGAAAGATCCGAGAATCCTGATTCTCGCAGTAGTTAACTTGAAGAAATGCTATACGTACCAATTCGCCTACCAAAAGTGTTTTTTGGCGATTACCCTTTAAATTGTTCACAGTTTCGGTAGATTAACTTCAGACACTGACAAAATAACAACACTGTTATGATATTACATAATAATGCTTGGACGAGTGCGAAACTACAAAGTATGTTTGGCGCGCGTGCGTACAGTCACAAGCATAAATACGTAACGATTCAAATGCAATTTCTTCAAATTTTTTAATAATAAACGATGGTACCATATTATATTATATGGGCTATCGTATTATTGAAAGTTCGAAATCGTACTATTATGTCTATTATGTAATTAATAGTTTTTTACACATACTTACCGAGAACCCCCGTGTCTCGGAAAGCATGTTAAGTCGTTGGTCCCGACTGTCATTCTTGGATCTTTGACAGTCGTTATGTGTTGTCAGAAGCCAAAAAATCTTATTAAGGGGTAACGTATTACCATATAACTGGGTTATGAAAGTCAGATAAGCTGTCGATCCATGTAAAATACTGGTATTTAGCTACATCCGGTTAGACTGGGAGCCGACCCCAACATTTGGGAGAAGGCTAGGCAGATGATGATGACTTGTAGAGTAAATTCAGCAATGCTCCCACCTCGCTGACTGCCCAATATTTCTACCATGATAATGAGCCATAAGCCATAACTTCAATGTAAAAGTACACTGTTCTAAAATATTGCTTCTCATTCACACAATATGATAGGTTGCATGTCTATCACCAATGAATACATGCACCTATTTACTATATGTAGGCACCCGTCATGCATACTGTTATTTATTTTATGTAGGCACCCGTCATGCATACTGTTATTTATTTTGTGTAGGCACCCGTCATGCATACTGTTATTTATTTTATGTAGGCACCCGTCATGCATACTGTTATTTATTTTATGTATGCACCCGTCATGTATACTGTTATTCTTACATTTCCATGTTACTTTCGTAAAGTGTAGTAGATCAACACTTGCATATATCCTAGCAAACAGTGCAGCTTTAGTCATGTGGAAAGTATATTCGACCTCGACAAAAATTCCCAGTAAACTGAATCTTCAATAAGGTTTAGATTATCTACCTGTTACTCGTACATAGACAAATAGATTTCGGCGCTTTTTAACGTGCAAGTGATATTCAACTAAGGGTGATAGCGCAATTACGATGTCGACTATATGTAGAATAATTCCTAAGTATATTGCATTAAACATGAAATTATCATCATAATATTTAGTTAGCAATTTTCCTAACCCACTGCTATCGAGGAAAGTAGAAATTACAATATTATAAATGCAAAACAGTGTTTGTTGGGTTTTTCCTTATTCACGTAGTATCGAATCGACGTGGCTTTTTGCCTAGTGGTAGTTTATGGACCGGAAGGAGACGTAGGCTACTTACTATATATCTTAGAAAAAATGCTCGGGTCCTGCGAGACCACGGAAGGGAATCACGGTTAAAAGCTAGTGCAGGTATAATTTAGTCCAATATTATTTGAGCCAAACTTTCAAACATTATGTACTCGTAACGTGGAAATGAGAACCAAAAGTTTCACATTTAAAATAATTCGCAGGATTAACATTTGGTCAAAACAAACTTTGTCATTCAGATTAACATGGAAACAGTTTTTGTTCGAGACATTAACCCTTGGAATCACTCCGTTTCCCGAAATTTGGTGACGGTCAACGGTCCAACGGACCACATTATTTTGAGGACTATTGGTGTGAAATGAGTTCTTTTTAATAAGTCTTTCGCAATTTACACTGCGTTGCACATTACTTGTAAAACTTGAAAATAACCTATATTTGTACGATGGTTATGATAGACATGACTAAAAGTTTAGAGGAAGAATATTATGGATAGCTTTAAGATTGGAGGAAGACCAAAGAAACGGTGGATGAATTTTATTGTGTGAATGATAATATTATGGATAGAAATGGCGTTACTTCTGCGACGGTGGTTGATAGAAATGTATGGAAGAAGATATGCTGCTTCGACCTCAAATAAATTGGGATAAGGACAGGAGCAGAGATGAGAGCAGTGGTGGCCCAGAGGTAACGGCCCTCACTTCTGAGTTGTAGGTCAAGCCCAGGCAAGCACTCTACTTTTCGTAATATATTTCATCAGCACTGCTCTCAAAACGATAAAGAAAAACATCGTGAGGAAACGGGCATGTCCTAGAACCAAACATTCGAAGACATGTGACATCTACTAACACGCACTACGCCTGCGTGGTAGATTACAGCCCACTCCTCACTGAGAGGCGGCCTGTGTTCCAGCAGTGGGAACATTATAGGCTGATGATAGGTAAGTGCGTTAATGTGAGGCTAAGGACTGGTGGATGATGTTAAGAGTGCGTTAACGGTCAAAGTGCAACGAATACATAACTTAATTACGAGCACTCCCTCCCCAGTGCGCAATAAACTTCAAGGCATGCATACCTAATGTATAGCACTAAGAAGTGTAAAAGCAATTCATGACCCCTGCTTTGCCTATAGTTCAAGCAATAAAGCTTATTGCTTAAGTTAGCATATTAACACCATTGCACTGGCAGCTTAGCTCATGAATAATTGTAGGAGCACTTTAGTTATATTGTTTAATTTTTGATTTATGAATAACTCGCTGGTGGCTGGTGGTTGGTGGTGGCTGGTATGCTAGTAGTGTCTACTCGCTACTTCTACTATCTGCCAGAACGCAGACATTTCTAATTCTTTCCTAACTACTACCTACGTCTTCTAATACTTCCATCATCATTCTCCTGACACCACCAATTTGTTTGGGGTCGACGCAATATGACTTTTTCTCCAATACTTCTCTATTAGCCATATCATCTGTCAGACAATCCATCCATTATTTATTTGGTTATAATTCTAAATCGTAAAGAAGAAATTCTACACTATTTATCAAGAAACAAACTTACTTTAGGTAAGTTAACGAAGTAACAAAACATAATTACAAATTATAATGAATTTTCTGAAGTCTCAAATAAGACATGAAACAAATGAAAGCGTTTAGTTTCACAAGCGCTGTTCAGTTATTTAAAACAAGTCATGATTTACAAATCTGTTAATTAATGAGATTGGCTGGCCTAAATGACCTGCAAAAGTCATTAATGTAAGTTAAGCTGAGAATCAGAATTTTTTGAACGTCAAAATTACGTAAGACCCCAAAACGCCCGCCCGTCACTACTTCCTACTGCTTTAGCTGAGAGGAAAATAGGTATAATTATTCAACAATAATATAATTGTAGGTAGTAGGTTCGAACCCAGACAGGCACTTTACTTTGTGTAAATTATTTCGTCACAACTGCTCCCAAAACGGCTAAGGAAAACATCGTGAGGAAACCGGCACGTCCTAGACCTACAAAATTCGAAGCCATGTGATGTCTACCAACCCGCACTGGGTCAGATTAGACCCGTCTCACCTCACCAAGAGGTGGCCTAGGTCTTGGCAGTGGGAACATTATAGGCTGATTATGATGCCTATATACCTACATGTAGTGTTATTGGCCTATACGAGGGAACTATTTACTTATCTAAAATTAAAAGCTTTTACTTCGATAAAGTAAATAAACAGACACATACCGGGAACCGGTCCTAACTGGTTGGAACTCGATTTAACTTTTTCGATTAAGGCCTCTTGCACACGAACATTAATTTTATTGGCAATGCCGTCAAATATCAGTGGCAGTAGGTTAGAGTGGAGCCTTATTTAAAAGTTATCTATCATGTTTATGGAGTTGGGAAGTCGTACAATGAGAGCTGATCAATTATATCCCGTCATTTTCATACTAGTTTTTAGTACCTTTGCTAGCACGGTGCTAATACTTTCTACCAGTTTTGTGTGCTAGTACTGACTGTTAGTACTGTGTTCTAGTCCAGGCTGCAAGCAATGTCTGCCAGTTTCATCTGAACTAACAACTCGACGGCAGGTGTCCAAAGAAGGAACATTCAGGGCTGATCCATAACATAATGCAATTTAAGATGATCGCCATTGCTGGATTTTTCAACTTTATCGTTATATATAGTTGACATAATAAAACGTCAGTTTAAACAGTTAAAACCATACTGCCTTAGAAATAACCTAAATATCCTTTGGCAATACAGCACAT
Source organism: Gortyna flavago (assembly GCA_963669345.1). Lineage (NCBI taxonomy): Eukaryota > Metazoa > Arthropoda > Insecta > Lepidoptera > Noctuidae > Gortyna > Gortyna flavago. The sequence goes on along the minus strand of OY770147.1, from coordinate 572,289 downwards.
ATAATGCTTGTGTGGCCGAAAAGGCATATTTTTACGTTAAAAAATACATGCAATAACTCTTTTCGTTTGTTTCCAGGACTTACAACCATTTGTTTGTTTTTAGCAATTTATTTTTAGTACTTTTATTTATTTATTTCAATAGCACTCGATAATAGATTTCAAGCATGGACCGCTCCCAAAAATAATAATAAAATAAAATTTGAACCGCTTTTTAACTGCGAATTAGCTAAATCATGGTAAACAAAACTTGCGGAATATTTTTGGAGCAACATCCTTTTGTAGAACACGTTCAACAATTTATTTTTAAAAGCATGTAATAAAATTGATTTGCAGAAAAAACTTAAATCATGCATTTTTCCAATGGAGTAGGCAGAAATATATTTTTCTTATTCTTATAATTTATTGTGGAAGTGTTACATGAACAATATGACAAGAATTTTGCTTTAAAAGGCGAATAAATAACCGTTCTGTTCACGCACGTTTTCTTTCCCAGATTTGGCTGCATTCCAACTATTGTCGACGTGCCGCGTCTTTACTTCGATATTCTATTAGTAAGTTATGCTTTACATCAGCATGCCGTTATAGAAATAAGCTTTCTAGCTATATTCTTGTTTAAAAATCACCTGCTTCTAGCAGACACTGTGACAGAGCATTTTTTTGGGATAATAGTTATAAACTTATGTTTATTATGTTATTATGTTATGCTGCCTGTCAGTGCTAAAAATTTTGTTAGCATCATATTTACATATGATGGCAGCATTGGTAGACAGCACTGGCAGAGAGCAGCGGCAGAGAGCACCGACAGAGAGCACCGGCAGAGAGCACCGGCAGAGAGCACCGGCAGAGAGCCCCGTTAGAGAGCACCAGCAGAGAGCACTGGCAGAGAGCACCGGCAGAGAGCACCGGCAGAGAGCACTGGCAGAGAGCACCGGCAGAGAGCACCGGCAGAGAGTACCGGCAGAGAGCACCGGCAGAGAGCACCGGCAGAGAGCACCTGCAGAGAGCACCGGCAGAGAGCACCGGCAGAGAGCACCGGCAGAGAGCACAGGCAGAGAGTACCAACAGAGAGCACCGGCAGAGAGCACCTGCAGAGAGCACCAACAGAGAGCACCGGCAGAGAGCACCGGCAGAGAGCACCGGCAGCGAGCACCGGCAGAGAGCACCAACAGAGAGCACCGGCAGAGAGCACCAGCAGAGAGCACCAGCAGAGAGCACCAGCAAAGAGCACCGGCAGAGAGCACCGGCAGAGAGCAAGGGCAGAGAGCACCGGCAGAGAGCACCGTTAGAGAGCACCAGAAGAGAGCACCGGCAGAGAGCACCGGCAGAGAGCACCGGCAGAGTGCACCGGCAGAGAGCACTGGCAGAGAGCACCGGCAGAGAGCACCGGCAGAGAGTACCAACAGAGAGCACCGGCAAAGAGCACCTGCAGAGAGCACCAACAGAGAGCACCAGCAGAGAGCACCGGTAGAGAGCACCGGCAGAGAGCACCGGCAGAGAGCACCGGCAGCGAGCACCGGCAGAGAGCACCAACAGAGAGCACCGGCAGAGAGCACCGGCAGAGAGCACCAGCAGAGAGCACCGGCAAAGAGCACCGGCAGAGAGTACCGGCAGAGAGCATCGGCAGAGAGCACCGGCAGAGAGCACCGGCAGAGAGCACCGGCAGAGAGCACCGGCAGAGAGCACCGGCAGAGAGCACCGGCAGAGAGCACCGGCAGAGAGCACCGGCAGAGAGCACCGGCAGAGAGCACCGGCAGAGAGCACCAACAGAGAGCACCGGCAGAGAGCACCAGCAGAGAGCACCGGCAGAGAGCACCGGCAGAGAGCACCGGCAGAGAGTACCGGCAGAGAGCATCGGCAGAGAGCACCGGCAGAGAGTACCGGCAGAGAGCATCGGCAGAGAGCACCGGCAGAGAGCACCGGCAGGGAGTACCGGCAGAGAGCACCGGCTGAGAGCACCGGCAGAGAGCATTGGCAGAGAGTACAGGCAGACAGCACATACGAGTACAACAGGTATTTACCAATATTTAAAAGCAAGATGGATTGCGACACCATTCCTGATCCTCAACATGAAGAGTTTTACTCACATTATTATTTAGGTATCCGGTTTACCCATTACGGGGAAAGCTTGTAGCTTTCCATAACGTGTTACCCAAGGGACAATGCCATTTTGTGTCATGCCCCGTTTCCTTTATCCCGCGGGACATGGACGGGGTAACTGTCATGTTTTCCTCGTACTACGAGTTTTCAGCTGGTTTTTTACAAAGACTTCATAGAAGTGCAAGCAAAATGTCTCCTTTAAGATTGTGAAGAGAACATGTAGTGACAACTGGGCGAGCTGCCAACGTGGACATCCTTTCATATACTAAATATTATTTACATTTTATGCATCAAAATGGAACGCGATAGGAAGTTGACATGATTTTATGTACTAGGTTGTCGCATGCACATTGGTTGTGCAACAAGACAGAGACTGTTAAAAGTTTATATGTAAATTTTTATTTCAGAATAGCATCTTTAGAAATCATTAACTTACGCCTCAATGGTTTGGATATGAAAGAGAAAAAAAAGTCGTCATGGAAGTTATTTTAACGATTGTGAACACTATTTACGATGAGAATATCGCGAGACAACACAAGCTTCCGTTCCATTCGACACTGATAGACAGATTGATTTTAAGATGGCGTAACAGACTTAAAAAACAGTAAGTTGTTCTCATTGCCTATTTATATATGTTTAACCTACTCCTAACTCTGTATCTTAACAATGATGCAGAAATAGGCCCTCCAATTATATCTCGGATAAACTCAAGAATCTAAAACGTTACCTAATGAGCTAGTGTTAAGAAACTTTGATATTCAGGAACCTTAAATCGCCAATAGAAGAAATGCTGTCATCCAGCCGCATCTGGGTACACTGGAATTTACCTAGAGTAAGTTCCGTCGGGACTTTTTAGGCATCATTGAGTTGTGAAAAGTACAAAGCTCGTAAAGCGATTATGAAAAGTTTAAGAAGTATTTGTTTTTGTATTATTGGTCTTTTTTTGCACTTCTACTTCTAAATAGGCCGGCAATAGAGTTAACTTCAGCTGTGCCAAATGCCAGTTTTGTCACTTACTCAAAAAGAAAACCAAGATATTTAGACGTGCTACTGCTACTGTTGTGTTAAAAATTGATTTTATGAATAAAGTGAGAACCTTTGAACTCTTATAAATCAACTCGACAGCCTCTTAACCACGGAACATAAGAGTCTTAACCTTTCCCTATCTAGGTAGACGAGGGCGATTGTCATTCAAAGAAAATGAAGCTGTATTATGTCAAACCCATTTTACATACATACAGACACATTTGGCGAATAAACAATAGTTTTATTGTATTTGGAAAGCAAGCCATCGTTACTCGCCCGCATGTTGGATTACGGCCCACTCCTTCTCAAAAAGAGAGGAGCCCTATGTCCCAGCAGTGGAAACATTACAGGCTGATAATGCGTGTGAGCCATCGTTGCAATGTCTGAGTTCAGGCTTTCAGCGCAACGGGTTGTGGGTTTGATTCTGGGATGGGTACCTACAAGCTTAGATCCACACTGTAATCTGTTTTGGTCAGAATTATTTTGCTTTTGTGTTTTTATTATTGTTCTTATTCGCAAAGTTTTGTTTGACCAATATTACTATTTATTAGCTAGCTTTTGTCCGCGTAGAGGTCGGAAAATTATTACACAGGAACGTACTGGTAATAAAAGTAAACTATGTCCTAACACAGGTCATGATCTACCTGAATGCCAAACATAAAAATCCGTTCAGTCGTGGAAAGGAGTCGTGAAAGGAGTGAAAATATAACAAACAAACTTACTTTCGAATTTATGTTTTATCTAATATTAGTAAGGATGAACGGGTTACTCATATGCGGCTATTAATTAATTAAAAAAATATCTACCAAAATCTATTTCGCATACCGAAACTATTTCTCATCCCAAAAATCTCATTCCCGTCCTCCATTAATTAAAATTATCAGCTATCCTGTAACTAACACGCTCTGCCGCACTGCGGTAAGCTTGATAATATTTACATTGTTCATTCACATGTTGTTCGCATGTCGCTGCAGTTTGCAAGTTACACTACTGAATATGTATACAAGGCACTGTATTGCCCATGTATTTTTTTTACAGTTTTGCATATAAAAACTGTTAGACATCCTCTTTATTCCACGGATTAAAGATATCTTTGGTAAAATTTGCACTAAGTGGTTTAACTGTGAAAACGAAACATTCAGACACAAAGAGACAATTTTACATTTACATCCTACGGATTTATTCACTAAAACCATCATCTTTCAGTAGTAGCTATTTGACCTGTGAGTTTTAGGACTTGTTGTAAAGCTTGAATTTGGAGTTTTATATGATCCCCTAGGGGATCGTAGTAGATCATTGAGTGCTTTGTAGTCCCCTGGGGAATCCCCTAGACCAGTCGATCTAGGGGATTGTAGTGGAACGAGCGTTGGCGTTCTGCCTAAAACGTTGTTGAGTAATTCATGTTCATTCTGTTAGCTCCAGTGTTATCTTTCTTTGCTGCATAACGTGAAAGATGAACGCATTGTGCTTTTTGGCAGTGCATTTAATTTTGCCATTTTATTTTCATTCCAGCTAGAAAATGTGAAGGTACCTGTAGGTAGATAGACCTGTAGGTCTATCTACAAATAATATATATATCTATAAATAAAACAAAGTCGGGTTAGTTACAGCATATTATAACTCAAGAACGGCTGGACCGATTTTTATAATATTTGATTTGTTGGATTTATCACCGTCCCGAATACCAGAATAAGTATTAAAACATGGGAAAAATTCACGAAAAAAAGATAAGATAATTCATTTTCTCATACATTTTGTATGGAACAAATTTTTGATGATATCTCGAGAACGGATTGACTGATTTCGATGGCGGTACAAAGTTCGTTGGGTCAGCTAGTTTTCAATAAAAGCTCAAGGACTTCGTAAGCCTCTTTTTATTAACTTTCTAGCCTTTTCTTTAGTCACGGAAACTAAACTAGGGTACCTACTGCTACCAAGCAGGCCAGAATTGTGACCAATCACGCGCGAGCCGAGCGAGCGTAGCGCGGGAGCGGCAAGCGCTACATCCAATTTAGTCGTAGTTAATATTTTTAGGACATCAAAACAGAAATTATTTGAGGTTCACAAAAAAAAGCGCATTCAATATATTAGAGTTATCATTAATATTTTAAGAAAAATGAGAATTATTTTGAGGTTCGATAAAGTACATGTCTTTTTAAATTATGAATGAATATTTATATTTATCTCTTTAAAGTCACTGAACACAACAGAGACTATAATGTTTAAGTACAAACCGAGTTATCTGGAGCATAGCTCAGAGCAATTGTCGCCAGTCTTCACCAAGCCTGTAGGGAACAAAGTTTGTTCTACAGTGTAACAGTAACTGCTATGCGATGTTCTAGCAAATTCCTTCGGTTGTATTCCTTTAAGCGCCTTGTAGACTTACGTAAGATTAATACGAGTACTTCGTTGTCTTTAGAAGTTTAGCTTCAAACTAAAGTGAACATTTATTAAAAGTTAATAAGATAAACGGCAACGGATGGGATTCACATTTAGACTCTTGCTCGCTTACACTCCAGCCACTCTAAATAATATAAGTCCAGATCTTACAGAGGAATCACTGTTATTGATAAATGATGATTATTTCTGTAAATTGATTAACTATAAAACACCTTTACACGTAAAAAATTACTTAATATGTTTTAAAACTTGATGAGCTTCTGTTTCTGTGTACTCTGAAAAGATAGACAATCACCGATATAAACTCAGACTTAGACTGTATATTTTTTTTTTTTTATTTACGCGAGACACGCCTAAATAAAAAGAAAATAATATACAGTCTTTCGGCCAGTAACATTACAGACTTTCAATTCAACTGAATCATAGTAATTATTACCGCTCTCCAAAAATAATATAATTTTCACTACAACCTTCATCAGTACTGCAATAAATAAATACAAACATAACCATAAACCTTCACCACCCTGCATTAAAAAGCTCGTCCGTGTATATAAACAAGTTGATTCCCTGGGAGGCGACAAGCATGCCGCTTTATAAGGAGGTCTATAAAACGGAACGGCGGCGCGGGACCACATCATGAGCGCTCCAGAGCTGGGACCGCGGACTTGACCATAGAGTAGAAAACTACAGAAGGTCGAAGATACACAACAAAAATGTGTGGTCGGGGGACACCCGTCAGTAACGAAGTTCTTTACGCGATACTCGAACCATGAAAACTATCTCTCGCAAGGCGAAGAAGGCGAAACGAAGGAAAGTACACACGTAGCCAACGTGCTGATTATATTTTTATGTATAAATTTTCTGTTACGCAATGATTCTGATCAAAACATCTGTTTTTATATATTTAATTACTGTGATGATTTACAATTATACCTAATTCAAATAAAAGAAGTAAAATAACAGTTGCTGTAATCAACATGTTTGGAGAACAATGGCGATCCCAGCTCGGTTGATCCCGCATATTGATGTTATGGGTTAGAAACATTGGAACTTCTGTAACTACTCTCTGACGGGACACCACTTTCAGCCCGCATTGCGGGATTGTTTTTATACGCGTCACAATTTTCCTGCGGTCGGGACATGTGTTGTGGCCTCCGCGGGACATCCGTGGGACATTCGCGGCCCAAAATATTAGTGTTAACCATGCAACAATTTTATTTTTGGATTATTTTTGTAGTTGGCAACATGTTTTGGGTAGATATCGATAAACCGCCATTGTACTCATAGGATTACCAATAAGTATCGCAAAAAGCTGTTTACATTTTTGGCGTACAGTAACTCATATTCTATCTATTTATCTGTCTCCTATATAAATCAACAAGCATCATCATCAGCGTCAATTTGTAAACGGTAATTTCAACGCCCGTGTTGTTACAGAGAGAGTTAACATAATAAAAACAGCCACATTCCTTGAATTGTAGAGAACCCGGTTTCATGAACTTTTTGTTTATTTATTTATTATTTAATTTTATTTGTGTTTTATTATACGAATATTATAATTTTAAAAGAATGAAACAATCATTTTTTCCCGCAAAGATAAACAAACGTCTGCTAACTCGAACGACTGTCACAGGACAAAGTATCTTTTTGCTTCGAAATGACACTTATGACAGTTACGTTATTGGCACAAACAAGAACTAGTGTTGATCGCCTCTTGGGACAAACTTTGAGCTTTACTTTTATAGCTTTTAGAGGACCTAAATGTAGCTAGGCAAAATGTCTAGTAGGGTTTGAAGGTTCTTTAGCCAGAGCGGCTTTTTGGTGTTATTTGATCGTCAATATTGTTAAACGATCATACATAAAGACGTTTATGCGATCAGCAGAATTTGAAATACAAAGTTTTGTCGAATATTTTTTTTTGTATTTGCACAGACAGAATGTGGATTTTATATTTGTAAAGAAAATAACGTAGAAAGTTGAGATGAAGAATGTTTAAAGATAACTTTGATCAAAAGTTTAAATGCAAATTGTAAGCAGTATAATGATTATTCCGTATAATTTTTATTCATGAAATCGTATAATATTTTTTCATAACTTCGAATTAAATCTTATAGCTTGTGATTAGTAATAATTTTTAACATAATAATGTTATTTCTTTCTACAATATCTAGTAAAAGTTCATCACAATTTTAAATGAAGGTTTTATCTCCGGGCGGCTATTTTAAATACAGCCTCATTTGTAATATTCTGCTGTTCCCTCATAAAGAAATTAGGGACGTTCAACATTTCGTATTAGCGACAGATGTAAGCAGATGTCGAAATAAATTAATACCGAACTTCCATTTCAGAACTGTGCGCAGTTTAAAATACACTGGACTTTATAAAAAACCTCTTATTATTTACAGGAGACTTGTCAATTTTGTCTGTAAATGCTTATCGTTGATATCTGCATAGTTCTCACATGATGTGGCCAAGATAATTTCTGGAATTTTAAAGAATCGTGACCTCCTGTTTTGTTCTCATTCTCATCCTCTGAGTTTGTTCGGTTTGTTTTTGACCGACTTCCAAAAAGAAGGAGGTTATTTCTCAGAGTAGTCGGATAGGAAAAGCCGGCCTCATCTAGTTTCAAAATATTATTTGACGTAATTATAATAGTGTTAAAAACCACTTTACAAAAATAACCATCGTCACCGTTGAACATGCGGTAACGGCCGCGACTTACGAGTTGTAGGTTCGAACCCAGAGTGTAAATTATTTCATCACCACTGCTCTCAAAACGGTGAAGGAAAACATCGTGAGGAAACCGGCATATCCTAGAAACAATATCTGCCAACCCGCACTGGGCCCGCGTGGTGGATTACAGCCCACTCCCTCTCACCGAGAGGAGGCCTGTGTCCCAGCAGTGGGAACATTATATGCTGATTATGATGTAAAAGTGTTTAAAACCACTTTAAAAAAATAAACATCTTTACCGTTGAACATGTGCCTAAATCACAGAATGAAGTTGTTGTCTTTACAGACACAATACATTTCTGCCTGTAAAATTTACAAAATTACCCTTTATCCGTAAGCCAAAAAAAAAACCCTTCAAAACGCAACGCAAAGACCTACCGCGTCTCGATGACTGCCTCATCAAGGCTTTTAACCGAAACCAACATAATAATAAGAATTAAACCGAATGTACTTTCGCTACTACTTCGTATTCAGCACTCGGAAATACTGGATTCACACTCATTGTCGCTGTGCTCTCTACGTGGCACATTGTCGCTGTGCTCTCTACGTGGCACATTGTCGCTGTGCTCTCTACGTGGCACATTGTCGCTGTGCTCTTTACGTGGCACATTGTCGCTGTGCTCTCTACGTGGCACATTGTCGCTGTGCTCTCTACGTGGCACATTGTCGCTGTGCTCTCTACGTGGCACATTAATTAAATACCTATATTTCTTTTCACCTGAACCGAATGTTAACGTGTTAGTTTAATGTGTATTTGATCCAATGAAAGATTGTTGGCTATATCTGTAGTGGGACAGTATTCAATATTTTTTTCCATTAAAGTTTTCAATAATGTGTTCGCAGGATTTGTTTACATTGTCTGCTAATAAGTTTAGAAGATCGTTGATAAAATTAATTTGTGACTCGGATTTTTTTAAAGAACTGTGGTTTTGATTTGTTCTTTCTTTATTTATTTTTTTTGTTTTCGTTTACGAAATTTCTTACTGTGTCTGTACTGTGCCAATAGTTCCTTAACAATTATGTAGTATTAAAATATGGATGACGTTGTGAGTTACACATATGTGATATCTATTTTTTCTCTCTATCTGTTTATTAAGATATTTGGGTACTTACGAGTAACTGTTTGTTTTCCCGAATTAAATAAATAAATGAACAAAAGTTGAGTTTGAACACTTGTCACTAAACAAGCATTATGGCACAATTATATTTTACTACGCCTTGTGATGAGCTGCAAGATAGCTTCCTACGGCGTAGCTCCTTCTGAGCCACGGCGCAAATTGTTTTGTATAACGTGCGTCGTAGTACGTTCTGTGCTACGACGTAGCTCATTCTGTGCTACGTCGTAGCACGTTCAGTGCTACGTCGTAGCACGTTCTTTGCTACGACGTAGCTCATTCTGTGCTACGACGTAGCTCATTCTGTCCTACGACGTAGCTCATTCTATGCTGCGCGATGTAGCTCATTCTGTCCTACGACGTAGCTCATTTTATGGTACGACGTAGCTCATTTTGTACTACGGCGTAGGTCTTTCTATTGTATGACGTAAATTCACTTCTCAGTCTGTGCAATGATTATGATGATACATAAACAACGAATATTTTGAGAACCTTTATTGGACTGACGTGTACAGACTCCAGTCTATCATTTTCCACTACTGTCTATTATTAGCAAACTATTGAAACAGTGTTAACGATGTAATTAGATAATGTACCTACATAACATATTACACCTGTGTATTTAACACGTAAATGTATGCGTGTTTGAATTAATAACCACAAAGCAAAACAAAGAGTGAAACAAGATAATTAGTAATCACCAAATTGTGTATTTATCTCAATTCGATTAGTAGAGTACAAACAGCTGCAAATATTTATCCCGTTTATTTGCGTTGTTAATTAAGTTATTTACCGATTTCAGAAACTGTACAATTGATAATTAAATAAAATTAATGAATCGTATATATAAAATAAAACCAAATAGTTATACTTACAAATAGTTTTACACAAACACATTTTGTGGTGTGGTATAAAACAAGTAAAAAATATTGTGAAAAATCCAGCTATACATTAACACTATTGGGATGTTTTAGAACATCTACAAGACTAGAACATCAACATAATCAGCCTATAACATTCCCACTGCTGGGACACTGGCCTTGTCTATGTGAGAGGGACTAGTGCGAATTAGTAGATGTCACATGTCAAAATTCTGATTCTAGGACATGTCAGTTTCCTCACGATGTTTTCCTTCACCATTTTGAGAGCAGTGGTGATTAAATAAAATACACAAAGTAAAGTGCCTGCCTGTTTGCAAACTCACGACGTAAGTGGTTATTAATCACTTGTCGCTTAACAATTATTTTTTCTTCTCCTGCTCGAGACAATAGAAACATAAATACAAAAAAAAAACCTTTTCTGTAACTTATGGGTACAATACAAAAACAGTCCCTCTAAATGAACAAGACATGGCGACCGTACTTACGCGGACCGCTTGAGCTTCGTAAATTAATGCCGAAGTGAATAATATTATACTAGGTAATAACTTAGACCCTGGCTTTAAACTGGGCCCACTGCAGTGACAATAAAGATTCCTGAGGTCTGCTGTCTGATTCAGACATTAAATGGAAGTAGGGTTGTTACAAGGGATATTTATATAAATCACGTAATTTTTAAAAAAAATTTTCGTTGTCGTTGGTGGCGAACTAGCCTGCGGCCTATGGACAATGGCAACACTAGAGGCAACGCAAATGCGTTGTCATCTCAGAGAAGACAGAGCCACAGCGCTGGCTTTCAGTGACAGCCGGCGTTAACGTGATGACGTCAACCGAGAAATGACACAAATCTATTTACTAGTATAAACACGGCGTCACTACTCTCGCATCGTTCGGGCTTCGCTGAACATAAGTTGTGCTCCTAGGTGTTACAGCGGCTTCACCTGGAGTTGTGCTAGTACCTACTGCTGGAACGTTAATATACGTAGCAACGTATAAGTACTAGAGGTCTAATGGACCATCCATTTAATTTATTGATCGTTATGTTGAAATGCGGGCTTTTGGTGTTTACTACTAAGAGAGGAGCATTTAAAGAGTATCGGTACGCGAGTGACGATTCTCAAACATGTTAGCTGCGCCTTCATCAGTAATTTCACAACAAACTGACTCTATTTATGTTAATTTTAATGCAGTGCTCTGACAGGGTTCATGTACAAAAACCGTCAGCTAAACTGTGTGATATGCATGATAACAAACAAATAAATAAATAATTTAAGCTACGTTTTTTGTCGGATAAAAATTTAAAATTATTAATAAAACTAATAAAACGTAGGTAAGGTTTGACTTTTAAGAAAATTAAATTAACCAGCTTTTTCAAACGAAATACATATTATAACCTTAGCAGTATATTTACATAAGCTCAGTTTTCGAAATTGAATAATTTCTTATTTTAAGTTTTTCGTCAAAATAATCGGACAATAATCCACTAAAGCATACCTACTTACCGCTAGAAATACATCTTCTACTCGACAACTTTAAACCTATTTTCTCCATACTTAACCATTTCCCTACAATTATTTAAAGTCCTTTCTTTCGGAATCGTTCGGAAGCGACAAAACTTCGAGTCTTCAAGGAAACGAGCGAACAGGGAACATTACGAAGCGCTTCTAACTATAAACGGATTTAACTTCAGTTCGTATAGATTTTGTAAGAAGAATGTCATTCTCGAAGGACAGACGTTGACAACATTTTGAATTTAATTATAAGAATTGACTGCGAAGATATTTCTAGTAAAAAAGCTTCACCAAGGAATGTGTTAATGAAAGGTGTCGTACGTCACTTAGGAATAATTAAAGTAACTTGCGATTCGTAACATTACATAAAATCACGCTTGTATTTAGATTTGTATAGTACAGCCAAATTTTTGCAGTTATTTTATCTGCCCTATGGATTAGGCAAAGGGAGTGAGCCCTGGGCATTTTTATAGACTCAGGCAAAAAAAACACACCGTCGAGTCTTCCAACCATGCTTCCAACCAAGCTAACCATCATCATCTGCCTAGCCTTTTCCCAACTATGGTGGGGTCGGCTTCCAGTCTAACTGGATGCAGCTGAATACCAGTATTTTACACGGAGCGACTGCCTATCTGACCTCCACAACCCAGTTACTGGGTAATACGATACTCTTGGTAAGACTGGTTGTCAGACTTTCGGGCTTCTGGCTACCCGTAACGACTGTCAAAGATCCACGAATGACAGCCGGGACCAACGGCTTAACGTGCTTTCCGAGGCAACGGAGGGGTCTCGGTATGTAAAGATGGTCACCCATCCACAGACCAACTGCGGCACGCGTAGCTTAACCTGATCGACCGACCTGTGCGGCTGTTATTATTTAGCCACGGGCCCCTCCAACCAAGCTAACCGTAGCTAAATATATATTAAAATTACATCGTAACCTTTAAACTAATGAACCCCGTCTTATTTTAATACTCAAATGATTTAATATATTTGTAAGCAGGTAATGCAATAGTAAATTATTATACAACTAACTATTTACACTGGGTGCTAAATTAAACAACTAAGACCCTAAGATGAAGACAAGACTCCACGACCTGTCTAATACCGCAGCGCAGAATTAGACCAACCCAGCTGAATAGCACTATTACATCCTAACTTCACAAGACAACATGCGCTGACTAATAAACCGTGGTTTGCGCAGAATTAGGCTGACACTAACAAATGTATTTTGTAAGACGTGCGCTGCAGAGTTCCATCGTAGGATGCGTCATCATAATTTTACAATTAAACGAAAATGCTGGTGTGAATTTCTGTGTTTCAAAATGTGTTAATTTTTCTTACGAAACATTACCTGAATTTACATTGTCGTGCATTTAAAGGTTTAGTTTTAATAAGCCTACGACGGGTGCTGTCTCGTACGGTTTTTATGACTTACCAAAATCCTCAAATATCATATAATAATATTATAATAATAATACTAATGTTTTAACACATAAGCCTTTCGGAATAAATTTTCTAAGTGATATTGAAACTTGCATCATAATCCGCCGCGTAATTTCAAAGAATAATGCAGTCATACAGACACACGTGAAAAGTGACTTTAGTTTATACTTTGGATTATGATTTACAGCGTGTTTGTGTTTTGTATGTACGTATGTGTTATGTATGAGGCATATGTACAGCAGTGGCCTGCGATAGGCTGAGTTAATATTATGTAGATTATGTATGACCTTTACAAACAGGATTAAGGAGCACTTTAAAAAGTGAGTTAGAAAATTGACAGAAGTAGCACAAACTTTTTTTTCGAAGATTCTTAGCTTTCGGGTTGGTTAAAAATGGTTTTTGCAATCGACAATACTGCGGCTTTCAGGCAATCTCGCACACGTAACATGGAACCGTCGAAAAGATTTAATTAAAACACAAAAATGTATGTTACGAGTATTACACAGAACTCAGCACTTTCCAGCAAACAGCTTGAGTAAGCTACACATCTCTACACAATTGTGCAAGGAATTTCAGCAAGATGTTACCTAGTACAAATTTATTAGTCGTATGCCCGTAAAAGCGCGTTATTGAATTTTTAACTTTCGGTGCTGAGCCGAGAGTTGAAATTCAACAATTAACTTAGGTGTCGCCCAGTGTTGGCGAAAAAAAAGCATGAATGTGACTTACATTTCCGTACTTCTGTACATTGCGAGCGATTCTTTAAGGACATTTCCTACGTACGTGACTTCAAGCCATAATGTTGTATAAAGTTGGTAACTCAATGGAGTTCACGAGCTCAAACATTTTGCGAAAGCTCGGGATTTTTCTTATTGAATCCCTGAATTATGTAGGACAAGCTGATTAGATTTTTAGTCTTTTGAACTGATATCCGGAATTAGGTGGAATTTTGATAAGAGGTTTAAAAATACCGGCCTGTATGTTTGTGCATTAAAATTAGGACAACATGTACCTACAGGTTGGCGATTTAGTCACATGCATTATTTTTTTTAAGGATCGAATTTTAGGTTAATATCGAAAGTTGTTTAGTATAACCGGTAGAATCACCTCGTGACGGATTTTATTTTTCATGAAGGTAACATACTACCTACTTGATACAGTACCTACTAACTTAATCTCACGTACGTCTATAACGTATTGTACATAGTTGCTCTCAGGGGAACTTTATAACTCAATAAAACTAACAGCTTTTCTACTTCGATTCGGTTTTATTATCAAATCACAATAATGTCTACAATGTTGTAGTTGATTGGGTAACACAATAGATAGCGAAGTATCTTCTGTTTCTACTAATTCTTAATGTTTTAAATGTACTTCACCGTCATATGCTTACTTGCACCGGGTTATACTTTTTGACAAACTTTTTTATTTAACCTCTGTCAAAGTTGGATAATTGATGTAAGGTATTTATCAACGCCATGGAAAACTGTAGCTTTCTTTGAATTGAACATTTAAATTCAAAACGGTAATTATGGTATTTTATTTGGCTTGATAATCTTCTAATATATAAAATTCTCGTGTCACAATGTAAGTTACCATACTCCTCCGAAACGGCTTGACCGATTTTTATGAAATTTTATATGAATATTCAGTAGGTCTGAGAATCGGCTAATATCTATTTTTCTTACCCCTAAATCGAATCTTACGCGGCTGTAACCGCGGGGCGCAGCTAGTAATATATTGAATTCTTTAAACTGTTTACGGCTTGGTGAAAATTATTTCAATATAAGTCATCAATAGAACAAAGACATAGACATTTTGACAGCTTTTAAGTCAGTTAAACCCTTTGACAGCCAAAGTATATTGATAATTTTAAATTAAATGCAAAGCATATTCTAAATTGATTCAAGGTATTTTAAATTATCAAAAAAAAAAAAAACATAACTAATAAATTTTCCAATACCAATAAATTACTATAATATTTATTCCATCCCATAATATGACTTATAAGAAGGAATATTTCAAATGAATCGGAATACTCGAGTGCCGTGGAATTTACATTTTTCCAATATTAGCGGGACCGCACCGCGAAGGGGGAGCGTGGTTAAATAAATCGTTATCACTGATGTGGAACGTGCCTTAAACTATTGAAACGCTTATTGGTATATAAGTATATGCATTACGAGATGGTGTTGTGAATGATTTTATTTTAATTAGGGCTTGAAGAAAATAATACTTAAAGAAAAAGAAAGAAATGAATGCTGATTCATCATATCAGGAACCTACCTACAACCATTAGTCCCAAAACCGCGAAGACAAATACATAAATAGGTATACCATTATTTCCTCTCAGGTTCCGACAAAGAATTTCCGTTGCATTTTTCCCGTCACGTCTGCAATAAGGTCGGCAGCGGCACGCCGACACGTTTAGTTGATTTGAGACCAATGTTGTCAACAATGTGAATATCATAATAATATCAGTCTCTATAATTTTACTACTGTAGAACAGAGGTACAGTGTAATGATAAATGAGTAATATTTGAACTGCGACAGCTGTACTGTACTGTACTGTACCACTAATTAAGGGGGATGTGCTTGGCAGCCCGCTAAATTCAAATATTCTTACTTTTTATGCGATTTGCAGTACAGTGACAGGTTGTATGTTGAACAAAATATGATTCGCAAGTATGTATTTCCAGAATTATAATCAATAAAATCATCAATACAACCCATGAAGTACATATAATCTTATTGATTCATATGAAAAGTCATTCAATAGATATAAAGGAAATATAGGAAGAAATATATAGGATTATATGAACTCGAGAGAGTTGTAATTACAGGGGTGTTAGGTATTATACAGGACGATCCGTCGAAGCAACAGACCGCTGCTTACATTTTGACAGTTGCGTTGACAGTCCAATGCTATAAAGGGTGAGCCCATCCTTTGCTGGGAACCGAGCAGACCCGGCTGCTATTAAGAGTATTCCAAAAGAATAAACTTAATACAACTTCTCACACCGAGGAACGGAGCCAGGACCTCATACTCTGCTTGCATTCACGCTCGAGCCTACCAGTCCAACGAGTCATTAGGAATAGGCTAGCAACCTGTTGCCACAAACGGAAATGTTGCCAATTTTGAAACCACAGGTTTGTAGTATTGGTAACGAACGCTACATTATGGAGATACTAGGCAAACCATCGGTTTGGGTTGTATAGTGTATTTATCCAGGCCACCGTTTGGCCCCTGTCTCACAATGATATGATAGCAAGCGATAACACGGTCAATGATGGTGCTCGCTTTCCTAAAAGTAATCTATTCACTTTTGACTTGAAGCCTCCCTTTTGTTTATAGCTATCAGGAAACAGACTCCAGCAGGATATTCTTCTCCCTAGCTGTTCGCACGAAAATATTATCAAAATGTTTCTATTGCCTGGAGTTTTTTGCTGCCACATTTTTTTAAACTGGAAAATGAGGTCTTAGAGTAGTTAAACATAATATAAAACTGCGTCCAAGTTAGCGGTAAGTTTTCACTATTCCTCATGAAAGTAGAAAAGTTTTAAAAGGGGAAGGAAAATGAAACATTATTTAGAAACTACGCCGCGCGCCGTTTAATTTAGTGTACGTTTAAATATTAGAAAACTTTTAACTAGAGTTAGTTTCTTTTAGTTAGCTTATTTCCCTAGGTACGAGAGCTTGAGAACGCACATTTGAATCTACCAAGCCCCTTTCCAACTAAGTTAGGGTCGACTTCCAGTCTGACCGGAGTCACATAGACACAAAGACACGGTTTACTAATATGGAGTATCTACCTATTTGACCTCCACAACCCAGTTACTAGCTAACACGGAGCCACGATTTTTAATAAAAACTCATAATTTTAATAACAACCGTACTGACTGTCGTATCCACATTTTCGCACTTCGTACGTAAAAGTTATGTTTCAATATTCTTTAGTCATTTATTTTCCTTACTTTAGGGGTACCTAACGTTAAGTAATAAATAAATTGAAGTTCGAGTAAATATAAGAGGGGTATCTCTTATAATATATTCAATCGAACTTCAATTTATTTTTAATTTGTCTGTTCTTTACGATTTTGCCATTATATTGTACCTACCGCATAAAATAATCATAAATTATTAAGTAAGTACCAGGAAAAAAGTATTCATTTTACAAATTTTGCGAAAAATATGGGCGTCCATAGATTCCATGTAATCTCGCCTGAACAAGCTTTGCGCTCATAAATATTGAGACTTGTATTAATAAAAAACTAGCGCCCAGCTTCGCACGGTTTTTACTACTTGACAAATGATCGATATTTATTTATTACATGTAGGTTTAATATTAACGTATTATACACAAAAATAAACCTCCCGGAATAAATTCTCTAAATAATGGTGAAAACCGCATAAAAATCCGTTGCGTAACTTAGAAGAGGAAAAGGCGGTCACACAGACATGTGACTTTAATTTATAATAGGTATTTATAATATATAATACATACTAGGTTTTGCCCGCGACTTTGTCCGCATGTTATAACATTTACTGGTTAATAAAAACAAAATAAACAAACAATTTTGTCTTTTTATAATTATTAGTTGGAATTTAATATTTGTCTTGCTTAGTATTAGTTTCATTGTACTATCGCCCATATATTCCCATTGTCTTTGCAAGCTTATTAGCTAAAGTTCAAACATGATATAGCGCCCTTGATTTCTTTGGAAACAGTAGGGCTATTCTGTAAAAATCTCAGCGTGAAAATTTAGTTAAAGTGAGTTTAAAGTGAGCTGCCAAAAGTGTCAATCCTAGCACCAGAAGGCATGACATAGGTCACTTCAAATTAATTTCACCTAAGCTTTTGCGATGAATTTTTTACAGAATAGTACCACTGTTAACTACTGTACCCGGTAAAATAATTATAGGCAGCTTTTTACAAACCGAAAGTAGAAATACCTAAAAGGTAGATAAGTACTAACTTCATAACAAAAACATATTTTTTATTTTACACGGCACAGTAAAGCCCAATAAAGCTCCGTTTGAGTCTGAAGCAAGTCGATCAATCCCTTAAAATACTCAATAAAACCGTTAGAAATAATAAACAGGTACATTCATGTTTAATGGAAGCCCCTTCATATTGTGACATTGATAATTGTGGTCACAGCTGCGCCATCTTGTAATATTCAGTGCTATCGTTAACACAGGGGACTGTTTACTCTGAGCCTGTTCCCTTCATAATATCTATGCTAATTTCAGTTCCTGATATGAATTTTTATTGACTCAGGTGTGTTTGAAATTTGTAAGTATTAACTTTGTATCTGTTTTCTTTTGATAAATTAATTTATTTCTGTAAATTGGTTCAAAAAAGCACGTTTTTACACTTCAAAGTATAATCATGTTTTAAAAATCGGTGATTACCAACTGACTACTCTGAGAAAAAAGATCAAAACAAACTTAGAGCTGCTGAACTTGCTTACCAAACACCAAATTCCAAATAGTATTTTTGTATGCAGTGTGACTGCCAGCTGACTATTGAAGCTATTGAGCAATAAAGAAAAGAAAAAAATACATTTGCGATAAACATGATGTAGAGAAAGAACAAAACACAAAAAATTACAAGGTGGGGGAAAATATGCGTCACATCCACGCAAGACGGCCATCGGTCAGCATAATGGTACAACCTTATGCGAGACAGAGCTCCAGCGCTGGTTTTCAGCGACTGCCTGCGTAATTTATCTTAAGGCCAAACCCGTTGCCAGAGGTATTCTAATGACAACTATGATAAAAACTCTATTTATGAATAAACCCTTCAAATTTATCTAGCTATGCATTATTCAGCAATGAGCCTTTTGAGTCAACTATGAAAGATATTGGTCTAATACCAAACGAATCATTAAATCCCATTATTTCAAGACCAAATGGAGCATAGAAAGTAAGTTTACAACAATGCAGCTCAAACAAGTTGCAAAATGTATCACTGGGAATGAAAACCGACGTCGGCGATAGATCGTAAAAGTTGCTGAAGAATTTCCTTTCAGGCAGTGATATATTGAATGTTCCGGCCCGGATCGGAACCGGATGGGATGCTCTTTCCAAATTGTACGGTTTCGCTTTATATTTTTCTTTTAAAGTGCTGTTTTTGTTTAGGCTTTTGGTAGGTTGTTGTGGTTGCTAAAGGGAAGCATGAAAAGGGCGGATGTGCTGTCATATTTTGAAGTTTCAAAGGCCCAGAAGTGCTGCCTTTTACATGTTACATGTCTGTACGTTTTTGAATGGCCGCTTGATTATCATTGCCGAATATATCACGATATCTAACCCATTTCATACGTAAACAAACTGTCGTATAATTATTTCACTAATATTAATATAACAAAATTATCGCATTTCTCGTAATTTGTTGAAAATAAGACCTAGTACAACTGGCTCCAACGTTATAAATTAAAGAGTTCACTATTATTAGTGAACTCTTTAATTTATAACGTTGGTATTATTACCAACACTGTAATATTTTGTCTATCAATACCACACTACATTTACTAAGACACTCTTTTATTATTATTCGTTCCCAACGGCATTCAACCTGTCGGACGTCGTCGTGCGCCAGCACCGGATATTAAAGTTACGATCGGCGGGTAGGTAAGTATTTCTGAAGAGCAAGGCATGTCACGGAGGTAGCATTGATTTCTAGGGTTAATACGGCGTTTTGCTGATAGTTAAGTAAATAGTTGCTAGCAAGCCGAAAATCTTAATACTAATTGGACAGGTCATGATTAAAAGATCGAGTGTAAAAACATACTTGCCGGTTAGCGGCTCAGTCCGTTAACAGTTACATATTTTACCTCTGACAGAGGCAACCCAACAACAACCTTTCGGCAACAAGATTAAAGATCACTGTGATTTTGACAGACTTGTCAGTGACAGCAACCTTGTTGCAACAAGAATAAAAATCACTGTGATTTTAAGTTATTTGACATATGTTAGCTAGCCACGCCAATATACCAACAATACAATAAAAATAAGATGCAAGCTGCATTTATCTCGTAACAATCCTGTATTCACTTCCCAACAACGCAGGAATGATAAAGCAAGCCAGCCCAGCTGCAAAGTGAAGAAAGTATTAAAATATACAATCTAAGTACCACTTAAAATGATTTGTGAACGAGTAGAAGTTCTGTTTAATGAAATTCAGTTTTCCGACTTGGCACAAGTTTCTCTCCTAAACTTCTGCGACTGGTGTAAGACGAACTTGTGTTTCGTAATAATACCGGGTTTCTGTTGATCTAGTTACACGAACATCGTAGGAGGTGAAGTCTGTTTTGTTTTAACGAAAAAAGACGTAGTTGTATCTAATCAACGATCGTCCGATTTCGAATTTTAATTAATAATAATAATAATATCCTTGGACATTTCACACAACGCCATTTAGTCCCAAGCTAAGCAATCTAATGCTTGTGTTATGGTAACGAGATGGCTGATAAACTACTTATATAGTTTTTTTTTTTGTAAATACATATTGTAGATAAAACACCCAGACCCGGAACAAATACTTGTAGGTCGTACAAATATTTGTTCCGTGCGGGAAACGAACCCGCGACATGCTGCGCAGCAGTCAATCGCTCAACCACTGCGCCAACCGTGTCCAATTGGCCTTGCATGGGACCTAATAGTCTTCCAGACCTTATGTCGACCATGAATAAAGTCTTTTCCAAAAGTACACGACTTTAACACCTTCCAACACTTATTTCGTGGTTTTTGTACCTACTTTAATTGTAGTCATAATTAAGCGCAACTAAACTTATTTACTCAACGTAGTTAATACGTTTATGCAATATTACAGCAGAATTATATATAAATCCCAGATCAAAGGCACCTCGGGACCTCAATCAGCAGAATAAACAACGAATATCAACGCGTTACATTTGTACCGATATTCATTATACCAACGCCACGAAATAAGTGGTTACAGAAGGTCGGCTCCGTACAACCAGCGAACACGCACACTTATACTCGCTTCACGTACAGCGAGTGCAAGTGCATTAGCGACTGGCGTTCGTTTGAGATCGCCGTACGTACACCCCTATGTACGGCTGTTTTGGCCGGTTGTATGGAGCCGGCCTTCTGTACTTACATAATTTGTGCCGATATCACCGCTCTGGGGAATATGGATACTGACTACAAATGTCAAGATACTGTGAATAATGGGACATTATTTGCGTAAATGATGTCCCGATACGATACCGATGCTGATTGTGGGTTGAATATTGTTTTATTTGGTTTATTGCTGTGCGGTTCTGCTTTAGATGTAGAATTGTTTAATGTAATTCTAAAAACCTCTAAACCTAATTATTAACATTAAAAAACTGTAACACAGGAGGAGCGCGGAGCGCCTTGAAATTTGTGGGAATAAATGGGCTGAAGTCAGAGGAAAAGCACAACGCATCCTTATACTGGTTTATTCTTTATAAAATCGTAAAACACATAAAAAAAACATCTTAGTATAAAATCACGTCTCTAAGCCTTTCTCTGTATTTGTGATTTTTACAGATGGTTTTTCTGGGTTCAGTATTTTGCTGCAAACGTAAAGTCACTACCATAAATACCTTACAACTACGCCACTTTCAAAAGCGTTTACCTCGTGAAATGAAAATTGCGAAGAAAAGACCTATTTACTACATGGTTTCTATAATATTATTTTAGTAACATCATAAAATATCTATCAATACTTTAGGAGAAAAATTGTTATTGTACGTATATTTATAGTAATAAAATGACGCACGTCTGGGGTACAGTTTAAAAATAAATGATTTGATTTGATATCTTTACAAAAATGTCAAAGCAGCTTTCTAATAAGAATATATTGGATATTTGCACGCTTGCACGTCTCGAATCCTTAAGAGGAAAAAACGGGATATGAAAGTATCATAAGAACAACGTGGGTAAAGTATTTTCCAATTTAATGATAGCCCTGGGAGCAATAGAAATATAATAGAATCAGTTCGCCATATTTTGATATGGGTTTACATTCTGAGAACTAGAGAAAGGATTTGGGAAAATTGGCAAAAATGATATAATAGTGGGTGAAACAATAGGTACTTAGGAGCTTCACATTGCTGAATGGAAGCCACGTTATAGAAACGATTGGTTTAGTGAACTGCTGGGTAAGTTGCGTAACACACTAACAGAAGTAGCAATGGATTCCATTTTGACAGTTCAACACCATTCATTGCGTTACTTACGTTGTTGAACACACAATTTTTTCGAACATATGACGCAATGGAATAGCAATAGCCTTTAAAATGATTCAAATTGTGATTGATAGTGCGTTACGCAATTAGGGTGCTGTTTGTCCAAAAATAATTCATTTATTGATATAGATCTCCTACAGAGGCCACACGAATCATGCAAGTCTACAAGAACATGTGCAAACACTACTGTGCGCTTCCAATTGCAGGAGACCACATTATTCTCTTATAATCTAGATAGGTACAGTAAGTTTGACAAAGCGAATGAAATACAAAACAAATGACTAATAATAATACAACCTCTTCGTCATTTAAAATTATTGTTGAAGGTGCCTCTGCGAGTTGGCTTCAGCCCCTGGTAAGCCTTCCAAAGGTCCGGGACCCCAGGGTCCCGAGATATGTCAAAGACAAAAAATATAAATAATAATATAGCCATAAAACATAACAATCATTATGATTTGGATAATATGACATTTATCGCTTTTTAACTTTGATATTTTACATGTAATATCCAATTCATAATGCTTCTACTTCGTTATACACTGCCTACAGAGCCTTTTCAAAACGGCGTAGTGTCTGAGGTTTGTTGTAATTACGTTCCAATTGATAGTAAAGCTGATTAGTAATTTTCTGACGACTTGTTACTGCAACCATCATGAAAAAAAAATAGGCCCTTTTTTGACGTCAAAGACTACATGCAACCCGCTGGGGTTGATTTTCTATTAAATTTTCAAGTACCTACCTAATAAGGAAAGATCTAAATAACACATTTCCTTTCAAGATAGATGCTTGTTTAGTATCATTGTTTTTTTTTTATATAGCAATGTGCCATCTAAACTAGCACTTAAGTCGCACCATTTTTACACAGAAAAGTGTGACGAATAAAATAGTACGTATACGATACTTGTGACGTTCGTTGGCACTGTGCAATAATGGGCTACTTAGTCACACGTATCGTAATGTACTATTTGTGCATGGACAAGTTTCACTTTTGAATATTCGCACCTATCATCGGCACGGTTATCACCCTAACCCCAGTCGCATTTGAAAGTGTAATTATTCTCAGCCACATCTAGTAAGCAGCAGTCTATAATCCCACTATCTCTCGACTTCGTGGTCATTAGTATTTCATTCGCTGCTCATTTTCCTGCAAGTTTCGAATGAAAAACAACCGTGAAGTTATCTGTGCAACTTCCTTCCAACTGGACTTTACTCTGGAAGATTGCAAATTAATTTATCGAAACGCTGAACTATGAGAGTGATAATGACTAGGAAGTAGATTTGCTCGGTAAAAGAAGTAACACAGGCTGATGATCATAACTTTATAAGCAATGATTGTGGGCTTAAACGGTTTCGTATCCACGGGTATCAAAGGGACCCGTCACCGGTAAGGTGCGGCTGATGTTATTTCGTTTTGGAACTACAAGAATATGATGAGTATTTAATATATCCAAAGTTTGAAAGTAATTGCAATGGGTGACTATTTTGAGGACTCAATTAATAAAACCCCGAGAGGTCAAGTGTCAAAAGTGTAACTTTTTTGCTAGCTTTGAGCTGGAGTAAAACAATCCTACTTAACCCAATCCCTGTGGTATGGTGACACGTTTACTTAAGCACAACAACGCTAGGTTATTTTACTCCTGTTGGATTTGGAACTCGATAAAAAATAGGGTTTACGTCCTTATATTTCGAGGTGTAGGTAAATACTTAAGTAGGTAAGTAAGGGCTGGGTGTCGTACTGTCGAGTTGTTTATTGGTGGTGGTTCAGTCCGTGGTCAAAGGTTTATATTAAAGTTGGGTTCAATGAAAGTATATAAATGTCTCTATATTTGAGGGTACGGCAATAAACTATAATTATTTTATTAACATTTTAAACGTACCTTTTGGACGAACCAATTTGTATTTGAACAGAATAAATTGAGACATTAACAGAAATCAAATTACGTACAATTTCTAGATATTTTTCTTGTTTTAAAATGAGAGAATACGTGCACATGCGTAATTGTTCTATCGCAAATTGTAAGTCAATAGGTAATGTGAGCTGTATTCTAGGAACTGAAATGTTTGCATAATCAGATAATGTTGTGTGGGCCAGTAACTACCAAGAAATATTTGGCAGTATTTGGAATAGCAATTTAGTTTTTTAAAGTAAAAAAATAAAATAAACTGTCAGTTCATTTTTTCAAGAGGCAATTTGATAATCCATCATGCTTAAGTCCATCGTTTTCTGTGGCTCAAAACTACCAAATGCAAAAACATATATCATTGCTTCCAAATTATATGCGAACGGACACATTAAAAATGCTTCAATTATTGAATCCAAAATGTCTGAATTTCAAATAAATTCCTAAGACCCACACTGGCCCTAAGATTCACAGCCAGTTTATCACATTTTTTCACCCCAAAAACTATCAAAAGCAAATCACGTTCAGAAAATTCATACAACCCCTGTCACGCACTATTTTAGGCCCAAAATCCAAATTGAAGGCCTCAGAATTCCATTCAGGGGTCCTAATCCCAAAATCCGAATCCTATTTTCACTGTGGCTATCACCAAAGTTGTACCAGGCGCCCATAACTCTAAGCAACTTACTTGGTAATATTTGGACCATTTTACTTTAGGCTTTCGAACGGTTTTCCAATCACCCGGTTCGATAGTTTCGGGTCAATTTGCTTTAAACTTGGGTATAGTAGTAGTTTTGATTAACACATGTTATTCTGGGAGTTAGTTAAGAAAGTTATTTTTTTGAAGGCGTTTATGAATTTCTGATAGTAGCTATAGAATTTGCGTAGGACTTCGTCTGCGTGTATTTTGTATTTCATTATTTTATCGAGTGCAATTTTATTTTCGAATTTCCGAAATTTTCTTTCAATCAATCTTTTTTCTGGCAATACCGAACACAACAAACGAAGAAATATCCAATTTGGTGCAGTCATTAGGAAGTTATGCGCGTACAGACATTTCGGCGACTTTGTTTTATAAGGATAATATTAAATAGTATGAGTATGGATATAGTGGTTGACTTTAGCCATAGTTATAACTGTCAGCATTTTTAGTTTGTAAATTTGGCCACCACTTAGTACCTACTTAGAAAAGAAGAGTCTGAATTCCAAGGACATCAATCCTCTATTGGTTCAGCTACTAAGAATATTGCGTTCTTATTCGACGACAAGTTCTTTGAGCTCCTTTCCACAAATCCTTTATCATGACCACACTCTATCGAACACGGTATGTCTCGGTACATTCTTATTCGGAGTTCGCAAGAATTTCATAATATGTATCTCAATTCTGTATGATCCGTACATCTAGGGTATCATAAATGGCAACCGGCCAGCTTTGTTGTGAAAAATAGCGTCCAAACTAGAGATGTTTTCTAAAATATTGTCAAACTTACTTTGTGTGCATTTCCTATACAATTCATATTTTGTTGAGATCAGAGTAGAAGGATAACTATTTCTGTGGTCTAAAGTTTTTCATATTTTAGGTATTCAGAGGTATAAGATGTAATTTAAATAGCAAAAACCTGAAAAGCGGTCATTGCACTCATCATAATGTATCACATTTACAGAAATTACGAAAAAAAATCTCTGTTCTGTCTGTCTGTCTTCCACCTTTAATCACACAACATCAATTCAGACGGTTGGTCGTTGGACCGTCTGAATTGATGTTATATTACTTTGATAAATTGGACAATTTTCCTGAGATACAATTTCCTATCTTCAAATAATGTTCACGTTCGAATCCATCTCGAACTCACGAAATTCAACCATTTGGGCCGCAGTAACAGTGCACAGGACGCCTGGACATGCTGGACATGGCTCACCGGAGCGAATCTTCGTATTTTGTCCAGAGGGCAGTACACCACACTGATTGACACTGTAAATTAGACGCCTTAGACGAGGTATATTGTGTGCAAGTGTAGCATAAATGGTGCAAGACTAATTCAATATTATTGTTTAGAAAAAATGTTGGGGAGATAACAAACATACTCGTAGCTGAACACTGCAACAAGGGACAGCAAGCAAATTAAGCGTACACAAAGGTACAGTCACAGCAGTTAAAATATGTTCGACACCTTAAGGGCTTTTTTTGTCTGCTAATTGCACGATAGAATCTGCTTTGCCGACTCAGCATTATATATTGCGTCGTAACAGAATGACATCCAGCCATCTTCTTTATTTGTCATACTCGCTTGTCAGTGATCGAACCGAATTAAAAATGTGACACTGACAGATTCTGACAATTTATTTTTTTATAAAATGTCTACACCATTAATAAAGCTTTTTGGTTTTGGTCCAAGGTGTACGCTATTTTGATTTATGTTGTCAAGTAATTAAATAAAATTTTTGTGCAATAGTTTGCACTCAGTGCCGTTAACTTCAAAAGGTATTGTGTCCTGACATGATACGGGAAAAAATTTTAAAACTCAACAATCAATAGCCAAAATATCGTTTACGAAGACAGTAGACGAATAAACGCGAACGAAGCTGACACTCTATTACACGTGACTGTACGTGAATCGAACGGAGATGTTGTGCCCAGGTGCAACACTGAATTAGGTTTTTAGTATAACAATTTGAAAATAAATTGTTGAAATATGAATAGCGTAGACGCTTGTGTTCTACAAGTGTTGTATACAACTACTCTTTTAATACTTGTTTTAGGTGTAAACGATGAACGAAACTTAACTAGTAGACTCTACATGTAGAACATATGTTTTGTGCGTTGGTGTAATCGCGTTGATGTTGGGTAAGGATTTATGAACACAAAATACCGAATAAATGACTGCCAATGGATCACCATTTCATTTATAGTGACTGTGACTGACAGTGCATTATCTGTTCCGTCGTGTGGATTGATATGTATGTTCCAGTTTTATAATGTAGATATTTTGGGTCATCGACCACTGAGTTTGAACTAAAAGTAAAAAAAAGAATAGTTATTTTGAGTTATCCATCCTTTGCTTATGGGACAGTATAGATTCTAAAAATGTAGAGTATAGATATACTATTTTAGGCTAATTCTGTCAATAAAAATGAAAATAACTAGAAATATTAAAAAAATATTCTTTGTAAAATGGACTTAATTTTTATTTGTCTCGCCATCGGCATCGGCAGCTATTGCAGCTACGAATAAGATTATCGGAACACTACCTCTTGCCTGCGAATTTGTCTGCATGGAAGAGAAATAATGTCCTATGGTACTCGGCATTAGTGAAGCTTTGTATCAGTAAAGGATAAAGAAAACAAAGAAACCATTTTTCCTCTTTTTATGATTAGTTTAGAATATCTAGTCACGCTTATTCACTTCAATGCCTTACTCCCAGACTAAGATCTAAACTTGCACAAGTCCACCCATAGCCCATTGTTCGTCCACAATTAGAATATCGACTCGGAACTCGTCAACGACTTGACAATTAGGCCTCGTCCGGATGCCTCGACTTTGATCTCCAAGGCAAGAGCTGTCGACTAAAAGGTCTCAGGTTCTCACAGACATTTTGAAATACCCTCAACTTGATGTACTTGAGATATTTTATGAATTTTTCTACAGACTTAAGTAGAGAAAGAGCTTGGTTGAGTTCGTGTCATTGAATTTTCTTCTCATTAAAAACGTGAAAATATGATTTCGAGTCACGGCTCAAGAAATATCCTTGCAAAAAGTCACTCATGTTAATTTTATCCACCTCGTATTTTAACATTTTAGATACTTGCCTACGATTCCTAGCCCTGAAAAGCGGTCTAAAATTAAAGTAACAGCCTTCAACCCAAATAAATATGCTGGTACAAGGAGCTATACGACTCGCGCTTTGCAAAGTAAAAATTTCGACCAACCATGGCTATAAAAACCTAACTTGTTTTACTCAAGGCCACATCTGTTGACCGAAAAGTCTGGCATTGTTTCACAAAAAACCTTGTTTCCTTTGACCGATTGGCTGTATGCCACGACAAGGGACACAAGGCACAAGGTTCTTATATTATGGATTATGAAATACCAGTTCCAGATCGGAAGCCATTTGTTCTGTCTGGATTTTTGTCATAAACATGGTAATTTATAGCTAGAACAGTGGCGCAGGGTCGCCAATCCACCTTGAGCTGGCGTGGTGACCAAAGCTCATGCCTTCTCACAACATATCAAGATCAATATGTACCTAAGTAGGCTGGGATAGTTAAAGTATGTCATTGATGTTATCTATTGAACTAAATATATTTTTAATGAGTCCTCGCCGCTGCTCACTTAAACACTTACTTACAATTTGGTAGAGAATTATCTCTTGAAAAAAACTCTCTAGAACAATCATTATGATTATCACGCTTGATCACTGCACGTTGCCAATATAAAACCATTGAATGCAAGTTTTCCCACAATAATTTTCGGGACCGTATGAACTATTCTATAGCATTTAATTTTTTTGCGACAAGAAGAATTTACATATCATCCATAAAATATATGAAAAAGTTTTAAATTACTCCACACTTTCGTGTCAGGCCCGCAGATTTTCTTCCAATGCTTTCCGGTACCCGTATGTGAACGGTATATAAATTAAGTGTGGTGGTGATCCTCACTTCCATTTCATCATAATACCTACGATGAACGTGCAATTTTATTTTTACTGGAAGACTATTGTTTCAAGGAGCTTTAACAGCTCCTATACACGTCTCCACTAATCCTTCAGTAGAAACATAAAAGGAGAGCTGCAGAAATTTATTTTTATCAATCGGGATCCAATTTGTGGAGACAGTCCGCCTTTCCCGTGTAGGAGTTATAGACGTGGTAACAAAGATAGTACCGTGAGAAATGTGAGGGATTATAACTTTCAAGGAACATTTAGTACGAAGTAAAAGTGCTTTGTAAATTTTAGAATCTTGTAGAGGGAATTTAACTGGAGAGAAAAGTTGCTTCATGCGTTTTGGATGGGTTAAAGATTAGACCAATTTGATGAGGCAGGTTAGCTTCTTTCAATTACTTTTGAGGATTGGGTTATATATAGTATATTTAGCCGTAATAACTAACCTTGAAATCACTAGACTATTCAGTCAATCTTTGTATAAATGTCAAGATCGTGACCGAACTGTCATCTTTGTTCGGGTCTTAAGTATAACTGGTCTGATTTTTTTTTTATAAAATGGACAGCAATGATGATTATCATAATCAGCCTATATAATCCCACTGTTGTTGATAATCTGCCACGTGGGCTCAGCGCGGATTGGTGGATATCACATGTCTTCGAATTTTTGGTTCTAGGACATGCCGGTTGCCTCACAATGTTTTCCTTCACCATTTGAGACCAGTGGTGATGAAATAATTTACACAAAGTAAAGCGACTGTCTCAGCCGTTACCACTGTTCATGACGATTATACGTACTATTAATTAATAGGTAGCTCTTACATCTATCTAATAAAAACATATATTTAACAGAAACATCACCCAAACTGTCAGATGAAGTTGAAGTAGGTGCCTATCCGGTCCAATTCCAACCGGCTTGGTAACCACTAAGTAGTACCAAAAGCGAGTTTACAAGTCGGCGACAAGGCGGCTTACGACTCAATCCTGCTTATTAGTTATGATCACTTTGCTCAACAAATTTCTGCCAAGTTTTAATGTATTATGAGAGAGAATACGCTCCATTTTGCTAAATTCGCTGGCGTAATATCAGCCGGTAACTGTCTTTAACGCTATCGTTAATGCAGATTATGCTGGTATAATCATAATATAAGCATAATTATTATTGTCACACAGCAGGGAAAGAGATGATTTTCAAATTAAGGAGTGGGCATTGAATATTTGAAGGTAAGGAAGGTATTCCGGTAAGTGCTAAGGTGCATTGTGAAGGCCCTCATAAAAAAGGTAGAGTTGTAGTTCTTAAAATTACGAGTTGCTCCTCTGGTACACAGAGGGGCAATTCGTAATTCTGAGAACGTTCACAGTCATCTCAGTCTCAATCTGTCAAAAATACCTGAAATTTCCCTATATTTTTGACATTGATTGTCGCTGAGATGAGATTGCGACTAGATTTTGAACGTTTTTAATTACGGGAGTTGGCCTTCTAATGTATGGACAGAAAGAAACAATCAATGCAGTTTCTTTGCTGACAAGAGATCTCAGAACTCTAGAAAAATAGATTTATTCCAATCCGATTATCCAAAGATTTTCTAATTCCACTTTATTACAAACTTTTGAAATTACTTTTGATTTTAATTTGCATTCAAATTACTAAAATACGAACAAAAAATCTACATACATTATTATGAATTCAGCCAAGTTTATTTTATTTTACTAACAATAGTCTTAAGTCATTATTGTAATTACTAACGCTTTGGATCTAAGTTATCTGAAATAAAGAATTATTATTATTATTCTTTTATTTATTTATATATCAATTTTTTTTACATTTTTAAATATTTCTTAAAATATAAAAATATGTATAAAAAAAACATTTAAAAATATAAAAAAAAATAGGGATCCGCCGGTGTCGGGAGCAGGGTCCAAGCTACCGGTGGTTAGGTCTCCAGAGACAGGAACCTCCTCACTATGCGAGCCGTATCGAGGAGTACTGCCTTCTGAATCAGGCCCTTGATCCAACCGCCTAACGAGAGCCTCGATAGATGTTGATCGAGGCTTTCGGCCATCAGGCCATTGGCCGATACGACAATCGGGACAATGACAGCCGAGCTCACATTCCACATGTCAACAACCTCGTGTGCTAAGTCAAGATATTTAATTTGTTTCTCTTTCTCAGCTTTCACGAGGTTCCCGTCATGTGGAATGGTAACATCGACAATCATTGTACGGCGCACTAATCGATCTATCACCACAATATCAGGCTTATTGGCGACAATAGTCCTGTCAGTAATGATAGACCGATCCCAGTACAACGTGGCATGGTCATTTTCAAGAACTGGGTCGGGCACATACTTGTAATACGGTACCTCAGAATCCACAAGTTTATATTTCAAAGCAAGTTGCTGGTGAATAATCCTGGCTACTTGGTTATGCCTGTGCAAGTACTCGCCGTTAGCCAGACGAGAACAACCAGAGATAATATGTCTGATAGACTCACCCGGACGGTGGCATGCCCGACACACGTCAACCGTCCCGTCCTTCATAATATGTCTCCGATAGTTATTCGTCAAGATAACTTCGTCCATAATTGCACAGACGAAACCTTCAGTTTCCCCAAATAGGTCACCGAAACGTAGCCAGGATACGGACGCTAAGAAATCTACACCGGGCTCATGAAGAGCCCGATAGAAGCGCCCGTGAAGCTCCTTGCTTTGCCATATCTTCTGGCGGTCATCGGTAGTAAGTACTACAGGTTTGCGCCAGTTCTCTTTAGCCATGGAGAGCGGGGTGAGCCCCTTATCCACTGCAACCACATCACGGTGCATACCCACTTCAGCTTTAAAAAAATATTCCCTGAGACTGCACACCTCGCGGTTGTGGAGTGTCTTTGCATTTAAAAAGCCTCGACCCCCGCACTTCCGCGGGATATACAGTCTCATCACCGATGATCGTGGGTGATGCATCCGGTTTGCGGTCAACAGTGTACGGACCCTTCTATCCAGGGCGTCAAGTTCGGTCTGAGTCCATTTGAGTATGCCGAAAGAGTACATCAAAACCGGCATGACCCAACCGTTGAAGGCGCGCACCTTATTTCCGCCCGAAAGAAGACTACTTAATACCTTCTTCAGGCGACAAAAGAAGCGCTCCTTCAACGATTGCTTCATGTCAGTATCGTTGATGCCTAACGCTTCGGACATACCCAAATACTTATAGCTTTCGGATGAAGAGAGGGATCTGAGGTTTATGGAATCCAAGAGTTGAATTCCCTCAGATTCCACAATCTCCCCTTTCTTTACATGCATGACTGCACATTTGTCCACACCAAATTCCATCCTGATGGCGCTACTGAAAGTTTCAGTTACCTTTAGTAGCTCCATCAGACGCAATTTGTTGGGGGCAAAGAGTTTCAAATCATCCATGTAGAGGAGGTGAGATATGACCTGACCACCTCTCCTCAACCGATAGCCTAGACCTGAATCCTCCAGTAGTGTGCTTAGAGGATTCAGGGCTAAGCAGAACCAAAGTGGACTCAAACTGTCGCCCTGAAATATTCCCCGTTTAATCCATACATGTTCATCATTCCCATGGATCTGTCGACACCCTGGATAACGAAGGACTGTCTTCCATTGTCCCATACACGACTCAAGAAAGGTGCGTAGAGTTGCATCTATCTTGTACAACTCCAGCACCCTCATGAGCCATGTATGTGGCACCGAGTCGTAGGCCTTCTTGTAATCTATCCAACATGTCGACAGATCCTTTCGGGAACGACGAACCTGTTGGCTAATGGCCATGTCTATGAGGAGTAGCTCCTTAGTACCGCGGGACTCATTCCTACATTCATTTTGAGAGGCAGACATAATCGAATTACTGTAAATGTGTGTATTAATTTTCGCTCTCAAAATGGATGTAAGAAGTTTATAAACCGTCGACAAACACGTGATCGGTCTATAATTCTTGGGTTCCGCGGGACTACCTGACTTATGGAGCAGGTGGGTAACGCCTGTTGTTAGAAACTGCGGTAGCGACCCAGACTCTAAAGATGACTGGAACTGAGATGCCAGGCAAGTATGTGAACTAATTAGCCATTTCAACCAAAAGTTGTGCAGTCCGTCCGGTCCCGGTGATTTCCAATTCGGTAACGGACGGACCGCTTTGGCAACGTCTGATGGCGTAATTAGGACTGCATCCATTTCTGGTATAGTTTCACACACTCGCTCGACATCCCGAATCCAGCCAGCCTCAGTGTGACAGACGGGTACCGACCAGATGTTTCGCCAGAATGCACTTGTGTCGGCATCATCCGGGCGGCATACATCTGTCACATTTTGTTCAGGTCGCTCCCAAGCTCTATACACCCACCTTTCATCGCTCTGGAACATGCGATTCTGCGTGTATCGATCAACCCGCCGCTTATACCGCCGAATTCGGCTCGCCCATGCACAAACTTTCTGCTTTAGGAAGTCGATGCGCTCTGTGACGCGGGACATGTATTCTCGAGGGCTGATTCCAGTCCCCGAGAATGCCCGCCTTACAATGCGCATCACACGTGGTCGTGTATTGCCCTCCCTAAAGCAGTATAGTTTGCCGATGAGTACCCTGGCTCCATCGATACGACCCTCGATCCTGTGCTGCCAGACTGGTACGGTTTGTTTTGGTCGAGTAGCTCCGTCATAACATGGGAACTTGACGTTAGCTAAACGACATGCCGCAACAGCTGCGCAATACAGGATCGAGTGTGTATCAACAAGATCCTCGCTGCTCTCGAAGAAATTCTTGAGCTGCGAGTCCAAGGCACACACCAACGCCCTATTTTTTTTGTGCATAGGTAACCGAGGTAATCGTGGTCTAAGTTCGGTTGGAGTGGACCTATACTCACGAATCGCATCCTCCAGTGCGCTCCTCAGACGGACGTTGCACTGGCTACTTACTGTGGCAACCCTATCATCCTCTTCTTCAACATGATTGGACCGCGGCGGGAGGGCATCAACAGTTGACGCTTGTGCCGCGGTTTGTGCTGGAACCGAGACGATATGGTTGCACAGTACCTCTGAGCGCAGCCTATCAAGTGCGATATCATCCAACCTGTGATTGCGTTGGATGACCCGCACCTGATCCGACAGTCGTTGGGCCGAGACGTTGACAGTTGGTTCCAGTTCCTGGAACAGAGACAGCATCCTATCGCGGTACGCAGTGAGATTAGTTCCCCCCTCTGTAGACCCGTAATATGCGCGCATGACGTTCTCATTCATAGACTGAGTCCATCTCATGCGCTGCACACAACCACCGGTAGCGGGGACCCGGCTCGGGGCCGGTTGGCCCCTAAGTCCCAAGCTTCTCGGTGGCCGGCCTCTCCCCTGCCGACGTACGGGTGTTGGCGACGTCGGCGGAGAAAAATATTCGTCGCTCGAGCTCGACGCAACTGCAGCGGCCGGTGTCACTGGATTCACTTCTGGAGCAGGTTCCGGCAACTGCGAGGAGGAGCTGAGCGACGAACCCGAAGATGTTGGATGTGTGGATTCGTGTCGTCTTGCCCGACTTCGTGTCAGCATTGTGTTCTTGTATCCATAATCTTAGTCCATAATTATTTTAGTATTGTAGCGCTATGTAAATTTTGGTCTTAAAATAATCGTTTGGTCGTAGAGAAACATTATTGCTTATTTATTGTCACAATATACTGAATAGAATTATTATTTATGTTAAAAATACTAGAAATAAAACGGAGTAAAAAATTTTTCAACGTCAGCTTGACAGTCGGGCCACAGATATTATTATTATTATTATTATTATCGCGCCGCTATATTTAATTTCCGTCATAGTGATGTGATTTCAACGCAATGGGTTGGTATGCGTTTCATTACTTATGTCCAACGAGTTAACAGTTCGACGCATTTTCATTAAATAGAGGTAAATGGTGCATTTAATATTTATTCTGATGGCAGTATTTACAGTCGTATTATGTATATGGCAGCTCAGACCAAATAAAAAAACAAGACAGAGCGCTGTCAACAGTAAATTGAAGCCGGTTTCGTAAACATGTATACTTAGTGAGGTGTAGTTTGATTGTGTAGGGACACATTGTATGTATGTAAGACAGAGTGCAAGGTTAGCAAATTGTATGCGCGCGTGATGTATGCATGGAACGACCAGTTACTGCGCACTGGTTCGGGCGAACGGTCCTCTCTCTGGGATCACGCGAAATATATTCGGTCAACATAACCCGATTTTCATTGACTCCAGAACCCCGATCCAGAAGGAGCAGTACTCAAGTAGGGATTACCGTGGACACTACCCGTGTTGTGTAATCCCTAAAATTGTAAATGGTTGTAAATGTGTGCGTGGGAGCGTGTTTGCACATAGCGTAGGTGTAGTTTTGGCATGCTTCACTGTATCGTTCTCAGCTCTCTGTCTTGGTTTTTTATTTGGTCTGAGCATAGCAGATGTCAGTTTAAGGTCAGGCGCAAAACTAGATAACACCCAGTTCATGATACTAAAACCAACGACGTGTTAAAATTAAACAGATGTCAAGTGATCTGAAGCCCAACTCCCGTCATTAAAAACCTTTAAAATCAAGTCGCAATCTCATCTCAGCGACAAGCAATGTCAAAAACTTGTCAAAAATTTATTGATTTTAGAGGTAAGTATTTTTGACAGGTTGAGACTGAGATCAGACTGTTAACGTTCTTAAAAATTACGAGAATTGCCCCTCTTATTGCCTGTTGTGCAGTCCAACCAATCATAACAGTTGACATGCGTTTGACAATTCGTTCCAGAAACCGTTAATCGCTTCCCTTATTTTTAAGATTTCCTCTGTCTGTTGGCTGAGGTCGCACTTCCTTAGAGACTAGAGAAAAAACGTAAAGGGGCCTTTGGCATGTAATAGGATGTCACAGAATACAATGGCAATGTGCAAGGGATAACAGGAATCCTAACACAAGGTGAAAGCAGTAGCAAGCCTCGTGAGTTTTTAGGTAGTAGGAGTTTGTAGTTCCCTTTGTCTTGTCAGCGGAGAATATCTAGGACATACTCGTAAAAGCCTCATGAAGAAATATAGCGTAACAGTGATGCCGTACGTTAACATATTCAGCCTAGCCTTTTCCCAACTATGTTGGGTTCGGTTTCCAGTCTAACCGGATGCAGCTGAATACCAGTATCTTACATACAGCGATCTGACCTCCAAAACCCAGATACTGGGTAATACGATACCCCTTGGTAAGACTGGTTGTCAGACTTTCGGGTTTCTGAATATATAAAATATCATATTGAAAATAAAAGGACTTAATGACTTCTTCCGCTTCAAGCAATAGACAACATTGCAGAACTTTTAACATATTAATTTAACTTTTTTATATTTTTATTTCTTCGATACGAGACTTTTGGACACTTTGTATACAACGACGCTCTTTGTAGTTTAAGTATATATTTTATGTTCATTTTATAATGTGCGTCTTATTTGTTCAGAAAAAAAAACAATTCATCTTTCTTTCTTTTTCGAGTCAAGTACCTAGGTATTAAAAAAGTTCAAAGTTTGTTCAACCAAAACGTAGAGACCTGAACAATTTTATAGTTTGTATCATTTTGGACCCGGAGGCTGCAAGTAGTTGTGCATAACAAGCAAGAAGGTCTCCACTTAAAAAAAAAAAAACATAGTTCTTATCACAATGCATATTTTCATCACAGAATGCATCCCACAACCCTAGCCCATTCACACCCGAGTAGAGTAGAATACTCTTTATTATGTACACCATATAAATAACGGACATAAATATAGAAACTGTACAAAGGGTGACAATGGGCGGAGTAACCTACAACGACACTTAGGGAAGGTGTCGAGATACCCAATTTGTAGACGAGAGCTTTCAATTCTTGGAATGATACCTATAGCTTCGCTCAGTCCCACAAGGATACTCCAATATGTGGTAGTTTGATGTTGAGCGTACCAACGGTATATGAACCCTATATTTTTTTTTTTTTTTTTGTGTTGTATTGTTTATAATAATATGTATTTTGGGGCAGTACCAACAGTATCCTAAGCATGATTGCCAGTCGCCTGGACTGTGTTGATGTGGGTCGCTGATGTACAATTACTCATGGGTTGTTGCAGCAATGATCCACCATTATTTGTTGTGTTGTTTGTATATTCAGTGTTTACTAACATAGTCATAAGTTTTACTAACAGCTTTGAGTCTTTTGATGCTCGAATAAAGATAAATTCTATTCTATTCTATTTTTTAGTTTGTTTCTTTAGTTATGGAACGGTTTAACACCAGTGTAGGCCGGGTCGTGGTTCGTGGGTTTGATTAATAACCTTTGCTCTCAAAACGATAAAGGAAAACAACGTTAGGAAATAAAAATTTATCTAGAATAACGACTGGGTGGAATTGTGCCGATTGCCTCACACAGACAGAAGGCCTGAGCAGTCCAGCAATGCGAACATCAAAGTCTGACTATGTATTTCAGAAAAGACATAGCGCGAAGAATTGCTAAACTAAAGTGGCAGTGGGCAGGGCACATTGCTCGCAGAACAGATGGCCGATGGGGACGAAAGGTTCTGGAGTGGCGACCGCGTACCGGAAGATGTAGTGTTGTCAGGCCCTCCTCTAGGTGGACCGATGACCTTGTGAAGGCCGTAGGAATCCGCTGGTTGCGGTGAGCCCAGAGCTGGTTTAAAGTGGCGGTGCTTGGGAGAAAATAATATATCCAGCAGTGGACGTCTTTCGGTTGAAATGATGGTGATGATGAATCAGAAAAGGGTGTTAATAGTAAAAGAATAATACGTTCGTAATCTCGTCAAAACATTCCATTTTAATTGTCACTTATAACAGATTATAAAAACATAACAACACAAACTTAACGTCACACCTATTTAGTTAATTATAAGTAATTAGATCTCTAGGCATGCGGATTTTTCCTAACTTAATCTTTGTCTTCCTCTCAGAGTAACATTCCCCTTCCTTCAGATATACTGCACCGGCACAAAGTAATCTGTAAAATAAAATGGTGATGAGATAAAGACATAGAGACAGTGCAACTAAACAGTTCGACTTTGTTGAGGATCGTGCCTAACAATTACTTTGTGTCAGCCTATTTCTTTAGGCGATTCTTTCAACGTAGCTCGCCAAATTATTGTTTTTACTTTTTTTCAAATTGCAGCGCAGTTTTGAATTGTATGTTGATCCAAATCCAATTGGAAACAATATAAAAAAAAAAAAACTACAAAGTGATAAATAACTTTTATTTCGGAAGCCAGTGTCGTTGGTTCTGCATTTTCGTTTATTGACACCGACTTCCGAAATAAAAGTTATTTATCACTTTGTAGTTTTTTTTGGAAGTCGGTTGTTTTTTTTTTGTAAAAAAGTTTTTATTTTTCACTTTTTAGTGAGAGAGTTTGTAATTTATCTAAGTTACAATAGCCTAACGTCAACTGCTCATCATCTTTTACAAAATATTGCTTTTCCCGATGCTGGGACGTTAATTTTTGAGGAGTTCTCCTGGTAAGAACCTGAAGAATCCACTCCACCACCACACGCATTGTGACGAGCATAAATTGCTTATCAACCATATTAAAGTAATCGAATCGCAACCCGTGAAATATTTATCATTGATTAGTTCCGATGGCCGTCTGTAGTCTTCATCATCAGCTCCACTTTACCAAATGATGATTTCCGAGAGCAAATGCTCAAGTTACTCTAAAAAATATCCAAATCGCTATAGGTTTGCCAATAAAATTTGAGGGTTTCCCTCGATTTCCATGGGATCCTCTCATCAGATTCCAACTTGCTGACAATGGGACCACCTTGGGAGTATACCCTTCAAGTTACTCTAAAAAATATCCAAATCGCTATATGTTTGCCAAAAAAAGTTGAGGGTTTCCCTCGATTTCCATGGGATCCTCTCATCAGATTCCAACTTGCTGACAATGGGACCACCTTGGGAGTATACCCTTTCAAACAAAAAAATAATTTTCGAAATCGATCCACAAATGACGGAGAAATCGGTGAACATACAAAAAAAAAAAAAAACATACATAAAGTCGAACATATAACCTCCTCCTTTTTGGAAGTCGGTTAAAAAATACAAGTATTTTAAGTAAGATAACATTTTTAAGTAAGTATCATAATAACACAACGTAAAACTAAGCTACAATTTCCTAAAAACGTAAAAAAAAAATAATTCGGCGGTTTTGCATTTCGCGGGCTACATTGTTAGGGCCTGTTCACACGTACCACAGCCACACAACATCGGTGTGCCAAAATGTGGGCAAGCAGTGCTTACGTGTGAATAGTCTTGCTGCAGCTTCTAGCAGGTGCGTATTCAAAAAAGTTCGATGTTGTTGCGCTGTCGAAAGTTGTTGCGATGTGGTTACGTTACGGCTAGTGTTCTGACACTTAAACCGTTAGTGCGTGGTCTCGCACGTGGTTCCGTTGTGGCTGCGACGCAGCCTTTATGTGGTCGGTATCACTCACACAATTGATTTTGAGGGCAAAATGTGGTCTGTGTGAATACACTATTCATTTTCATACAAATTATCGGCCGACCACGTGTTGTTGCTGTGGTGTGGTTGTGGTACGTGATCGGGCCCTTGAACTCGATGACATTTAAGGCCGTGCAGAGACAACAATACCTGCACTTGTTACGGTAGCTACATCCGTTCGCGGCACAGACTGGCGAATAGTTCTCGTGGCAGACGCAAGCGTGGCCATCTGTGCAGAATACTGCATTCGACAACGGAAGCATAAGCAGCAGTATGGACAGCAGGATTGTAAGAACTTGAATAAAAATTAAAATGTCCGGAATTAGAATTGTATAGAAAACACAAATAAAAAAAAAACTTCTCCACGTTTTGTGAAAGCATTGGTACTACCAGTGCACACATGAATCTTTTATAAATGAAGCCAAAACCAAAACATTTTCTAAAACAATTGGTGACCACTGTGCTACATTGACGAAATGTAGAACATCACTGCTCAATGCTCATCCTTTCAATAAAAGCCCATCCACCCCTTTTTAAACTCATGTGAAGGAACGAAAATGTAAATTTTTTGTACTACACGGCAGTTACAAGCTATATAGGTAAATAAATCATTTTTAGCAGCAATTTACTTACCCTGGCCGATCTTCATTTTTATCGATATCTTATGTTGCCAGAAGAGCGAACAATAATTAAAAAACATCGCTCGCAACAGCAGTCACTCGTAATTGCAAAGGTCTC
Source organism: Gortyna flavago (assembly GCA_963669345.1). Classification (NCBI taxonomy): domain Eukaryota; kingdom Metazoa; phylum Arthropoda; class Insecta; order Lepidoptera; family Noctuidae; genus Gortyna; species Gortyna flavago. The sequence continues at coordinate 532,069 of OY770147.1, read as the reverse complement.
TTCTCATCCGTTCTCAGACAGATGGAAGGTGCATTGACCTCCACGCTTGCTCACTGAATGCAACTCGAAGTTCGAATGCGGATCTTTCACATCTCACACCACAATTATATACCTACCTCAAAAATGGAAGCATGAATGAAAATATTTTTCTTCAATGGATATCTCACATGGCCGTGGAAACGATTATAAATATTATTTTTCTCATGATAATTATTATTGCTGCTAAGTAATAATGAAAGTGAGAAAGTATTTGAGCAAAGTATTTGAAACTTCGCCATTTTAAAACTGATATAGATATTACGTAACTTATTATTTATAGGGAACTGACAAGTTTTCAATAAAATAACAATCTCTTGGTTTTACTAAAAACGCATAAAAAGTACGCGGATGTTTAAAAAGTGGTTTCTAGTTTTAACATTTGAGTTGATTTGAGTGAATTGAAAATAGACAGTAGGTACCTACTTATTCTGTAAAACCCGACACCGGCGTTCATGACTGCCCGTTGGTCTCGTGGTCGCAAGCGTGATTGCTGGGGGTCCTGGTTTCGATTCCCAGGTCGGGAAAAGTGTTAATGGGTTTTTCCATTACGAATTTCTTAGCAACAGCCCGGAACCCCCGTGCCTCGGTGCGCACGTAAAGCCATTGGTCCCGCGCCTAATCTCTCACCGGGCGTGTCGGATTACGTTCTGTCCCATCGGACTATGAGAGTGAGGGAAGAGACACCTGTGTCTGCGCACACACTTGTGCACTATACTATCTCCCGCGCCGAAAACTAATCTCCGTTGACATTGGCCGCCATGGCCGAAATACGGTCTGACGTAAGTACAATTTTTTTCAATTCTGTAAAGTAACTAAAATATAAAGACTTACGAGTTACTTCAGCCGGAGCTCATTGACTTACCTGTAAGAGAAAAAGAAAACCGTTAGTACATTATTTTATCCGAGTTAACATACTAATTATTATTAAAGTTCTGAAGTACCAACAATGCTAGACAAAGGCTTGGGGCCATTTTTCCATAGATCACCATAAACTTCTGCACATTTTTTAATAAATACCTAAACCTACCAATATACTATTTTCACATATTTTCCGGCCATCTGGTAATTAAGTAATGGTCTCGAAAACGCTAATTTGAAGGATTAAATCGTTCCTGGTTTCCTTCTTCTTAATATCCTATCTTCAAATAGATCACTTTAAAATATACTCGATTGCTGCAACCGAGTGGCAGTAATGACTTAGTTATAGGGACTACAAAATGGAAAAAGAATCATTTAAAACCAACTTTCATATTTTATTATAACTTTAATTGAGAAAATGTAACTATTTATACTAGATACTAAATTAAATGACTATAAATAAACTAACTTATAATATAAATAAATACAAAAATGAAGGACACTTAGGCGTCGAAGTCCTACTCGTCCGCATCGCTGTCATCCGGAAACGTGCCCAGAATAGATACAGTATTTAGTTATATACTTTTTTTATACAATACACTGACTGACCAACCACCAGAAAATTCACATTACAACTCAATAAACTTTGTGTCGAATCAGGAAACACATTAATTGAATTAATTGTTTACAGTTGAAGTAAAACAGAAATTACAATTATTTTGAAATTTATTGAGTGTATAATAATAAATAAAAGGCTTAACAACCCTCCGGCGGGTTTTGGTCAAAAATATCCCAAATTAAACTCCACAACTTGTGAAAGAACTCTTTTATATTGCAACACTTTAATTATAGGGCAAAACGAGATAGAGCTATTCAAATTATACAGCTGTCTCGCTCGTTCGGAACAGCTCTGGCCTTTAATCAGAGTTTCCTTGTGATTAAAATGTAATTCCCTTTGAGATAGCGCTCTCAAAATTTGTGCTGTACTGTAGTGGACCGTAGGTACTAGTTACTATTTGAACAGGAATACTATGTAGTGAAAATTAGAGGTTTGGGGCGGTTGAAACAAAATGTTACAGGCAGGGGACCAGACCGGAATAAATAGATGGAAATATAGACTAGAACGGAGCTTATACTTACAAAGTTGCTAGTTTCAATGGATATGTCGCAGCCAACTGGTTAAATTAGCCGTTTAGATAACCGCCTGGCCTTTAGAAGTAGTGCTCGCCTCGCTTCGCTCTCTCGGCTCGCTCGCGGTTGATCACAGTTCTAACCTAACCTAACCCATTTGGTCAGGATGCCCTGGCTTAGTTACTGCGACCAATTCGGCTCGCGCGTGATTGGTTACAGACTTTCAACCTAAACTGTAATTGAATATCATTCAGGCTATTTGTTGAACGGCCGCCGTTTAGTTAAAAGGATAGGCGGTTAACTGAACGGCTAATTTAACCAGTTTGCTGCGACAGATATATTGAAATATGTAACAAAACTTTTGAAATGATGTTTTAATGCGTGGCAGGATGGCGCAAACTAACGTATTTTAATATAACCCCGTAAGGTTAAGTTAAGTAGAGGTACCGATAGCACGCAGGTACCCACATTTCTCCAGATATGTTTACGTATATTCTTTTTTTCTTTTTATGTAAAGCCACTTGCCGAGTCTGAGATGAATTAAAAACTGATCATTCAAAACAAACATCTCACATGAAGCCATTCCTAAGAGTATATTTCCAATCACGACATCAAATAAAAAGTAATTGAAATCTGTTCAAACAGTGAATCGGATTCAACCGGTTCTAACTGGAATCAATGTAGATATGTGTAACTCAAGCATGACGCTGAGAGCTTTTGATTAATAAAGAAGTTTAATAATAGATACTGATGTAAAGTCTATGACAAGGAAATCATCTGGAGTAGTACAATGAACAGTTTCTTTTTTTTTTCTTTATTAATAAGAACTAATGTTCTTAGTAATTGATTACAATCTAGCCTAATAGACTAATAAGCAATTTAACTCTAACTTAATATTTTACGATGAACAGTGAACACAATGAGCAGTGATATAAGTCTGTAAATAGTAATTATAATAACAAAATGTATTTTCATTACAAGAATAAGACTCAGTAACCAACCGCTGTCAACCTCTATTTAAAAGTCTCAAAATCTTAACCCTGCCTTCTCTGTATATTTATGAAGTAAATGTATTTGTTAAAACAAACATCACCCTATATGTAATAGCTTTTAAAAGCCATTATAGGAAACTACGTGACAAAAATAAGTTAGAACTTAAAGTACCATATGCGGGTACGGCTTTAATGAGGAAAAGCTTTCTTTGTATAAAAAGTCTAAATTTAGTAAATTTCAAGCGTAAATGACGTACTTTATTAATACAGAAATGTTACTATTGTCTAAGTGAATATTTTGACGACAGCTCTTTGACAATTTAATAATATTTATTTTATAACATGACTATTTATGCATGTCGACTCTAATAGTAATTATGTGGACAATGTCAATTTTAAACATTTTTCTTATCAGTAGGTAACTTAGTGACATTATAATTATTTATCATTGACATTATTGCATTTCGTTAAATATTGACATTACCTATTGCAGTTTATTAAATAAATTTTTAAATAGACATTGATACTACTGAATTATTATAAATAAAGATACCTAATTGGCAAAAGCCTCCCATAAATGTATATTTGTACGCCAAATGGCAAAACACAGAGAAACTATAATATAACAATTGTAACATCTTGCACACTGTTGGAACCTATGTTTACAAAAATAAAGACTATTGATTGATTGATTGATTAACGATTTTTCTTCTGTGGAAGTACCATACCAATTTAAGAAGTAAAAGGAAAGAAATAAATCTATCTAATAATAAAGCTGAAGAGTTTGTTTGATTGAAATCGCAAATCTTCGGAACTAGCAGTCGGATTTGATTTTTTTTTGCATTTGATAGCCCAATTCTTGAGGAAGGCTATGTAAACATCACGGTAGGACTCTTAGGAGCCGAGCAAAAACAAACAGTAAGACAGAACGCTAAGCGAAAACGAAGTAATAGCACGGGCAGGCGATGCGATGCGACGCGATGGGTGGGGGAGGCGATGCGATGCGACGCGATGGGTCGGGGGAGCAAGACATTTTACGGACGAAGTCGCGGGCAGAAGCTAATCTTTAATAAACATTGCAACACCCACAAAGTTTGTGATACCGTTATGTTCCAACAACTCACTGAAACCTGAAGATATTTCCTCAAGTACGCACTTGCTGCAACTTCGCGAGCATAAAACTAGGTTCCCTATTGTTGCAAGAGAACAATGTTTTCTTTTTCCTTTGTTCTGGCTCTTTATTATCCTAGCAACACATAAGAGTACGTAGCTTTCTCAGGTATCAAAGTAAAATGTTAACTTTATTTTTCTTTCAGAGGAGCTCTTAATCTCAATAAGTTTGTGGTCCTTGAAAGCAAACAGGTAAAGCTTAAGCAAAAAAAATACAGTTTTACTTACGTCATGGTTTTTGAAGTGAAGACTTCTTTAAGCGCACTTTATTATTGTTTTATATTATTTATTAGGGAAAACATGCTGTGACATTTTGTAGGAAGAAATACAAAAAGATACGGCCAAATGTAGGTAACCAACAACATTTTCCACGGAATAGGTACACTAAAAACTAATAATCTGTACAAACCATGCTACTTAAACAAAACCTACAAATGATAATAATTTAAGATAAAATAGTAAAACAAAGCAAGTTTTACACAGCAAAGACTCAGAACGCATGCAAATCTTAATTATAATAACTATTTTGAGTACAATATTTTTGAGCACACACACTTTGTACTCTTTCTGAACAGTGAATGAAACTGAGCCGTCACGCTCGGGTCGGTGACGCTGAATCGGGTATACTCGGATCGTTAGTAAGGTTTTCTTGTAGAAGCACACACCATCTATTTTATTTAAAATTTTAAAGGCCTGTTGATTAATATTGTCTAAAGAGATATTCCTTGGGGAACGTTATACCTGTTGAGAATATCTCAATGCTTTACCTTGCACACTGATTTATTGTTTGTCTAAAAGTTAGTAATTCATCATATACCAATTCAATATTTATAAATATGTGAGCCCGCCACAAACAATGACCTTTGTTGGATTTATCACACTATGTGTAAGTATCTATTTATTTAAAAATAATTTATCCTTCTGTCGTAGTATAGTATTTTATTCTAGTACATCGTTAAATTAAATAAATAATGATGGTCTAATTTAATGTTAGCAAAATAGTGTCAAACGATTTTTCGAAATAGTAATCCCACCAAAAATATTTTCTTGTAAAATGTTGCCAAGACGAGACTATAATTATATGGCTCGCACTGTCAAAAAGTTATAATATCTCACGTAGAGCCAAGCTTCTAACTCTACACGCCCTAACTCTACAAGCCCTAACTTCACAAACACTACTAGTTAGTCAAAATATGAGGCTTGGCTGTTTCGTTACTACAAAAACGAATGTATAACATAAAAGTAAAGAACAGTGAATAAATTTTTCACCTTACGCCCATGTGATGGTAGTGAAACGGCCAAGCCACATATTTTGAATAAGGTGTAGAGTTTGTGAAGTTAGGGCTTGTAGAGTTAGGGCGTGTAGAGTTAGAAGCTTGGCTCTACATTAGATCTGATAACTTTTTGATAGTGCGAGCCACATGTGGTCTCGTCTTGGCAATATGAAAATGTTTTTGGTGGGATTTCTTCTTTTTGTAAGCTGCTTATGAAAACAATTTTCTTTTTCTTGGGTGTGATTTACAAAAAATCCTGAAATATGTATTTTATTATCTATAATAAGTCCCTATATCAATTTTCAGACCTCTAGCATCAAAATTTGCGGAAGTCTCATACTAACTTAAATCCCCTAGTTTAAGGGGTTGGGGGGTAAAAGTTCCAATTTTTATATATTTTTTTTGTTGTTTGTGTACTAATAATAGCTTACATACCAAATTTCAGCTTTCTAGGACGTCAGGAAGTACCCTATGAGTTTTGATGATCATCAGTCAATGACGAAATCTGGATTTTTTAGATATCAATAAAATCTAAAGTATAAGACTACTGATATCATACCCCGAGAATTTTGTTTCTCTGATATAATCCAAACCCAAGTTATGAGGGTTCAAAAAAACGACGAAGCGCTTCGAGAAAAGGTAGGTAGTGCCCTTGCGCTTCGCTTGGCTCGTCTTGGCGGGGACACTCCCGTGCCCCCAGACTATGAAGTTTCGTGCCAATTTTTCTCCATAAAAACTATCTTTTGGAAGGGGTTACTATAGTTGATTTAATCCTGCTCTTTTCCTGGTAAATTTTGCCATTTAAAAGTTTATTTTACCATTAAGCTGTAGGTACTTATGAATGGCAAAATTCAGACAGTCAAATCCTTTATTTCAACCATTATTTCATAGACCATCTAATAAAACGTATTTGACTTTGATCAGAAGAACTTATCAATGAACTGCCGTCTATTAACCACAACTCATAAATGCACTCTAGCTTACAAAATAAGCCAGCATAATTAATGGCACGACTGATGCCTTAGTTCTGTAGTAGGAGAACATAGTCACTCTTCACATCAGCAAATAAAATGTAGGAACCATTAGAAAAAGCGACAAAGTATTTGAAAAGAAAAAGTAACAAATTGGATGCGAAACACAGAAAACTAGTCCCCAATTCCTCATCCAATTTGTTCAGCAATTAACTGGACAGTAGTCCTAATGGAGAGAGACATCGTCCCAACGATTCGATCTGAAGAAATACCTTAGTAGCTACCTCTTTCGATTCGATGTATACATTGGGAATCATGGGTTTGTAGGATGTTACTTTTTTACCCGAACTAAAGAAGTTTTATTGTGATTGAGTAGGTACTCGTATGTATGACAAGTGCTATAGTTGACGCGTTTTAGAGTAGCATTAGAGGACATTGCCCTTTCTCTAATAATCTCCGTAGGATCCCAAACAAGAAACTCTGCTCTTCAACATGAACAGGAACATGTTGAAGATCACAATATATATTATATTACGAAAATGAAAAATACATTATATAGGTATATATTATTATCTGCCCGCGGCTTCGCCCGCAATGTATTTCGATAAAAACTATCCTATGTCCTTCCCCGGGATGCAATCTATCTCTCTGCCAAATTTTACCGAAATCCGTTCAGTGGTTTAGGCGTGAAAAGGTAACATACAGACAGACAGTCAGAGTTACTTTCGAATTTATAATATTAGTATGGATTTATATTAAATGAAAATAATTATTATATGATGATGAATAGATATTATGAGATTTATAATAAAAAATGGTAAATAATGTAGTTCTCAGTAGCAGCCCGGAGCTTGTATTTGTTCCCGGTTGGTGGCAAAAGGCTACCCTCTTATGACTTAAACACGATTAGCGAAATGTTGGTGGGTAAATAGGTACGCTTCTGCCTAACCTTTCGGGAAATATAGGCGTGATGCTATGTCATGAGTGTTAATTGAAACAACATTTACCATCTTGTTGTCAATAACTATACATATAGGGAAGCCATGTCAACAGATTAACCAGACAGCACGGATTATCGGTGCTATCTGAACTGGGTAAGTACCTTCATACTTATTATGGATTACTGTCTTGTATGTGCTTCTATAATGTACACCAAACCAATCACGGCACAGAAATCACATCACACTAATGTCATAAAGGCAAAAGTTTGTGAGTGTGTTTGAATGTTTGTTACTTCTTCACGCACAAATGGCTGGACCAATTTTGATAAAAATTGGTATGGAGGTAGCTGACACTCTGGATAAACTTATTTTATCCTGATATTTACACAAGATTCAAACTTATGCGGGTAATGCAGGTCATGTAATAAAATTGTGCCGCGGATATCGACGCGCAACCCGCTACCACAGGGGGTTATTGAAAAAAAAAAAAAAAGCCGTACTTACATTTTGACCACGTAGGTATTACATTTTCGTATGAAACAACAGTTTTTTTATAACCGACGAAAATTTTCTACGCTAGTCTCTGAGCGCAGAAATTATTGGTCGTCTAAGATCATTGTGCTGTATAGTTTGCGAGTCGCAGCCCTGCCCCCCTGTATAGTAAACTTAAAATACACACACTAATATTATACAAAAACGTGCTTAGTATTCATAAAAACAAAAACAGAAGATAAAACGTAAAAAATAAAAATTTTGGCATGATAATTATTTTCTTTCATTCAGAAGGCACGAATTTATCGCTTCGGCCGTCAAGGAAACCGGGGTTTCGTAACTGGTTTCCTAGAAGACTTTTTTTAGACGTCTTTGTAACTGGTTTCCATAAAGGCTTTATTTATACTACTATGTAACTGGTTTCCATAAAGGCTTTATTTATACTACTATGTAACTGGTTTCCATAAAGGCTTTATTTATACTACTATGTAACTGGTTTCGACCTACTACCTGTGTATGTATTTTCTTTCATCATGTGTGTCTTTAAAGGAATATTAATTACCTATTCCGAAAACGTTATCTGACGCTTTCACGCATAATTAACTAAGGAACCTTAATGATCACAACAGATTTAGTTCATATAATATGATGTATGACTCTCATATGTTATCTTAATTCATGTCATCCAGCTTTAAGGAAAATGGGCTAAGATCGGCATTTAGTACGCTTTAGGTATTTACCGTAATGTGGGTAATGAAGTACGAAAATTAACGATAAATAAGTAATTTTTGTAAAAGAAAATAATATTTTCCGTTAAAAACGATTAAGTATAGGCCTACATAGACCTACTAGCGCACATTATGTTATTTATTATAGACACTTTTATTAACAATTAGGATTCGGGCCCGACACTACTGAACCTATATTTCCTCAAAAAATGTAGGTATGTACGCTTTTTTAGTACATGAACCTCTAAAAACGTTTAGTGCTTTTTTTTTTAATAAATGTCAATCAATCAATCAACTCAGTCTATCGCAGTCCACTGCTGGACACAGGCCTCTCCCAGGCTGCGCCACAATACACACATCCAGTAAAAAAATAAATGTACAACTTTTTAACTTTTTGACCTTTCCTCAAATTGGTCGCAGTAACTAAGATACTACTCCGACCAAATGGGTTAGGTTAGTGACCAACCGCCCGAGCCGAATGAGCACTACACACAAGTTGATAGCAGGTTATTCTCCATTTAGTATTTAAGGAGACCAAAATAGGAATTATTTAAGGGTCACATAAAGAGGCACATTTATTTTATTGGAGGTTCCAATTAATATGTATAAGACATCAAAATGGGAATTATTTGGTGTTCGATTAAAAACATGAAACTCCAATACCGTTTGACCGATCACCGTGGTGGCGTTGGCATAATATACTAATTTTTTCATGGAGAAGGTTTAAATATAGGTTTCATTTGAATGAATGGGCCTAGCCGCGGGTAACAGCTAGTTACAATATTAGTTGTTTTACAAAACATCAATTTCATTATACCCGAAAATCTCCTAGGTCTTCGTACTATTATATGTAGCCGTAAATGTATTACACAATATTTTTACGCACAAACATAAAAGTATGCTAGTACCTACATTCTATTGTAACATTGACCAATCAAAACTTATAGTACATATGTACTATGGCATGCAAGCTAGTTGCATGCTTTTGTGCAAAATTAATGGGGATCGATTGTGTGTCCCCGCTGCTCCTCAGTAACCGACGGGAAACACCCTGGCGCGGCGCAGAGGCGAGCGATGATACAGATTTCTTAGGTCAAATTCTCGTATTCAAAAACCTTCGAATTCAAGTCGCAATCTCATCTCAGTGACGATCAATCGAGACATAGAACTAACCCGGGCAAGCTGCAGCAAGCTGCAACCGAGCAAGCTGCAGCAAGCTGAAACCTTTACTTTTACAAGGTTTTTATTTGCTTATTTGTATCTGTTTCTAGTTACTTGCATTGTTATTATAGATTTTGATTTGGTCTACCTTAAGTAGGTTTAAATGATAAATTATTTTATTTCTGTAAGTAGGTTTGCACAAACACTTACACGTCAATAAATTAAATGTCCTTGTCAAAAATTAGAAGTATTTTGACAGACCGAGACAGAGATTAGCACAGTGTTAAAAATCAATTAAGCAATTACAATCAAGGGGCCGGTCCATTTTGAAGGGAACTTAAGGTTGAGTTGAATGGTGCTGATCCATACGTCATGTTCGTGAACGGGCGCCGTCAATAGGGACTGTTCATCTGTCAGCTGCCACGGCTTACTGCACACTAATCAAAATATACACACATCATAATGTGTTGGAGGTCATATTAGCTCCGTTAGACCGGAACTAATGACCTCTGTGGCTTACGAAGATATCCTTTAACAAAGAGACAGCCTAACTATCCTTATGAAGGACTGCCAGCTGCCGCACTCAGCTCAGCTAGATGAAATATGAACCATAATCTGTTTTATCTTGAACAAGTTTATTAAGGAATTGTGGTGATGGATGAGATTCTAGCAAGAACTTTAGAATATTACACAGCTTTGTTATCAGACGATAACAGAGTTTCTGGAATGATAATGATGAGATCTTACTTAGCTGAAGTGACAGTCCCTATAATTGAGGACAGAAGGCTTATAACAGCTATTCTCGTAATTTTAAGAACGTTGACAGTCTTGTCTCAGTCTCAATCTGTCTAAAATACCTCTAATTTCCCTACATTTTATACATTTGTTTGTCGCCGAGATAAGACTGCGACTAGATCTTGACGAGATTTAGCCTTCAGATCACCATCATCCTTCTTCAGATCGTTAATTTATTTAGCTGGACTCTCAATTTAAGTTTCGGTCGACTCGTTTGTTCCAACAACCAGATGTCTGAAACTACGTGATTGACTTAACAATTTATCGATGACTGATTGTGCCCCATACGAATAGCACGCGGCTATGTCAATCGCTTGTGCTCTAATTATCCAAAAACAAAAAATGGAATGCATCATACGTATCGCGTTTTTTATGAATATACGAGTAGGTACTATAAACTCCACGTTTTCTTTGGCTTATACCTAATGTCAAAAGAACACAGTCACGTGAGCGAAGCTGCGATCACAGGTGTCTCGCTAAAGTAACTATAACAATATTATAACAAACTTCTTTTATGACAATGATAAAATTGTTTTAAATTTTAAAATTGTTTTTATTGTTGTTCAATAGCCGTGAAAATAAAGATGCAGACAAATAAAAATACTCTGTAACATTAGTGCGAATGATGCAGTTTAGTAATGCCAGATGCATTACTGATGGCAAAAAGGCTTTTATTTATTTCAGACACCAATAAACGTGAAAATCTTCACAACTTTGACTTTCTTGAAGGTTGAGGAGCACTGAACTTATTTCATTTCAGAGATGAGACGTTAGACTGCTGACAGATCCCGCTAGAGAGCAATGAGATTTGCATGAATCAGAGTAGATTATTGTTTTCTAAGAGAAGCTGCTTCAGACAGCAGTAAACTAAAGATCGGGGTCAATTACCTATACACGTCTTGAATAAAGACGTTTTTTTGAAAACCACCTATATTCAAGACGAGTTAAGGGGACTACATGACCTAAAGCGCGGTCACTATCGGACTGCATAGAAAAGAAAGAGAAGCGCGATGACACAATGCTGGTAATTTATTGCAAAATATGAAACAATTACAAACTACTTAATAATAAATAATCCATCACTGAATGCAGTTTGGCATTAGCAATTTAATGGTCTATTTTTAATTATAATTAAAATTGTTAATGAAGGGATAAACTGCTTATAAAGACAATGTAAGAGGGTATTTGAAGATTTTTTTGATGCATTAATGTATGTTAAATTATGATTTGAGTTCCATCACTGTTTTAAAACAAGACATGAAAATATGACAATTATTTTTTTGTCAAATTATTTACCTACGTTTAAGAGATACACTGCTTTAAAAACCAACCTTTTGACCATTTTCAAGAAATCTTCGCCTTAAGTTTTTGTAGATTAAAGCAAAGTAACAAGAAGTCATTAAAAACTATGAATGTCTTTATTATTGAGAAATCTACAGTAGAAACTACAGATACAGTACTACTGTGGACTTTCTGAATAAAATCCTACCAATGTAATTTGTACATCATTGATAAATTGATAATTGTTACTAAACCCGTAATGGCGGATTGATGAGACGACCCGACACTGATGGATAACGGTATCGTGTTCTGATATTGTAACGTTATACAGCTATAAACGATATTCTATAGTTATTTATATTTCAGTATTACGTCAGTGTTTCGATGTTATTAGATACCCACGATGATTAAGCCATGTAATTTTCCGTGTTTATCGTACTTAGCGAATATTATCTAAATTAATTAAGTTTATTAGATGTTGTTCGCGGATAACTATCATTTTCTGGACATCTTGCTTGAAAAGCTGGGATAATTAATTCTTCCACGTGTAAGTAGGATTCCACTTAACAGGATGTACTTTTATTGTGCCGATGGTACTTTTATGTTACCTACAGAAACATGCTACAAAGGACTAATACTTATAATATTTTATTTTGGACCATCTGTTGAAATCATGTTTCAATAATGATGAGATTCGAGAAGTAAACGTATGAACGTAAAAGAGGAGTGTGTAATCATCGAAGCTGGTGTCATTTTGTTTTGTAGTTTCTGCCTATCCCCATGAAAAGAAGGCGAGAGTTTATGTTTGTATGAGATTCGACACGTAACTAATTCAGTTTTACACCCGTGTGTGCAATTGCATCAAAGATATTCGTTTGTTATTTTTTGACGACTCAAATATTCCTCTGTAACTCAAAAAGGCGTGATTTGCGTAAACACTTGATTTAGTTTCAGTTCAGTATTCCGTGTGCAAAGTCAACGTGGTCCTAGGTCTGGCTGACTCAGGATTGAAGTAATATGTTAATATTACCCGACGAGGAATTGACGCGTCTGTGTAGGTTTGGGGGAGATCACAATTGTTTGAATAAATACTAAAGTGTGAGATACCTAGTAAATATGGGAGGAGACGAATATGATTATAAGAAAATATTATACCTGTTATATTATACCTGTTATATTGGACAGTAAGAGGTGGAAAGAGAGTAGGAAGGCGTTTGCCCAGCAGTGGGACCATAACGGCTGATAAAAAAAAGAAACCTGCCAACACTAGATAAGTATAGAGATGCTAAGTGTCTACCCAACGAGTGTAGTAGCTAACTCATACTACATAGTTATCACAGCCTTCATCTCAACCTATAAATCTTTTCGATCAACGAATAATTCAACTGCCCAGCCTTTTCCCAACTATGTTAGGGTCGGCTTCCAGTCTTACCGGATGCAGCTGAATACCAGTATTTTCCATGGAGCGACTGCCTATCTGACCTCCACAACGCAGTTACTGGGTAATACGATACCCTTAGTAAGACTGGTTGTCAGACTTTCGGGCTTCTGATAACCCGTAACGACTGTCAAAGATCCACGAATGACAGCCGGGACCAACGGCTTAACGTGCTTTCCGAGGCACGGAGAGGTCTCAGTATGTAAAGATGGTCACCCATCCACAGACCAACCGCGGCAAGCGTAGCTTAACCGGATCGATCGACCTGTGCGGCTGTTATTATTTACCCACGGGCCCCTCCCATCTGCCAAACATATCTATTACTTATAATAAATCTGTAGAGAGGTCAATTCTGTACATGATATATATTTTCAAAATAACTATCAGGGGGTAATAAGTGATCGATACTGATGCCAAAAATGCAATCAGTAAAATTTTTGTCTGTCTGTCTGTCTGTCTGTCTGTCTGTCTGTATGTTCCTTATAGAAACAAAAACTACTCGACGGATTTTAACGAAACTTGGTACAATTATTCTTCATACTCCTGGGGAGGTTATAGTATACTTTTCATCACGCTACAATGAATAGGAGCAGAGCAGTGATAGGAAATGTTGGGAAAACGGGAGAAGTTGCTCCATTTTTTAAGCTTCCGTCGCGTGTGCAGCCTTAATGGTTAAAGCTACATAGAAATGATTTATGACGGAAATGTTCTACATAAAATTATCTAAAAAATATCCTACTACAGCATATGTCTATCTTTTATGGTTGACTCACAATAACACGTGTAACTCCCGATACCTTAGCAGTTCGGAGCTTTCTGATTATATTTGTTTACTCTTACGTTTATAATACTCTCACTCATCCCTAATTAAAAGAAGTTAATATTATTACCTATTCAATAAAAAAAGAATCATAGTAATCGGTATAGAAACACCAAACTTATACATGAAATACGCTAATAAGCCATCGCGCCGTCGCGCGTGAATACTGAATCATGCCATAAGGATTATTTTTGTGTAACGGTTGCCGCGCTCGACGCGGGTCGCGGCGGTAGGGTAAGGGAGGTCCGAGCGCGAGCTTCATTCAATATTTGGCTGTTGATGCGTTCAGAGCGTTCGACCTTATTGACAGACGATAATTGATATTAACAAACCGTGCTTATCAGCGCGACTTTTAGTCTTTAAATAGTTTATTTGAATTTATTTTGTTGTTTTTTATAAAATAGGTATTAGTTGTTGTGTTATTAGACCGACACAGAACCCAAAAATGTGATTAAAAAAAAATTCTGTCTGTCTGTCTGTTTGTTCAGGCATCACGCAAAAACTACCGGTTCGATTACGATGACACTTGGTATAATTATTTTTTAATATCCTGGGCACCACACTGGGTACTTTTTATCCCGGAAAAAAATATACAATAAAAAACAAACTTAATTTTGCGGTTCGATCCCTAGACCCGATTACTGTACCAACCGCAAATAATAAGTTTGTCGTAGTACACGACGAAGATAATAATAATAGGCGAGCGTTCGTTCATAGTAGCATTCTATAAATTGTATGTTTTAACTGCTACTTGCAATTCCAAAACGTGCTTTTCAGTGCGACCTTTTTATTCCTTTTAGTTTTTACTAAGTACAGTTTAAGGTAGACTTATTTAGGTTTATTTTTATAAGTCGTTTTTATAAGTAAGTATAGATTTTAATTTTAAAGTATGGGTAGTATATTTGATAGTGTACGTAGTGACCGTAGGTTATTTTATAAAACTGTTAGGTAGGATTAGTCATTCGTATAGATATTAGTTTTTAGGGATTTTGCTTATTTATTGAGTTTAGATTAGTTCATCATCTGCCTCATCTGCCTAGCCTTTTCCCAACTATGTTGGGGTTGGCTTCCAGTCTAACCGGATGCAGCTGAATACCAGTATTTTACATGGAGCGACTGCCTATCTGACCTCCACAACCCAGTTACTGGGTAATACGATACCCCTTGGTAAGACTGGTTGTCAGACTTTCGGGCTTCTGACTACCCGTAACGACTGTCAAAGATCCACGAATAACAGCCGGGACCAACGGCTTAACGTGCTTTCCGAGGCACGGAGGGGTCTCCATATGTAAAGATGGTCACCCATCCACAGACCAACCGCGGCAAGCGTAGCTTAACCTGATCGATCGACCTGTGCGGCTGTTATTATTTAGCCACGTATCATCAGAAATAGGTTTATTTAGGTAGGTAGGTATTTTATTTTCTGTTATTGAGTTTTTTTTTTATTAGGTAGGTACTTAGGTTTACTTTTATAATCTAATATAAAATTCAAAGTCCTGTGATCCTGTCTGACTGATTATATCAATGCACAGCCTAAACCGCTGGTCATAGAGACATAAAATTTGGAGTGTGTTCTTTGTGAAGTGTATATAGGTATCCACTAAGAAAGGGTTTTTTGAAATTCCACTCCTAAGAGGGTGAAATTTCACGCGGACGAAGTCGCGGGCAGAAGCTAGTCAGTAATATATATAATAGTAATTTCCCAGTTATCCATTCCTTGCACCTAACGAGTATCATTTTCTTTATTAAAATGACTGAAATATGTAAATATCAAAAACTGAAATATGTCTGCTTTTTTATTTGTTTTTTACAAATGAAAAAGCAGACAAAGGAAAATGTAATTCAAACAAAAACACCTAAAATATTCTACTGTATTCACATAACAAATATACCCTGAAAATGTTCTTCTTCAGCAATTTGTTATTTAAACAAACATTTGTGTCCAGACATTTACATCTGTATCACCGATATTTAAAGCCAAGCCTCGACAGGCCAATAAATATCAACCGGGCCTCAACTTTAGCCTCGCGGTCACCGTCTGGCCTGTTGTTAGGCTTCATTATATTCATCTGCTGAGCTGATACCTATGTGATAAATGATAAATGATGATAAATGATTTTTATTTTGTAAGTAGGTTTGCACAAACACTTTTACACGTCAATCATATTTTTAAAAAAATAGATGAGGTCGGCGTTTCCTATCTGACTACTCTGAGAAGAAAGGCCGAAACAAACTCAGAGGTCACGATGGATGTAGTGGATGTGTTGCAACTAAACGGCGGCCGTTCAACAAATGGCCTGAATGATATTCAATTACAGTTTAGGTTAGAAGTCTGTAACCAATCACGCGCGAGCCGAATTGGTCGCAGTAACTAAGCCAAGGCAAACCGTCCAAATGGGTTAGGTTAGGTTAGGACTGTGATCAACCGCGTGCGAGCCGAGAGAGCGAAGCGAGACGAGCACTACTTCTAAAGGCCAGGCACTTAACTAAACGCCTAATTTAACCAGTTGGTTGCGACAGATGGATAAAAAGTAAGACAGTAGGTCAGTAGGGACATTGATACTTTTAAATGGGTGAATGAACTGAGACCGTTTCGCGATGATAATTTGAAAAATATATTAGTGCCTCTGACATCAGACAATATTTTATACTGTCACTTATTAATTCAGTGATGAAAATAAAAAATAATTATGTCAAAATAAGAGTGAATTCAATTGTATAGGGTGGCAGGGACATCCACGCGTATTCTGAACCCCGATGTTCATTGGATACTAAAAATAAAATAAGCAGTTCCATTCATTTTGACTGCATACGTAACAATTTTCTATGAAACGGCAGTTTTTTTTTGTTTTTCGTTTCTGGAGAATCATAATCATGTACTGAATTCATAGTAACAGGTTTCACTTGTCCGTGCTAGCACGATGTCCGTGCTACCCGGTATAAGCCCGGCATTGTAGTGAGAATGGTGTCATTGGCAACATATCATACTATCTGAATGTGTGACGTTCCAGGATATGAAAAGCAGTGAGTTTCTAAGATCATGCCCTTAATAGTCACAAAATCCACAACAGAAGGCTTTCACATCACACTCTAACACCTTTAGCAGCCGAGCAGAAACAAAAACGAAGTAGCGCCGGGCGATGCAACATGACAAGATGGGTCGGGGGCCGAATTTCACGCGGAAGACGTCGCAGACAGAAGCTAGTCTTTCAATATAATCATGGCAATCTATGTGATACGAAACTGAGCACCAGTCTCAAAACAAAAGCACCTCAAACTGAGATTAAATCTAAACTTGATCTACTGCTATTGCGGAGCTGCTCTGGCACCCCGCCAGTTCACACATTAACATATTTACCCACTTATGGGCAACGTTTTATCTTCGGGCAAATTATGTTAAATACTGCTACTGCAGTAGACGCAATTATTGCCCATTTATCGCTCCGGAGGGAACCACAGACTGGAAAATGGGCTTTGTTGTCTGCAAATATTTTGTGTGCCAATTTCGTTTAAAAAGAACCTTCCCAAGGTTCATTTATCTCATAAATGAATTAAAAAGTAGTTTTAAGGTCATAGCACACATATCAACTCCGAAAGGGATCGTCACCGTATCGCCTTTCGCCTCGCCGTCAAACAGGCATCAACCTAACGTAACCACGTAACCAAAGCGGATTAGAAGCTCCGATACTTCGACTCGGCTACGGCTAGGCAACACCGCGCTTACGACTCGCCGAACGCTGGTTGATGGTGCTGTAGGCAGGCCGCTGGAGTGGTGAGAGGGGCAAGGGTGGCAAAAAGGCAAGCTCGGGTACGGAGAGACGTAAGCGCGGGGACGAATGCCGTAAGCGCGGGAATTGCAATTTGACCAAGCACCGCACCGTGGTTCGTGAGCTTGTCCCGAGGTGAGGCGATTACATTACGATTCCGATTAGTGTGCGTTGCAGTAGGGAGTTTCATACAAAGAATACTGAATGGCTCGAGTCGATACGGTGACGATCCCTTTCCCAGTTGATTTGTGTGTACCTTTAAGAACCTATACAGGCGACAGCGCCGGCAACGGCGACTGCAGGGGATATCGCAGAGCGCCTTATCGATGCGCTAAGGAGCTTAAACCCGGTGAGATTAAACCATTATTACGTCTCTGATTTCGACCCTAATGTTCATGACGTCACTGTATAGAATAATAATGACAATATCTTACGTCTTCGTTTCCCACCTGCCTTTTGCTTTCACTACACAATAAAATGTACTTAAGTAACTTTTTTGGCCTTTGTATCCTGCTTATGCGTATCAAGTTTCATTAAAATCGATTCATTGATTTAAAAAAACAAAGGCTTGAAAGTTTGTATGAAATGCCGTACGAACTTCGTTCCCAAAAAAATATGTGCGAGAATCGGGAACTAAATACCTTCCTCAGTAATAATAATTATGCAATGTTTTACAAGTCAGCCTACATATCAAGCGATTTGAAACCATGTTAGTGTAATTTAGGTGAACGGCCAGTTATGTTAGTCAAAATATTGTCATTTCTCAGAGCATATTGTTGATAATTATCGGAAGGCAGTGCGAATAAAACCGGGGTAACAATTGGAGATAACATCAGTCAGTACAAGGCAGTGATCGGTTGGAAAACATGAAGTGCTTACTCGGTAAGTGTTAAATAATAAGTTGCCAAGGGGTATCCTGCTGCCAGTAACTGGGTGTGGTCAGGTAGACAGTCGCTCTATGTAAAACACTGGTATTCAGTTGCATTCAGTTAGACTGGAAGCCGACCCCACCCAACATAGTCGTTCGTGGTGCGTAGTCCGACACATCATCTCGAGAAGTTCCTCAAGGAAGAGTTCTGGCCGAAGGGTGTTGTGTACCGCCGGTTTCGTGGCCGGCTACATGACACCAGTCAGCGAAACACGAGGTACACGTCGTGTGCGTTAGTTTTTAGTGTAATTATAATGTTTTATGTATTTATAGTATTTTTAAGTTAAATTAATATTGTACTGTATGTGTTTTTATCGGCCTTGATGACTGAAATAAATGGATAAATAAATAATGGTCAGGAGCAGGCTAGACAGTCAATCAAAGGCATGAGATCCTTTTTTTTATCTACATGTTGTATCCTGCTTATGCATATGAAGTTTCATTAAAATCGTATGAAACGATTTTAATGAAACTTCATATGCATGAACATTCATTTCGAAAAACAACGGCTTCAAAGTTTGTATGAAATGCCGTAAGGCGTAAACGCTCTTAATCGACTTCAAAAAAGGAGGAGGTCCTCAATTCGACAGATTATAATATAATTTAAGAAATTATTTCAGTACTAGCGGCGTTGGCTGCGGTGATGACGTACGTGTCGCCGGTCAGTGCGCAGACACCGAAATGCGAATGTCCGGAAGAGTATGCTCCGGTGTGTGGCAGGAACTCCAGGACCTATCCTAATGACTGCACGTGAGTTTCTCGGTATAGTGTACTCTGAGGTTCACGTACGCCGTTCTTCGGTAAGTGAAGACATCTATCTTACTCTCTTTATCTTGAATTATTAATAAAAAGTCCTGGCTAACTCACTCACTGGCTGACTCGTCAATGCCCAGCCCAAACCCTTGAACCAAAAAACCTGAAATGCATGAAGATTCCCTTGATGATGTAGACAAGGGCTACAGGCGGTAGAAGCTAGGGCGAGTCTTTCACACACTTAGTCATACCTGACTCTATTTGTTTGCAGTTTGGACTGTAGCAAAACCTTAAAAGCCTACGATGGGGAATGCGTCAGAAGAGGTGCCTTCCTCAGACGAGAACCACAGCCATTATAAGAATCACACGTCATCACAGTCACACACAGTGTTAACAACGGGAAGAAGAATTGGCGCAAGAAAACACGTTTCTCTCGGGCCTTATTTATAAACGTTCCTTGTTAAATCAAGATTAGCGTCTGCTTAACCTTTTGTATTTATCATAAACGTCTCTAACTTTAACCGGTTGAATGTCGTAATTACAGACACAAAAAAAGCCATTGCGTCTCGCGTAGATCTACGTTCTGGCATATGAAGGGTTAAGCAACGTTTATAAATACTGAGTTTATCAAATCTTGTTCCGATGTGGCAAAAAATACAGCTAGCCATCAAAAAAAAAAAACACAATAAATTAAATATACTTTCAGTTTAAGAACAATTATTCCACATTTTTTCGGTGAATGTATATTAGCTGATACAATTAAGTGTATCCTCAGCCCGTTAATTTTTACTCGTACACACGGCTACACATCAAGCTATACATATCCAGTTTTAGATGACCTCGCATTGTATAGGTTTTTCTTCCAACCAGAAGTCAGCTTATACTGGTTTCGTATAGTTTGATGTGTAGCCGTGTGTACAATAGTTCACTTAAAGGTTTAAGTGCGGAGACAGAGAACACGTTAATTTAGTGTTAGTAGCGTTTAGAGAGTTGTCATGAAAATAACTATTTATTAATAAAATATATTGTGTAATGTGTATAATATAATTAAGTTTTATAATACTAGCAGTTATTTAATTGCAACACATATATTTGATTATTGTTATTGTTTTTTTTTTCAACTCCTAATGTAAGTATAATCTGTAATGTGTGGTGTTGGGCCTTAAAAGAAGACATTGTACTCATCATTATGACTCTTACTGGGACCAACCATGAAATCACGAAAAAAATCAGCTGCTATCTTTATTTTGTCGAATCATGCGAATACAAATGAATGGAGCAGCCTAGTAAAAATTCTTGGTGATGAGTACAATGACCCCTTTTCAGGTCCAATGTCGTTTACACACCTACACCTACAGGTGGAAATCCTCTGGAGTGGATGGAAAGAAATGTCCTCTTGTCTGTTAGCTTACAAACCATGTTCACCAATCCGTCAGTCTGCAAACCGCGGTGGTTCTAACTCAATTTTTAATAGCAAGCCTAAGGAAAAACGTTATAACACTTTTCCCGACCTGGGGATCAGTGGAATGCTCTTGTAACCTTGTGTGTGGACTTTACATAGCCAGAATGTAAAGTAATAACCTGTTTCAAAAATCAATAGTCAACAAAATAATTACTACATAATATGAGACGAACATGCAGGTATGCTGGAAGAGATTTCTTTAGAAATAAGCAGCACCTTTGGCTTCGGCATCGGTCCTTCCTTCCACTGCCACTTCAGTTTGCTTACTCTGCAAGCTATGTCTGTAACTCCGGTTCTTCCGTTAATTTTATTTCTGATTTTATCCTTCAAAGAAACTCCGAGCATAGCTCGCTCCAAAGCGCGCTGAGCGACCTTGAATTTGTGGACCAACCCGACCATCAGTGGTTACGTTTTAGCACCGTATGTCATAACGGGCGGGACACACTGGTTGAAGACTTTAGTGTTTCGGCTGTTGCCGCTGTGTTCTTCGAAATAATGGACGATACTTGTTTTTATGATCTGGGGGCCTAAAAAGGTCACTTTGGCAGAATCATAAAACAATTCATATCACGCAATTTCATCTGTATGACGGTTTTGTATGGAGATTCGTAAAATGCTACAGGTACACCTCTGCCTAAACCTTTAGGGATATATAGGTGTGAAACTGTCAAACAGATGAATTGCGTGATATGAATTGTTTCATGATTCTGCTAAAGTGGCCTTTTTAGTCCCCCTGATGTATTATGAATATTGTAAAAGTTTCGAATTTATATTCTGATAAGATTTGAGCACAGATAAAGAGCGACGTCCGCAATGCGATGGCGAGACAACGACTGGCGCCCCTGGCGGCGCGAAGTGGAGGCGTGGGCTCGGCCGGGCTCGCGGTATGGCTCCGCAGGCATGGTCTTAGAAAGTCCTGACGTGCGCCATCTGGCGGAGGCGGGGCCGTAACACTTAGTCTTCAAACACTGTGGGATATAGTGCGACGAGAAGACTTGACGATGTTTTCCAAATTCTGCCGAACCCAACAGGATTCTTCTGTCGGCTTCTTTCTCAAAGTTGTGTCTACCGAGCAGACAACTCCTGGAGTGGAGACCGCGTATAGGCAAGCGCCGTGTGGGACGCCCTCCAGCTAGATGGACGGACGACCTAAAAAAAGGTGGCTGGGGTTGACTGCCATTACGGCCCATTTTCTCTCACAGAGAGGAGGCCTGTGTCCCAGTAGTGCGAACATTATAGGATGATTATGAGGTCACGATAACTGTGTAGTTGTGTTAAGTTAAAAATAAATATCAAGGTTGCTATTTATTTATAGTGATGAGTAGGAAGAAATCTTTGCTATGTGTCCGTGAAACAATTATTATCATCGTCATTCTCCTGCCGTTATTCCAATTTATGTGGGGTCCATACTTCTTTATTATTTGTCATCTCGTTAGTCACCCACTAGTCATATCGTCTATCACAATAATCTAGAACAATAATAATGATAAGGTTAATTAATTAAGCTAAAAAAGTAATTTGAATCTTGGTTTTCACGTTAAATTTACTTGCTCCTTGCTAATTATTCTTATCACATATTAAGCCGCTGTTTTTAATCAATAAAACAAAGTTATGAATGAAAAGGATTTCTCGTTTTATACGTATTAAATCTTAATAAATCATTATACTTTATTACCCGACTGCGTAAAAAGGAGGGTTATGTTTTTCGAGTGTATGCATGTATGTATTTATTTATATAGGTACTAGCTACGCCCCGCGGTTTCACCCGCGTAAGTTTCGATTTAGGGGGATGAAAAATAGATGTTGGCCGATTCTCATAGATACCGGATAAGCACAAAAAATTTCATCAAAATCGGTCAAGCCGTTCTGGAGGAGTATGGCAACGAAAACTG
Source organism: Gortyna flavago (assembly GCA_963669345.1). NCBI lineage: Eukaryota > Metazoa > Arthropoda > Insecta > Lepidoptera > Noctuidae > Gortyna > Gortyna flavago. The sequence continues at coordinate 509,176 of OY770147.1, read as the reverse complement.
TGACACGAGAATTTTATATATTAGATGAATGTACCTATATTTCTTTGGCATGCTCTGTTGCCTAATTTGAAAATCGAATTGGTAGAAAGAAGGGAACTAAAATATTTTGTTGGATATTAGAGAAGACTTAAATAGATCTTTGAAAAACTCACAACTAAATGGTTCTGCTCTTCTAGCAAGATTGCAGCGTTAGGTACCTACACTTCATAATGTTTGACGAAATAATATTGTTATTACACAGTCATAATATAATCGGGCAAAGGAAAAAACAATGCATCATTAATATTCAGACAACATCTCGGGGGTTCATTTGCAGTTTTCCTGTCTGACAGGTAAAAAAGACTAAGACTCGTCATCACTGCATATTTAGGTACAACCTACCGAAAACGTTTGAATTATTACGCGCCAATTATATCGTTCCAGATGAAAGCATTGACCAATGAGATGTGAAAACAGTGCGTGTGCGTTTGACAAGTTGACATGTTCGTTTAGTTCAATGACTTGAGGTTGGAAAAATGTTGGACAGTGGTTGGCTCAACATTTTGTTATGCGGAGATAGTATTTGTGTTTCCTCATCATTTGTGTTTTCCTTCCTATTTATAGGTGATTAGTAGTTTATTACACGTACAAACACTTTTGGTTATTCTTTTAAAATAATACATATTTCGCATGATCGAACAAAAGTACTCGTAACTGGCTCTTTGAGGTATACACGTGTGAAGTAATGTTTATAAACTCGATAACAGTAAATAAGTGTTTCTGAACACGTACGAAATAGGTACTCTTCAAGAAAATAATGTATGACTTCGATTGGTGGCGTTTGTCAGTCTACTAAAAACTCTAATTGTGCTCTAATTATTCAAATTACTCTGCAAGTAAATTGCTAGGTATTTACATAAATATAACGATTCCTCCCCGAAGGCAGGGGTGTAGAATACACCCATATTCCGTCAGATATGTATGTTCATCTAAGTTCCAATGTATTAGGGGGTGTCGAGTCTATTTCTATTATTCGGGCACGAAATCAGATTCCAAAACAGTACGCTTTCTAACAATGCAGCAGAGCAGATGGCGATGGGGCCAAAAGGCTAGGAGTGGCGACTGCGTACAGGTTGGTAGGTATCCCGCTGACCTGGTGAAACTGCAGGAATCCGCTGGATACGAGAAGCACAGAACCGGTCGAAGTGGCGGTGCTTGGGGTGGCCTATGTCTAGCAGGGGTCGTTTTTTAGGCTGAAATGATGATGATGATAAAGTTTCCCAAATGGAAAAATCCAATAACGCTTTGCCCGATCCGAATCGAACCCAGAACCCCACGATCGTTCTGCGATCATTCTGACCAACGAGGCATTCGTTTAAAAATATTAATCAAAATCATGTATAGAGCGCGTTGATTGTGATATAATTACTAAGTTGCATAAAGGAAAACCCTATTTGCAAGGTCGGTCAGTAAGACTGGTATATAAGGCATCATCTGGGGTATTGATACTTACGAGTACATAAGTACATACAAATAAAACAACAAGAACAGCTTACTGACCTAATCATGAAGCTAGCATCAATTGGTAAGTAAACATTACTATAATATTATGTTAATTTTATAAAAACACTAGTTGTTCCTTGTATTATTTTTGTATTTGTCTTAATTATTTGTAACAAAAGTAACTTATGTCCTTCGCCACGTTCTAGGCTACCTATTTGGCAAAGATGATGATACATTCAGTAGTTTGTATGTGCTGTTATTATTTGTATGATGCCTGACATGTTCCAGCAGCGCTGACAATACTACTGGTTGGGACCCTCGTGGAGGGTCGTGCCTGTACCAAGGAATATAACCCGGTTTGCGGAGTGGACGGAAAAACATACGGTAACCCTTGTATGTAAGTACAAAGTTCATTTTAACATATTAAACTAAAACTGTATTTAAACCGCTTCACGCAATCGAAGTTAATTTTAAAATAGTTTATTTCAACTTTAAAATTACTGGAGATGGCGTTGGGCCCAAATAGGCACAGCCTGTATCTTGGGCATCATTCTATAAAACATTTAGGTAATTGCGAGTTGTAGGTCGTAGGTTCGAAAACAGGCGACGCTTTACTTTGTGTAAATAATTTCGTCACCACTGCTTTTAAAACGGTGAAGAAAACATCGGGAGGAAACCGGCATATCCTAGAAGAAAAATTCTAAGACATGCGACATCTACCAACCCGCACTGAGCCCGCGTGGTAAATTACGGTTACGGCCCACTTCTTCTCCCCGAGAGAAAGCCTATGTCCCAGCAGTGGAAACATTATAGGCTGATTATGCTATCAACACTAGAGAACGAAAGATGGATGTCTTAAACTAGGTTCACTAATCTGTCTGTCAAGCGTGGTACTTGTACCTACGGCAACTTTCCGTTTTTTATATAATGGTAACAAACCTATAAATTACTATTAAGAAGAGAGGATGCCTGTGTCCCTACAGTGAGAACATTATAGGTGATTATGTAAACCTTTAAAATTATCTTGATTGAGTTGATTGCTTATATATAACGACCAAATGGTATTTTATCTTTTTTATCATCTACTAGCTGACCCGGCAAACTTCGTATCGCCTCAGAATCATTAAGAACGAATGTATGAGAAAATGAATAATCTACATAATTTTTAATTCGTGAATTTTCCCCCTGTTTTTATAGTTATTCGGGGCGGAGACAAATCCAACAAATGAAGATCATAAAAATCGGTCCAGCCGTTCTTGAGTTATGTGGTGTAACTAACCCGATTTTGTTATATCTATATATTCATATAGATACATATATATAGACGTGTACGTATTTGAAATTAAAGAGGCCTTTCGTGTCTGTCTGTGTGATCGCGTCGTTCTTCTAAACTACGCAAAGAATTTTGATGCGATTTTCACCATAATTTGTCTTTTTGTCAAGTCGTTGAATCCGTTCTCCTAGTTATTTTATGACATAACAGGACGCCTGTATACTGGAAGAGGTAGGCACAGGCGTAAAGTTCAATAATGAAGAAGTCTGCAGTAACATTATACCTAACTGTTGTATTATTTGTTTGTCCGCAGATTGAAAAGCGCAGGAGTAAAGGTGGCACACACCGGCAAATGCAAAGTTGGCAGCTCCAAGGCAAACATTGTATAAAAAGCAATACCTTGAAGAAAGATACTAGAACTGTGTTATTTTTGTTTTTTTATTTCTGCCTTTAACATAATGTTGTTATCTGCCTATTCAATTTTTATATCCTTCTATAGAAAACTCTTCAATATTCCTGTAGATACTTTATTAATTAAGAATCAGTAATACGAGTTGTAAGTCGTGGGTCCCCACCCCAGCAGGCGGGTTCGTTGTGCAAATAATTTCATCACCACTGCTCTCAAAACGATGAAGGGAAACATCGTGAGGAAACCGGCATGTCCTAGAACCAAAAAATTCGAAGTCATGTGACGTCTACTAACACGCACTGGGCCCGCGTGGTGGATTACGTCTCACTCCCTCTCGCAGAGAGGAGGCCTTTGTCCCAGCAGTTGGAACATTATAATATAGGCTGATTATGTTTGATTCATTATCTAAAGTCATCACGTGGTAGTAGTAGTTTCAACCTTTGGGAAGTTTCAATTTATTGTATGTTTTCACCTTACGAAAATATTCCTGATAAAAAAATTACATTTAGCCTGTCGACTTGAGGATCCAACCTCAGTCTCGGCAGTCGCGTTGCTACTTATAGACCAACTGACGAATATCTAAATAATAGAAGCCCAAAAAGAGAATCAATAATCGCTATGTCATGTCGCTAAAGCTTCTACTATCCGTTTCTACTTCAGTCCAGCGCTGAATAAGTACCTACCGAATTCAGGCCTGGATTGAAAAGTGATTATAATGCTCAAGTGTCCCTCCATTTCAGCACGTTCAAAAAAGACTATGAATGCAATTTCTATAATTTTGTCTCAAGCTCCGATACAGGGAGTTTATACTCGAACTGTACCTACATACCTAACAGAAATATGAGATATGGTTCCGAACGTTACACTTACCTGATATCCTAAAGCAATTCTAACTAATAAGTCGTTCACACATTAGCATACAGATGTTTCATTGTATAATTAGTAAAAAAATGCTGGAAATAACGTTCCTCATCAAACTGCCATTGGTTAATTTAATGATAAAGATAATGACCCTGTTGGGTTGCTCGATATTGTTGCCGAATCTGTTGTTCATTAACTTAATGTAATTTAGGTTAATTATATATTTTTCTCTCTAAAAAATAAGAGCTGTCAATTTTACCTAAACTATGTATTTCCATACTGTCCTCCTGACTGAAATTCGGCCATGGCGTCTAATCTCAGAGGAGGCTGATTACAGTGCACAAGTGTATGCGCAGAAACAGGTGCACTCACTCTTCCCTCACTATCAAAGTCCGATGGAACGGCAATCCGACCCAACCGGAGAGAGATCAGGCGCAGGACCAACGGCATCCATACTGATACAGGGTAATCGAAAACACGCCAAACCTTTTAGCACTAAGTTAGTGCTATTTTTTAGTGCCACTAAGATCGTATCAGGATCCTGAACAATGTTTTTTCGAAGACAGTAGCATTACGACGTAGTCACAATGATTTTTAATTTACTTTAAGATGCTCAAGCTTTTCATTCTCCGACAGTCAATGTTTAATTTTTATGCGACTTCTAAGGAGTAGGGTTTGCAGTCAGCGAATTTTTTTAAAAGAAATATTGAGTATGTAATTGCTTTAATTGCTTGACAACATAAAACTATTTAAAAAAAACTAGTCAAATGCGAGTCGGACTCGCGCACCGAGGGTTCTGTACAAATTTGTAGGTATGTAACTAAAAATTACGGTTTTCGAATTTTTTCCTTTACTACTTACTACAACAGGAAGTACCCTATAGGTTTTGTTTCCCTTGTGAGTGTCAAAATATGCGGCAGAAACGAACATAATTAAACGACCGTACCTATCTTTTGATTGCGTTGACTTAGGAGTTTAATTTTTTCACTGCTTCAAGGGATTGCAGCTCTGAGTATTTTATATTAATTTCAACTTAATAACTCCAAGCGTTCTTGAGAAAAAGGGTATTGACAGACGGACAGACAGACGGACAATGAAGTTATAAGGGTTCCATTTTTCCTATTGAGGTACGGAATCCTAAAAACAGAAAGACACACACCCCTTTTTCCGTGATTATTGGACCGATTTACATGATTATTTTTTCTTAACTAACTTATTCTCCTGCGAAGAAGAAAGAAAAAGTGTTTCCTCTAATTGTTGGAACCTTCGATACCGTGGTTGGATAAGGGTGTTAATAAAATGCCAGTGTCTGGTATAAAGTCTATTGACTATTAATTAACACATTGACGTTTCTTACTTAATCTATTCAGAACACAAGTTTTTGCTACGGCGTTGGGAGGACGACTGCCGGCCACACTGTGTGCGCGGGAAAAAGTGCATTTAACATTGTTATGCCGAGGCCACACTAACGGGAAACGCCGTTGATTATCGCGATGATGGGTGTTAACCGTAGGTGCAGCCACAATTTATTACGATAATCAACGGCGTGTCCCGTTGGTGTTTCCCCGGTATTACACTATCTCATTCCTTACAAAAACATGTGTACACGTCTTTAAATCTTTACTTACTAAAATATGACGTGAATCGCTAATCGCTCTTGACGGAGGTCAACTTCTTTATTGTTTGACGAAGCTGCCCTACATACATGCTCGGGCCAGTAAGCCTGTTGGTTTCGCACGCGGAAAAAATCTTCTGGCAACCTAATAGTGTCGCCAAATACCTACCATCTCTGCAGTACTACCTAACACCTGAGTAACTTCTGCACGAAGTCCTAACTCTTTGTATGCCTAACTATCTCGTAATACTGTTAAAAAGGTCGCTTTCCAATTCCCTGCCCTGGTCGGTCGCTATCCTATTTGGTCAACCGAACCTGCATATCCAATGCTCGTAAATAACTGTGGAGACCATAACCGCTGAAATGTCTGAAACTGGTATTGCTTCAGACCAATGCGTAAAACGATCTATATTAGTTATCCAATAATGATGTCTGTGCTGTGACGTTAGCAAAGGACCTACAACATCTGCTTAATTATCACCTTCGGCATAACTACGTGTCTAAATGCCAAGTTATGTACTGCTAACGTGATATCCTGCCGTAACACAATCGCGCACTGCGCTTGAGCACATTATTTGAAATCGAGCACCATTGGACAAAAAATAGACTCGACACGTGATAACGCGAGCATGTGTTTTCTGAGCCTTTCATGTCGTATGTCGGTGTATATTCGCTAATATAGGTACAATAATTGAATGGTCCTTCTTGATATTTCCTTATCGTTACTTACCTTAGTGAACACGTATATTAAAGGTTTATGATCTCTGTTAATGGCACTTTGCTGTCCCTCTATCAAATTACTAAAATTACCCATTTAAAAGTCTGCGCAAACCTAAATTAAGTTCTCGGGATTTTACAATGTTTTTTTATTTATTTTATTTATTAAAATCTCCCTACCTAGTGGTAGGGAGATTTTAATTAATAAGTAAATACCACGACCACGCTATCGCATTAGGTATACACATGAATGTATAGATCTATACCTTCATGGGTATACACCTGTAATGATAGTTCATTACAGGTGTATACCTAATGCGATAGCGTGGTCTTAAAATTAACTTAACTTACAATTTAAAACTATGAATACCTAACATGTATGTTTACAATTCCGTGTTATCTGCAGCGAACAGCTTATTACCGCTTTTTCAGAACGCACACAATTTTTAACACTACTCACTGATAATACTGAGACATTTGCACCTGTATCCACGAGGAAACTGATCCTTGACTTTCGGCCAAACGATGTTTCCTGTCGGGGTAGCGCCGTTTCCCACCGAACAAGACTACACCGCGCTCTGTTTTCCGAAGTCGACGGTTTCGTAAATCTCCTTGCCTCCTTTCCATACGCCTAATGGTAGCTGCATAACCAATCTGGACTCTCTGGAGAGTGACGTGGACCTCTTGACCTTGGCTGCGATCTGCAGCAGTTGAGCTACCGGTGGTAGTGGTGGTTTACGCCTACAAAAATTATTTTATAATCACCAAAATCACAAAAATACAAAAACCCGAAGCACAAGCTTCAGAAAAGGCGTTCTCGTAATAATTAAGTTATGACACGACATAATAATATCTGTGACATACTACAAATGAATAAGAATTGAGTTAAACATTTCTTAAACATAGGTAGTTAAATTCACAATTAATAAAACTTTTTATCGAACTCGGGCATTATTTTTTAGACGAACAATTCACTAATACATTGCATCCGATTTCAATTTCCTCAAGTGCGAACCAACAAGTATTGGCGGCAAATGTTGGCGCATCACTTGGCTAACAATATTGAGACGTTACTCGTACTTGACCAACATTGGTGCCACATGAACGCGACTCATCCTGGTTGCTTTGTGCGTGTATAAAAGACACTCGAACTCAAGTTATTCTTTAGTCGCGATCAAATTGTGATATTACAAGGACAACATGAAATTTGCTTTGGGTAAGCCCTTTTAAAATATTTTATTTTAAAATGAAAATAAATAAAATCTTGCCCTTGTTTTGTGGCAATATTTTGATATTTTTTTGGAACTTTTCAGTCACTTTTCTTGTGGCTGTTGTTATCAAAGGATATTATTTTATTTCCTATGTAATAACTTTTATAAGGGTCAGTGTCATGGCATGTCAATATTAATATATTATCATCATGAAATTGCACTACCGAACTAACGTCATAATTATTGATCGGATTACATGCAAATTAAAATGATCGAAATATGTAACAAATTCTTCAACAAGTGTCAAAATATGCAACATCGAATAATAAATACTAGTCTTCAATGAGAGTAGGGCTCCCGAATATTTTCTCGTCAATGGTACAGACGCCAGCACATCAAGCTACCCGGAACTGTCAAATTTTCCCAATCAACATTGAACCTTATGCTTTAGACATAAAGTTGAAAATCTGTTAAATATAGATTAAAGTAGCTTGATGTGCTGGCGTCCGTACAATGCAATACAGGAAAAAAGTTTTTAATAAAAATAAAAAACTTTTTTACAAAAAAACACAAACGACTTCCAAAAAAAAACTACAAAGTGATAAATAACTTTTATTTCGGAAGTCGGTGTCAATAAACGAAAATGCAGAACCAACGACACCAAAAAACACAAAAAGTTTTTATTTTTTACTTTTTTGTGAAAGAGTTTGTAATTTACCTAAGTTACAATAGCCTAACGTCAACTGCTCGTCACCTTTTATAAAATATTGCTTTTCGCGATGCTGGGACGTTAATTGTTGAGGAGTTCTCCTGGTAAGAACCTGGAGAACTCCACTCCACCACCACACGCATTGTGATGAGCATAAATTGCTTAGCAACCATATTAAAGTAATCGAATCGCAACCCGTGAAATATTTATCATTGATTAGTTCCGATGGCCGTCTGTGGTCTTCATCATCAGCTCCACTTTACCAAATGATGATTTCCAAGAGCAAATGCTCAAGTTACTCTAAAAAATATCCAAATCGCTATAGGTTTGCCAGTAAAATTTGAGGGTTTCCCTCGATTTCCATGGTTTCCTCTCATCAGATTCCAACTTGCTGACAATGGGACCACCTTGGGATATACCCTTTCAAACAAAAGAAAAATTTTCCAAATCGGTCCAGGCGTCTTCGAGAAATCGGGGAACATACATAAAAAAAAAAGATTCCGACGAATTGAGAACCTCCTCCTTTTTTTGAAGTCGGTTAAAAACGTAGGTACACAAAGTAAAAAAGATTGCGGAACTTTTTTATCGATGTAACGTTTTCGCATTTTCAACGAGTTAACAAATTGTTGTTTTGAAAACTTACTGTTCCAACTACTTGGTAAAATTGTGCCTTCGATCCCTTAATGTATCCCGTTTTACATAATTTTTATTTTCGTAATGCCTATGTATTACGTTATGTTTATTATGTATATGTTGTGTATTATGTATATGTATATTTATGTATGTTTAATTTTGTATTTTCTAGAGCTCGACACGATTTAAATGAACACGTATGTAAATGAACTTAGAACGCCAAAAAATGCGTTCGCATAAAATCCGGTCTCTAGACACAACTCACATATCTTTGTTTCCAGTATTCACCCTATTCCTGGTGCTGCTGGGTTCCATGATGTCCAGCGCTAAGCCAGGCTGCTTCTGTCCCGAAGTCTTCGACCCCGTTTGTGGCAAGAATGGAGTCACCTACGGCAACTCCTGCAAGTAAGTTTTATTTGTCATCATCTGTGTAGCCTTTTCCCAACTATGTTGGGGTTAGCTTCCAGTCTAACCAGATGCCGCTGAATACTAATATTTTAAATGGAGTGAATGCGTATCTGACAACCCAGTAACTGGGTAACACGATACGTCTTGGCTAGACTGGTTGTCATACAACCGGGATTTTACTGCGGCCATCCGAACAATCTTTTTTCATTAATTGTTTGGCGCCGACTCAAACTTACTTAGGTGTCAGTTTAAGAACTTAGTCATTAAGGTTAAATAAAAAATGTTTATTATTTTTTGCTTTTCAGTTTTTTTGGCGGTTGATCTTTTTTTTTTAGTTTTTTGTGTAATTTTTTTTTTGTTATTATTATAGTGATTACGATAATTGCCCCTTCTCAAAAATCCACCTAGTATACCTACATGCAGGTTGGTTCGAAAGTAGTGCATATTCATGGTACGCCTTTCATCTCTACTTAGTAACTTGGTCCTGAGTTTTCAAGATGTTGTATAATTATCTTATACTCCTAGAAGTTTGAGCTAGTTGCGGCTTATGTGGGGTGTAACATATTGTTGTGCGTTGCTGCGACGCATACGCTTCCTAGAACACACACATACTAACTACAACGATAGCATAGAGAATAATTGTTTATAGAGACTGAAGGCAAACATTTGTACATCACTTTTGCGCACTGCACTTTTTTGTACTCAAATTAATGTGATGCGTTGCGGCCCGATGCGGCTGTAATGTGCGCTTGCCTTTGAACCGCGACGAAAATACACTGTGGCTGTTTTACATATTATGCTCCAGATTGATTTTCATAATGTGGATGATTTTAAAGTACCTAGTTTTTATGCTGGCTGAGCCTTTATTGATCCCAATCTCTAACATGGTAAAGCATTAATACAATGAATAGTTCAACATTAAAACGCATATTAATTGTATCGTTCTCTTTATTTTCAGGTTGGGATGTGCCGGAGGTAAACTTGCACACAAAGGAGCATGTGGCCGCAAGTACACTAAATAAAACTTGATAAACACGATATCTTGCATTTGTTTCAACATTTCGACTAAATCTCCTAATATTACCAAAAAAATTTTTTGAATTAAATTATTGCCATAATTTATTTGTGAGTTCTTATTTACCTACATAAATGTAGTCAATGGCGAAAGCTTTAGTACAAAAGGTACACATACTAGTAATTCCACTTATGCGCTGTACAAATTAGCCCCAATGTTAAATGTTGATGCGCTGCTAACTGCTTATCATTGCTTAGTGTGAAGGAGTAATTTTTGGGGCAATTCAACAAATAAGAATTTAATTTTTAAAACACAAAAGAGTTGCCTTAGACGATGTTTGGGCTTCAATGTTACTGAGAGCTGCAAATCATTTTTCAAAAAATATGCCCTTCCATCCATACATTTTAGAGACCATTATGTTTGTCAAATCGAACCCACACATTGTAAGTAATTAAAAATAGACACGACAGTAGCAAACTTAGTATTCCTATATCCAGGACAGCTTTACTGCGTAAAAGTATATTCTGTTAGGCATCCATCCATAGTAATATTATAAATTCGAAAGTAACTCTGTCTGTCTGTATGTTACCTTTTCACGCCTAAGCCACTGAACGGATTTCGATAAAAGACATAGGCTACTTTTTGTCTCAAAAATATTCCAAGGGGGGGGGGGGGGGGTATAGGAGATGAAAGTTAGTATGGGAAACCTGTTATTTCTTAAGTTAGGGATATACAAATTCAAATTTATGCTTTTGGTAACAAATAATGAATTACGTATTTCACCGTTTTTCTAAAATGATCCTTCAAGAGGGTAAAATAGGGGATGATTTTAAAATTGACATGTAATATTGACATTTTTGTGTAAAGGAATTGGAAATATAGTCATTGTCTGTATCTAGAGGTGACATTTAGTCTTTATTTCATTAAAATCGGTCCAGTCGGTCAAAAGTTATCACTACTTGCAACGGCTTGGAACAGAGAATTTAGGTTTACCAGTGTGCTTGATAGATGTCGCTTTGCAAATTACACGACTATATGAATCACTGTGTTGTCCTGCCTCAGGTGAGGAAAGTGACCCTCATTCATGCAACGCATTAGAGTCGTGTTAGGTAGGTCTTTCGTTTTAATGTGCCACTGTTTTTGAAGTGAAAACTTCTTTAGGCGCGTTGGGCATTTTTTTAAGTTGGGAAAAAACCATTGAACTCGCGCCACTATTACCGTAACCGACATCGCTTCGGATGTGTTCGGCTGTCCTCGGGATGTACCTACTCGGTTTTAATATATATCTGATATGTCAGTGATTGATGGCAAAATATTCTGTTTGTGTTTTGTTTTCACTTCTGTCGGCACTCCCGCAGTGCCAGTTTTTTTTTTAGTGCCTACTCGTACGAGTTCAGGAGGTCTCGCTTCTCGGTAGTGTTTTCTCTACACTATAGAGTTTTTAATCTAACTTCCGTTGACCGCAGTTGACGAGAGTGTCAATATTGCCTTCACTATCTCAAAAGTTGTTAGTTGTCTCCGTTGACCCTATTAGTTTAGAAATTAGTAATTCGTAGTTATATGTGGTTTTATAAGTAGTTCAATAAGACGTATTTTTAGTTAGTTCATTAGGTTTAAAAATATTTTCTTTTGCACTTATTGTGCTTTGTGCAATACAACAATTTAGACAACCTAGTAGTAGTAGTAGTAGTAGTTGTATTTTAGCTTTATTGTTAACCATTAGTAGTGTTTAGTTTAAGTTAATTAAGTTAAGTTCGTTTGATATGCCTCGCAAGCGTAAATCGGGTTTAGCGCGTAGCTGTAGCAGAGCTCGAGCCGTGAAACTTACTAGAACGCAAGAAGCTGAAGAGCAGTCTCAGGCCCGGTAGAGTTTAGAGCAGATTCAGATTTTAGATGCGGAGCGCCACTCATCTCTTAGGGCTGCCGAGAGCTTAGAACAGACCTAGGGTCGGCAGATTTTAGATGCGGAGCGCCACGCATCTCTCAGGGCGGCTGAAACCGAAGAGCAGAATCAGGTCCGCCGTACTTTAGGATGCAGAGCGTCTGTTTTTCCCATGGGCAATAAAATTGTATGTGGCGTGCTCACGAGTATCCAGCCCACAAAATCTTCATGTTCTAGCAAAGGATGGCAAAACCAAAAATGTTGTTTACAAAAATGTTTTAACATAAGATATTCCAGTTTTATTAAAATTACTTTGCATATTGTTATGTGACATAGGATTCTTTTTATCCCGATAGTACGTTCCCGTGGGATAATTTCCGACTTCCACGCGGTCGAAGCCGCGGGCAAAAGCTAGTACCTCTGTATAAGTAATAATCTTAAGTAAATACTCTTAAAGTAATGGAATATATGTATTTTAGTAGGTTTTTTCCTCACATTAACGCAGGTGAAACCGCGGGGCACTGCAGTAAGCAATAAGATCCTTAAAATCTTTAAACATATTTTGGTACCTCCCTTCGCATGTATATTTCGAATCTGTCTTTCCAAAGAAATTTTCCCTAGTTTTCTAAAAAGGCAGCTGTAATCCCTATCTTTAAATATGAAAGTAAAGACGTAGTCAATAATTATAGGCCAATATCCTTACTCTCCTCAATTTCAAAAATACTGATAAAATTATGAACAGTAAGTAAACTAGTTGACTACCTAGAACAAACAACATCTTATCCCCTGCGCAATTTGGTTTTAGAGCCAAACTGTCGACAGATTTAATTTTAGATCATAACTTTCAGAATATAACTTGGATAAGGAAACCAGATCTTGGGAGTCTCTCTCGATTTAGCCAAGGTCTTCGACGCGGCGTCTGTTTCAGTTCTTCTGAACAAATTAGAGATCATAGGAATAAGGGGAACGCTGCTTACATTTTTTACTGACTGTTTGCGCACGAGCGATGAGCAGAAAAATGCTAGTTTTGATGTTCCTCAGGCGAGTTTTGTGGGTCCCACCCTCTTCCTTATTTATATTAACGACTTATGTAATTCAAATATTAAAGACGGCAAAATGTTATCATATGCCGACGTCACTGCTTTAATATTTAGCGCTAAAACCAGTACCTAGTGAACTGTTTTAAATCGCTCAACTAGGCTTCAATAGATACTGTGACTAAACTAACTGTGTGTGTGTGTGTTTCAAAGCAACTAACTTAAATGCCGCCAAGACAAAATAAATATTCACTTCTCCATGCGCAAGCAAGTTTGGCACGGTGTGGTGATAATGTGGCTCTAGCTTGCAGAACATTGAACCAAAGGTATGCTACAAGAGTAGACCGCAGGACTATGTTAGCTGCTACTCAGCGGCTTCGCGACCACGGAACGTTCCGTCCGAACACGGCCATCGACAGGGGAGCCAATGTGCGTACAAGTACTCGTCTTTAAAACGAAATACTGGACTATTTCGACGAAAACACCATGCCAGTACCCGAGAAGCAGCGCCACGCTTTGAATGTAGTCATATGCATGTGTGGATAACACTTCGTGATGATAAAGAACATCCATTCCACCTCAAAAATACCAGAAGTTGACTCCAAACGATTCCGCACCACGCTTGCAGTTCAGCCGTTGGTTAACAGATGAAGGTACATTCACAATCAGCACAATCAACACAATACACATTTATAGATACGCGAACATCTACTTGTATTTCAAGTATAATAATAATGTACTTTTATTTCAAGTAATCTCTGTACTGGTTTCCCTAGTTCAACCGTAAAATTCAAAGTTCTGATTGACTGATATATAACAACGAACGGCCTAAACCGCTGGTCCTAGAGACGTGAAATTTAGAGGGTGTGTTCACTGTGAAGAACACTTTTTAGTGGATACTTACGTATCCACTAAAAAAAGTGATTTTCGAAATTCCACCCCTAAGAGGGTGAATGGGGGAAAAGTGAAATTTCACGCGGACGAAGTCACGGGCAAAAGCTTGTCTAGTTATAAATACCATAAACATGAAACAGTATCAAAACCAACACCCATAAAAAACGCTAATTAAAATAGTATAAACAAGACTGAGTAACAAAATAACTTTGGTAGATAAGTCACGTTCATGTGGCACCACTTGCCACATGAACACAACTTATCGTGGCTGCTTTGTATAAATGACACTCGAACTCAAGTTATTCTTTAGTCGTGATCAAATTGTGATATCACAAGGACAACATGAAATTTACTTTGGGTAAACTCTTTTAAAATATTTTATTTAATATTCTTGCCCGAATACAGATCCACCCGACAATCCATCTTCCCAGAGACGGTGGGATGAGCCGCTCTGCAGAGTAGTACAGAACAATTTCCTTGACTCGTCTGTTACTACTGCGGAATGTGCGCGCCTGCTGGCTGTGGGAAGGTGGGAGTCGGGTCTTTGGCTTCATGCACTACCTTCGTCGAACATAGGCACTTTGTTGGCTTGGCACGCGACGATGGCAAGAGACCGGACGGTATGTCTTTATTTCTATGGAAGGTGGGTAGGCCTTTAGTGTGGGACGCAATGTGCGTCGATACTCTTGCGCCATCCCATCTTCCTGGCTCGGCATGCTTTAAGTTTAAGTTAAAAAAAAAAACTCAGGTGCCTACGTCAAAGTAAAATGAATTGCGTAACTTTTTGCATTTTCAATGAGATATCACATTTTTGTTCATGAAAACTTACTGTTCCAAATATTTAGTAGTAAAATTGTGCCGGTTCGGCCCTTAAAATATTATATAATTTGTATTTTTATAATTACGTTGTGTTTATATATGTACAGTTTTGTGTTTTCTACCGCTTAGAAATACACGATTACTAGCTCATAAGTATAACATGCATTTGCATGAACATATTATATCGCCACAATATGCATTATTATAGAATCCGGTTTCTAGACATAACACACATATCTTTGTTTCCAGTATTCACCCTATTCCTGGTGCTGGTGGGTTCCATGATGTCCAGCGCTAAGCCAGGCTGCTTCTGTACCGAAATCTACAAACCAGTTTGTGGCAAGAATGGAGTCACATACGGCAACTACTGCAAGTAAGTTTTATTTGTTATCGTCTGTCTAGCCTTTTCACAACTATGTTGGGGTCGGCTTCCAGTCTAACTGGATGCCGCTGAATACTAATATTTTACATGGAGTGGCTGCGTATCTGACCTCCACAACCCAGTAACTGGGTAACTCCACAACCCAGTAACTGGGTAACCCCTTGGCTAAACTGGTTGTCAGACAATCGGGTTTCTAGTGCGACCATCTGCTTAACGTACCTTCCGAGGCATGGAGGAGTGTCGGTATGAAATGGATGGTCACCAATCCAAGACCAACCTCGGCAAGTGTTGCTTAACATTGAAGATCGACCGATTTTGTATCGTTTATTTTTGTAGATTTATTTGTATGTTAATTTTTTTGTCAAGTTTATTTATCTCATTATCATACCGTAGAAGAAAGTAAGTATGATGCGAACATAGAGAAATAACAACAAAATAATGTTAAAAAAAAACATGAAGTCCTGTGCTAGGCCAAAAGGCATGAAAATGTCGCATTAGTCACGCTTGTAGTATTCCCCTAAGATGACGTCAGAGTTGTATGCATAAAATACAGTACACCCACATTTTACCAGGTATGTGAAAAGTACCGTTTACGAGAAGGGGGCAATTATCAATATCAATATAATAATTAAATGGATTAGGCGGCATGATTTTTTCCGACATCTTCAACAATCATCTGTCAATTTACACAAAACTTTAATTAATTATATACCTAAACCTTCCTCATGAATCACTCAGTCTATTGGTGAAAACCGTAAGAAAATCCGTCCGGTAATTTTTGTGTTTGTCGCGTTTGGACAGACCGACAGACGCGGCGGGACTTTGTGTTATTAAATGTAGTGATAACACACACAACAAATACAACACACTCACACATACACAAACAAAATAAACACACACACAACACTCAAGAGCATACATGCACCTTCGTTGTACGTTATTTGAATTTTAATGCATCATAGATAAATTGTTAATGTTCTAAAAACGGGTGAAGATTAGTGTCTTCACCCGTTTCATTATTTTTTATTATGATATTGATAATGATAATTGCCTCTTCTCAAAAATTCACCCTGTATACCTACCTACGTGCAGGTTAGTTTCTAAGTAGTGCATATTCATGGTACGCCTTTCATCTCTTACTTAGTAACTTGGTCCTGAGTTTCCAAGATGTTGTATAATAATGTTATACTCCTAGAAGTTTGAGCTAGTTGCGGCTTATGTGGGGTATAACATATTGTTGTGCGTTACTACGATACATACGCTTCATAAGAAACACACACATACTAACAAAGAGAATAATTGTATATAGAGATTGAAGGCAACCATTTGGTACATCACTTTGCTCACCGCACTTTTTTATATTTAGGGATGCCTTGGGTGGGGCCCGATATGGTTGTAATGTAATCTGCGCTTGCCTTTAAACTGCGACGAAAATGCACTGTGGCTGTTTTGCAAATTATGCCCCAGGTTGATTTTCATGATATTGATGATTTTAAAGTATCTAGTTTTTTACGCTGGCTGAGCTTTTATAGTTCCCTATAAATCGCATATCAATTGTATCGTTCTCTTTATTTTCAGGATGTGCTGTGACGGAGTTCAGCTTGCGTATGAAGGAAAATGTGGCTGCAACCGCTATTAACATAACATAGTACACTGACTTGATAAACATGAATTCTTGCAGTTGTCTCAACATCTCGATTTTTCTTATTATTCGTGTCGCTGGCACGACTGTATTTTTTTAAATCTTGTTTTATCATCAATATAAACTATGTGGAAAAAAATCGTATTACTGAAGCTAACTCAAAAACTACCCAAGCAAAGTTACTACAATTTATATCAAACTCAAATTCAATGCATTTATTTCAATTACACCATTTACAGACACTTTTGAATTGTCAAGAATTCGGTCAGTCAGAAAATATGAAGCTAGTTGCCCATTCAAAAGCGTAGGTACCTATGGAGAAGAACGGCCAAGAAACTCCATGTTTTGACGTTCAAAAGTGCCTTTTATGTCCCTAATAGAAATAAATGCTTTGACTTTGACCATGGACACTCTGGGACCACCACTACCTTATCCAATGAATAAAACTTAAAAAAAAAAATCCGACTTCCAAAGAAACACTACAAAGTGATAAAAAATAACTTTAATTTCGGAAGTCGGTGGCAAACAACGAAAATGCGAACCCAACCACACCGATTTCCGAAAGTGTCTTTTGGAAGTCGGTTGCTTTTATTATAAAAAATTGTAAAATATAAAAATATTCTCACAGCAAGTAGGTAAGTCTTGTATAATTATGTGAAAAAATGACAGAAAGTATTTACGTTTATTGAACGTAGACTAAAAGACATACAATGCAAAATAAAAACAAAAAAAATATTTGGAATTTACTTCACCGCTTCCATGAACCACTTCACTTACGCAGCAATGTTTTTTTTTTTTTTTCGTTATATTTGTGTTGTTTTTAACTCGGTTTTTGACCATGCTTGGTTTTGATGCTGCTAAAATCAGCAAAAATATTCTTCTTTTTACCCGATTACGGCGAAGCAAAAAGGAGGGTTATGATTTTGACCGGTATGTATGTATGTATTTCATCTGTTCCCTCCTAACTTCAAAATTCCTCATAATAATTTGACAAATGAGATATCGTTAGAAGCGACTTGGCCGTCCGCTGGTTATAGAATACGTGACATCACACTTAATTCAATATGGCGCTCTCTAGAGGACATAAAGTAATGAATTTAAAAATAAATATTTTGGAATGGTGCCTTGTGGTGTATCAAATGAAAGGGCTTAATTAACACATTTCAAAATTATAAATATAACTGAAATAAGCCCCAATATAATGAAATATAAAAAGGTGCAGGCTATTTACACGCCGCACCAACTCCTTTGCCTATTTTTTTTCGGCCTCACCGCCTCAGTACTGTGCAAAGAAATCACAGCACGCCGCGCACATATCAAAGTTGATGGAAGGAACTAAAAATATTATACGAAAAGTTAGTAAGCTCAGCACAGCACAGCGGGGCATAACTTTATGTTGATTTGTCTCTCTTTGGCAAGGATCAAAGGTACAGTTAAACAAGCTTTTTGGTACACAGTTAGCTGACTTGAAACTACTCTTAAACCGTGGTGTAAGTGTGCATATTATAAATACGAAAGTGAGTTTGTTTGTTACGCTTTCACCTAAAAACGCCTGCACGGATTTGAATGAAATTTGGCATGACTTGACGGATTTGGATAGATCATGACTTAGGATGTAGGATACTTTTTTATCTAGGAAGTACGTCCCCGTGGGGTAATTTCCGACCTCCACGCGGGCAAAGCTGCGAGCAAAAGCTAATAAAATTAATAACTGGCCAATTGTGGGTGAACTATTAGGTGCCTACACCTCGGCTTAACCCTTCATGAAAACAGGTGTGATGTTGTGTATCATGTATGTGTAAAATTAATATTGGTAGTATAGTGGAAAGATGAATATCTATGTCCGTATAACAAACAGTTTGTTCTACTTTACATGAGGCATAGGTCGCTCAGCGCGCTCATGGAGCGGACTATGCTCGGGGTTTCTTTGAAGGATAAAATTAGAAACGAAGCGTAACCAACATAGTTTGCAGAGTAAGCAAGCCATGTCAGTCGAAGGACCGATGGTCGGCGGAGCAGACGAGTCCTGGAGTGAAGACCGCGGACAGGCAAGCGTCGTGTGGGACGTCCCCAAGCTAGATGGACAGACGACCTCAAAAGGTGGCTGGGGCAGATTGGATGCGAAAGGCGGAGGACAGGGTGTTGAAGCGCAGCATGGGAGAGTATGTCCAGCAGTGGACTGCGATGTCTGCGATAGACTGAGTTGATTGATACGGTGACGTGAATAATGTGTGTGCATGAACCCTTAGAGCGAGAGGTATAGAATTACACTGCTGCGCGGAACAAAACCACACGTGAACCACAGGCAAAAGGTTTAGCTTAGTTGAAGGGAGTTGAAGCGAACAGAAATTCTAGCAGCGTTACTAATAGTAACATGTACCTAATGCCTGTGAAGTGATTAATTCACAGTGCGGAGTAACAGCAAGTCTTACACGCCCGTAATTAGTAGAAGGATCTATTAATCAGTAAGCGATATTGGAGGCGCACTGAAATTAATTACTGTTAGGTACCAATATATTAGGTTAAGACAGGAAATTGGCAGTCGTGAAGACTTCTCCTAGTAAATAGCATTTTTGTAAGAAAATTGCAGTTTACACAATTTGTTTGAACAATTTTCATTGCGTGTGTATAATAATTATTTGGTAACATTAATTATTCAGAAATTACCAGTGGGAAATATTTTCGTAATATTTATGATCGTAATAATATGTAAGATTTATGTCCACTATGTCCAGTAGTGGACAGCAGCAGCAGATAAATGGAAACATTCCTATCCTAATCACTGGCCATTACCACCGGCTGCCGTTTGACAAATGTCCGTAAAGTAATTAACAGCGCAGTGATAACAAATTGAAGTCATTATCAGATGTCTGTTCTATCAATCAGTGTACGCTAGTTGGAATATACGACAGAATAGTTGGGGCGGCACTGAACGGAGGTAAGTTCAGGTGGATGACGGCAAATTGCGGCAATTAAGCGTCATGGATCTTGTATTGGTGAGTTACGGTTGAAAGATACGGGGTGACAATTGGAACTGGCCCGAAAAGTCTGTGATCAATTGAGTGGAGTTTAGGTATGATTGAATGATGCGAGTAGGCATCGGTTAGCATAATTATAAAAGTCTTACTACTTACTAAACTTATACAAAAGGGTTAGGCGCGGGACAAATACAAGAGGTGTGGCGCGGGCGCGGCGCCACTTCTCTGATATTTCACACAAAATTTATATAGAAGAGGTGAAGCGCGAGACGGGGAAGTATATATTTTGCATGAAATATCAAAGAAGCGGCGCCGCACCCGCTCCACACCTCTTGTATTTGTCCCGCGCCTAAGTCACAATTTTAATTTCCTAGCGCAGCGTTAAGTTTTAAACCGAATGTTTAATATTAGTAATGGCAAATTGACGCACTTGACGCATTTGGCAGATACCAGAATGGTAGGTTGTAGATACGGGATAGCTAATTAACAACATAAGACTTCAACTGGTCTACTTTAAACTTAAAAACCACACAGAATATGTATCGTAAAGGTCTTTGTCCAATGTTATGATGCAATCATCATAACTATCACATCCGAATACGCTTACCGAAACAATGCCTAGATTCTGTAGACCTAAAGCTAGACTAGACTCCTATTGTCATTGCCTCTAATCCTAATTAATCGTAATGGCTAGAATAAGGGTAATATCAGATAGTTGGTCATTGGCCAAGAGCTTGTCATAATGTGGAAACACAAAGATATATGCTAAGAACGTGCACGCTGTTCAACGTCTACGGAAACGGCGTTTACTGATAATGTTATGTCTATACGGACTTGGCAGGATCGAAGGATACAATTCGACAAAGCCGCGTATTTAGTGTCTACCTTTAGTACCTTGTAAAACAGTCGGTTAACGTCGGAGTTTTCGCAAAGGAGTAGTGCGGGAATTACTTAGAGTTTTTTGATAATGATGTCAGTTTGAATCATTGTTACTACTTAAATTAAAATATGGTCAACGTTTTTTACTGTATACCTATGCAACTGAGTAACTAAATATAGCAAATAATGCGAAAAATTTACAAAATATTAGTACCATGCAATAATTGCAATAAATTAAACATGCTCCGTCACTAATTTTGAATACCTAACATGTTTCTTTATAGGCCTTCAATAGATACTATAGTTTTTATTTTGTTTTTCTTATTACGACACAGCGTTTCAACGAACATTTAAAACTGCCCAACGCTCTACTTCACCTATTCAGTGCTAACAATTCACGTTTACCAAACACACCCGACACAATTCCGTCTCCGTATGTTTCCACCGGTCGTTAGAGGTACAGACAAAGTGCTATCACGTGAATGCAGATTCAGGCGATACGTCTCGGGCCTCCGACGCGAACAATTGAACTGCGGGCTGCGTTATACATGATCAACTGAGTTGCTGCGTTTAATTGTGCAATCTGTGGCTGTATGTATAATAATATCCTGTAGAGATAGGTAATTGGCTTTGCTTATGTATGTATAGGTCAGGAACGTGTAGGATTAACATATAAATAATAAACATAAGTGCAAGACATCTTGTTGGAATATTATCGAGAACATTTTTTGCTTCCTGGGAAACCCACACAAGACACGATTTAAATATTTAAACGACTTGGCAATTGGCCATTTTTTGTACAAAGAATATTATTAACTAGAGGGTCACTTTGCCCTACCTGGGGATCGAACCCAAGACACCTCGTTCGACAGTAGCGCATTAAAAAAGTTATTGACATTATAAAAAAATAAATAAAATTAGGTATAGTCAGGCGAATCAATTGTTAAGCAAAATTGACAACCAACTTAAATAGACCGTATATTAAAATCTTAACTGTCATTCTTTGACAGTTGGTTAAAATGGCTTTAACACTTTTAAGGACATACGGCTATAGCCGTCATAACAATAAAACTTCTATTTTGTCTTGTTTACCGCGTCGGAACCTGTCACCGCAAGTAGACGTAGTGTGTCACTTATCTTAAAAATAATTTTCCCGACTGTGCTATGCAGACCACACCGCCTTCACATAAAATATAAATAACAACAAAGTTTCTACAAGAAACAAACATAAAATACCTCCACCTCTCCACTGAAGCAAGCAGTTGTTTTCAAAAGTTTATCATACAACAACAACATCATCAGGCGATCGATAAAGATAATATCACAACAGTTGAATGTCCAATGAAATATAAAGGTAAGTAGCAACTGACGCTATACCCTGGGTGTAACGTGAAATTGTAGACGGGAAGTAATGGTGTACCTTGATAGTTTAGGGTTACCTTAGGAAGGTGAGCAAATATTTTGGAATATTATTTTGAGCCGTTATTCTGGGCCTGGATTTATTTATTTATAGATTTCTGTCAGCGAATTTTTCTTTAACCTGTATGTTACTTCCACAGGCACACGAAAATATACCTACTTAGATATTTTTTTTATGGAATATCTTTGCCATAATGACACACTATATTAGTGTTGGCAATATCAATACTAACATGCTACACGATACAATACAACAAGCGACACATACATAAACTCACACTCTACCCATGGGGATAGGCAGACGCTACAGAACGCCACGTGATATTTTTGCTTCGTTAACGTTCATACATCTGGTCAAGCCATACAATCAAATATTTATGATGTATCAATAGTTAAGCTGATTAGCAATTCTGGGAGGTGAAACAATCCAAACCTAACCGAAGTTCTTAAATATCTTTAATTTTAGCTTACAACAGCCATTATTAAATTAGATTTATTTTTATAGGCGGACGAAAGAAATGCCAAAAATGTTACGGATAACCCAGCTGATTGATTGACCCAAATTCGTCACTTAAATCGTACTGGTGCCCCATGGTCTCGCGAATGACTAGGTGTTTCATTTATGCGTAAATTAACATTTTAAAACCGCATGTAGAATTCTGTTGGTACTGTTACACCTTAGCTTGCGCTAACGTTTATGTATCCTTATCGTTATTTTGTTCGAGTACAGATGATTACCTGTTTATTATGCAAGGTACTTAAATAATTCTTTCACAATATTTCCTGTCGCCTTGAATGTATTTGTGCATGCAAGAAATAAACACGAATGTAGGTACTGTTATAATAATAGGTGCAGGACGCAGGTAACATGCAAAAAATAAGTGTATTTTAGCGTTGGTCTAGATATCGTTGCCAAGGTCCTGGGTTCGATAACAAGGTTAGGTCAATAACTAAGAAATGGTAGGAAGCAGTAGTTGTTTTTAATTAAATACCTAAAGGAAATGTTTGTTGCACATTTCTAGTCCTGCGAACCCTTCAAACTAAAATAAAAGTATTTGACGGCTAAACAGAAGGTCAATTCCCGCACTTAAAAACGTTCAAAATCTAGCAGGAATCTCATCTCAAAGACAATCAATGTCAAAAACTTGTTAATAATTTGTTATACCTTCACGTACCACCCACGTACCTACTCCTTGGAGAATTTAGTTGTAAACTAGTGAAATCTGGCAGTTTGTTACCTACCTTTCTTGGGTACCTACCTAAAACATCTACGCAAGTACCGTACTTAAGAGACGTATTTGATATAGGTAGGTTACGTAAGGGTGTTAAAACGCCGCATTTCTTGAATTCTAGACCTCTAATTTGTCACTGCTTTTTAGGGCCCACCCATTTCTTTTACGAAAGAACAAAATACGTGCGGTTTGGCGACAAATGATTAGGTTAGGCGGATTTTATTTCGTAGCGTAATAATACCTTTAGAACAAAAAATAAATAAAAAGGCTGTATTTTTATAAACGAGCTAATCAGGATTAAAACAATTCTATTGGGACTTATCAAAATGCAAAATAGCCAGATGTTTATGATCTGTAAAGAAGAAGTGAGCTATTCGCAGGAGCCTATATTTAAAATTATGTTGTGAAAATAAGGATAACATAATATATTACCCTAAAAAAAATGCCTTACATAATTTGTAATATTTATGTGCCTTCACTATCTTAGCTTAACTTATCCTCGTAAATTTCAAAAACCCAACATACACATATGTAAGTACAATCATGCATAAACGGAACCTCTTTATACGCCTGCCAATAAACTAACAAGAACATAAAAACCGCAAACTTGCCGCGACATTTTCTTCAGTATAATACCTTAAAACCTCGCACAAATCTTGTGTAAAGTGTATTTTTTCTGACATGTCACATTTGGTAAACACACACGGTAGGTATGAAAATCACATCGAAATTTACACTAAGATTGAAATGTCCTGGAGCCAATTCTACCAATAAACCTGGTCATGGTTTAGATGTGCTGATTGCGTTCAGTTTTATTGATGAAATTCGCCCTTCATTATTATGATGTACTTATGATGTACTTATTGTTTACTTAATGAGACAATTAAAGAAGAACACACTTTACAAACCTATGGCGATATGTCACCTCAGTTTTGATACGCCATCCACTAGGCAGTAGGCAAACCATTAATATTCTCATATGCGGTCGTATATTTAAGTAACAAAATGCAAATACTCTGATTTATTTTGGGGAAGGCACGCGATATTACTGTAGAATACATGGGGCAGAAGATCCAGTCGTTTACATGAAAAAATGTCAAAGTGTGTACTTGAATAGACGTAACAAATGATAATAATTATTGTTCTGCATACCAATCTGTAACATATGAGTGTCTAAAAGTAATACTTGATCACAGTGCACTTGGGAAGCATTTCTACCATTTTAGAGTTTGACCTACTGTATCTTTTTACTCTGTGGCATTACGAGATATATTATGTATGAGCGATAGTGATGGGCATAACGTGTCCAAAATAGTTTAATTTACAAGTAGCTGCTAGCAATTTATCGGTGATTTTTGAATTCATAGTAATTTAGTTTACTGTTTTATCGATTTATCAGTGAAGGAAAACCCTAATACGTTTAGTTTTATTATGATGTTATGAGAAATGACAGCTACGTTAAATGAGCTGTATCCATCATCTGAGACACAGTGTCTATTGTTTTTGGGTTATAAAATAATTCCTTTCTTTATAGAGCTATCTAGAGTTCCTATACCCAAAATTGATATAACTTAGATAGACAGATCGATAGAATATGCTCATAGAAAGATGTGTAGAAATCTGCAGATTTACAAAAAATGCTACTGTTTATTAAACTCAAAATATTGTTATAAAAAGTCGGAACACGCTGGATTTTTCTGTTAGAAAAGTTCGATCCCCTGCTAGTTCTTCTTCTGTTTTAGTCTCTGTCTTATCCACTGTAAACGTTCTCATTCCAGTCTGATCCAGTTTTTCTTTTGTTTTTATTCCTGAACAAATTATTCGCTTAAAATCTGCACACTTTCAAACTACCCAAATTGGCATTGCTTTCAAATCACATGCAAATAACAAATAGTCACATTGATCTAAAAATAAAAGAAGAATAAAACTGAACGTTTCACTTATCCAAACAGCACACGTCCTGAAAATCTAAGAAAATAACCGGTTTTCAACGTTGGTATCCTTGAAGTGCAGACCAACATATGGGAGCTGCATGACTGAAATTGTGCAGTTTAAATTGCTATAGATAGCTTCCGGGAATAATTCAAGAAATTATAGCTGTACGCTGATCATGTTCGGAATACTGGAATATTGCAACAACGGGAGCCATTCACAGTTCGATGTTCTCTGAAGCCATACAATTCGGAATTTTACCGGGATGAAAATCAGATGATTTAAAAGTGCAGTTTTATTCGGGTACGTGTTGTGGGATTGTTCGTGTAATTTTGGTCTCCAATGGTCCGCCGTTCATGATCACGTGGTTTCGATTCATATGTAGAGATTATGTTTCACAAAGATTTCAATTATATTATTTCTGACCACAATTTTGTGACAATTTTTTTTATTGCACACAGTACAGTATACAAAATACAGGTTGGCAGAGACATCGAGTACAGTATACAGGGTGGCAGGGACATCGAGTACAGTATACAGCGTGGCAGGGACATCGAGTACAGTATACAGCGTGTCAGGGACATCGAGTACAGTATACAGCATGTCAGGGACATCGAGTACAGTATACAGGGTGGCAGGGACGTCGAGTACAGTATACAGGGTGGCAGGGACATTGTAGTATAGTATACAGGGTGGCAGAGACATCGTATCACAGTATACAGGATGGCAGGGACATTGTAGTACAGTATACAGGTTGGCAGGGACATCGTAGTACAGTATACAGAGTGGCATGGACATCGACTCGCAAACTGTAACCATGAATTCTGCACATGATCATAATCATGTACTGAATCCATGGAAACAGGTTGTGCGTCGATGTGCCTGCCAGTCTGTATTATCTAGTGATAGTTGAGCTTACTGACGAGCTAAAACTCAAAAAACTCAAAACATCCAAATTCAAATAAATCTTTCCCTTTGTTCAAAACCCTCGTACCGAAATTTTTGGCCCCAAAAACAGCCAACATCTAAACAACGACAGGCCCACACATTTTCATTTCGTCGTCTCTTTGTCAATTCAGCTCATTGCGAGCATTCCCTTTGACTGCCAGCCAATTCGTGCCAACCAACCCACTCAGATAACACCCCGGAATGCACAACATTAACATAACACCAGCACTAATTCCAATCTAAATTTAGTGTTGGCTAAGTCGGTATTTGCATTAGTAACCGGTAATTAGTTGTAGTGGCACTCCCTTTGTGACATCCCTAGTGTCGTAATTTGGCGCGCTTTGCATACGGCGGCCATATTCGTCAAGCGTTTAAGAAATTTTATGCTATGTGTTATTGCCTCCGATAAGATAGCATTTAGTTTGTAACATTAAATATATTAAATTGTTTTTGGTAGGTCTATACCGGTTACCGACTATGGAATAATAAAGACTAATGGACCAGATACGGAAAAATAAATAAAAAGCCGGCCGATGGCTTCAATCAAATAATTGAATGTCGCTACGAAATAATTGATAAATTCCGCCTTTAAGTTGAAATTTGATATAATTTTTTTTATCTATACTTATAATAAATCTGTAGAGAGGTCAATTCTGTACATGATTATATATTTTCAAAATAACTATCAGGGGGTAATAAGTGATCGATACTGATGCCAAAAATGCAATCAGTAAAATTTTTGTCTGTCTGTCTGTCTGTCTGTCTGTCTGTCTGTCTGTCTGTCTGTCTGTCTGTCTGTATGTTCCTTATAGAAACAAAAACTACTCGACGGATTTTAACGAAACTTGGTACAATTATTCTTCATACTCCTGGGGAGGTTATAGTATACTTTTCATCACGCTACAATGAATAGGAGCAGAGCAGTGAAAGGAAATCTTGGGAAAACGGGAGAAGTTGCTCCATTTTTTAAGCTTCCGTCGCGTGTGCAGCCTTAATGGTTAAAGCTACATAGAAATCATTTATGACGGAAATGTTCTACATAAAATTATCTAAAAAATATCCTACTACAGCATATGTCTATCTTTTATGGTTGACTCACAATAACACATGTAACTCCCGATACCTTAGCAGTTCGGAGCTTTCTGATTATATTTGTTTACTCTTACGTTTATAATACTCTCACTCATCCCTAATTAAAAGAAGTTAATATTATTACCTATTCAATAAAAAAAGAATCATAGTAATCGGTATAGAAACACCAAACTTATACATGAAATACGCTAATAAGCGTCGCGTCGCGCGTGAATACTGAATCATGCCATAAGGATTATTTTTGTGTAACGGTTGCCGCGCTCGACGCGGGTCGCGGCGGTAGGGTAAGGGAGGTCCGAGCGCGAGCTTCATTCAATATTTGGCTGTTGATGCGTTCAGAGCGTTCGACCTTATTGACAGACGATAATTGATATTAACAAACCGTGCTTATCAGCGCGACTTTTAGTCTTTAAATAGTTTATTTGAATTTATTTTGTTGTTTTTTATAAAATAGGTATTAGTTGTTGTGTTATTAGACCGACACAGAACCCAAAAATGTGATTTAAAAAAAAATCTGTCTGTCTGTCTGTTTGTTCAGGCATCACGCAAAAACTACCGGTTCGATTACGATGACACTTGGTATAATTATTCTTTAATATCCTGGGCACCACACTGGGTACTTTTTATCCCGGAAAAAAATATACAATAAAAAACAAACTTAATTTTGCGGTTCGATCCCTAGACCCGATTACTGTACCGACCGCAAATAATAAGTTTGTCGTAGTACACGACGAAGATAATAATAATAGGCGAGCGTTCGTTCATATTAGCATTC
Organism: Gortyna flavago; assembly: GCA_963669345.1. Taxonomy (NCBI): domain Eukaryota; kingdom Metazoa; phylum Arthropoda; class Insecta; order Lepidoptera; family Noctuidae; genus Gortyna; species Gortyna flavago. Next base: position 480,932 of record OY770147.1, on the reverse strand, counting down.
TATAAATTGTATGTTTTAACTGCTACTTGCAATTCCAAAACGTGCTTTTCAGTGCGACCTTTTTATTCCTTTTAGTTTTTACTAAGTACAGTTTAAGGTAGAGTTATTTAGGTTTATTTTTATAAGTCGTTTTTATAAGTAAGTATAGATTTTAATTTTAAAGTATGGGTAGTATATTTGATAGTGTACGTAGTGACTGTAGGTTATTTTATAAAACTGTTAGGTAGGATTAGTCATTCGTATAGATATTAGTTTTTAGGGATTTTGCTTATTTATTGAGTTTAGATTAGTTCATCATCTGCCTCATCTGCCTAGCCTTTTCCCAACTATGTTGGGGTTGGCTTCCAGTCTAACCGGATGCAGCTGAATACCAGTATTTTACATGGAGCGACTGCCTATCTGACCTCCACAACCCAGTTACTGGGTAATACGATACCCCTTGGTAAGACTGGTTGTCAGACTTTCGGGCTTCTGACTACCCGTAACGACTGTCAAAGATCCACGAATGACAGCCGGGACCAACGACTTAACGTGCTTTCCGAGGCACGGAGGGGTCTCCATATGTAAAGATGGTCACCCATCCACAGACCAACCGCGGCAAGCGTAGCTTAACCTGATCGATCGACCTGTGCGGCTGTTATTATTTAGCCACGTATCATCAGAAATAGGTTTATTTAGGTAGGTAGGTATTTTATTTTCTGTTATTGAGTTTTTTTTTTATTAGGTAGGTACTTAGGTTTACTTTTATAATCTAATATAAAATTCAAAGTCCTGTGATCCTGTCTGACTGATTATATCAATGCACAGCCTAAACCGCTGGTCATAGAGACATAAAATTTGGAGTGTGTTCTTTGTGAAGTGTATATAGATATCCACTAAGAAAGGGTTTTTTGAAATTCCACTCCTAAGAGGGTGAAATTTCACGCGGACGAAGTCGCGGGCAGAAGCTAGTCTAATATAAAATTCAAAGTCCTGTGATCCTGTCTGACTGATTATATCAATGCACAGCCTAAACCGCTGGTCATCTATATCTTCTATATCTATCTATCTATCTATATCTATATCTATCTTCTTCTTCTATCTATCTTCTATCTATACATATAATAAATCTGTAGACGAGACGTTTCTGTACATTGAAAATATTTCCAAAAAAAATAGTTGGGGTGTTAAAGGATAACCAATAGATGCCATTTCATCAATTTTTGGAATTTTTATCTGTTTGTCTGTTTGTCGGTTTGTCGGTTTGTCTGTTTGTCTGTTTGGATGTGACAGATTATTGATTTGAACAGGGTCAACGTAAAAAGTACCAAACCAATACGGTTACTTTTTATACTCAAATATGGTGTAGAACTCGGAGCAGTGATTAGTTTTTATTTCATCGCAATCGGTTCACTCTATCAAAAGATATAATCAATTTAAAGTATTCTAGAACAACTTTTTACGTTTTTTAGTAACACGTAACGACATCTATTGGCGCGATATAGTACCTACTAACGAAAACATATTGTTATTGTGATGTGAATAATCACGTCCTATTAGTTTATGCTTACTTAAATGACGAAATAACACAGATACCTACTTATGTCTATGTTATTTTAAAAAGTAATGATAATGATTATAATATTAAACAAAATCGCTTTCCATTGATGGTTTATTTAGTGGCGCCTGTGGCGCTAAAATAATTTTAAACAAAAAGTGAGGATAATGTAAGATAATAATAATGAATGTGGTGTTCTGAGCGAAAAAGAAATTAGATAATTATTGATATAGAAAGTTGAGTAACGCAGAGCGTTTTTTAACGAAGTTCTTATATGGAGCTTGCGGTAGGAGTTCTAAGGGAGAAATCGTCAAATAACGAAAAAGCGTTATGCCTCATTTTTCAAAGTAATAGGTAGATAGAGACACACACACACACAGAGAGAGAGATAGCTATTTTTCATGGTTTCCGAGGATCCTGACCCCGGTAAGTGAGGTCAAAAAGAAAATCAAAGATGGCGGTTGCCTAAATTTTTAACTTTTTCGTCATGGGTGTCGTTTTTATGGTTTTCGAGGGTGCTGAAGTCGATAGTCAGGTCAAAATGAAAATCCAAGATGAAGGCTGCAATTTTTTTTATCATGTTTGTCGTTTTCATGGTTTTTGAGGGTGCTGAAGTCGATAGTCAGGTCAATATGAAAACCCAAGATGGCGGCTCCATTTTTTTCAAATGTTTTGTCATGGGTGTCGTTTTGATAGTTTTCGAGGGTGCTGAAGCCGATAGTCAGGTCAAAATGAAAATCCAAGATGGCGGCTGCAATTTTGTTTTGATTTTTTGTCATGGATGTCGTTTTCATAGATTTCAAAGGTGCTGAAGCCGATAGGCAGGTCAAAACGAAAATCCAAGACGGAGGTTGCAATTTTTTTTTATGGGTTTCGTTTTATTGGTTTTTGAGAGTGCCAATAGTGAGGTTAAAATGAAACTGTAACTGCTTACCCACCGTCGATTGGCCCATGAACCGTTGGTGAACATTATCTTTAAACCATTAACTTTTTTCCAAAGGACTTTTCACCCACGAACGTTTTGCCAACATAACTCTACGTCAGTGAATGCTTTACCCACAGAATGTTTTGACCAATAACTTTTCACCCAAAGAACAAGGCCAACAGACGCCGGGAAAGATGAAAGTAAAATAATAATAAGACGTAGGTAGTCCTTTATTTCTGTGAAAAGGGTATAAAGTAACCTAACCAAGCCTAACCTCGAGGTGCCCTTCGCTCGCTTTGCTCGCTCACTTGAGCCGCCATCATCCCTTCGAACCCTACCTGTCCGAGTCGGGGTGCCCCAAGTCCCGAGCTCGCTTCGCTCGCCCTTGCATCCTTAGTTCTATTTGACATGGGTCAAATGTTCTTTAGGTGAAAAGTTATTGGTCAAAACATTCTGTTGGTTAAGCATTCACTGACGTAGAGTTCTGTTGGGGCAACGTTCGTGGGTCACAAGTCCTTTGGATGAAAAGTTAATGGTGTTGACCAACGGTTCATGGACCAATCGACTGTTGGTAAACCGTCTCAATACCGGTTAAAATGAAAGTCGAAAAATTGGTAGTGTGTGTCGTTTTCATGGTTTTCGAGAGTGCTGAAGCCGATTGTGACGTCAAAATGAAAATCGAAGATGGCGGCTGCAATTTTTTTTTTCTTTTTTATCATGTGTGTCGTTTTCATGGTTTTCAATATAAACTTACACGACTTTGTGTGAAATAAAATAAAATACAACCGACTTAAAAACACACTTCAAAGTGCAATAGACCTTTGGTTTCAGAAGTCTGTAATTTCTTGCGAACGCGCAACGTCTTCCCAAACTAAACTATTTTGCACTTTCTAGGGTTTTTTATGGAAGTCGGTTATATTTTTTTGTAATTATCTTTACAATTTTTTTTCTGGTTTTCGGCAGTATAAGGTCTAAATCAAAATCATGTCTAAAGTTTTCATGGGTTTCATCTTCGTAGTTTAAATGGCGGCCAGTGTCAAATATAACCAAAGTTTAATGGGTTGCTTTTTACACGGGCAACTTTATGTAGAAGCTCTTACCATTAATGTATTCTTCCTTTTATCATCTAGATATCTCGATGCTTTATAAGGCATAATATTGGTAGGTATATATGATATCTTCAATACCAAGTTAAGAAATTCTAAATTTACCACAGAGAAGAAACCAAGACTTCACCTACTAATCTCAGATATACTTTAGATAAAATGGTGATATGATTTTACAAGTTGGTATTCTAAGACAGACGCAAAATAAAAATTAATGGACATAATTATGGCTATTTGGTTAGATAATCAGCCTCGAGCAGGCGCTTTTATTTTAATTTATTCTCAAAAATCAAAGTGACACTTCGTCGCATTGTCATTATGAATCATGAAGACGCAGTGATTGCAGTCGAAAGGGCCGTGGTAGCGAACCCTAGGTAAGGAAAGCGTTACCAGGCAAGATCTGATGATTCTTCCATTTCAATGAAGGAGTGGCAATTACACCTTTCCTAAGCGACACATTACCTGTTGTTTTCCGACATCCACGCGAACGAAGTCGCGGGCACAGCTAGTAGAGACATAAAATTTGGAGTGTGTTCTTTGTGAAGTGTATATAGGTATCCACTAAGAAAGGGTTTTTTGAAATTCCAGTCCTAAGAGGGTGAAATTTCACGCGGACGAAGTCGCGGGCAGAAGCTAGTGTAAAATAAAAGAGAATTCTGTGCCATAGGCTTCTACTCCGTTCACCTTTTATATCCAGTTTTTGTCCAGATGGTAAACAAAATCAGCCGGTATCATAGGTGAGGTGTCTGCTTGTATTGCAAGAAGATATCGTTTTAGAGTTGTGGAACTATTGAGGGATGACTCTTTCATACTTCAACTACTATCAAAATCAGTCGTAGTTATAATAATAATTACTGTACCGAAGTGCAATTTTGGTCAAGACATAATTATGCCTCACGTCGCTAACATTCACCACAGGTGACTTGTTAGCTTAATTGCATCAAAGCATCCCAAGCACAGAATCGGTCGAAGTGGAGGTGCTCGGGGGAGGCCTGTGTCCAGCAGTGGACGTCTTTCGGCTGAAGTGATGATGATGATGATGACCCCAATTATACGGGTAGACATTTTGTTAACCCCGAAATGTCCTTTATTATGAGACAACATGGCAGCCGTATACAACGTATATTTAGAAACTCTGGCTTCTCAAAGAGCTGATTTGAAAATAGGGTAAAACAACACTGAAAAGCCAATCAAGGGCAGTTTGTGCTATAATTACCAAGCATAAGTTATAAGTCGCTATCTGTCATTCTAAACAAAAGCTTTACACATGGCAGTTAACAGGTAAAAATATGCTCACATTAAGTCCGATAAGTAATGAAAGTATTGGCAGTATCCCACATTAATTCCAATTATTGTATTAATAATTTTACTGAAAATCTTTGAAGAACAGTGTATTTCTGTCCAGGTCTAACAAACAGTGAAAACATACAACATATGATAATATTCTGTCTTAAAATATTTTCATGTTTGTATAACATTTTAAACCTTACTTGGCACATCTTCAAAAGTTGGGCACTGCCACTGCACACTGGTTTGAAAGAGAATAAAAACAAAAGAAAAAAAAATTGAACTTTTTAAAGCCAGTCCGTATTGTTTTTAAAAGGAGGCTTGAACTTAAAAAAGAAGAATGGATCGCTCGTTAGTCACTTGTCACTCGTATCCCTCACTTTGGTCCTGAGATCTGAAGGTTTTAGGATAATTTTTCGATAAAAAGGAAGTCGTTACAAAGCCTTAAAGGAATGTTCTCTTTACCTTCATTTTTTCGTAGGTATATATCAAATCATAATAAACAGTTGTATTATTGTAGAGAGTAAGTTTCATAGAGGAGTCTTCATGTAAGTAGGTAACGAAGATAACGTGTTGGATGTTGAGTATTAACGTTTGCAAAAACGAAGAAACCTTTGTATTTTATTTTGCCTTTACCTATGTTTGTTTCCTTTGTCTGTTGTGTGTACATTAATAGTTCATTTAAATCTGCCTTTACTCAACTGTGTTCATAAACAGTTAAATAAAAATAAGAACTGGTATCACAAAATTATTCACTTAAACTCATGAATTTGTTATTATTTACTTAACGTTTATTATACAAAAACGAACAAAAATAATATTGTAAAGTGATGAAAGTGACAACTCAAATAATGATGTCATTCCTTGGGATTCATTCTCAACGATAAGTAATTGTATCTAACGAGAATTGAATTCATACTGGTCGACAATTTACAAGCTTTCCACTAATTACAGCTGGCACTCTGTCAGATTTGTTAATGTAAAAGGACCAACAATTCTGCGATTGTTTGAAAATCCAATTACCCTCATCATTCATTTTCATTAAATTTCCATTATTGAAATCACTATTACGCAATAACATGTCGGCGAATTTCCGATTCTTTGTTTACCCATTATTGATCACTTGTAAGCCAATGGCAGACATACCTACATGCAATCGGATTATCAAAATGAAACTTAACACGTATTTTGCAATTAAGCAAAGTGCATCTCCTTTGAATGGTATTAAATTCGTTATAGGTAAGTCCAGTATATTCAAAGTTGCCAAACGAGCATAAAGATGCCATAATAATATGAGCAGGTGAATATACTTAGTAAATTAGTTTCTAGAAACTCCTGCATCTTTCCTTGTAAGGAAAGTTTGATGTTATGAAAATGTACGCCGTCTTCCACTACGCGAGAAATGGTATTAAATTGAATCTTGTGGTACCTTTTCTCCCAAAAGTTCAGTGCAGGGTTTATACTACACAAAATTGTAAACAATTATTTCTAAAATACAGAATTATGACGATAAAACCAAGTAACATTAAAAAATCTGATCAAATCAAAGAACATTTTGGAAAGGACTTTTTTTTTCAAATATAATATATTTTTAAATATGGCCACAGTTTTGCGAGCTTCTTTTTGTCAAGTCGGTTATAGACTTCCTTACCTAATTAAATCTCTAAGAGTTCTGAATTGCACTTCTTACTTTAACAAAAGTCGAAAAAACAACTAAAATGGTCTGTAGGTACTCACCTGTTCATGTTTGTGATCCTTCTTCATGGAGCCGCCATGGCCGCCCCCCGTGCTTTGTACCGTATTCATCTCTAACACAATGACATAACAACACTACTAATAAACCAACTAATTTCAAAATGGACAGTTTTCACTACTTCAGGCACTGTTTAAGTCATTTCGATTACAGCACAATTATATTTTTATTTTCTTAAACTTTTTGATAATACGGAATGTAGCTTGAAATAAGATTATTGTATTATTTTTCGGAGATTTATATTTAAATGGCAAGAAGCAGAGAAAAAAGATAAGGAATATAATAACGCGTTTGCACTTGTATTAACTGTGATGAGGAAAGATAATCTGGCAATGAAAGAAATATCGTTAGTAAGGTGTTTGACCTACATGTGTTCTTTAGGGAAGTTTATGTTTTTTGGTAAATTATATAAAAACAATTAAAGTGAAGATGAACATGGATAAATTAAGAGCCGAATAGAATTTGTTATCCTTCGTCAACATTATTTTGAACTTTTTTAATGACAGCAAAGTGTTTTTTAGTTGTTGTTAAGTTTTAAACACTATTTATAACTTGTTGTCAGCAAAAGTAACACATGTAGGAAGGACATTGGAAGCAATCCCGTATTATAGATGGGTTATTAATACACATAAGCAATTTTAACATTGAAAATATTCAAGCATCAGCTTGTTCTAAAATACCATCGACTTCAAAATCAAGGCATAATTTCATAGCCCGAAAAATAACCTCATCAGTTTGCAAACTAGAAAGAAACCTATACACTCTTACCGACTGACCCAATTCTGTGTCTCAATAGAAATATAAACGACGCAGGGGGGGGCCGCCCCTCCCGGTTTGAGGCCTCGTCCGTAAGATTTGCATAAACCAATTTGCGGCCAGTCACGCGAGCTCCTAATGCCAGCAGACGGGGAAGCACAATATAGCGACAGTTGCGACACTGTTGCGCCACTAGTATGTTACTTGTTTAGGTTCTTGTAGTTTATGCTCTCTTTTATGGTTGAGAATCTGGTAGTTTTTAGATTGGATTAGATGACGAATTGAATTGGTAGACTGTGTACGTCTCAGTTTATGTAAACAAGGTCATTGACTAAGTTGCTAAAAGAATTGTGAAAGATAGCATGAAGTACATGACAGTGGCGTCATCTGGAGAAGGCTTACACAGAGCAGTGCCTTCACAGAAAATAGAAGATATTGTAGAAGATGAAATTAAAGTAGTCGTTGTTAAATGTGATCTGGATCAAAGGACCTAATTATTTGTCATAGAGAAAAATAAAAAAGATTAGATAATTTTCCTATATTTTCAAAGCACAGTGTTTACACAAAGTTTTCTAAACACCTGAGGACTGTTTCAAGTAATCCATTTTCACAAATTCCTCTAATATTCTAAATGTCGTTCGAATCGACAACCAGTCGGGTTCGTTATAAAGTAGTATAGTGAATGGGCAACTTGCAGCGTGAATACCAAGTCGCTATACGACGCGAGGTAAATGCGACAAAATAAAGCAGATTTTATTATACCTGCTACGAGGTTGCTACGGCGTAGCTGGCGTATACGCGATGCTTGCTACGCGTTGGGAGATTTTTTGACTCTTCAGCGATGTGGGCTAAATAATTGGATCAGTCAAGTTGTCGTATGATTAGGATTGAATTTTATATAAAAAAAAACAAAATAAACAATACTGAGAACATTAGATTTAATAACAAGAAAATAGGACAATCAAATTTTTATATTTATAACATGTATGGCCTTTCTCACCACTTGCGACTGAATATACCTTACCTCATTAGCTTCATTTATTTAATTCACGTAATCAATCATTTTTCATGCTAGTTTTAGCGAATTGTTTTAGAAATTAAAAAAAAAGCCCAACCATCTGTAATGTATGTATGTAGCACATAGAAGTCTCGCGGCCATTAATACTACAACGTAAGCATCTTAACCTTACTTAATGATTGATCTACATTTAATCTATTTATCCATAATCCTCACTAAATATCAATCCCCTGAGAAACTGCCAGTCTCAACCCGATATCTAGCTACCGATCTCCCCGAGACCGCAAGTCGCTTCAAATAAATTAAGCAACATCATAACCTTATTGACAGTTCATCACAATAATCTATCTCTTAGAGCCTCCTATTACGAGGCTCTTCGGGGATAAACAGGGCTTATGGCAAGTGTAATAGAGCTCCTGAATATACCATTATGTTGTGAGATGGAAGTTAACTGAATAACTGGAGTCAATATCAAATGACATCGATCGGTGTTTGTTTTTGTTTATGTTTGTGCTGCGGATCTTTTTGTTTTGTTTTGTGTGGTAGGTCTGTTGAAGAGGAGTTTTGAGTGGATTTGCCTGTATGGTTAGATTATTTTGATGACAATACTCTTGTATAATAAGTAGTCGTTTAGCTATGTTTGGATCTAAGAAATGATTATTAGAAGTTATGTTTTCAAAAAAAAATCAGCTGTTCCCTACATTTATGTTCGCATAACTCGTCAAAAGGTAGGGAACAGCAGATTTTTTTTTCGTGATTTCAGATTTGGTCCCATAGTAAAAGTTGTTCATAATGATGAGTACCATCTCCTATTTCGATTTGTCGCATGTTTTCAATTTCATCCTGTATACAACAGCCCGACATGAATCATCGGGCAGTTGCCCGCCAGACATGACACCCGTCTGGTCGGTGGATCATCCTCCCTTTTCTATGGAGTATGAGTGAACTTCACACCCTGTTGCTCATACCTCTATTCAACTCTGAGATGTGATAAAAAAAAAAACTTATAAACCTACTTTTAAAATAACAGCTACAAAAATTACAAACAGGATTTTGAAACTTTAATGCCTATACTAACACGAAACAAGGGTCAACCGACGAGACCCGAAAAGTTTAGACAACGCACATTCTTGTACAACTATAAAAGGGATATTTATCTTAATTTGGAAAATTACATAAAGGTCTTAGACGTCGATGTTTCGTTAGTGAACAACTTTGCTCTGAAGCTAATTACGAACATGAGATCGAATTACAATCACCATAGCTATTCACAACCATCCGAAAGGCTATCGTATCACAAATGACAAATTATGAAATCCTGATTTGCCTTGTCTCCGAAGAACAGCGGTCATTTAGAGAACTTCTATCATAACATTGGTTGAAATTAAATGAAATGTTTATTCCTGTAAGTAGATCTTTTAAGACACTTTTACACGTCAATATTTTGTTGGTTAATATTTTAAAACTAGATGGCGGCTTGGCGGTTGATGTTCGATACGGTACAAAGCGTATCGAGTGGTTGTGAATAGCTATGCAGGTCTTAAAATTATCTGCCCAGTACCCTGTAGTGTTACAAGGATCTGTTGGCACCTGACGTTTTTTCTTTCTTTCTGATTGACATTGACAGGGGGTGTTGGCAAATATTTGTGAACAGTGAGTCATAGAAATTGTATTATAAAAAAAAAAAATGGCAGCGTTAGTTCCGATTCTGCCAACGGAAAATCCTTGTCCCGTTGTATCTTTTTGGACAATGTGACAAGTTGTAAATACGAGAACAGAAAGCATCGATAAGTTATCATACTTAATAATAATTATTATTATTTGCTCCGTCATGTTTTTATTAACTTAAACACAGCCCAGCAGAACTAGACTTAAACAGCAGAAACAATTATATCTTACATCGAGCACAAAAACTTCGCGTCAAAGTCACCTCTAACTTGCGTCAACCTTACAGTTTGCTGTAGCGAGTTTTAAACCCATTTAAAAAGGTAGACTTTAAACGGAGCCTAGAGGATTTAAAGCTAAGTACTGTGAGGCTGTGAGCGCATCGCAGCAGATTCTGTTCGAGAAATAACAGGAAACGGGACAGGGGTTTACAATATATTGAGAAGTGTGTTTTGAGATAGATGAAAATGTATGTTTTTTGGTATCCATCGTGATTCGTTATTTTAAATGTCAAAAGGCATGAAGTTTTTCCGCACAATTGATTATTGGTGTAGTTGTTTGTGAGAATATTGGTTTTATCGTCAGTTTAAGTTGCTCTTATATTTTTACCATATCCTTAAGATAAATGGACAGTTAGAGAAATTAATTGTGAACCAAATTGACACCCTACGTCAATAATTTGCCGGTTATAGCCATTTCATACATCTGTCAAAGAATGACAGTTGTGATTTGCAATTTTAGAAGAGAGTTAAATTGCTATTCTCCATGTAAACTATTCGTATTCAGCTGCATCCGGTTAGACTGGAAGCCGACCCCAACATAGTTGGGAAAAGGCTAGGCAGATGATGAGTTAACTTGCTTAACAAGAAATTACCTACCATTGCTTGAGAAATTATTTTTTAACAGAGGAAAAAATGGAGGAGGTTCTCAAGTCGACGTGTACAATTTTTTTTTTTAAATGTTCATTCCGTGATTTTTAAAGTATCACCTAATTTTTTTATATGCTGTTGGATTTGTCTTCCCAGCAAAGGAAAGAAGTAGAAAATAATGTTTAATTGTGATGGCTGAGTTTGTATTGGACTTTTCATTATTTTTGAGTGAGTTTCTGTCTTGTGGGAGGCCTTCCAACGCTACGTTTTCCGGATCGCGGTCGCCACTGCTACCTTAGGTGGACGACGACCTTGTGAAGGCCCTGCGGCCTTCTCGCATCCAACGGGTTCCTGCAACCCGTTGGATGCGAGAAGGAAGCACAGAACCGGTCGATGTGGAGGTGCTTGGGGGAGGCTTATGTCCAGCAGTGGACATCTTTCGGTTGAAATGATGATGAAATGAGTCTCTGAGTAATGGAACTCAAATGGAGTTGGGCAGGATACCTGGCAAGGTGCAGTGGTGACAGGTGGAGTAAGGAAGTGACTGAGTGGCGTCTAAGGACTGGAAAACGAAATGTCGGTCGTCTGCCGTCCATTGTTACCATCACAAATAGAACCTCGATAAGGCTGGCACAGGGGCGCGGGGAATGGCACAAGATAAGAGAGGCCTATGCTTAACAATGGGTGAAATCGGGCTGTGGATGATGATGATCAGTCTCCTACAAACAACACTTTGTTTCTCGAAGCAAGCGTAACATAATGCAATTAACGCTGTCTTATCTGAAAGAAGCCATATCCTACCACAGACAATTACAGGACGTTTATAACGTTTAATACATTTTTATCACCGATCATCACTTGTCCCTCAAACTCCTACTTGAAACTTTAATACCTCGCTTAACAATGGTGGCTTGAAGCCGGTAATATCGCGGTATTATCCAGCTATGATGACGTAATGACACTATAGCGGTATTATTCAGGTATGACACTTTATTGCTGATGGTATCCATTGCTGTGGCAGATAGACAGCGTGAAAAATTGTGTCGGAAGTAGATGAGTAAAGTGTGTTTAGGAGATAGGATAACAGCATAATCAGCCTATAATGTTCCCACTGCTGGGACACAGGCCTCCTGTCTTCGAGAGGTAGTGGGCTGTAATCCACCACAGATTGATTACAGCCGATTCCATAACGTGACCAGAGGGCTAGCCTATTTTTGACCAATGAATCATCATTGCCATACAACGGGGCAATGCTGCCAGCCTTTTGGGCACGTTTCCTATTGACAGCGATGCGGACGAACTTTTTAATGCCCTTGATTATTTCCTCTCCTTTTTATAATATACTTGTACATAAATTAATATTATTATTTTAGGACTGTTAGCTTTTTAAATTATGTAAACACTTTAATTATTCAAATAATAATACATTATTAAACGTCATGTTCCGAAGAATTATCGCCATGATTTATCGTGTTACAGTTTTAAATCATTCATCAATCTATACTTATAATAAATCTGTAGAGAGGTCAATTCTGTACATGATATATATTTTCAAAATAACTATCAGGGGGTAATTAGTGATCGATACTGATGCCAAAAATGCAATCAGTAAAATTTTTGTCTGTCTGTCTGTCTGTCTGTCTGTCTGTATGTTCCTTATAGAAACAAAAACTACTCGACGGATTTTAACGAAACTTGGTACAATTATTCTTCATACTCCTGGGGAGGTTATAGTATACTTTTCATCACGCTACAATGAATAGGAGCAGAGCAGTGAAAGGAAATGTTGGGAAAACGGGAGAAGTTGCTCCATTTTTTAAGCTTCCGTCGCGTGTGCAGCCTTAATGGTTAAAGCTACATAGAAATCATTTATGACGGAAATGTTCTACATAAAATTGTCTAAAAAATATTCCACAACAGCATATGTCCTTCTTTTATGGTTGACTCACAATAACACGTGTAACTCCCGATAGCTTAGCAGTTCGGAGCTTTCTGATTATATTTGTTTACTCTTACGTTTATAATACTCTCACTCATCCCTAATTAAAAGAAGTTAATATTATTACCTATTCAATAAAAAAAGAATCATAGTAATCGGTATAGAAACACCAAACTTATACATGTAATACGTTAATAAGCCATCGCGCCGTCGCGCGTGAATACTGAATCATGCCATAAGGATTATTTTTGTGTAACGGTTGCCGCGCTCGACGCGGGTCGTGGCGGTAGGGTATAAAAAGGCGGGAAGGTCCGAGCGCGAGCTTCATTCATTATTTGGCTGGACAATAATTGATATTAACAAACCGTGCTTATCAGCGCGATTTTTAGTCTTTAAATAGTTTATTTGAATTTCTTTTGTAGTTATTTTATAAAATAGGTATTAGCTGTTTTGGTAGTGTTTAAATATTCGTTCAAATTACAAATCTATACTTATAATAAATCTGTAAAGTGAAAATTCTGTACATTGAAAATTTCAAAAAAATAAATGGCAGGGGGTGTTATTAGACCGACACGAACCCAAAAATGTGATTAAAAAATTTTTTGTCTGTCTGTCTGTCTGTTTGTTCAGGCATCAGGCAAAAACTACCGGTTCGATTACGATGACACTTGGTATAATTATTCTTTAATATCCTGGGCACCACACTGGGTACTTTTTATCCCGGAACAAAATATACAATAAAAAACAAACTTAATTTTGCGGTTCGATCCCTATACCCGATTACTGTACCAACCGCAAATAATAAGTTTGTCGTAGTACACGACGAAGATAATAATAATAGGCGAGCGTTCGTTCATATTAGCATTCTATAAATTGTATGTTTTAACTGCTACTTGCAATTTAAAAAACGTGCTTTTCAGTGCGACCTTTTTATTCCTTTTAGTTTTTACTAAGTACAGTTTAAGGTAGAGTTATTTAGGTTTATTTTTATAAGTCGTAGGTATAGATTTTAATTTTAAAGTATGGGTAGTATATTTGATTTGAGGGGCCCGTGGCTAAATAATAACAGCCGCACAGGTCGATCGATCAGGTTAAGCTACGCTTGCCGCGGTTGGTCTGTGGATGGGTGACCATCTTTACATACCGTGTCCCCTCCGTGCCTCGGAAAGCACGTTAAGCCGTTGGTCCCGGCTGTCATTCGTGGATCTTTGACAGTCGTTACGGGTAGTCAGCAGCCCGAAAGTCTGACAACCAGTCTTACCAAGGGGTATCGTATTACCCAGTAACTGGGTTGTGGAGGTCAGATAGGCAGTCGCTCCATGTAAAATACTGGTATTCAGCTGCATCCGGTTAGACTGGAAGCCGACCCCAACATAGTTGGGAAAAGGCTAGGCAGATGATGATGGGTAGTATATTTGATAGTGTACGTAGTGACCGTAGGTTATTTTATAAAACTGTTAGGTAGGATTAGTCATTCGTATAGATATTAGTTTTTAGGAATTTTGCTTATTTATTGAGTTTAGATTAGTAATCATCAGAAATAGGTTTATTTAGGTATTTTATTTTCTGTTATTGAGTTTTTTTTTATTAGGTAGGGTTTATTAGTAGGTTTACTTTTATAATCTAATATAAAATTCAAAGTCCTGTGATCCTGTCTGACTGATTATATCAATGCACAGCCTAAACCGCTGGTCATAGAGACATTAAATTTAGAGTATGTTCTGTGTGAAGTGTATAAAGGTATCCACTAAGAAAGGGTTTTTCGAAATTCCACTCCTAAGAGGGTGAATGGGGGGAGGGTGAAATTTCACGCGGACGAAGTCGCGGGCAGAAGCTAGTTTTAAATAAGATGATAATTGTCACGTCATGCGCGTCAGTCCTAACAACTTGACATTTTAGCGCCTTATCGTAGTACTAAGGGCGATTTTCGTAGTTCAAGTGTTACTACCTGATGTGCAGTTAACTGTACATCAGTTTTCATGTGTGTCTTTTGAATGTGAAGTCGTTAGGTTCGAAACCCAGGCCGTTTTTTTTTTAGAAAGCCTTTTTAATATATGTAAGATTATTTGCCAAAAACAAAAAAAATGCAAAAAAAAAAGAAAAACTAATATAAAACTAAAACCTGTTAATAAAACCTGGGCCTCTCTAAAATTTATAGTCTTACACACTATAAAATTATAATATAAGAGAGATAGATCCATCCATCGCCATCTTTCCTTGTTCTTTTACTTTGAACTTCGTTTCTGCCGAGAGTCCTCCGATCCCACACGTTTTTTTTTACACTCGGAATCGTTTACACTAAGATTTTATTCATTTGTCCATTTTTCTTAAGGCTAATGCAACGGCCCTCTAAGGGATCACAACAAACTGATATCATCTTAAATGTGACATCGGACTGCTACTAAAAATTTCCACAGCAGCACGGCTAAGCTACGCACGTGCACTTGACCTCGTTTTATATGAAATCGTGGGCGGGATTGTCTACTGCGGCCAACGACCACGGCTGGCAAACAAATGAACCGCGCAGCTAATGTGACAAACAAACAAACTTCTCCGTGCACGTCCTACATCAAACCTCTCGCTTACTAGATGCTCCAGCAACCACTAGCTAAACCAACCAAGCAGTTTACATGAAAAAACAATCGACCGCGACCTCTCTATTCTTCATAACGCTGTGGTAACCCGAAGTCGTCCCTCTAAACGTTACCTTTTACCTTTTATCCCGTTACCCTGTAAAGACGTGCTTCAGGGAAATAATAGCTCATGGCATCCTTCAGGGGATTCGTCATATTTGCGTCCCAATATTGGATTTTTAAAAGATTCCTGTTACTTGCTGTGTAGAGGTGGGGCCTGAGGGAGATAAAGTAAAGTACGTTGAGATATCATAAGCGGTTTTTTTCACCAACTCTTATAAATAGTATAAAACAAAGTCACTATTCGTGTCGCTTTTTGTCTGCTTAGCACCGCTAAGCTTAAAGCATTGGATTTTGATGCGGTCTTTACCATCATTTAGATAATTCATACCGGAAGTTTAATGTGTGTAATATATATTCGAACCCGTGTCAAGCAAAGGGCGGGTCGCTAGTTACTTATACCTAAACAAATATAATGATCTAGCTAGATGACTGATGAGAGACTAAGAAAAGCCAAGCTCAGCTTTTATACAAATATTCATATCGTTAGATTTGCCCTCACCGTACTTAGGTCGCGCAAAAGGGTCTATATTGAGAAGAGTGAGCTCAGAAATCACTCATGGAACGATAGATACGATTTTCAGTATGAGTGAGCGAGACCATACTATTTAAATGTCAATGCCAACAAAACAGAAACGTGACCATCTGTAGACGCGGTCGTGTGAATCTAACGATTTAAATCTTTGCTTTTATACTATAAATCTGTGATAGTCAGAATAAAAATGAACTTCCTCTGAATCCAATCTCTTTCGACTAACATCTTATATAGTGTTCAAAGTAAAGTACTACTAGATTTGGTATGACCTACAAGCGACTATGACGAAAGAGTTTTATCAACAGTAAGCATACTTTTTTATGTTTTTGTGACAACATTGGGAAAGCTGTTGAAATCACTGTGTCTGTCCGTCACAATCGATTTGCTGTAAACCTTCTTCTTTTTCTTTTCGTGTCGATGCTACTTTTCCTTGTTGTTGTTTTTTGTAGTTTGAGCCCAGTAGGTGGCCACATTGATTGCGGCATCAATGGCATTCTTTAGGTCATCCGAGGTGCAGGTAAACGGACACTTAGCACACTCCAGCAAGTGGAGTATTGTCTGATCAGAAGCACCGCACTCGCTTTTAATTTGTTGATAGGTAGAAGTACGTGCACATATTATTCATAGTCAGTGCAAGTTTAGAACCAAACAGTAAAATTAACCAAAACAAGTCAAATATTCAAGTTTCAAAATTCTGAAAACGACACTATTTTGACCTCTTTTTATAGCTCGCAGTCACTGGCAGAATATAGCCAACCAACTAACCGTAGAAACTAGCATGAAGTAGGTAAGTTGGGTTACCTCATAAAAGGTTTCTACGTGAAGTTCAGACATATGACCACATAGTTTTACAAAAACGCTTAATTGAGGTGAAGTGTTGACAGAATAACGGATAATTGGGAAGGAAATAACGAAAAGGATGGATCCTCTTACTAGAATCATTTTACTGACGAGAATTTGTCATTCTCAAATCAACTTTGTTTATAAATACGTAACGTTATAGTTTGATTAAAGCTGGGAAATTATCGTATGTTATTTTCCATAGAGGTTCATTTTCTACAAATCTTCAAGGTATATCTAAAATTTGAATAAACTACAGTTAATACAAACCTTGTGATGAAAGAGACTGGACCTCACGACACAGGGTATCCTAGTGTGGGGTCCAGTGTTACTCGAAACCAGCATGTAAAGTTTTTTGAGATTAAATAAATAAATAATAAAAAAAAAAAATAAAGATTATGATCTAAATACCACCTTCCTCTTTAATATTCTTCCTTACTGCTTTAATGAACAAAAGTCTAAATAAATAACTAACTTTTCATTCATTGCCTTCTGACAGTTTCCTCGGGATTAATTACGGATAAGCTATTGTTCTCACTAGTTAACTTTTTTTTTTTTTTTTTTTTATAAATGGCATCTCGCAGTTCATCCTTTATGAGGATGGCTACTGCTTAACCGGACTTTCCTGTGGATGCCTCGAATTAAGGCCTCCAGCCAGGGCATACAATAACTTAAAAACTAAGCGACAGCGCTAAGGGTAACCCCCTGCGGGGTTCGGACCTCGGCTCAGGGCGTCGCTGGAAGAGGACAGCAAGGGACAGGCTGGATCGGTATTATTATTGGTGTTTAGGGGCGAATTTAAAACTACAGGCTCAGCTGCGCGGGCTGGCTCGAGCAAGGGTCGGGGGGGGCACGGTGATGGTGCGGGGCGTCGCGACGGGCCTCGGCGGCGAGGACGGAAGGACGGATGTCTGAGCTTGTTTTTGTGTTGTCGACTGAGAGTACTCGTGGCCTTACTGCTCTCCTGGAGGAGGGTAGTGGCGTCGTCGGGGATGGTGAGGGTATGCCTTGGTCGGCGAATCCTACTTATGCGGGAGGGAGTGTATCGGGAGGCCGCCGCAATCAGGGGATTGGGGTGCTTTATGGCAGAGTCGAAGAAGCGCTTGGAAAGGCGTTTCATGAACTGCTGGATGGTGGGGAGTCTGAGATCTAGATGCAGATTCACATTTCGGACATAGAAGGGGGCTCCCGTGACCTTTCGGAGGAAACGGTTCTGGAGGGTTTGCATTTTATGCAGAAATCGCGGCTTGGCGTGTGCGAAGACTACGCAAGCATAGGTCATGATGGGACGGATGACCGCGGTGTAGAGGCGCAATTTGCACTTGAGTGACAATTTGCTGCGGGCAGTTATCATAGAGTGGAGCCTACCGAGAGCGAAAGAGGCGCGCGAACGCGCCGTCTTTATGTGCTCGTTGAAGGTGAGGTTGTGGTCTAGGATGACACCTAAGTATTTGGCTCGCTTTCCCCAGGGGATCGGCTTGCCATACATAGAGATCGGGCGTGGGAGGGGGGGGGGTAGTTTGCGCGGTTTCGAGAAGATGACCGCCTGACTCTTATCGGGGTTGACCTCGATTCTCCATTTCCGGAACCAATCGCTCAAGGCGCTTGCGGAGGTTTGGAGGTTTCGAGCTATGGATGACTGGTTGACACCCGAACAGTATATGGCAGTGTCGTCGGCGAAGAGCGCCAACTGTGCCTTTTTACTGTTCGGGATGTCACTAGTGAACAGGGTGAAAATGAGGGGAGACAGAACGGAACCCTGGGGGACTCCGGCGCGGATGGGGTGAGGGGGAGAGAGAGCGCCCTCGATACGGTAGCGGAAAGTGCGGTCCGACAGAAAATCTCGTAAGATGAGCACGAGACGGTCTGGCACACCTAGCAGGTACAGCTTATATAATAAGCCATTGTGCCAGACCTTGTCGAACGCCTTCGCTATATCGAAGAACAGGACGCCTGTCGAAGCACCTCGCTGAAAAGCAGCGCTAATGTGCTCGACTATGCGGTGGAGCTGGTGGATGCACGAATGCTTCGTGCGAAAACCGAACTGTTCGGGGGGGATGAGGCTCTTTGCTTCGGCATAGTCTTTGAGGCGCTTATAAATAAGCCTCTCGTAGACTTTACCGAAAACATTGAGCAGACTGATGGGGCGGTAGCTGGAGGGCTCAGACTTAGGCTTGCCTGGCTTTGGGATGCCTATGACTGTGGCTTCTTTCCACATTTGGGGGAAGATGTTGTTGCTCAGGGCGCCATTGAAGATGGCGGTCATGAGCAGTATGAGGGGGGCGGGGAGGAGTTTGTACACCCTATTGGTGATACCGTCCGAGCCGGGGGCTTTGCGGGTTGCGAGCCCTTTTATGATGTCTTGCACTTCGTCGGGAGTGACGGGAGGCAGAGGATCATCAGGGTCTTCGACTGGCGGGAGGGAGGCTCTCCGTTCGACTTCAGCGTTCACCTCGTCGAGGTGCGCTCTGTCTACTGGTTGAGAGCTGGGAGTGCATTGAGCCTCTAGGCTGTCGGCTAGGCATTCGGCCTTTTCGAGATTTTCGAAAGCGACCGTTTTGTCGGGGCGTGTGAGGGGAGGAACTGTGGCCTCTTCAGAGGAGCGGAGCTTCCTCTGGAGCTGCCAGAAGGCGTGGTGGGTGGGCTCGAGTTCGCCGATCATCTTATCCCATCCCTCGGAGCGCCATTCCCCTATGCGTTTCTTTACAGTACGCTGTAAATGGCGCATGTGGGATTTGTTCGCGTCGCAGGGAAAAGAGTCATAGGCACGAATGGCAGCGTTCTTCTCGGTCACCAGTTCACGTACGTCATCGGGCAGTTTCCAGCGATGGTCTTCCATCACTGGAACTTCCCGTGAGCAATCCGTCAGTACGGATTGAACGTGCTCTGTGAACGAGTCGATCGCCCCAGTCGTGTCTGCGACTGAGATAATTTGCTCGGGGATGGAGTCTAAGTGGGGAGACGTGGTGGATTTCAGTCTTTCGCTTACTTTCCTCCAGTCGGTGACTATTTTGGTCTGGGGGGGCTGGTTGGGGTCGTGCGGGAGGCCCGAATAGGGGGCCAGGTGCAAGATGACCGGGCGATGGTCAGAATCGAGCTCTTGTACCGTCTCGATAGACTGCAAACGGAGGTTTACATTCTTGAGAAGCGCTACATCGAGAACGTCAGGACGTTGGGCGGGGTCGCCCGGGAAGTGAGTGGGATACATCGGAGCGATGATATCGAAATTGAGGGAGTCGCCTAGTTTGAACACGATCCTACCTCTGGTAGAGGTCGTGCTGCTATTCCAAGCGGGATGTTTGGCATTGAGATCCCCCGCCATGATGACGGAGTCACTCATACCGAAGAGGGTAGTGAAATCGGTAGAGAGAGAGATGGGATCCTCCGCACCATTGGTGGGCGGGATGTAAGCGGAGATGATGGTGATTGAGGGGTGACCGGTCATGCCGAGCCGACAGATAGAGATCTCTAGCTGAGAGAGGAGGGCAGGCGGGTCTATCGGGATGCAATGGAGGGACTTCCTATAGTAGATGAGGGTACCGCCCTTGTGGCAGCGAGACCTGTCATTGCGAACTATCTTGTAGTTGGCAATGCTCGGGTTCCGCAGATGGGGCTTCAGGAAGGTTTCCTGGACTAAGAGGACATCGAGCTGGTGATCGCGGAGGAACGCGGCGATCTCTTCGCGTTGTTTTTTAATGCCGTTTGCATTGAAAAACCCTAGTCTAAGGGATCGGGGTTTGGTAACGCTCATTCTTTGTAAAGCCATTGGAGCTTTTAGAAGTTGAGGGTTTGCATGACTTGCGTAATCTGAGGATACGCATTGAAAATCTCGGCGATGCGCCGAGGATTGCCGTTACAGGCTTGGATTTCCGCTGCCATGGCATTTGCGGGGGCAATAAAAGCTGCGTAAGCACCGATTATTACCTCCATGCTGCTAGGCTGGGGGCGGGAGGCGGGGGTCGGGGGGGACCTACTGGGACCAGCGGGAGCCCTGGGCGCGGCGGCGGGAAGGGCTACCGGTGGGGCTACTGGGACCGAGGGGCCTACTGATGGCGCGGGGATGACAGTTGCCATCAGCGCTGGGATAGTCGGGGGTGGGGGGGGCACCGAAGCTGCGGGAGCTTTGAGGTGGTTGAGGTTCGCCCATGGGGAGGGCCTTTGGGGACTGAGCCTATCGGGCATCTGGGAGGAAGGGATCGGGATCCTCACAGAGGGGCTTTCCCTTTGCTGACGGTCGCTCGCGCGCTTCGTCAGTTTGGGAGAAGAAGACTTGGGAGCCTTGGGGCAGCCACGGTAGTTAGCCGGGTGCCCGGATTGGCCGCAAAGAACGCAGCTCGGTGGCTCTGTGCACTGAGAGCGGTCTTTAGGGCGGGGACAGTCTGACGTGCCGTGGGCACCTAGACACTTGACGCATCTAGGTGTCGCGTAGCAGTGGGTCACTAGTTAACGGTTAGACCAGTATGTATGTAGTTAAACTCTGTGGTTATTACACTGACAAAATAAAAACTGCGTTCATCATCTTTTGTTGTGTTACTGGATAATAGATACCTAATTATTTATCCTGTATTTGTGTCCTATAATTAATTTCCATATGGGAAAAATTAATCGGATCAAAAAAATCGAATCGAATAAAATTGGATCGAAAATTTTACACTACACCCAGACTTTTTTAACAAAAATAATTCTGCCTATACCTCTCTAAATCACAAGCTTAACGATATCAAATTACAATATCTTTCCAGCAATCGAGCATAAACCAAGCTTGGAACAATAGGGTCTTACATTACAAAAGGACACTGGATAGCTCTGTTACGGCCTAGTTAGGTCCCCGGGGGTCTAGAATAAAATATTACAACGATCTGAAGTACCGTAGTGGTTTAATGAATCTGTGGTCGGAAAAGATGGCGTATTTTTTTAGTAACTTTACTTTACTTTGCCTTCCTTGTGTATTTTAAAGACACGTGACGTACTTGTATTCTCATAACTATAGGGCATTGTTAGGTAAACTGTATAGGTTAAGTTAATCATAGCTGCTTTAAAAAAAAAAAAAAAAAATATTACTTGTTAATTGAATATACATATGTAAATAAATAAAATAATTGACGAAAACATTTTATATGACTTTTATTTTGTCACTTTATAAAATTATAATTGGCAATAATGAAAAGAATAATTAAATTGAGAATAAAAGGAATTTGGATTGAACTTTTTAAGGGTCCTATAACCCTTCGTATGCCCGGAACGTGGATCCACACGAGATACAATGGCTTTTTAATCGTTTCAAATAATACTGCGTAATCAAGCTAACTATAAAAAACCTGACAGCAAACATGTAATAGCTTCGAAAGGTACAATCCCTTATTATTTTGCACGTCATCAAACGAAATGCCCTGCTACAAATGGTCCTGATATTGAAAACTCTACCCATTCAAAAAAAAAAAAAGGTACTATTCCATACTATTTTAAAGTAATAGATCATAAACAGCTTTTTCGTGAATAACAACATCGTAGCAAATAAACCTAAAACTTTTAAAATATTGCACCAAAACATCGCTAGTATTCTTTCAAAAATGGAAATTTTGGAACTAACATTGCTAGAGTTACGAGACATAAATAAAGAACCTGACATATTATGTTTGTCTGAAACCTTTATGCGTGCCGGAAATGAGAAATATATCAAATTAAATAACTACACTGTAGCAGCTGCATTTAGTAGAGACACTCAGAGAGGGGGAACCTGTATATTCGCTAAACAGGGTATTGTTTATAAAGAGCTTTCCCACATTAAAAAGTACTCTACCCAAAAATCATTTGAAGCCTGTGGCGTTGAAATTCCATTGCACAAATTACTAATCGTGTGTCTTTATAGAACGCCTAAGTCTGATCCTAACATATTTTTGGATAAACTTGATCAATTTATGTGCGAAACGGTAAAAAAAAAAAAAAAAATATGGATCAAGTACAAAAATAGTTATTGCCGGTGATTTCAATATAAATACTTTTAAACAAGGGAAAGTCACCAACTACTTAAAGGATCTATGCAATAACCATAACTTGCAGATTCACGTTAAAGTTGCCACACGTAAAGACTCGTGCATAGACCACATACTCAGTAATATAAAAAAATCTTCTACTGAGGTTCTATCCCTACACTTATCAGATCACGACACAGCGCAACTCTTAGATTTCCCTGTAAAAGAGCAAAGTTTAAAGTCCAATTCATATTTTATGTATAAAAAAGACTATTGTAGTGAAAATATTAGTAAATTCAAAAAATGCCTTGCAAACTTAACGTGGTCAGAGGTACATCTCGAAACTGATATAAATAATGCATTCAATAAATTTCACGAGTTCTTATGTCTATTGTATAATTTATGCTTCCCAAAGATTAAGATCAAAATAAACAATTCTGATGCAAGTAAACAAACATGGATAAGCAAGGGTCTCAGAAACAGTTGTAAGACTAAACGATGTTTACGGTATCTATACTATAAAAATAAAACCATAGCGTACAAACATAGATATAAAAAATATTCATCAATACTGAAAAAATGTATCTTTAAATCCAAAATAAATTCAAACATTAAGTACATAAATAACAGTCAAAACAAATGCAGAGCAACGTGGTCAGTCATCAACCGCGAAATAGGAAATACAAAATGTGACAATGATATTTCTCAACTAGAATTAGATAAGAGACTACTGACTAATCCCTCTGACATAGCAAATGCTTTTAATGATTATTTTATTGATTCGACTAACGCTGTGACATTTAATAATTTACATGATAATGACAAGCCCAATAAAACCATGATAATACCTAATTCTATGTTTCTTAGCCCTATCACTGAAGACGAGATTAAGAAAGAAATAATAGCTTTAAATAACACTAACTCAGAAGGTTACGATGGAATTAGTACAAAAGTAATTAAAACTTGCAGTACAGAATTAATTCCTATTTTGACTTATTTAATTAATCTTTCATTTTCATCTGGAACTTTTCCTGATGCGCTAAAATTATCAGTCGTTAAACCTCTGTACAAAAAAGACGATAAAAATGATGTAAAAAACTATCGTCCGATAACCCTTATACCCATAGTGTCTAAATTATTTGAAAAATGTATGCAAAAGAGACTTTCCGACAACTGTAGCAAATACAATATTATAACGAAAGAACAGTATGGATTTCAAAAGCACAAGTCAACAACACTAGCGATTGCTAATCTTTTGGGGCATATTCATAATTCCCTAAATAACAATTATGTAACGACAGGACTATTTTTCGACCTGTCACAAGCCTTCGACTTTGTGGCACATGACATCTTGTTGGAAAAATTAGAAAAAAGTGGAATAAGAGGTTTAGCACTGCAGTGGATAGCGTCTTATCTAAGCAACCGAAAGCAATACGTTGTTATTAATAAAGTTATTGAAAATGTATTAACCTCGTATTCATCTGACTATAGAGTTAATAATTGCGGCGTCCCCCAAGGGAGTGTATTAGGACCCTTATTGTTTCTATTATACATAAACGACTTACCGCTAGTGACTAATCATAAATGTGTATTATTTGCAGACGACATTTCAATTATTGTGACATCTGACAAAAAGTGTAAAACTAAATCTGATCATGAGATGGACATTAATAACACTATTGACGAAATTATAAAATGGTTACAGGCAAATAAATTGAAAATTAATTTAGATAAATGAAATTATATACAGTTTAATAAATCAATACATACTAAATACAATTTCAAACTTCATATTGACAGGATAAAAGAAGTTCCTCAAACTAAATTCTTAGGAGTATTCATAGATCAAGATCTGAATTGGAAAATACATGTGGATAGTTTGTGCAGTAGGATTAATAAGTTTGTTTATGCTCTCAGACAAATAAAGAACATAACCAACAAAGTAACAGCAATTACAGCATATCATGCCTATAGAGAATCCATCTTAAGATACGGGCTTATCCTTTGGGGTAACAGTACAGATAAGCACAGAGCATTTATTGCGCAAAAGAAATGCATCAGAGCCATTTGTGGTATCCGTCCTGACGAGTCATGTAAACCTTTCTTTAAAAAGCTAGGTATATTACCACTTCCGTCACTGTACCTTCTTGAAATTTGTAATTATGTTTATAATAATAAGGGATTGTTCAAGAAAGCCTATCAATTGAACTCTCGAAATAGAGATCCATGCAGACTTGCATTGCAGGATACTCCTAAATCAGCCCAGTATGCGAAAAGTTTTCTAGTCATGTGTATACGCATTTATAATAAAATTCCCAAAGAAATAAAATTGTTATCTAATAGTAACTCATTTAAAAACAAATTACTGAAATGGTTGAAAGAACACATGTTTTATGACATTAAATATTTTCTCAACAATAAATTATAAATTCCTGGACTTTTGTAATTGCAGATAATGCTGAGAGAAAACTATTATTATTGTAATCGACTCTGTATCTGCGACATTGAAACTTAAATTTACTAATAATTATTATTTTGCATGCAATTGATACATATCCTGTATAGCTAAACATGCGGACTTTAGATTCATATCTGACTGTAACAACTTTATACCATGTTTAAGGCAAATAAAGACTTATCTTATCTTATCTTATCTTTAATTATGGCATTCAACCGGTAAACATAGTGTTTTTTTAAACCCGTAAAAGGTTATTACATAATAATTATTAGACAGGAGGGTGCTACTAAATCTTTTTACACGGAAAAGAGAGGCTTGCATGAGCTACTCCTTGCCATAAATCTCTAGATAAACACTAATGTGAGCATGTTTATTATACCTAACCATGTAATAATAATTCTATCACACGCCATTTGTGTTTCTTTTATTTTTGAAAAGTGTCTGACAAAATGTATTGCCTTAATTAAGAAATAACTTTTTTAAATAAATTATTACGTAGGTGGCTCCAAAAATCAAATAAAGGGAACGTTTAAATGTTGGGAATGAACTAACTTTATAAACGGTCCCATGATAAAGTTTAATCAAGCGTTTTTCGCGTATGTATTTCAAGTCGCATGTATTACAGCAATAATTTAAGAGCCCATACTACCTCAGCTAAAATTCACTCTTTGTCTCGCTCGCACGATACTGCTCACGGACTAAGTGTGAGCGAGACAGAGTGCGGCGCTGGGCGGCAGGCCTAGGCAGCGCCAATAGTTTTGGTTTTTGCTTTTTACGTCGAAAATAATTGTAATAAAAAACATCAAACTAACAACAAACACACACACACACACATAATAAATCATCATCATCATCATCATCATACATATAATAAATCTGTAGACGAGACGTTTCTGTACATTGAAAATATTTCCAAAAAAAATAGTTGGGGTGTTAAAGGATAACCAATAGATGCCATTTCATCAATTTTTGGAATTTTTATCTGTTTGTCTGTTTGTCGGTTTGTCGGTTTGTCTGTTTGTCTGTTTGGATGTGACAGATTATTGATTTGAACAGGGTCAACGTAAAAAGTACCAAACCAATACGGTTACTTTTTATACTCAAATATGGTGTAGAACTCGGAGCAGTGATTAGTTTTTATTTCATCGCAATCGGTTCACTCTATCAAAAGATATAATCAATTTAAAGTATTCTAGAACAACTTTTTACGTTTTTTAGTAACACGTAACGACATCTATTGGCGCGATATAGTACCTACTAACGAAAACATATTGTTATTGTGATGTGAATAATCACGTCCTATTAGTTTATGCTTACTTAAATGACGAAATAACACAGATACCTACTTATGTCTATGTTATTTTAAAAAGTAATGATAATGATTATAATATTAAACAAAATCGCTTTCCATTGATGGTTTATTTAGTGGCGCCTGTGGCGCTAAAATAATTTTAAACAAAAAGTGAGGATAATGTAAGATAATAATAATGAATGTGGTGTTCTGAGCGAAAAAGAAATTAGATAATTATTGATATAGAAAGTTGAGTAACGCAGAGCGTTTTTTAACGAAGTTCTTATATGGAGCTTGCGGTAGGAGTTCTAAGGGAGAAATCGTCAAATAACGAAAAAGCGTTATGCCTCATTTTTCAAAGTAATAGGTAGATAGAGACACACACACACACAGAGAGAGAGATAGCTATTTTTCATGGTTTCCGAGGATCCTGACCCCGGTAAGTGAGGTCAAAAAGAAAATCAAAGATGGCGGTTGCCTAAATTTTTAACTTTTTCGTCATGGGTGTCGTTTTTATGGTTTTCGAGGGTGCTGAAGTCGATAGTCAGGTCAAAATGAAAATCCAAGATGAAGGCTGCAATTTTTTTTATCATGTTTGTCGTTTTCATGGTTTTTGAGGGTGCTGAAGTCGATAGTCAGGTCAATATGAAAACCCAAGATGGCGGCTCCATTTTTTTCAAATGTTTTGTCATGGGTGTCGTTTTGATAGTTTTCGAGGGTGCTGAAGCCGATAGTCAGGTCAAAATGAAAATCCAAGATGGCGGCTGCAATTTTGTTTTGATTTTTTGTCATGGATGTCGTTTTCATAGATTTCAAAGGTGCTGAAGCCGATAGGCAGGTCAAAACGAAAATCCAAGACGGAGGTTGCAATTTTTTTTTATGGGTTTCGTTTTATTGGTTTTTGAGAGTGCCAATAGTGAGGTTAAAATGAAACTGTAACTGCTTACCCACCGTCGATTGGCCCATGAACCGTTGGTGAACATTATCTTTAAACCATTAACTTTTTTCCAAAGGACTTTTCACCCACGAACGTTTTGCCAACATAACTCTACGTCAGTGAATGCTTTACCCACAGAATGTTTTGACCAATAACTTTTCACCCAAAGAACAAGGCCAACAGACGCCGGGAAAGATGAAAGTAAAATAATAATAAGACGTAGGTAGTCCTTTATTTCTGTGAAAAGGGTATAAAGTAACCTAACCAAGCCTAACCTCGAGGTGCCCTTCGCTCGCTTTGCTCGCTCACTTGAGCCGCCATCATCCCTTCGAACCCTACCTGTCCGAGTCGGGGTGCCCCAAGTCCCGAGCTCGCTTCGCTCGCCCTTGCATCCTTAGTTCTATTTGACATGGGTCAAATGTTCTTTAGGTGAAAAGTTATTGGTCAAAACATTCTGTTGGTTAAGCATTCACTGACGTAGAGTTCTGTTGGGGCAACGTTCGTGGGTCACAAGTCCTTTGGATGAAAAGTTAATGGTGTTGACCAACGGTTCATGGACCAATCGACTGTTGGTAAACCGTCTCAATACCGGTTAAAATGAAAGTCGAAAAATTGGTAGTGTGTGTCGTTTTCATGGTTTTCGAGAGTGCTGAAGCCGATTGTGACGTCAAAATGAAAATCGAAGATGGCGGCTGCAATTTTTTTTTTCTTTTTTATCATGTGTGTCGTTTTCATGGTTTTCAATATAAACTTACACGACTTTGTGTGAAATAAAATAAAATACAACCGACTTAAAAACACACTTCAAAGTGCAATAGACCTTTGGTTTCAGAAGTCTGTAATTTCTTGCGAACGCGCAACGTCTTCCCAAACTAAACTATTTTGCACTTTCTAGGGTTTTTTATGGAAGTCGGTTATATTTTTTTGTAATTATCTTTACAATTTTTTTTCTGGTTTTCGGCAGTATAAGGTCTAAATCAAAATCATGTCTAAAGTTTTCATGGGTTTCATCTTCGTAGTTTAAATGGCGGCCAGTGTCAAATATAACCAAAGTTTAATGGGTTGCTTTTTACACGGGCAACTTTATGTAGAAGCTCTTACCATTAATGTATTCTTCCTTTTATCATCTAGATATCTCGATGCTTTATAAGGCATAATATTGGTAGGTATATATGATATCTTCAATACCAAGTTAAGAAATTCTAAATTTACCACAGAGAAGAAACCAAGACTTCACCTACTAATCTCAGATATACTTTAGATAAAATGGTGATATGATTTTACAAGTTGGTATTCTAAGACAGACGCAAAATAAAAATTAATGGACATAATTATGGCTATTTGGTTAGATAATCAGCCTCGAGCAGGCGCTTTTATTTTAATTTATTCTCAAAAATCAAAGTGACACTTCGTCGCATTGTCATTATGAATCATGAAGACGCAGTGATTGCAGTCGAAAGGGCCGTGGTAGCGAACCCTAGGTAAGGAAAGCGTTACCAGGCAAGATCTGATGATTCTTCCATTTCAATGAAGGAGTGGCAATTACACCTTTCCTAAGCGACACATTACCTGTTGTTTTCCGACATCCACGCGAACGAAGTCGCGGGCACAGCTAGTAGAGACATAAAATTTGGAGTGTGTTCTTTGTGAAGTGTATATAGGTATCCACTAAGAAAGGGTTTTTTGAAATTCCAGTCCTAAGAGGGTGAAATTTCACGCGGACGAAGTCGCGGGCAGAAGCTAGTGTAAAATAAAAGAGAATTCTGTGCCATAGGCTTCTACTCCGTTCACCTTTTATATCCAGTTTTTGTCCAGATGGTAAACAAAATCAGCCGGTATCATAGGTGAGGTGTCTGCTTGTATTGCAAGAAGATATCGTTTTAGAGTTGTGGAACTATTGAGGGATGACTCTTTCATACTTCAACTACTATCAAAATCAGTCGTAGTTATAATAATAATTACTGTACCGAAGTGCAATTTTGGTCAAGACATAATTATGCCTCACGTCGCTAACATTCACCACAGGTGACTTGTTAGCTTAATTGCATCAAAGCATCCCAAGCACAGAATCGGTCGAAGTGGAGGTGCTCGGGGGAGGCCTGTGTCCAGCAGTGGACGTCTTTCGGCTGAAGTGATGATGATGATGATGACCCCAATTATACGGGTAGACATTTTGTTAACCCCGAAATGTCCTTTATTATGAGACAACATGGCAGCCGTATACAACGTATATTTAGAAACTCTGGCTTCTCAAAGAGCTGATTTGAAAATAGGGTAAAACAACACTGAAAAGCCAATCAAGGGCAGTTTGTGCTATAATTACCAAGCATAAGTTATAAGTCGCTATCTGTCATTCTAAACAAAAGCTTTACACATGGCAGTTAACAGGTAAAAATATGCTCACATTAAGTCCGATAAGTAATGAAAGTATTGGCAGTATCCCACATTAATTCCAATTATTGTATTAATAATTTTACTGAAAATCTTTGAAGAACAGTGTATTTCTGTCCAGGTCTAACAAACAGTGAAAACATACAACATATGATAATATTCTGTCTTAAAATATTTTCATGTTTGTATAACATTTTAAACCTTACTTGGCACATCTTCAAAAGTTGGGCACTGCCACTGCACACTGGTTTGAAAGAGAATAAAAACAAAAGAAAAAAAAATTGAACTTTTTAAAGCCAGTCCGTATTGTTTTTAAAAGGAGGCTTGAACTTAAAAAAGAAGAATGGATCGCTCGTTAGTCACTTGTCACTCGTATCCCTCACTTTGGTCCTGAGATCTGAAGGTTTTAGGATAATTTTTCGATAAAAAGGAAGTCGTTACAAAGCCTTAAAGGAATGTTCTCTTTACCTTCATTTTTTCGTAGGTATATATCAAATCATAATAAACAGTTGTATTATTGTAGAGAGTAAGTTTCATAGAGGAGTCTTCATGTAAGTAGGTAACGAAGATAACGTGTTGGATGTTGAGTATTAACGTTTGCAAAAACGAAGAAACCTTTGTATTTTATTTTGCCTTTACCTATGTTTGTTTCCTTTGTCTGTTGTGTGTACATTAATAGTTCATTTAAATCTGCCTTTACTCAACTGTGTTCATAAACAGTTAAATAAAAATAAGAACTGGTATCACAAAATTATTCACTTAAACTCATGAATTTGTTATTATTTACTTAACGTTTATTATACAAAAACGAACAAAAATAATATTGTAAAGTGATGAAAGTGACAACTCAAATAATGATGTCATTCCTTGGGATTCATTCTCAACGATAAGTAATTGTATCTAACGAGAATTGAATTCATACTGGTCGACAATTTACAAGCTTTCCACTAATTACAGCTGGCACTCTGTCAGATTTGTTAATGTAAAAGGACCAACAATTCTGCGATTGTTTGAAAATCCAATTACCCTCATCATTCATTTTCATTAAATTTCCATTATTGAAATCACTATTACGCAATAACATGTCGGCGAATTTCCGATTCTTTGTTTACCCATTATTGATCACTTGTAAGCCAATGGCAGACATACCTACATGCAATCGGATTATCAAAATGAAACTTAACACGTATTTTGCAATTAAGCAAAGTGCATCTCCTTTGAATGGTATTAAATTCGTTATAGGTAAGTCCAGTATATTCAAAGTTGCCAAACGAGCATAAAGATGCCATAATAATATGAGCAGGTGAATATACTTAGTAAATTAGTTTCTAGAAACTCCTGCATCTTTCCTTGTAAGGAAAGTTTGATGTTATGAAAATGTACGCCGTCTTCCACTACGCGAGAAATGGTATTAAATTGAATCTTGTGGTACCTTTTCTCCCAAAAGTTCAGTGCAGGGTTTATACTACACAAAATTGTAAACAATTATTTCTAAAATACAGAATTATGACGATAAAACCAAGTAACATTAAAAAATCTGATCAAATCAAAGAACATTTTGGAAAGGACTTTTTTTTTCAAATATAATATATTTTTAAATATGGCCACAGTTTTGCGAGCTTCTTTTTGTCAAGTCGGTTATAGACTTCCTTACCTAATTAAATCTCTAAGAGTTCTGAATTGCACTTCTTACTTTAACAAAAGTCGAAAAAACAACTAAAATGGTCTGTAGGTACTCACCTGTTCATGTTTGTGATCCTTCTTCATGGAGCCGCCATGGCCGCCCCCCGTGCTTTGTACCGTATTCATCTCTAACACAATGACATAACAACACTACTAATAAACCAACTAATTTCAAAATGGACAGTTTTCACTACTTCAGGCACTGTTTAAGTCATTTCGATTACAGCACAATTATATTTTTATTTTCTTAAACTTTTTGATAATACGGAATGTAGCTTGAAATAAGATTATTGTATTATTTTTCGGAGATTTATATTTAAATGGCAAGAAGCAGAGAAAAAAGATAAGGAATATAATAACGCGTTTGCACTTGTATTAACTGTGATGAGGAAAGATAATCTGGCAATGAAAGAAATATCGTTAGTAAGGTGTTTGACCTACATGTGTTCTTTAGGGAAGTTTATGTTTTTTGGTAAATTATATAAAAACAATTAAAGTGAAGATGAACATGGATAAATTAAGAGCCGAATAGAATTTGTTATCCTTCGTCAACATTATTTTGAACTTTTTTAATGACAGCAAAGTGTTTTTTAGTTGTTGTTAAGTTTTAAACACTATTTATAACTTGTTGTCAGCAAAAGTAACACATGTAGGAAGGACATTGGAAGCAATCCCGTATTATAGATGGGTTATTAATACACATAAGCAATTTTAACATTGAAAATATTCAAGCATCAGCTTGTTCTAAAATACCATCGACTTCAAAATCAAGGCATAATTTCATAGCCCGAAAAATAACCTCATCAGTTTGCAAACTAGAAAGAAACCTATACACTCTTAC
Organism: Gortyna flavago; assembly: GCA_963669345.1. Lineage (NCBI taxonomy): Eukaryota > Metazoa > Arthropoda > Insecta > Lepidoptera > Noctuidae > Gortyna > Gortyna flavago. The sequence goes on along the minus strand of OY770147.1, from coordinate 448,436 downwards.
CGACTGACCCAATTCTGTGTCTCAATAGAAATATAAACGACGCAGGGGGGGGCCGCCCCTCCCGGTTTGAGGCCTCGTCCGTAAGATTTGCATAAACCAATTTGCGGCCAGTCACGCGAGCTCCTAATGCCAGCAGACGGGGAAGCACAATATAGCGACAGTTGCGACACTGTTGCGCCACTAGTATGTTACTTGTTTAGGTTCTTGTAGTTTATGCTCTCTTTTATGGTTGAGAATCTGGTAGTTTTTAGATTGGATTAGATGACGAATTGAATTGGTAGACTGTGTACGTCTCAGTTTATGTAAACAAGGTCATTGACTAAGTTGCTAAAAGAATTGTGAAAGATAGCATGAAGTACATGACAGTGGCGTCATCTGGAGAAGGCTTACACAGAGCAGTGCCTTCACAGAAAATAGAAGATATTGTAGAAGATGAAATTAAAGTAGTCGTTGTTAAATGTGATCTGGATCAAAGGACCTAATTATTTGTCATAGAGAAAAATAAAAAAGATTAGATAATTTTCCTATATTTTCAAAGCACAGTGTTTACACAAAGTTTTCTAAACACCTGAGGACTGTTTCAAGTAATCCATTTTCACAAATTCCTCTAATATTCTAAATGTCGTTCGAATCGACAACCAGTCGGGTTCGTTATAAAGTAGTATAGTGAATGGGCAACTTGCAGCGTGAATACCAAGTCGCTATACGACGCGAGGTAAATGCGACAAAATAAAGCAGATTTTATTATACCTGCTACGAGGTTGCTACGGCGTAGCTGGCGTATACGCGATGCTTGCTACGCGTTGGGAGATTTTTTGACTCTTCAGCGATGTGGGCTAAATAATTGGATCAGTCAAGTTGTCGTATGATTAGGATTGAATTTTATATAAAAAAAAACAAAATAAACAATACTGAGAACATTAGATTTAATAACAAGAAAATAGGACAATCAAATTTTTATATTTATAACATGTATGGCCTTTCTCACCACTTGCGACTGAATATACCTTACCTCATTAGCTTCATTTATTTAATTCACGTAATCAATCATTTTTCATGCTAGTTTTAGCGAATTGTTTTAGAAATTAAAAAAAAAGCCCAACCATCTGTAATGTATGTATGTAGCACATAGAAGTCTCGCGGCCATTAATACTACAACGTAAGCATCTTAACCTTACTTAATGATTGATCTACATTTAATCTATTTATCCATAATCCTCACTAAATATCAATCCCCTGAGAAACTGCCAGTCTCAACCCGATATCTAGCTACCGATCTCCCCGAGACCGCAAGTCGCTTCAAATAAATTAAGCAACATCATAACCTTATTGACAGTTCATCACAATAATCTATCTCTTAGAGCCTCCTATTACGAGGCTCTTCGGGGATAAACAGGGCTTATGGCAAGTGTAATAGAGCTCCTGAATATACCATTATGTTGTGAGATGGAAGTTAACTGAATAACTGGAGTCAATATCAAATGACATCGATCGGTGTTTGTTTTTGTTTATGTTTGTGCTGCGGATCTTTTTGTTTTGTTTTGTGTGGTAGGTCTGTTGAAGAGGAGTTTTGAGTGGATTTGCCTGTATGGTTAGATTATTTTGATGACAATACTCTTGTATAATAAGTAGTCGTTTAGCTATGTTTGGATCTAAGAAATGATTATTAGAAGTTATGTTTTCAAAAAAAAATCAGCTGTTCCCTACATTTATGTTCGCATAACTCGTCAAAAGGTAGGGAACAGCAGATTTTTTTTTCGTGATTTCAGATTTGGTCCCATAGTAAAAGTTGTTCATAATGATGAGTACCATCTCCTATTTCGATTTGTCGCATGTTTTCAATTTCATCCTGTATACAACAGCCCGACATGAATCATCGGGCAGTTGCCCGCCAGACATGACACCCGTCTGGTCGGTGGATCATCCTCCCTTTTCTATGGAGTATGAGTGAACTTCACACCCTGTTGCTCATACCTCTATTCAACTCTGAGATGTGATAAAAAAAAAAACTTATAAACCTACTTTTAAAATAACAGCTACAAAAATTACAAACAGGATTTTGAAACTTTAATGCCTATACTAACACGAAACAAGGGTCAACCGACGAGACCCGAAAAGTTTAGACAACGCACATTCTTGTACAACTATAAAAGGGATATTTATCTTAATTTGGAAAATTACATAAAGGTCTTAGACGTCGATGTTTCGTTAGTGAACAACTTTGCTCTGAAGCTAATTACGAACATGAGATCGAATTACAATCACCATAGCTATTCACAACCATCCGAAAGGCTATCGTATCACAAATGACAAATTATGAAATCCTGATTTGCCTTGTCTCCGAAGAACAGCGGTCATTTAGAGAACTTCTATCATAACATTGGTTGAAATTAAATGAAATGTTTATTCCTGTAAGTAGATCTTTTAAGACACTTTTACACGTCAATATTTTGTTGGTTAATATTTTAAAACTAGATGGCGGCTTGGCGGTTGATGTTCGATACGGTACAAAGCGTATCGAGTGGTTGTGAATAGCTATGCAGGTCTTAAAATTATCTGCCCAGTACCCTGTAGTGTTACAAGGATCTGTTGGCACCTGACGTTTTTTCTTTCTTTCTGATTGACATTGACAGGGGGTGTTGGCAAATATTTGTGAACAGTGAGTCATAGAAATTGTATTATAAAAAAAAAAAATGGCAGCGTTAGTTCCGATTCTGCCAACGGAAAATCCTTGTCCCGTTGTATCTTTTTGGACAATGTGACAAGTTGTAAATACGAGAACAGAAAGCATCGATAAGTTATCATACTTAATAATAATTATTATTATTTGCTCCGTCATGTTTTTATTAACTTAAACACAGCCCAGCAGAACTAGACTTAAACAGCAGAAACAATTATATCTTACATCGAGCACAAAAACTTCGCGTCAAAGTCACCTCTAACTTGCGTCAACCTTACAGTTTGCTGTAGCGAGTTTTAAACCCATTTAAAAAGGTAGACTTTAAACGGAGCCTAGAGGATTTAAAGCTAAGTACTGTGAGGCTGTGAGCGCATCGCAGCAGATTCTGTTCGAGAAATAACAGGAAACGGGACAGGGGTTTACAATATATTGAGAAGTGTGTTTTGAGATAGATGAAAATGTATGTTTTTTGGTATCCATCGTGATTCGTTATTTTAAATGTCAAAAGGCATGAAGTTTTTCCGCACAATTGATTATTGGTGTAGTTGTTTGTGAGAATATTGGTTTTATCGTCAGTTTAAGTTGCTCTTATATTTTTACCATATCCTTAAGATAAATGGACAGTTAGAGAAATTAATTGTGAACCAAATTGACACCCTACGTCAATAATTTGCCGGTTATAGCCATTTCATACATCTGTCAAAGAATGACAGTTGTGATTTGCAATTTTAGAAGAGAGTTAAATTGCTATTCTCCATGTAAACTATTCGTATTCAGCTGCATCCGGTTAGACTGGAAGCCGACCCCAACATAGTTGGGAAAAGGCTAGGCAGATGATGAGTTAACTTGCTTAACAAGAAATTACCTACCATTGCTTGAGAAATTATTTTTTAACAGAGGAAAAAATGGAGGAGGTTCTCAAGTCGACGTGTACAATTTTTTTTTTTAAATGTTCATTCCGTGATTTTTAAAGTATCACCTAATTTTTTTATATGCTGTTGGATTTGTCTTCCCAGCAAAGGAAAGAAGTAGAAAATAATGTTTAATTGTGATGGCTGAGTTTGTATTGGACTTTTCATTATTTTTGAGTGAGTTTCTGTCTTGTGGGAGGCCTTCCAACGCTACGTTTTCCGGATCGCGGTCGCCACTGCTACCTTAGGTGGACGACGACCTTGTGAAGGCCCTGCGGCCTTCTCGCATCCAACGGGTTCCTGCAACCCGTTGGATGCGAGAAGGAAGCACAGAACCGGTCGATGTGGAGGTGCTTGGGGGAGGCTTATGTCCAGCAGTGGACATCTTTCGGTTGAAATGATGATGAAATGAGTCTCTGAGTAATGGAACTCAAATGGAGTTGGGCAGGATACCTGGCAAGGTGCAGTGGTGACAGGTGGAGTAAGGAAGTGACTGAGTGGCGTCTAAGGACTGGAAAACGAAATGTCGGTCGTCTGCCGTCCATTGTTACCATCACAAATAGAACCTCGATAAGGCTGGCACAGGGGCGCGGGGAATGGCACAAGATAAGAGAGGCCTATGCTTAACAATGGGTGAAATCGGGCTGTGGATGATGATGATCAGTCTCCTACAAACAACACTTTGTTTCTCGAAGCAAGCGTAACATAATGCAATTAACGCTGTCTTATCTGAAAGAAGCCATATCCTACCACAGACAATTACAGGACGTTTATAACGTTTAATACATTTTTATCACCGATCATCACTTGTCCCTCAAACTCCTACTTGAAACTTTAATACCTCGCTTAACAATGGTGGCTTGAAGCCGGTAATATCGCGGTATTATCCAGCTATGATGACGTAATGACACTATAGCGGTATTATTCAGGTATGACACTTTATTGCTGATGGTATCCATTGCTGTGGCAGATAGACAGCGTGAAAAATTGTGTCGGAAGTAGATGAGTAAAGTGTGTTTAGGAGATAGGATAACAGCATAATCAGCCTATAATGTTCCCACTGCTGGGACACAGGCCTCCTGTCTTCGAGAGGTAGTGGGCTGTAATCCACCACAGATTGATTACAGCCGATTCCATAACGTGACCAGAGGGCTAGCCTATTTTTGACCAATGAATCATCATTGCCATACAACGGGGCAATGCTGCCAGCCTTTTGGGCACGTTTCCTATTGACAGCGATGCGGACGAACTTTTTAATGCCCTTGATTATTTCCTCTCCTTTTTATAATATACTTGTACATAAATTAATATTATTATTTTAGGACTGTTAGCTTTTTAAATTATGTAAACACTTTAATTATTCAAATAATAATACATTATTAAACGTCATGTTCCGAAGAATTATCGCCATGATTTATCGTGTTACAGTTTTAAATCATTCATCAATCTATACTTATAATAAATCTGTAGAGAGGTCAATTCTGTACATGATATATATTTTCAAAATAACTATCAGGGGGTAATTAGTGATCGATACTGATGCCAAAAATGCAATCAGTAAAATTTTTGTCTGTCTGTCTGTCTGTCTGTCTGTCTGTATGTTCCTTATAGAAACAAAAACTACTCGACGGATTTTAACGAAACTTGGTACAATTATTCTTCATACTCCTGGGGAGGTTATAGTATACTTTTCATCACGCTACAATGAATAGGAGCAGAGCAGTGAAAGGAAATGTTGGGAAAACGGGAGAAGTTGCTCCATTTTTTAAGCTTCCGTCGCGTGTGCAGCCTTAATGGTTAAAGCTACATAGAAATCATTTATGACGGAAATGTTCTACATAAAATTGTCTAAAAAATATTCCACAACAGCATATGTCCTTCTTTTATGGTTGACTCACAATAACACGTGTAACTCCCGATAGCTTAGCAGTTCGGAGCTTTCTGATTATATTTGTTTACTCTTACGTTTATAATACTCTCACTCATCCCTAATTAAAAGAAGTTAATATTATTACCTATTCAATAAAAAAAGAATCATAGTAATCGGTATAGAAACACCAAACTTATACATGTAATACGTTAATAAGCCATCGCGCCGTCGCGCGTGAATACTGAATCATGCCATAAGGATTATTTTTGTGTAACGGTTGCCGCGCTCGACGCGGGTCGTGGCGGTAGGGTATAAAAAGGCGGGAAGGTCCGAGCGCGAGCTTCATTCATTATTTGGCTGGACAATAATTGATATTAACAAACCGTGCTTATCAGCGCGATTTTTAGTCTTTAAATAGTTTATTTGAATTTCTTTTGTAGTTATTTTATAAAATAGGTATTAGCTGTTTTGGTAGTGTTTAAATATTCGTTCAAATTACAAATCTATACTTATAATAAATCTGTAAAGTGAAAATTCTGTACATTGAAAATTTCAAAAAAATAAATGGCAGGGGGTGTTATTAGACCGACACGAACCCAAAAATGTGATTAAAAAATTTTTTGTCTGTCTGTCTGTCTGTTTGTTCAGGCATCAGGCAAAAACTACCGGTTCGATTACGATGACACTTGGTATAATTATTCTTTAATATCCTGGGCACCACACTGGGTACTTTTTATCCCGGAACAAAATATACAATAAAAAACAAACTTAATTTTGCGGTTCGATCCCTATACCCGATTACTGTACCAACCGCAAATAATAAGTTTGTCGTAGTACACGACGAAGATAATAATAATAGGCGAGCGTTCGTTCATATTAGCATTCTATAAATTGTATGTTTTAACTGCTACTTGCAATTTAAAAAACGTGCTTTTCAGTGCGACCTTTTTATTCCTTTTAGTTTTTACTAAGTACAGTTTAAGGTAGAGTTATTTAGGTTTATTTTTATAAGTCGTAGGTATAGATTTTAATTTTAAAGTATGGGTAGTATATTTGATTTGAGGGGCCCGTGGCTAAATAATAACAGCCGCACAGGTCGATCGATCAGGTTAAGCTACGCTTGCCGCGGTTGGTCTGTGGATGGGTGACCATCTTTACATACCGTGTCCCCTCCGTGCCTCGGAAAGCACGTTAAGCCGTTGGTCCCGGCTGTCATTCGTGGATCTTTGACAGTCGTTACGGGTAGTCAGCAGCCCGAAAGTCTGACAACCAGTCTTACCAAGGGGTATCGTATTACCCAGTAACTGGGTTGTGGAGGTCAGATAGGCAGTCGCTCCATGTAAAATACTGGTATTCAGCTGCATCCGGTTAGACTGGAAGCCGACCCCAACATAGTTGGGAAAAGGCTAGGCAGATGATGATGGGTAGTATATTTGATAGTGTACGTAGTGACCGTAGGTTATTTTATAAAACTGTTAGGTAGGATTAGTCATTCGTATAGATATTAGTTTTTAGGAATTTTGCTTATTTATTGAGTTTAGATTAGTAATCATCAGAAATAGGTTTATTTAGGTATTTTATTTTCTGTTATTGAGTTTTTTTTTATTAGGTAGGGTTTATTAGTAGGTTTACTTTTATAATCTAATATAAAATTCAAAGTCCTGTGATCCTGTCTGACTGATTATATCAATGCACAGCCTAAACCGCTGGTCATAGAGACATTAAATTTAGAGTATGTTCTGTGTGAAGTGTATAAAGGTATCCACTAAGAAAGGGTTTTTCGAAATTCCACTCCTAAGAGGGTGAATGGGGGGAGGGTGAAATTTCACGCGGACGAAGTCGCGGGCAGAAGCTAGTTTTAAATAAGATGATAATTGTCACGTCATGCGCGTCAGTCCTAACAACTTGACATTTTAGCGCCTTATCGTAGTACTAAGGGCGATTTTCGTAGTTCAAGTGTTACTACCTGATGTGCAGTTAACTGTACATCAGTTTTCATGTGTGTCTTTTGAATGTGAAGTCGTTAGGTTCGAAACCCAGGCCGTTTTTTTTTTAGAAAGCCTTTTTAATATATGTAAGATTATTTGCCAAAAACAAAAAAAATGCAAAAAAAAAAGAAAAACTAATATAAAACTAAAACCTGTTAATAAAACCTGGGCCTCTCTAAAATTTATAGTCTTACACACTATAAAATTATAATATAAGAGAGATAGATCCATCCATCGCCATCTTTCCTTGTTCTTTTACTTTGAACTTCGTTTCTGCCGAGAGTCCTCCGATCCCACACGTTTTTTTTTACACTCGGAATCGTTTACACTAAGATTTTATTCATTTGTCCATTTTTCTTAAGGCTAATGCAACGGCCCTCTAAGGGATCACAACAAACTGATATCATCTTAAATGTGACATCGGACTGCTACTAAAAATTTCCACAGCAGCACGGCTAAGCTACGCACGTGCACTTGACCTCGTTTTATATGAAATCGTGGGCGGGATTGTCTACTGCGGCCAACGACCACGGCTGGCAAACAAATGAACCGCGCAGCTAATGTGACAAACAAACAAACTTCTCCGTGCACGTCCTACATCAAACCTCTCGCTTACTAGATGCTCCAGCAACCACTAGCTAAACCAACCAAGCAGTTTACATGAAAAAACAATCGACCGCGACCTCTCTATTCTTCATAACGCTGTGGTAACCCGAAGTCGTCCCTCTAAACGTTACCTTTTACCTTTTATCCCGTTACCCTGTAAAGACGTGCTTCAGGGAAATAATAGCTCATGGCATCCTTCAGGGGATTCGTCATATTTGCGTCCCAATATTGGATTTTTAAAAGATTCCTGTTACTTGCTGTGTAGAGGTGGGGCCTGAGGGAGATAAAGTAAAGTACGTTGAGATATCATAAGCGGTTTTTTTCACCAACTCTTATAAATAGTATAAAACAAAGTCACTATTCGTGTCGCTTTTTGTCTGCTTAGCACCGCTAAGCTTAAAGCATTGGATTTTGATGCGGTCTTTACCATCATTTAGATAATTCATACCGGAAGTTTAATGTGTGTAATATATATTCGAACCCGTGTCAAGCAAAGGGCGGGTCGCTAGTTACTTATACCTAAACAAATATAATGATCTAGCTAGATGACTGATGAGAGACTAAGAAAAGCCAAGCTCAGCTTTTATACAAATATTCATATCGTTAGATTTGCCCTCACCGTACTTAGGTCGCGCAAAAGGGTCTATATTGAGAAGAGTGAGCTCAGAAATCACTCATGGAACGATAGATACGATTTTCAGTATGAGTGAGCGAGACCATACTATTTAAATGTCAATGCCAACAAAACAGAAACGTGACCATCTGTAGACGCGGTCGTGTGAATCTAACGATTTAAATCTTTGCTTTTATACTATAAATCTGTGATAGTCAGAATAAAAATGAACTTCCTCTGAATCCAATCTCTTTCGACTAACATCTTATATAGTGTTCAAAGTAAAGTACTACTAGATTTGGTATGACCTACAAGCGACTATGACGAAAGAGTTTTATCAACAGTAAGCATACTTTTTTATGTTTTTGTGACAACATTGGGAAAGCTGTTGAAATCACTGTGTCTGTCCGTCACAATCGATTTGCTGTAAACCTTCTTCTTTTTCTTTTCGTGTCGATGCTACTTTTCCTTGTTGTTGTTTTTTGTAGTTTGAGCCCAGTAGGTGGCCACATTGATTGCGGCATCAATGGCATTCTTTAGGTCATCCGAGGTGCAGGTAAACGGACACTTAGCACACTCCAGCAAGTGGAGTATTGTCTGATCAGAAGCACCGCACTCGCTTTTAATTTGTTGATAGGTAGAAGTACGTGCACATATTATTCATAGTCAGTGCAAGTTTAGAACCAAACAGTAAAATTAACCAAAACAAGTCAAATATTCAAGTTTCAAAATTCTGAAAACGACACTATTTTGACCTCTTTTTATAGCTCGCAGTCACTGGCAGAATATAGCCAACCAACTAACCGTAGAAACTAGCATGAAGTAGGTAAGTTGGGTTACCTCATAAAAGGTTTCTACGTGAAGTTCAGACATATGACCACATAGTTTTACAAAAACGCTTAATTGAGGTGAAGTGTTGACAGAATAACGGATAATTGGGAAGGAAATAACGAAAAGGATGGATCCTCTTACTAGAATCATTTTACTGACGAGAATTTGTCATTCTCAAATCAACTTTGTTTATAAATACGTAACGTTATAGTTTGATTAAAGCTGGGAAATTATCGTATGTTATTTTCCATAGAGGTTCATTTTCTACAAATCTTCAAGGTATATCTAAAATTTGAATAAACTACAGTTAATACAAACCTTGTGATGAAAGAGACTGGACCTCACGACACAGGGTATCCTAGTGTGGGGTCCAGTGTTACTCGAAACCAGCATGTAAAGTTTTTTGAGATTAAATAAATAAATAATAAAAAAAAAAAATAAAGATTATGATCTAAATACCACCTTCCTCTTTAATATTCTTCCTTACTGCTTTAATGAACAAAAGTCTAAATAAATAACTAACTTTTCATTCATTGCCTTCTGACAGTTTCCTCGGGATTAATTACGGATAAGCTATTGTTCTCACTAGTTAACTTTTTTTTTTTTTTTTTTTTATAAATGGCATCTCGCAGTTCATCCTTTATGAGGATGGCTACTGCTTAACCGGACTTTCCTGTGGATGCCTCGAATTAAGGCCTCCAGCCAGGGCATACAATAACTTAAAAACTAAGCGACAGCGCTAAGGGTAACCCCCTGCGGGGTTCGGACCTCGGCTCAGGGCGTCGCTGGAAGAGGACAGCAAGGGACAGGCTGGATCGGTATTATTATTGGTGTTTAGGGGCGAATTTAAAACTACAGGCTCAGCTGCGCGGGCTGGCTCGAGCAAGGGTCGGGGGGGGCACGGTGATGGTGCGGGGCGTCGCGACGGGCCTCGGCGGCGAGGACGGAAGGACGGATGTCTGAGCTTGTTTTTGTGTTGTCGACTGAGAGTACTCGTGGCCTTACTGCTCTCCTGGAGGAGGGTAGTGGCGTCGTCGGGGATGGTGAGGGTATGCCTTGGTCGGCGAATCCTACTTATGCGGGAGGGAGTGTATCGGGAGGCCGCCGCAATCAGGGGATTGGGGTGCTTTATGGCAGAGTCGAAGAAGCGCTTGGAAAGGCGTTTCATGAACTGCTGGATGGTGGGGAGTCTGAGATCTAGATGCAGATTCACATTTCGGACATAGAAGGGGGCTCCCGTGACCTTTCGGAGGAAACGGTTCTGGAGGGTTTGCATTTTATGCAGAAATCGCGGCTTGGCGTGTGCGAAGACTACGCAAGCATAGGTCATGATGGGACGGATGACCGCGGTGTAGAGGCGCAATTTGCACTTGAGTGACAATTTGCTGCGGGCAGTTATCATAGAGTGGAGCCTACCGAGAGCGAAAGAGGCGCGCGAACGCGCCGTCTTTATGTGCTCGTTGAAGGTGAGGTTGTGGTCTAGGATGACACCTAAGTATTTGGCTCGCTTTCCCCAGGGGATCGGCTTGCCATACATAGAGATCGGGCGTGGGAGGGGGGGGGGTAGTTTGCGCGGTTTCGAGAAGATGACCGCCTGACTCTTATCGGGGTTGACCTCGATTCTCCATTTCCGGAACCAATCGCTCAAGGCGCTTGCGGAGGTTTGGAGGTTTCGAGCTATGGATGACTGGTTGACACCCGAACAGTATATGGCAGTGTCGTCGGCGAAGAGCGCCAACTGTGCCTTTTTACTGTTCGGGATGTCACTAGTGAACAGGGTGAAAATGAGGGGAGACAGAACGGAACCCTGGGGGACTCCGGCGCGGATGGGGTGAGGGGGAGAGAGAGCGCCCTCGATACGGTAGCGGAAAGTGCGGTCCGACAGAAAATCTCGTAAGATGAGCACGAGACGGTCTGGCACACCTAGCAGGTACAGCTTATATAATAAGCCATTGTGCCAGACCTTGTCGAACGCCTTCGCTATATCGAAGAACAGGACGCCTGTCGAAGCACCTCGCTGAAAAGCAGCGCTAATGTGCTCGACTATGCGGTGGAGCTGGTGGATGCACGAATGCTTCGTGCGAAAACCGAACTGTTCGGGGGGGATGAGGCTCTTTGCTTCGGCATAGTCTTTGAGGCGCTTATAAATAAGCCTCTCGTAGACTTTACCGAAAACATTGAGCAGACTGATGGGGCGGTAGCTGGAGGGCTCAGACTTAGGCTTGCCTGGCTTTGGGATGCCTATGACTGTGGCTTCTTTCCACATTTGGGGGAAGATGTTGTTGCTCAGGGCGCCATTGAAGATGGCGGTCATGAGCAGTATGAGGGGGGCGGGGAGGAGTTTGTACACCCTATTGGTGATACCGTCCGAGCCGGGGGCTTTGCGGGTTGCGAGCCCTTTTATGATGTCTTGCACTTCGTCGGGAGTGACGGGAGGCAGAGGATCATCAGGGTCTTCGACTGGCGGGAGGGAGGCTCTCCGTTCGACTTCAGCGTTCACCTCGTCGAGGTGCGCTCTGTCTACTGGTTGAGAGCTGGGAGTGCATTGAGCCTCTAGGCTGTCGGCTAGGCATTCGGCCTTTTCGAGATTTTCGAAAGCGACCGTTTTGTCGGGGCGTGTGAGGGGAGGAACTGTGGCCTCTTCAGAGGAGCGGAGCTTCCTCTGGAGCTGCCAGAAGGCGTGGTGGGTGGGCTCGAGTTCGCCGATCATCTTATCCCATCCCTCGGAGCGCCATTCCCCTATGCGTTTCTTTACAGTACGCTGTAAATGGCGCATGTGGGATTTGTTCGCGTCGCAGGGAAAAGAGTCATAGGCACGAATGGCAGCGTTCTTCTCGGTCACCAGTTCACGTACGTCATCGGGCAGTTTCCAGCGATGGTCTTCCATCACTGGAACTTCCCGTGAGCAATCCGTCAGTACGGATTGAACGTGCTCTGTGAACGAGTCGATCGCCCCAGTCGTGTCTGCGACTGAGATAATTTGCTCGGGGATGGAGTCTAAGTGGGGAGACGTGGTGGATTTCAGTCTTTCGCTTACTTTCCTCCAGTCGGTGACTATTTTGGTCTGGGGGGGCTGGTTGGGGTCGTGCGGGAGGCCCGAATAGGGGGCCAGGTGCAAGATGACCGGGCGATGGTCAGAATCGAGCTCTTGTACCGTCTCGATAGACTGCAAACGGAGGTTTACATTCTTGAGAAGCGCTACATCGAGAACGTCAGGACGTTGGGCGGGGTCGCCCGGGAAGTGAGTGGGATACATCGGAGCGATGATATCGAAATTGAGGGAGTCGCCTAGTTTGAACACGATCCTACCTCTGGTAGAGGTCGTGCTGCTATTCCAAGCGGGATGTTTGGCATTGAGATCCCCCGCCATGATGACGGAGTCACTCATACCGAAGAGGGTAGTGAAATCGGTAGAGAGAGAGATGGGATCCTCCGCACCATTGGTGGGCGGGATGTAAGCGGAGATGATGGTGATTGAGGGGTGACCGGTCATGCCGAGCCGACAGATAGAGATCTCTAGCTGAGAGAGGAGGGCAGGCGGGTCTATCGGGATGCAATGGAGGGACTTCCTATAGTAGATGAGGGTACCGCCCTTGTGGCAGCGAGACCTGTCATTGCGAACTATCTTGTAGTTGGCAATGCTCGGGTTCCGCAGATGGGGCTTCAGGAAGGTTTCCTGGACTAAGAGGACATCGAGCTGGTGATCGCGGAGGAACGCGGCGATCTCTTCGCGTTGTTTTTTAATGCCGTTTGCATTGAAAAACCCTAGTCTAAGGGATCGGGGTTTGGTAACGCTCATTCTTTGTAAAGCCATTGGAGCTTTTAGAAGTTGAGGGTTTGCATGACTTGCGTAATCTGAGGATACGCATTGAAAATCTCGGCGATGCGCCGAGGATTGCCGTTACAGGCTTGGATTTCCGCTGCCATGGCATTTGCGGGGGCAATAAAAGCTGCGTAAGCACCGATTATTACCTCCATGCTGCTAGGCTGGGGGCGGGAGGCGGGGGTCGGGGGGGACCTACTGGGACCAGCGGGAGCCCTGGGCGCGGCGGCGGGAAGGGCTACCGGTGGGGCTACTGGGACCGAGGGGCCTACTGATGGCGCGGGGATGACAGTTGCCATCAGCGCTGGGATAGTCGGGGGTGGGGGGGGCACCGAAGCTGCGGGAGCTTTGAGGTGGTTGAGGTTCGCCCATGGGGAGGGCCTTTGGGGACTGAGCCTATCGGGCATCTGGGAGGAAGGGATCGGGATCCTCACAGAGGGGCTTTCCCTTTGCTGACGGTCGCTCGCGCGCTTCGTCAGTTTGGGAGAAGAAGACTTGGGAGCCTTGGGGCAGCCACGGTAGTTAGCCGGGTGCCCGGATTGGCCGCAAAGAACGCAGCTCGGTGGCTCTGTGCACTGAGAGCGGTCTTTAGGGCGGGGACAGTCTGACGTGCCGTGGGCACCTAGACACTTGACGCATCTAGGTGTCGCGTAGCAGTGGGTCACTAGTTAACGGTTAGACCAGTATGTATGTAGTTAAACTCTGTGGTTATTACACTGACAAAATAAAAACTGCGTTCATCATCTTTTGTTGTGTTACTGGATAATAGATACCTAATTATTTATCCTGTATTTGTGTCCTATAATTAATTTCCATATGGGAAAAATTAATCGAATCAAAAAAATCGAATCGAATAAAATTGGATCGAAAATTTTACACTACACCCAGACTTTTTTAACAAAAATAATTCTGCCTATACCTCTCTAAATCACAAGCTTAACGATATCAAATTACAATATCTTTCCAGCAATCGAGCATAAACCAAGCTTGGAACAATAGGGTCTTACATTACAAAAGGACACTGGATAGCTCTGTTACGGCCTAGTTAGGTCCCCGGGGGTCTAGAATAAAATATTACAACGATCTGAAGTACCGTAGTGGTTTAATGAATCTGTGGTCGGAAAAGATGGCGTATTTTTTTAGTAACTTTACTTTACTTTGCCTTCCTTGTGTATTTTAAAGACACGTGACGTACTTGTATTCTCATAACTATAGGGCATTGTTAGGTAAACTGTATAGGTTAAGTTAATCATAGCTGCTTTAAAAAAAAAAAAAAAAAATATTACTTGTTAATTGAATATACATATGTAAATAAATAAAATAATTGACGAAAACATTTTATATGACTTTTATTTTGTCACTTTATAAAATTATAATTGGCAATAATGAAAAGAATAATTAAATTGAGAATAAAAGGAATTTGGATTGAACTTTTTAAGGGTCCTATAACCCTTCGTATGCCCGGAACGTGGATCCACACGAGATACAATGGCTTTTTAATCGTTTCAAATAATACTGCGTAATCAAGCTAACTATAAAAAACCTGACAGCAAACATGTAATAGCTTCGAAAGGTACAATCCCTTATTATTTTGCACGTCATCAAACGAAATGCCCTGCTACAAATGGTCCTGATATTGAAAACTCTACCCATTCAAAAAAAAAAAAAGGTACTATTCCATACTATTTTAAAGTAATAGATCATAAACAGCTTTTTCGTGAATAACAACATCGTAGCAAATAAACCTAAAACTTTTAAAATATTGCACCAAAACATCGCTAGTATTCTTTCAAAAAAGGAAATTTTGGAACTAACATTGCTAGAGTTACGAGACATAAATAAAGAACCTGACATATTATGTTTGTCTGAAACCTTTATGCGTGCCGGAAATGAGAAATATATCAAATTAAATAACTACACTGTAGCAGCTGCATTTAGTAGAGACACTCAGAGAGGGGGAACCTGTATATTCGCTAAACAGGGTATTGTTTATAAAGAGCTTTCCCACATTAAAAAGTACTCTACCCAAAAATCATTTGAAGCCTGTGGCGTTGAAATTCCATTGCACAAATTACTAATCGTGTGTCTTTATAGAACGCCTAAGTCTGATCCTAACATATTTTTGGATAAACTTGATCAATTTATGTGCGAAACGGTAAAAAAAAAAAAAAAAATATGGATCAAGTACAAAAATAGTTATTGCCGGTGATTTCAATATAAATACTTTTAAACAAGGGAAAGTCACCAACTACTTAAAGGATCTATGCAATAACCATAACTTGCAGATTCACGTTAAAGTTGCCACACGTAAAGACTCGTGCATAGACCACATACTCAGTAATATAAAAAAATCTTCTACTGAGGTTCTATCCCTACACTTATCAGATCACGACACAGCGCAACTCTTAGATTTCCCTGTAAAAGAGCAAAGTTTAAAGTCCAAATCATATTTTATGTATAAAAAAGACTATTGTAGTGAAAATATTAGTAAATTCAAAAAATGCCTTGCAAACTTAACGTGGTCAGAGGTACATCTCGAAACTGATATAAATAATGCATTCAATAAATTTCACGAGTTCTTATGTCTATTGTATAATTTATGCTTCCCAAAGATTAAGATCAAAATAAACAATTCTGATGCAAGTAAACAAACATGGATAAGCAAGGGTCTCAGAAACAGTTGTAAGACTAAACGATGTTTACGGTATCTATACTATAAAAATAAAACCATAGCGTACAAACATAGATATAAAAAATATTCATCAATACTGAAAAAATGTATCTTTAAATCCAAAATAAATTCAAACATTAAGTACATAAATAACAGTCAAAACAAATGCAGAGCAACGTGGTCAGTCATCAACCGCGAAATAGGAAATACAAAATGTGACAATGATATTTCTCAACTAGAATTAGATAAGAGACTACTGACTAATCCCTCTGACATAGCAAATGCTTTTAATGATTATTTTATTGATTCGACTAACGCTGTGACATTTAATAATTTACATGATAATGACAAGCCCAATAAAACCATGATAATACCTAATTCTATGTTTCTTAGCCCTATCACTGAAGACGAGATTAAGAAAGAAATAATAGCTTTAAATAACACTAACTCAGAAGGTTACGATGGAATTAGTACAAAAGTAATTAAAACTTGCAGTACAGAATTAATTCCTATTTTGACTTATTTAATTAATCTTTCATTTTCATCTGGAACTTTTCCTGATGCGCTAAAATTATCAGTCGTTAAACCTCTGTACAAAAAAGACGATAAAAATGATGTAAAAAACTATCGTCCGATAACCCTTATACCCATAGTGTCTAAATTATTTGAAAAATGTATGCAAAAGAGACTTTCCGACAACTGTAGCAAATACAATATTATAACGAAAGAACAGTATGGATTTCAAAAGCACAAGTCAACAACACTAGCGATTGCTAATCTTTTGGGGCATATTCATAATTCCCTAAATAACAATTATGTAACGACAGGACTATTTTTCGACCTGTCACAAGCCTTCGACTTTGTGGCACATGACATCTTGTTGGAAAAATTAGAAAAAAGTGGAATAAGAGGTTTAGCACTGCAGTGGATAGCGTCTTATCTAAGCAACCGAAAGCAATACGTTGTTATTAATAAAGTTATTGAAAATGTATTAACCTCGTATTCATCTGACTATAGAGTTAATAATTGCGGCGTCCCCCAAGGGAGTGTATTAGGACCCTTATTGTTTCTATTATACATAAACGACTTACCGCTAGTGACTAATCATAAATGTGTATTATTTGCAGACGACATTTCAATTATTGTGACATCTGACAAAAAGTGTAAAACTAAATCTGATCATGAGATGGACATTAATAACACTATTGACGAAATTATAAAATGGTTACAGGCAAATAAATTGAAAATTAATTTAGATAAATGAAATTATATACAGTTTAATAAATCAATACATACTAAATACAATTTCAAACTTCATATTGACAGGATAAAAGAAGTTCCACAAACTAAATTCTTAGGAGTATTCATAGATCAAGATCTGAATTGGAAAATACATGTGGATAGTTTGTGCAGTAGGATTAATAAGTTTGTTTATGCTCTCAGACAAATAAAGAACATAACCAACAAAGTAACAGCAATTACAGCATATCATGCCTATAGAGAATCCATCTTAAGATACGGGCTTATCCTTTGGGGTAACAGTACAGATAAGCACAGAGCATTTATTGCGCAAAAGAAATGCATCAGAGCCATTTGTGGTATCCGTCCTGACGAGTCATGTAAACCTTTCTTTAAAAAGCTAGGTATATTACCACTTCCGTCACTGTACCTTCTTGAAATTTGTAATTATGTTTATAATAATAAGGGATTGTTCAAGAAAGCCTATCAATTGAACTCTCGAAATAGAGATCCATGCAGACTTGCATTGCAGGATACTCCTAAATCAGCCCAGTATGCGAAAAGTTTTCTAGTCATGTGTATACGCATTTATAATAAAATTCCCAAAGAAATAAAATTGTTATCTAATAGTAACTCATTTAAAAACAAATTACTGAAATGGTTGAAAGAACACATGTTTTATGACATTAAATATTTTCTCAACAATAAATTATAAATTCCTGGACTTTTGTAATTGCAGATAATGCTGAGAGAAAACTATTATTATTGTAATCGACTCTGTATCTGCGACATTGAAACTTAAATTTACTAATAATTATTATTTTGCATGCAATTGATACATATCCTGTATAGCTAAACATGCGGACTTTAGATTCATATCTGACTGTAACAACTTTATACCATGTTTAAGGCAAATAAAGACTTATCTTATCTTATCTTATCTTTAATTATGGCATTCAACCGGTAAACATAGTGTTTTTTTAAACCCGTAAAAGGTTATTACATAATAATTATTAGACAGGAGGGTGCTACTAAATCTTTTTACACGGAAAAGAGAGGCTTGCATGAGCTACTCCTTGCCATAAATCTCTAGATAAACACTAATGTGAGCATGTTTATTATACCTAACCATATAATAATAATTCTATCACACGCCATTTGTGTTTCTTTTATTTTTGAAAAGTGTCTGACAAAATGTATTGCCTTAATTAAGAAATAACTTTTTTAAATAAATTATTACGTAGGTGGCTCCAAAAATCAAATAAAGGGAACGTTTAAATGTTGGGAATGAACTAACTTTATAAACGGTCCCATGATAAAGTTTAATCAAGCGTTTTTCGCGTATGTATTTCAAGTCGCATGTATTACAGCAATAATTTAAGAGCCCATACTACCTCAGCTAAAATTCACTCTTTGTCTCGCTCGCACGATACTGCTCACGGACTAAGTGTGAGCGAGACAGAGTGCGGCGCTGGGCGGCAGGCCTAGGCAGCGCCAATAGTTTAGGTTTTTGCTTTTTACGTCGAAAATAATTGTAATAAAAAAAAAAAAAAACATAGTCGCTGCTTTATAGTTAGTTTAGTTATTATAAAGTTTCCTGATCAAATTTGAAGTATTTTTTAATACCAGCGGTTTATTGTTCAGTTTCGAGGTAACTTTGGATTTTTTTTCTATCGAGAAAATTTTATGGAATCGTGTTTTCGTTAAACATAGTACCTTATATTAATCCTCAACTTTACCATATATTTATTTCAAAATTAATGCTGCAGTATTTTTGACATAACGGAGAATCATGCTAAGCAATTTGAGGTAATATAGACCCTTAAGTCAGAGTTTCTTGCGAGTGGTAGGGTTAACGCCCGCTGGGTTTGCGACGATTCCCACCGGAGTCCGGCGTCAAGCAACCTGCTGTGTTTCGTGGATTCGTGGGAGTTCCAGTGCCTTAGGCATCTTCTGGGCACAGTAATTCCATCATAGACCTCGTCCATCGCTTTCCATCAGGCGTGGTCGAGGTCAAGAGCTCATTCAGCAATAAAAAAAAGAAGCTTTAAATTCACAATACAGCCGTCAGCACCTTGAAAGGTTTGTATCGACACGACTCGTAATGAGAACATACGTCGAGCTGTCATCGTTCATACAGCGCACGTTACAAAAGTTATGGACGTGATGACGTGATAGTTCAGTGTGCTAGTTCACTCATATCGTGAATAAAGTTGTGCTAGTGTCCAGCGCGTACGTTAGGACCGTAACCTAAGTTAAAGAGAACATAGTTGTTGCTATTTCAAAGCAAGATGGGTCGATGACATTAAAAGAAAGCACTGAATTAAAATAGTTAAAGTCAATCTTTGGTCGGAGAAATAAGGCATTCGAGTCTGGGTTTGAACATCTACAGAAGTAAATAACCTTATGAATTAGTCAAAGTCAAAGCTTTTATAATGTAAAACATAGGTAGGTGTAAAAACAGGTGTTGTGAATAAAATATCTAATGACATCATTGGTGTTTTGACTACACATATCAATATACAGTATCTAAAATTATATTTTAGCAGTCTACTGTATTGTAAAGTATGTGAGTTTACCATAACCTTTTAACTGAAAGCCATGTATTTATTACAAAAGTCACACCAGACCAGTGATAAAATGACTTCTTCAACAGTCCTTTTATTTGAAACCTAATCCGATCTATCTATAAACAGCTTATTGTATTTCAAAAAGCGGCATCAAATAAGCTCATCTCTTGAACAGTAATTCGAAATGAGGGTCACCTCTGAAGCGGAAAGATTGCTCTATCTTTAATAAGATATGGTAACAATTAGAAATTAAAGGGCACTTAAGTCTATACGCGGATGTCTATTATATACTATACATGTCTATTTTATTTCAATAACTCTATTCATAACATTACATTATTACGGACGCACAAAAAGACCTTGACCTGCTGAACGAATGGCTAAAATGTAATTTACTTACTATTTACGCCGCAAAAACATCTTTCATGATTTTTTGCGCCAAAAACAAACCATTACCGGAATTCACACCACTCATAATAGATAAAGAAGTTATCAAACGGTCAAACTATGAAAAATATCTAGGATTACATGTAGACGACAAACTAACTTGGAAACTTCACATCAACCATATCAGAGCAAAGTTAATGTCATTACAGGCAGCATTACGTATAGTTTCAAACTGCATTCCAAAACAAGTACGTAAAATAATATATAACTCACTTGTTAAATCTCATCTTGAATATTTGGTTGAGCTATGGGGGTCAGCCGCGAAACGTAACCTAGACCCACTACAAAGAACACAAAACAAAATTATAAAAACATTATTTCACTATCATTATTTGACTCCGACAAGCATAATATACAAGAAAACTAAACTACTCAATATAACTCATCTTTACAAATACAACACTTGCGTCCTTATTAAAAAAATCATGACCAAATCTGTTCAATCAAACATACAACTACATTTGAAAAACATAACATACAACGTAAGGAATAAAAACAAAATCCAGTTAAAACCAGCACACGCTCGCACTAATTATGGTAAAAAAACAATATTGTCTGAAGGCGCACGGCTGTTCAATAGTATACCGGAGGATATAAAAAAATGCGACCATATAACAACTTTTAAACGCAGATTAAGACAATACATCACCACATCTGAAATAACAAAACTTTTTTACAAAAAAAACAACCGACTTCCAAAAAAAACTACAAAGTGATAAATAACTTTAATTTCGGAAGTCGGTGTCGTTGGTTCTGCATTTTCGTTTATTGACACCGACTTCCGAAATTAAAGTTATTTATCACTTTGTAGTTTTTTTTGGAAGTCGGTTGTTTTTATTGTAAAAAGTTTTTATTTTTCACTTTTTAGTGAGATAGTTTGTGATTTATCTAAGTTACAATAGCCTAACGTCAACTGCTCATCACCTTTTACAAAATATTGCTTTTCCCAATGCTGGGACGTTAATTGTTGAGGAGTTCTCCTGGTAAGAACCAGCAGAACTCCTCAACAACCATTCACCATAAGCATTGCGACGAGCATAAATTGCTTAGCAACCATATTAAAGTAATCGAAACGCAATCCGTAAAATATTTATCATTGAGTAGTTCCGATGGACGTCTGTGGTGTTCATCATCAGCTCCACTTTACCAAATGATGATTTCCGAGAGCAAATGCTCAAGTTACTCTATAAAATATCCAAATCGCTATAGGTTTGCCAATAAAATTTGAGGGTTTCCCTCGATTTCCCTGGGATCCTATAATCAGATCCTGACCTGATGATCATGGGACCACTTGGGAAGTATACCCTTTCAAACAAAAGAAAAATTTTCCAAATCGGTCCAGGCGTCTTCGAGAAATCGGGGAACATACATAAAAAAAAAAAGATTCCGTCGAATTGAGAACCTCTTCCTTTTTTTGAAGTCGGTTAATAAAACATAATGTAACATAAAACATAATGTCTCCAGCACCTTAGAGGTAACTATAAATGTTAATATCACTAGCTATAATCACTTGTATCTCATTGTAAGCGAACTGTTATTTTAAGTTCTTATGAGAAATAAAGTTCTTTAAACCCAACAATTTGACATTGACAGCGCCAATGTAAAATTTCTATTGTCAGTTGACAATGTAACTATAAACAATTTAATTTGTACGTTTTATTTGTACAGAAGAAACAATTTTTCGTTCTTTTTTTTTTAATACGTCGCCGTTGCTGCGTAATTCGTGTTGTTAGGTTGACTGTACAAATTGAGAGAAAACTGATTAGATGTTTTGTTAAGGGTTCTCTTTCGTACAGGTGGTTTATTTATAGTAACGATGTCTTGTTTAATTGGGTTATGAAGGTCGTCTTCTGTCTAGGATTTTTTTGTGTTGTACGTCGTTAGGATAGTATTGTAGGTAGATGAGATTGAATATCAATAATATCTGTTATTGAATTTGAACTTTAATCACTCCGGCCGCGTACCACTCTGGTGGCACATTAGGTACAATAGAAAATCAATTGTGTCTCATTAGCCGGCCTTAACTAGTTAATGATTATGATAATGATTGCATAGCTTTTTTTTTCAGGTCTTTCTTATAACACTTTAAGATAATCTTTGGCAAAATGGCGACAAAATCACTGGACGATTACATTTAAAAGAAAATTTGGTTGGAACTTGCAAAAAACACAACACAGTTCACAGTAACGTAGTTTCAATTAATTTATCAAAGTAGTCAAGTAATATAATAAATGCCATTGCCGGACTATTTTTGGGGCAGCCATAATTAGTTCCCCTTGAGAATGAGAGGTGTCATTAATCACATACGAGTATGTTTCAGGGTCGTTCGCTTGTAGAGTAATAACTTTGATTCGCATTTGTTAAAAGGTACTGATGAAAATATTTTGGTCCTTTGAGACCCCGCACGTATAGATTCGTATAAAAGGTTAAGTTATGCTTTTCACGATAATTTCACTGATAATACTTTAAATTGTGTGTTGTTTGTTAAAACCACGTATCTAATAATAAATATTAAAAAAAATAATATAATATCGAGCAGTGGTGGCCCAGTGGTAACGGTATCCACACTCTCCACTTATAAGTTGGTGGTGGGTTCGAACCTAGGCAGGCACTTTAGTTTGTGTTAATAATTTCATCACCATTGCTCACAAAACAGTGCAGGAAAACATCGTGAGGAGACCGGCATGTCCTAGAACCAAAAATTCGAAGACATTGTGACATCTACGAACCCGCACTGAGCTTGCATGGTAAAGCCCACTCCCTCTAGAAGAGAGGAGGCCTGTATCCCAGCAGTGGGAACATTATAGGATGATTGTGCATAATATGCTATGCTTTATTTCAAAATAATTATTAGATTTAGGTTTAAACAAGGTTATTATAACAATAAGTGTGTTTTTACCTATCACTTAACGATCCTGCCATGTCCTTAGTACACCGAGGGTCCTTTTTCGCAGAACAAAGTCATCGCGTCGCTCCCAATTTCGATCGAACTCTTAATAATTAAATAATGAATCTAATAAGCATTACGCCTTCATGTTATAAAGAGGTGGTTGGAAGTCTTTTACTCGTATATGTATTTATTGAACTCATTTCATTGCTTATGACTTTTCGTTTCGTACAAAAGGACACCAGGGGCACCAAGTATTCTGATTTATAAACAAACTAGCTTCTATCCGCGGCTTTTCCCGCGTGAATGTTGGAAATTATCCCACACGGGAACAAGCTACCGGGACAAAAAGTAGCCTTCCCAAAATCCCAAGATGCCAACCTTCTTGCCAAATTTTATCGAAATTCATTCTGTGGTTTAGGCTGAAGGTAACATAAAGACAGAGTTACTTTCGAATTCATATTATAATAAGTATGGATTCAGGCATAACATAGTAATCAGGTGCTTTTCGCACCTTGGGGTAATTATTATTTATTATTATTCGTTTATTTCAGGTATTAACCCATAACAATTATTATATTATAATCACAATCACAATACTAACATTAAATTAAATTAAATTACAATTAAATCAAATTACAATTAAATTTAAATTAAATTAAAAATTTAAATTACAATTACATTAGATTATTAAAATTCAATTAAATAACATAAATAACATTATAAATAACAAAAAACATCATTAAGGGCGCATTCCATCAAACTTGTATGGGTACCTATATTACGACCCAAATGTAATAGGGTCATAATCATAACAGTAGATATACTTAATAATAGATCGGTTATCAGTATCACAGTATGATTCTATGACGTATTGAGTGCTGTGTAGTCCCCTGGGGGACTGGTCTAGGGGATTTTAGTGGAACGAGCGGTAATAATAGGTGAAATACCCTCCTGTCTTTAGTGCTTTTAGGTAAAGTTAGTGCAATAATTGTCAAGGAAAATGACTATAAACTAATATTTTTTTTGGATATTCAAATCTCAACTGCCATTCTTTGACAGTTACATTAAATGGTTTCAACACGACAGATTTACCTAGGGTGAAATAAATTTCCCCGACTGTAACTAAAACTTATAGGACGATTTACGAATCACATTTTACCTTATAGCAAAGGAAACGTTAAATCAAAAATAGACGGTTTTTGTGACATAATCATCTTCTCAGAAATGATTCGTTTGAAATAAAAGCTGGTTGAAAATAATGAGGCGAAGGATGTAAAGCAACTCTTTTGTGAAAATATATCTACCTATAAATAAACCGCTGTGTTAACTACAAACATCTATCGATTTTTCCCTGAAAAGTATAAAAATGAACAGATACAAATGCTCCCAAGTTCTCCCATCTTCTATTTTTATATTCTACAAGTTTATATGAAAATAAATTGTAGTCATTAGCTTTATGTAATGAATGCAATATCATTAGTTATTGTACAAGAAACTGTTTCATTTATTTATTGTAAATCTGGAGAGTGGGTGGCTGTTTTATTTTATTTCTTTGTAAACACGTTATACGTTTGTTTTCTTGCGAAACCATTATTTTTAAAAGGTGTACTTAGTATGTTTAGTAATACAAATATGTTTTCAAACTCAAATCATTTATTTCAAATAACCTAATTAATTTTGAACTGTCAAGGGGTCGGTCAGTCAGAAAGATTAAACTCGTTTTTGGAGTTCTACTACATCTTTTAAAATGTGACATATTTAGTCCATTCCATTTATGGAATCCCTGAGCTCGGCTCAGAAAACTTTGCACTGCAAAAATTGATCCTTGGGGTAAATTTGACCCTTCACGTTTGATTAAATTGTTTATATACGGGTATTGGCCCTCTAGAGTAGCCATCTTCCATGAATAATAAATTAGTTAATGGTATATTGCGAGATAAACACTATTTAATATTTTTAGAATAGAAAAGATTTGAGAGTCAGCTCGGATAGCTGACAGCCCCGTTTGCACGTTAAACAGTAATTTTTATTAGCAAATACGTGTTTTATTAGTCCCACAATCCCGGGGAGACTCCTCTAGTCTCCTACAGTATATACCTAGAATAAGAGCCGGGCGACTAATTAACCTTGTTTGATTAACTTCTAAACCGAGTTAGTAACGAGATATGTGTCTGTAACTGTTCCACTGCGGGATAAAGAACTATTGTCGTACAGAAAAGCGACACGAGTTTGCTCACTGCGTGTTGACGTTTTCAGACCGCTGCCTGAGTGAAGGTTTTTCTATGACGTTTTCTTTAACACGACATGCACATGTAGGTACCTACTGTTATTTCTTTCATTACCATATATACAAAAAAAAAATAAAAAAATACATAGATTCGAGCTCAGTTGAAAGTTGTTCGTCATTGAAGGTCTATTTCAGGTTTTTTAAATAGTTACTTAATATTTGATTCACAATAAAACTCAAATGTTTATTTTCTTAGGAAAGTGCTTCATGAAAAATATTCAATAGCGAACAAAAAAAAATCACAATGCTCTTGTTATGTTAGTGCCCTAAGACAACTGTCTGAGAGTTGTCACAATGATTTCTGAAGATAAGAAAATACCTCATGTTATTACAATAGCCTCCACTACTGAAACTCTTCATGTAACACAAAGAGTCTGCGACGTTGTCACAACACACTATGTTATTAGGCCACTGTTATTTTATAAACTGTTATTATATAACACCAAATACCGTTATTTTACAACAATAACATTTTTCCCGAAAAAACTTTATTTTTAAGATTAAAATATTCAAATGTTTAAAATTGGAACTTGATTTATTTTTAATATTCAACAATGACTTATTTTTATAATTACAAAATTTGAATTACAAACACTAGAGTAGACCACTTATTTTAAGATAAAACACGAATTACGATAAGACAAAGAGAGCGAGGAAATTGAAACTCTATTTACATTACGGAAAGGTTTGAAATCGAGTGTTAGATACAATCCACCTGTAGATTTAGTTGTAATAATTATTGATATTTTTTCTATTAGGTTTTTTTGTTAAGTCCTAGTTTAAGGTGATGGTATTTGTAAACGAACATGAGTTTTTAAGGGTTAGGACAGGTTAGTTAGATGTAAGATTATGTCCGGGTGCGTCCGGCGCGAGCCCCGTCGGGTTGTGTACTGAAGGTTTGCCCGGCAACGGCGAACTGCGGAGGATCGTATGCGGATCCGTGGCCGCCGCTGGATCCGGCTCGTTGCGGTACGAGCGTCCTTCTTTGAAGGATGTGTGCAGAATTATTGTGTATTTTCGTCAGTCTGGATTGGGCGGGTTTTTTATTGGGAGATGAGCAAGTAGGTACATTGGAATTATCCTGTATCGGTAGATGTAGGTAGATAAATAAATAAAATGTATATTTTGTTACATTGTTCTAGTGGTGTAGCTGCTTTTGCTTTGTCTAAAGTTCTAACATTTATAGCTTAGGTACTTGTCTTGATTAAACTTCCATTAACGTTCATCTGTTTCTCTACAAGTTAGCATTTGCTAAACTGTATTAGGATCACTTTTCGGAATAAACAGATAAGACTTTTAATGCAAAAAAAAATACCAAAGAAAAAACAAAAAAATATTGAACGGAGAATAATATATTTTTCATTTCAAGCAGTATCTTTAGGTCTACCTAATATAACTTAAGAGAATATCATAAAAGCTTGATTTATTAATAGAGAACAATTTGATGTGAGTCTTAAAGGTAAGTCGTTAAATTCTCACTAAGATACGTATCTACGTAACACATTTGCTAAAACGAATTTATTAGACAAGATAATGTAAAATAACGCGCCCAATTTACTTTAATGGCTCCAAAATGTAGATGTATGATGTTTTAAATATAGTACGCAATTTGAGCTAGCTAACTTTCATAGAGAATTTTCTTTCAAAGAAAACCGAAAAACTATTTCTTTTGTAGGTACACTTAAAGTAGGCATTTGATTAAAGACAGTGCTATCGTGACCTAATCTTCAGTAGATTAAAGGACATTATCTACTTAAGGCTCTTCAACTAAAAAAACGTCCCTTAGGACCAGAATTCGGACAAAAATATGTTTTGAACCAACATCACTTAATGTTCTTGACTTATTTTCCACGTTTACACATATTTTGTTACTTATATTAAATAGTGTAAGCTTGAGAAACTTTAATATCATAAAATCTGAATGAGGTTTAACTATAATTTTAGTAATTATACCAGAAAAGTTCACTAAAATACAGTAGAATTAGAATTAGAATTTATTTATTTGTAAGAATGTAGTATTACATAGTATGGTGTTAATATTTTTAAAGTTTTATACACTCTACCATAACATATGGTGTACAAATATTCAAATGTCATATATATAACAAGTACAAAAGTAGAAGAGTAAAAGTAGATAGTCTACAATAAGCGATTCAGACCTAACATTTTTTACAACCGCTACAATTAACAGTCAAGGGACACATCATCATCATTTCAACTGAAAGACGTCCACTGCTGGACATAGGCCTCCCCCAAGGACTTGCAACGACAAGTTCTGTCCTTCTCGCACCCAGCGGATTCCTGCGGCCTTCACCGGGTCAAGGCACACATTCGCATAAAATAATAATAAGCGTTAATTATAACTATTCATGCTTTTCATTCTGTTTGATGGGCTAACGCAGCTTTCCAGATGAAGAAATAACTCTTTAAATCTTATAGGTACACATTAATATTTACGTTTTCTTACTTCTTACACGAGCAGACAGGAGTGTTAAAAAGCAGAACGGGTATTCATTTAAATCCTTACCTGAAACAAAAGCAAAACAATAACACAAGTTCTTCATTCAAACGTTTAATCCATTTTATTTGTTTAATCCATTTCAATTTATTGTTTACTAGCTTTGCGGCTTCGTCCCGTTTTCGCTTAGCGTTCTTTCTGACTTTAAGAAAGAAAAGAAAGAAAGAAAGAAAAAAAAAAAAAGGTTTATAAGGGCAGGCAGGGCAGGGTAGGGCAGGGCAGGGCTTTTTTTTAAGGGTCAATGTTAGCGGCGGTAAGGCCCCTCTTTGAGGAGTGGCTAGAGAGGCGTCACGGCGTCCTCACCTACCGCCTGACGCAGGTCCTCACCGGACACGGATGTTTCGGGAGGTTCCTGCACATCATCAGGCGGGAGGAAACGCCCTGGTGTCACCACTGCGAGGATCGCCCAGAGGACACGGTGGAGCATACGGTGGAGGCCTGCCCCGCTTGGGCGGAGCACCGCCGTGTCCTCGTAGAGGCGATCGGCAGCAGCGGCGACCTTTCGCGCCCGGCCCTGGTTCAAACCATGGTCCGGAGCGAGAGGGAGTGGGAGGCAGTCACCTCCTTCTGCGAAGCAGTCATGCTAGCGAAGGAGGTGGCGGGATGGGCGAGGGAGAGAGCCGAGAGGGCCGCCCGTCCCAGCCGCCGCGGTAGACGCCCCGGGCGTCGGGAGCCGCGTGACGACTCCCGGCCACCGTAGGCGCGGGCCTGCGGACGGCGAGTAATGGGTAACTCGCCGTCCGATCAGGACCAGGCCCGTGCCGGACGGCGCGTATGTGTATTATTTTATTAATCACTTCTTTGTTAAAGACGAAAACGCAATTCCTTCCTAAAACGTCATCGTCACGTGTCGAGGTATCGACGGCCGAACATTAATGACGACAGATTATCCGTCAGGCGACCTTTGACATCACTATGTCAACGCTTGGCTTCCTGCAGGTCAAGGATGCGCCATAACAGATTTCATTTTGCATAGGTACCTACGTTATAATAGCTTCCACGTGTACCATCGAGCCCGGAATCGCTGAATACGCGGTTGTACTAATGGTATTCGTGGCGCACAGCATTTGTCACGGTCCGCCTTCAAAGCTGTCAGTTTCTATACATCATTTGTGTCGTAGTACGCGTAAACGGTGACACGCTTGGTTTGTATGGAAAGTGTTGACAATTTCGGCTCTAGCAGCAGCTGCCGAAGCGACTCCGTGTTCTGTGGCATGCACAGCGACATGTAGCCTCCTGAGCAGTCAGCCCCGCTGTCATCTTAGTAGCTGGTTAATATATTGACTTCGGTACGAGGTATCGTCACACTGTCACACAGTTTGCGCCTAAAGGAAGCACTTACTATATTTTGTCTCCGGGTCGCCCTGATAAAAAAATCCTAAAGGCATTAAATACGCCTTTGTACGATTATGTGATAATGATGTTGTGTGTAATGTGGATTATGTGTTAAGTGTGATTGTGAGTTCTAATGAATAAGTAAGTCATCACTAAAGTACACTTTAAAATGACTCGTGTGTCTATAATTTTATCACCATACGTCCTCATCAAATCAAAACATAGCAAACCTACTTGATCTCAGCAATAGATATATAGTACTACTCGTATAACTTCTTCGGACAAAGTCACAAACATTAGAACTATTTTTACTACCAGACTGACATTATGGTGTTTATTTATAAACGTTAAAGTTAAGTAATGATTGCGACTGTTTAACCATACATTTTGATGTCAAATGTCTCTTATCATTAAGCAACGTTTAAGGATAAAGAGGCTTGAGTTCTAGTTTGAAGGGTGTAAGATTTCTGTGAACCAATGTACTTATCTGGAACCAGTGGTTTCTATGAACGAAGTTTACGGCAAGAAGTGCTATCTGTGAACAGAGATCTCTGTCAACAGTGCTTCCTATGGACCGAGATATCTACAATGTTTTCTATCAACAAAGTTTTCGGCGAAACATGCTGTCTAGGAATAGAGATTTGTATTAGCTGTGCTTTGTATGTAGTGGTATCGTACAAGCGTGTTTCTATCTTAGGTTCCATATCGTCAAAATTTTGCTGTAGTAATTGGTAGAAGTTACCTCAAAATCAAGTGGGCCATATTTATTGCAGTTCAGTTACTAATTCAACCAAAAACATCCAATTTGTAGACTGTCGAAACTCTACTTTCACTTTTATTGCTATCCCATCATTAGGAAACCATGATACTTATAACTCACATAACCTCGTTTGGTTCGCAAGCAGGTAAATGAAAAACTTAGTCGGCAAGCAAATCTGCTTCAAACTGAGGGGTAAAATAAATGGATCATCATTCATAGGCATTTGTAAGTATACCTACGTATAGGTAGATAAATGTAGGTAAAGCTTTTACGAAGCGCTGTTGTATCATTTCGCTAAGCATTCTGGGACAGTGGCCAGAGAGGATGCGGGTAAAGTAACTAGCGGTTTTTGAGAGCGTTTATTTGTGAGTAGCATTTTCGTTTGAATGGTGGCCACGTACTCGATGTCCTAGAGTTTGTACGACGTTTCATAGGTTTAATTATTGTAAGGAACTAATCAATATTTTATATGATCCAGAAGATCTTGCCGAACAATATTAATGGAGATTTTAATCTGTAACTACACCCATTTTATGCAGCAAAAATCACAGCGTTCTTTGTTTTATAAAAAAAAAAAACAATGAATTAAACCTATAATGAAATCTCCTGAACTATTCCATTACCTAACTATATACAACTGTATACCTACATACCGTCATCAGTGCCTAAAATAATGATTAAATAAATTTACATATTATAATGCCCTCACAAATAAATATTCTGATTCTGATTCTGTTCACTCGGTGTAGTGGTCGCAAGCGTTACTGCTGAGCATGAGGTCCTGCGTTCGATTCCCTGGTCGGTAAAAGTGTTACTGGGTTATTCTACCTAACATTTCCGCCACCTCTTACATGAGTCCTAAACATATTAACTGGTGAAATGTAGGTGTACTACAGGAGTACATTAGCATAACATCATCAAAAGTTTGGGTAGAGGTGTCTCTGCCGGTAGAGGTGTCTCTGAACAACCTTTTGATGATGGTATGCTAATGTTGTAAAAATTGCTGTGCCCTGAAAAGAAACACTAAATCAACAAGAAATAAAACCTACAGTAACTATCCCAGGGCACACCTCCAAACCCGTAACGAACCGAGAAATATGTCCAGAAACAGCGCCTCCTTAGAACTTCCTTTTGTTTCATATTCTTTTGTAAAGAATTCCCTGATTGTCAAAGAAACTATCACATCTCTACGTGCTCTCTGCAGAAACAAAGATTGAAGCTGCTTTCGAATTCTAGTCATACTAGCGGCACCTAGCGGCCAACTTTAGATAAAACAAAGTAGAACCACAAGGTCTTTAGCTTTACTTCATCATTTACTGTGGGTTTATATCGAATCTTAACTTTTCCCTACAAGATAACATAAGATTACGCTTCACTTCTCTAAAGAGATAGGCAGAAGTGTGTCATTCACAATGGTTCTAATACGGGGTGGCGATTTAGTCACTTGCATTCGTCAAGGGGATACTTCTACCCATCATAGTTCCCACTGAACATCTTTTCCTATGAAATCTGTTTCCGATTCGTAAAAAAACTATTCATACATGCATCTAAATAGTCTGCAGTCTACTGGTATATTATGTATCTTGTAATAACATAACATAACACCAATCCCCACCATCCAGCAGTTCATGAAACGTCTCTCCAAGCGCTTCTTTGACTCTGCCATAAAGCACCCCAATCCCCTGATTGCGGCGGCCTCCCGATACACTCCCTCCCGCATAAGTAGGATTCGCCGACCAAGGCATACCGCCACTACCCTCCTCCAGGAGAGCAGTAAGGCCACTAGTACTCTCATACGACAACACAAACACAAGCTCAGACATCCGTCCTTCCGTCCTCGCCGCCGAGGCCCGTCGCGACGTCCCGCACCATCACCGTGCCCGCCCCGACCCTTGCTCGAGCCAGCCCGCGCAGCTGAGCCTGTAGTTTTAAATTCGCCCCTAAACACTAATAATAATACCGATCCAGCCTGTCCCTTGCTGTCCTCTTCCAGCGACGCCCTGAGCCGAGGTCCGAACCCCGCAGGGGGTTACCCTTAGCGCTGTCGCTTAGTTTTTAAGTTATTGTTTGCCCTGGCTGGAGGCCTTAATTCGAGGCATCCACAGGAAAGTCCGGTTAAGCAGTAGCCATCCTCATAAAGGATGAACTGCGAGATGCCATTGTTAAAAAAAAAAAAAAAACATAACATAACACCGGGCTTCTTTACCACACAACAACTCTGCCTGACGCCCCGGGCGTTATATAGACAGAGTTGTACCTAGGTACCTATAGTACATCTACTTGTCGTAATTTTTATTGTAATATGGTTATTTGACGAATAGGTTACAATGTTTGTTAATATGTATAAGTAACTTTATTCCAGATTTATCGAATTTTCATATACTTAAATAATTAATGTAGGTATATAAAATATTGTTAAACATTTTAAAAGAGTAGCTAACTACGGAGCTTCCTGCCCATCACATGCTTCTCCAAACGAAGCTACCTGTTGGAAGGAGTAACTAGAATCAATTCTTGACTTTGAAATAGATGGACATGAAATATGCAAGATAATCGCTATTTTCGTGGCCCGACTCCTGAAGGTCATGGCCTCACGATGGTGTCTGCACAAATATCAATGGTGGAAACCCTGGTATTTAGTTCCCACCGGCCACTGAGCCACTCCTCAGCACAAATATATAGAAGTGCTAGCTTTATATAAATATTATAAATCATTTATTTGCTAGGTATACATATGAGATGGATTTTTTATAAAAAATTTCGATATTTAAAAAAAAACTTACGGCATGCAAAATTCATAAATATGTAGTACTTAAAAAAAATAGAATTGAAATGATAATATTAAATCTTTTCCAATTTGACATTTACCAAAAACAGTAAGTAAACTAATCTACACATAAAATAATCAAGACTTGTATCTTAAACAAGAAAGAGACAGAGCAGTCATAACATACCTTTGTTGAATATCAGATATTCATAACAATTTCTTCCCAGATTTGCTGAAATCTGGTAAAAACACACACAATTAAACTCCAGGAGAATCACCCAACAGTAAGAAGGGAAAAACGTGAACACGAAGAAGCGATCATTGTTAATTATTAATGTATTCACGATATTCGCGTCCCGGTGATAATGACTGCGTTTAATATTGAAAGGTATTAAGCAGGCATTGAGGACGAGTGCCGAGTGCCGAGCCGGGTGAACGGGAGCCGAACCATCATGAATTCATAAATCTACATTTTAGTAATGAACACATTTTTGTGGAAGCTAAAACTTAGGTTTCCCGAGAAAGCGGTGCTGTCATTACAGCTGCAGCAAAATGTCAAAAAATGTGCAAAATGTGCTGCAGAAAATGTGTTTCTAGGAAAACCCAAGCTTAAGTTTAGCTTGCGCAAGAGAGTAATTTTTATTGTATTTTTTCTTTTCAAAACCTGTAGAACAGAGTGGTATAATACGGATAATACGGTCGATCGCGATCGACCGGTCGGAAATGTCATGTGTGTTCTCTTAGTCAAAAATTTTTGCTAGGTCGGTCTCCTTAAGAAAAACTTAAGAAAAAGGCGCCGCTGCTGTAGAATATAAATTATTAGAAAAGTAATAGATACCTACATATAAAGGTGTGGGAAGACATCATTATTGCCCCTAAAAGTTTTTTATATCAAAAATTATGTTACAAAATGGAAGTTCCTAAGAAAAAGAACAGGCATTAAACTTTATTCCCCGTCTACAAGTAAGTATAGCAATATTCATGGAAGTTTCCCCCACTGAAATAATTATGTTTGTATCTTAAGAAAACTTCACATTTATGCGCTGCTTTCTATACTGTGTCTCAAGGAGCAGAAAGTCATTTTATTTATTTATGCAGGATGGCAAAAATATTACTCGTATGTAGCAGTGATCCTCGCGCAAACATAACGACAAATTAAAGAGATAATGCTGAAATTAATGTAAGCAGTAAATACCAAAGCAGCTGTTTGGTTATACCTATATCTATCTTTACTAATAATTTTGTTTGTTTCCTTGTTTGAACGCACTAAATATCTGGAGCTACCGGTCGGATTAGATTTTTTTTTTGCATTTGGGAGCCCTATTCTTGAGGAAGGTTAAAGGCTATTTAACATCACGTTACGACTTTCAGGAGCCGAGAAAAAAAAAGTAAGAAAAGGAAGTAATACCTCGAGCAGGCGATGCGATGCGACGGGGTTGGTTTTCAAGAAATTTATAATACATAATAATAATATATGTCTACTACTTGACTGTTTCAACAAGTTGTTTTATGCTGCCGAGAACAAGTCTTACGGACTATAGCCAGCAACACATATGTCTCCCGCGAATCAACAACATGTTTCTGCAACAACTAACTACGTAACTCTTTTCGGAAAGGAGACAATTTTTTTTGTTTGGGGAATAGGCCCACCACAAATTGTGGCGTATAGCAATGAAATGCACGTTAGTTTATTCCTTATAATCTCTAGATTACAGTGGTAATATTAGCAAAACTTTATGTAACCGGAATACTGTGAAATACGACAGTCAAAAGATGATTCTCATAATAACCTAAAATCTCACAAGAGCTATTGTCTAATGAGTGGATAGGTCTCCTTGGTATTTTAAGTCAAAATAGTGCACTTTTCAATAATATTTGATGTGAGATTTTGATGTGATTTACACGATTTGATAGACTTATTCATGAAAATGGATTAGATGTAGGTATTCATTTCGAAATAGCGCGGCTATTGCCGGCCAATACTGTAGATCTAAAATAATAAGGTGATGTGTTATAAGCTGGTTGTGCAAGGAGAAAAAAAACACTTTATAGGTACTGTCGTCGCACATTCCGTTGAAATCGAGCTGCACAATTATTATTATACAACGGTTTTGTGGATTATGCACTGTATCTACAGATGCCATTTTCATAAAATCTTTCAAATAAAAATATGAAAAAAACAGAAGACACATACAACTATTGCAGGAAACAATAATAATGTTGTCCAAAGAGTATGTAATCCTACATTCTATGTTGTCTGTCAAACTGTTTTTTTTTTAATGTTTTTGGCATGGCTTCGAGGCCTTTATGCCAATCTGTCAAACTGTTTGAAACTGGACCACAGAGTATCTGCAACGGGCTATTAATTACGTTTCGTTCCACGGTGATTTTTAAAGTACGTTGATTGATATAATATTATAACGTGATAACCGTTAATAACAGCATTAATAAAAACAAGTTCACTGTAGGTACCAATTAATTATTACCTCTTTAAACGTATTTTAAACCCGATGTTATTACCGCTGCGCACCGTAGTAACATTTTTTTTTCACGTTAAAATAAACCTAAAAACGTTCCTAAACAAGCATTTTTTGCCGTAACACTTTTTTACTATTATTTCATTATTCCGGTTACATTTCTATATAATTTCTGGTCTGTTAATTATAATAGGATGATCACTTTTTTCATGTGCAATATGATTAATAAACGTTACCGTTTAACAGTGGGCCCAAAAAAAATTGTCTCCTTTAGGGACAATTTTATTGGAGCTTGTTAACTGAATAGCCACAAGCTTCAACAGAATAGTACACCCTCATCGAGTGGCATGACGTAGCAAATTTGCAAATAAAAAACTCTATCGTATCCACTACTTGCTATGTAAATATAGCCGGGACCAACGAGGCACGTAAAATAATAATAATGTATTATTGAAACTAATTCAAAAACTTCTCAAACAAAATACGGGCCCACCGCGCTAGCTTCCTCTATTAAATGAAATAAGAATTTTCCGAAATCAGTGCATTATTGACGAAAATATCGACCACACAATTTTAACTGAAAACACAATCTCTTTTGACTGCGTTATGTACGAACTTAATGAATTAGGCTCAACAAAGAATCTTATAGGTACTCGTATAATTATATTATGAAGAATTATGAAACCTACAAGTGAAAAAGCCACAAATTGTCGTGTAAATATTGCCCGTTTAGAAGCGCCTTATGAAAAGAAATAAAAGAGTAAGAAGTAAACCTACAATGGCTGGCGTCCAAATTTTTCTTCTCAAAGTTGTATACTTTGGCCATTAGCGTATTGCGTCCAAGAACTCTCTCACTTCCTAAAACCACACAAATTAAGAGTTACAAACTTACAAACTTCTCCATCTGGTTTCCAATCTGATGCCGTCATAACTCCACAATGGTGTTACGTCACGACAATGGCGTCATAGTCCTCACGGTGCTTCACTTCGCTTTACCATTAGCCGCCTGCAAATGGGTCGCGAGGTTTTGGCGATGCGACGACGTGTCATCAATCATAGTGGCGTAACGTTTGTTTGTTTTTTTTTTTTGTGGATATGTGAAAAGAGCAGCAAATTGTATTGCCCGTAACCGTGTGTTAAAAAATGTAGTGTTAAATACATATACCATATACAATTACACATACCTACGGTCCTACGCCTTCTTCCCATGGGGGTAAGTAGAAACTACAGAACGCCACCTGCTATTATCCTTACATACTTCTTTTGCCTCGTTTACGTTCATACAACCTGACCTTTCTGAAGATCATCACCAATAAGGTGTCTATATGTCCATCCAGGGCTTCTCCTCCCGAAGTTTCCACCTTTCCCGGTTTTTTTTCATATTCTAGTCTAAAATATGTTCTAAAAAACTTGACAATGGGCGGCTGCTATGAAGTCTTTCAGATTATACTTGATAGATTATGAGTTTTGATTTAGAGTCACCTTTCTTCAACTGTGCACATCGATACTTCTGATATTGAAGTAAAGCGTTCCTCAGACAGTGGTTTTACAAGCAGACAATCGAATTTATTGTATTTTCTTTCCAAACTAATTTTATTTGTAGACTTACTCTGCTATCCTTTGTTTTCCAGATCAAACTAAAAGGGATCCTCTTCTTTTTAGAACCCATTTTCTTCACCCACTAATTCACTGGCTCCAATTTGCAAAAACAATTTTCGCCTCACCTATACCCTTTTTTCTAAGAAAAAAATATACCTACCTACTGTGCAAATATCCTCCAACCTAATAACTAAGTATACTAAGTTACGTCGAAACTTATCGCGATAGCTATGAAGAGGCACAAAATATACAGGGAGAAATTTATACAAAATCATCATCACCATTATTCAGGCACACGACGTTCATAGGAAGACCTCCCTACCCCCTTCACCACTCAAGAATCGCCACAAGTGTTTGCAAACATTGAATTTATAATCATTGTCAAGCAATCAAATTTTCTATCTACAAAAACAGACAAGTACGAAATATGCAAAAAATGAAAGCTAAAACCGTCGTATACAAAATGGAAAGGAAAAAATTCCGTCCCACCATTGCAATGCCTTTGTCGTGTGAAATTGTAACGGCCAAAAGGAACGTAGGGGTAACATCCATACCCACTTTTATAGGGAAATCTTCAAATGGAAATTCGTGCATGCCTGCCTGTTAGTGCCTTTATTAATGTAATAAAGCACTCGAAGCAATTTTAATATCGACGTCATCAAGTTGTATGGATATTGGAAAATAATTTACCTTTTACTAGAAATATGAGCTGCTTAGCGTACTATACAGCGTGTATCAGAAATGTGTGGTCATATTTAAGGGTGTGGAGAAAGCACAAGAGACCAACTTAGTAATCGTGAAAAGATGAATCAGTTGACCCATACACAATAATATTATATCGGTATATTATATTATAAGTCTTATGCCCGAGGCTTAAAAAAATCACAACGTACGAGAACGCACTACCTGGATTAAAGTACCCTATGTTTTAACCCAGGTAAACAATGTATTAATTCCGTAATACATTGTATTCATATAACTCTATTGGTTAATGCGGCGCACGCCAGTAAAGCTCTCAGTCGGCTTGATTTTTTCCGACATCTTCAACAGTCATCGTCATATTTCAGGCAATTAACACAAAACCTTAATGAATTCTACTAAATTTTTCTCATGACTCACTTCGTCTATTGGTGAAAACCGAATGAAAATCAGTTTGGTAGCTTTTGAGTTGATCGCGTTCAGAAAGACTTCGTTTTATAAAATCAATGTACTTGAAACCCATACTAAGCATCACAGAC
The DNA here is from genome assembly GCA_963669345.1 of Gortyna flavago. Classification (NCBI taxonomy): domain Eukaryota; kingdom Metazoa; phylum Arthropoda; class Insecta; order Lepidoptera; family Noctuidae; genus Gortyna; species Gortyna flavago. The sequence goes on along the minus strand of OY770147.1, from coordinate 410,316 downwards.
TTATAAAAAAAGATGGACTCCGCGCCACGCATATCGAAACTGAAGCACCGTACCGATCTATGTGTGCGTGATTGACGATTGACGCTGTCGTGTCACGTAATGGCGGCCGGTCGGCATCGTCCATACTTATTGTGCTCCACTTACGATATGCGTGGCGCGGAGTCAATCTTTTTTTATAAGTCTATGCCTAGCATTAATCAATTTGTTTAAAAAATCTAATAACAGCACAGTGATTGATTGGACGGCGAACATGTTTGAAAGCCCTTTTATATTTTCCCAAAAGAGACATTTTTTTATTTCGAATTATAAAACCCAAAATGAATTTCTGATTAATTATTCCCAAAATTAATTTCAAATTAATTGTACCCATTTTATATTACACTCGTATGATTTCATTACTGACTGACGTGACTGATTAAAAAAGCGGCAGTACATTGAAGTATTTGTTAGCTTTTAAACCGTTATCATCCTTGGTTTAGACACAAAACAAGTTATCTCAGTGTATCTTCCCTATTCGTTACATATTCATTTCATTAGCGAAACGTTTGACTAGGTTTGATTTCATCCATAGCGGGTAGGAAGCTCTTCTTTCAAAAGCTTTCAGTTATCTGCGATAAAACTTTTTGACATTCCATTTTTCAGTCAAAGCAAAATCTAGGTGCCAAATATGTACCCAAACAGAAACGCTCTTTCTCATGATATTGGAAGCAAGTGACCCTATTAATAGTCAGTGGTCTCAGAGGCACCATCGTTTGTGGACTTTTGTAGAGGTAGGATTAGGATTGAGTATGGTGTGCGATACGGACCATAGAGCGACAGTGGTCGTTTAGACGTGGTCGCGACTGTATACAGGCCTAGGAACTGCTCAGTGTTTTTTTTTAAACTCAGACTATTAATTAGTACAGTTAAGTAGTGTTAGTAACTGGCTTTGTAACAATAAACTGTGTAGAAGTTAAAGGAGCTATAGAGGTATGAGGAACAGGGTGTAAAGTTCACTCATCCTGTATAGAAAAGGGAGGATACTCCGACCAGACGGGCGTTGTGTCTGGCGGGCAACTGCCCGAAGATTCATTTCCAGCCGTTTTATTTATACGCTAGATGCGCGGTAAACTCCTATGTACCTGGATTCGACATATATAATAACTAGGAATCAATACCTACAATTCTCCAGTAATTCACAGTAATAACTCGACTTAGTGCACCATTATTTCATAATTTCAACGCTGCAGTAAAACAAGGAGAGCGCACATGATCCCGACGGTCCATATAATTGGCTGCTATTCCAATGAAATAAAAACGAATACCTCGAGAGCAGCAAATAAAGTAAAATAACCATTAAACTCCAGCTTATTGCCTGACAAGGTAATTTGTTAAGCAAAACAGACAGTTCTCATAATGTTACATATTCATTGCTATTGTCAAAAAAATATGACAAGTTTGTGTGATACGCAAGATCTGTAGGTTCTGTAGGTGTAAAACGCTATTAATGGGTAAATAAGCCATCTGTGTTTTCTGATAAAAACCTTAAATATAAAGTTAAGTACTTGAATTTATATTTCTTTAGAATTATGTCTCAAAATATCAATATAATTTTGGACATGCAGAGAACAAACATGGTGATCAATACTTTGATTTTTTCTGTATCAAAATCAAAAGTCATTTAATCAAATCAGGTTGAGATGTAATTTTAACGTTCAAAGAGTGCTGATTGCCCTCTTTGACAGTCACCCAAAACGCCCGCCCCTCACTTACTTGCTTCACCTGTTTAAAAACAGTCATGCTTGCTGTAAGTAATCCTTACGACAATGAATATACACTAAAGGCACGATTTTCTCTATAAAGCCCTCCTGAATAGAAGAAAAGATAATGTACCTATTATAATAAAACGATTCCATATTTCCTACGAAACCTTAACACCTAGTTTGTAATTCTGATAAAAAATGGAGAGCACGACATGATGTAATAGCGACTTACAGGTTAAGTGCGCACTTGTAATTCTTACAATTTATTATCGTATAAATTCTGTTTTACAAAGTATTTAAATTGGTGTCTCTGATATTATGCCCCTGTGTATAGTATGAGGCACACGGCACGGTTTCTTAACGTTTACGCGTTAGCCGCGCCGTTGAAAAATCGTGTGAGCTTGTTGTGTCACGGCGACGATGGCGCCGTGCCGTAGTGCCGCCGCGTCTGTCAACAAACTTCCATTGTGATCCATACAGCACTGACGACTGCGCCTACACACGGCGAGTCAACCGTAGTGTTTCATGGCAAAACCGTAGTTCTCACGGCAAGAAAAACGTGTGTGTACAACGGGCCTTTAATAAGGTAGCTAATTAGGTAGTACCTAATTTGCTTGGTAAGACAAATTAGGAAGGTGACTTGAAACCATATTAAAACAAAGAGAAGCTCTAAAAAAGACAATAAATAAACAAATAACGATACAAAAGTGAAACGAATTAAGCAAATAAATTAAGTACCTGAACGCGATGTTGTTTTTTTTTTTTTTTGGAATGTTGCTCCTTTCGCCTTAAGCTATGGCACGGAGACAAATTTGTTTTAAGGGCCTTTTTCAAATATTTTACGTGGAATGTTTTGTTATTTGTTATATAATTTGGTGAAATTTGTTATTTTCCAAACATTGTGCTTTGCAACGTCACAGGATCGTGGAAGTATTTAAAAGTGATGTTGGAATTTTGTCCTTCTAACTTAAGAGCGTTTACGCCGTACGGCATTTCATACAAACTTTCAAGCCCTTGTTTTTCGAAATGAATGAACGGATTTTAATGAAACTTTATACGCATAAGCAGCATACAAAGATCTAAAAAGTTAGCTAAGAACATTTTCGAAAAATTGTGTAACAGCCAAATTAGACCGATTTTAAAGTTTCCATAGAAACAGAGATTTCCAGTTATCTTTTTTTAAATAAGACATTTCGAATATGTTCTTAGCTAACTTTTTAGACCTTTGTGTCATGTGTGGTTTGACAGCCGAGATTTCAACAACCTACAAGGGGTAATATTTCTTATAAATAAACTCTCGCGTCTTTATAAAATAAAGCGTCATAAAAATTCTTTTTTTACCGACGTTTGAACGTAGGAGCTCTTCAGATAACCCTACAAATGTTGGACGTGACAGCTTCCAGAAAAGAGATAGAAACAGAACAGATCAAACGGATGACTCCTTTGAGCATAAAAGGCTCTCTGATAAACGACACCCTGTGTTTAGAGGTACAATGATCCATGGCCATGGCCGAGGTAAAGATGATTTGAAAACTGTGCCAGTATGTTCAGCTGTTAGTTACGGGTGTCAAACGAATGCCTTTGACGGCAAAGGTACGGGTTGACAAAATACTGTTTCACCAGTGGTGTAACCATATAATTGTCCGTTGTTGAGTTATTTATGTGGATGTGACGTAAGAAATCACTATAAAAATAAGTATTGGGGTGGTAACGGTGGTAAGAATAAAAACGTTATGAAAATGAAAACATTAAAGTTAAGTGCCTACTTTTGTATGCTGAACAATTTTATTCAAGAACAAATGCAGTGCGGCCGACGAGACAAGGCGTTCTTGACACCTGTCTGGTACATACAAACGAAAACGTATTCGTTTGTATGAAACAGACATGTGTCGAGAACGCATTCTCTCGACCGCGCGACCGGACTATAGATACATACTGTATTAGGTTTTAGCTTTTATGTTGGGTTATAGACCCTTCTCTTTTAAATCTACGATAAATTTTTTTTCCCTGACAATATCATCATCTGCCTTGCCTTTTCCCAACTATGTTGGGGTCGGCTTCCAGTCCAACCAGATGCAGCTGAATAACAGTATTTTACATGGGGGACTGCCTATCTGACCTCCACAACTAACTGGGTAATACGATACCTCCTTAAGATATAAAATTTTAATATCAACCGATTTAAAAGCTATGAATATAAAACTTTAGAATTTCATCAAAGAATGATCGCCTCTCAAAAACTTGAAATCGTAAATCTAACCTGTCTCTTTCACACATTTTCATTGGGTGGCAATAAAATTAGAATTTTCCAGATCTTTTATTGATATCTTCTACCCACTCCTGATAAAATGAACACGTAAAATATTAATGTACGTAAAAATTATGCTGATGCTGACACATTACCCCAGCTTTAATATAGGTACAAATTAACCATGCTTATGTTCATACTGAACAAGCTTTCTATTTTTCTAGTTATTTAGAAAACATAAAATGTCAGCACTTGCGGGGTAATTGCATAAAGGGGGATTTACACTAGGTCAATTTTCGCCGTGTGGCTAGTCGATTACCACATCGCCTCACAAGCAATGGTTTTAATTTTGACAGTTCAACAATATTTATTGCGTTATTTATATTATTGAGAAGACAAAATTTTCCAACATATGAAGCAATGGATTAGCTTATAAACATGCTGGTCTTGCTCCATAGGACAATCTAGAGTCTACACAAGATCAAACTGGTTGCTTATTTAATTGTAAATTTATTCTAATTTTTTGGATATTGTTTTACATTCTGTAGTTGCTCGGACTCACACCCTGACTTATTACTTGTATTTTTATTTTTTGCATGAAAATCGTTTAATTTTACCATATTTGTAAATATGTGAGCACCATGTATCTATCAGATAATTAATTTATATGTCATGGTTTCATTTTTAATTCTTTTACCTATCGTGGTATAGTAATTTTATTTTAGGTGCATCGTCTTTCTTTTTTCTTTTTAACAATGGCATCTCGCAGTTCATCCTTTATGAGGATGGCTACTGCTTAACCGGACTTTCCTGTGGATGCCTCGAATTAAGGCCTCCAGCCAGGGCAAACAATAACTTAAAAACTAAGCGACAGCGCTAAGGGTAACCCCCTGCGGGGTTCGGACCTCGGCTCAGGGCGTCGCTGGAAGAGGACAGCAAGGGACAGACTGGATCGGTATTATTATTAGTGTTTAGGGGCGAATTTAAAACTACAGGCTCAGCTGCGCGGGCTGGCTCGAGCAAGGGTCGGGGCGGGCACGGTGATGGTGCGGGACGTCGCGACGGGCCTCGGCGGCGAGGACGGAAGGACGGATGTCTGAGCTTGTGTTTGTGTTGTCGTCTGAGAGTACTAGTGGCCTTACTGCTCTCCTGGAGGAGGGTAGTGGCGTCGTCGGGGATAGTGAGGGTATGCCTTGGTCGGTGAATCCTACTTATGCGGGAGGGAGTGTATCGGGAGGCTGCCGCAATCAGGGGATTGGGGTGCTTTATGGCAGAGTCAAAGAAGCGCTTGGAGTGGCGTTTCATGAACTGCTGGATGGTGGGGATTCTGAGATCTAGATGCAGATTCACATTTCGGACATAGAAGGGGGCTCCCGTGACCTTTCGGAGGAAACGGTTCTGGGGTGCATCGTCTTCACATATTATTTGTTATATAATTGATGTACTTATGCAAAATGTTGTAAAACATTTTAAAAGAGTAACGGTGGAGTTTCTTGCCCATTCTTCTCCATACGAAAACTACCGTTTGGAATGGGCGACTAGAATCAAATCTATTTCATAATAATTTTTGACGTTCAAAAGTGCCTTTTCTGTGCCTATTTGAAATAAATGCTTTGACTTTGACTTTGACTTAGCAATACCCATGAAAAATATTCAGATCGAGATTGATAGTGTGTTACCATAGACTTATAAAAAAGATGGACTCCACGCCACGCATATCGAAAGTGAAGCACCGAACCGATCTACGTGTGCGTGATTGACGATTGACGCTGTCGTGTCACGTAATGGCGGCCGGTCAGCATACTATGATGTAAATGTGAGCGTGAGGCGTGTTTGTACAAGCGGTCCCGGCATACTTACTGTGCTTCACTTTCGATATGCGTGGCGCGGAGTCCATCTTTTTTTATATGTCTATGTGTGTTACGCAATTAGTGTGGTGGTAATAAGGTCCATTCGTTGAGATCCCACCTTCACCATTTACAGCCTGATGATTATAATTAATCATTGTGGCTCTTATTTATAGTCGCCATGTTCTTATGTACCAAAAAGCTAATTAACTTTACTTTCCACCTCATTATTTCAGCAAATTACCGAAAATAATAGCGTGTAACAGGAATAAACAACAACAGTCGTTCTCATGTATACGAGGAACAAACATGAAGTACGTACGGAACCAAATTAGATACAGTTAGTTAATTAGAATTGCTATGGTGTGTTTGTGTAATGTTGGTGTTTGTGTTTTTGTATGCCAAAAGTTGCTGAATAGAAAGTGGTTACAGCCTCTGAAGACTGTGTTTTTCTTTCTAAGAAAGCGGTACCATCATATAGCAGGCGAAACTGACGGTGGGACATCAAAATGAGGTCCTGGGTTCTATTTCCAGGTTGGGAAAAGTTTTAATGGGTTGTCCTATCAGGAGTTGCTCAGTAGCAGCCCAGAGTTTGGACTTGTGCCCGGTTGAAGGCAGTACGATCTCGCCGTATTACATAGGACCTAAACATAACTGGCGAAATGTAGTAGGTAACGATGTCTCTGCCTTACCCTCTGACGAAAACAGGCGTGATGGTATGTTATGGCATCAAAATTACTGCTTACTAACGGTATTAAAAACACGCTCTCTATATGATGGAACGTCATTTTGTGACCTTATAATATGATGGCGGAGCTATCTTAGGAAAACCAAACTTTAGACATAATTATGCTATGCGATAAAATTTGTTAATACAATACCCTTGTAGATAACGGTTATTGTTGAAAATCTTCTTCTCACTACCCTTTATTCTAGGCTGTATTGTAAAGGGGGTGCTTTTTCCGGGACGTAGGTAGGTACTATTTTAATTTGATTTCAGATACTTACTTTGTTTTTCCCATTTATTACAAACATAAAGTACCCAAATCAGAAAACGAATCTAACAAGCAATACCTAAATTAAAACAGTAAAAATAAAATGAACAGTATTTTTCTCTCTTCTGAAAATATCTAACAATGTGCTACTGAAATTACATAAATTGACATTTACATTGAGTACTACATGTACGACCTTTTACTTGTAAGAATTTTCTTCAAGAAAATAAAACTAAATTAATTTTGTTTCTTTCAACTCTACGCCCCGTCAGAACGCGAAAAAATTTAATTAAATTGTGCGTCAATTCATATTAGTTTTCATAGGCTGGGTTGGGATATTTTTAAGTGTAGTGTAGGGTGAATGACACTTAGTATCAAATTGTTTAAGTGTAGTGTAGGGTGAATGACACTTAGTATCAAATTGTTTAAGTGTAGTGTAGGGTGAATGACACTTAGTATCAAATTGTTTAAGTGTAGTGTAGGGTGAATGACACTTAGTATCAAATTGTTTAAGTGTAGTGTAGGGTGAATGACACTTAGTATCAAATTGTTTAAGTGTAGTGTAGGGTGAATGACACTTAGTATCAAATTGTTTTCTTCTTGTTCTCACACACTATTGTCTACATTTCTTTTTCATTTCTCCTTTCGCAGGTCTGCTGGAAGAAATTTCTTAAGAAATAAGCAATGCCTTTGCACTCAATTTTAATATGTCATATCTGTTTCCATTTTACTGTGTGTACATCCTAACTAATATTATAAGTTTGTTTGTTTGTTACCTTTTCACACCTAAACCACTGAAACGATCATCCTGAAATTTTGTCAGGTGTACAGAAACGGACATAGGGTACCTTTCATCCCGAAAAAAAGTGATGTTCCCGAGGAAAACAACAATAAAGTTATTATGATAATAGATGCGCCACGTGTATTTTGTCTTGAACGCAGACGAAGTTGCGGGCAACAGCTAGTAAATAATAAAATAAATAAATAAGTACTACAATTGATGAAAACGTTAATCGGAAAAACAATAGGTGAGTAAGCTTAAAAGATCATTAATTAAGTCTAAATATGTAAAATGGATGAATGAAAAGGAAAACCATTTAAATATTCTACTCGCATGGTCCACTTTATTGTGTACATAATAAACAGTAGACATTCTATCTATCTATCTAACATGTCTTTGGAAAAGACTTGCTTGTTCGAGTTGTAAACAAACAACATTGTTGCAATATGCGAAAATCTCTAAAACCGAACGGCAACGTCGCATGCGATTGTTAACCTAATTAGTTGGTGTCAGTTTTTTAATAAACTAATGCACCGTTGCCATTCCGCACACTAACGACTTAGAACAATGTTTCCTTTGTGTAGTCGAAATGGTCTAACGGGAGTTTCTTTTGTTTTATTTTCGTGGATTCAATTACGAAATTGGAGTTTCAAACAGACAAACTGACCAGTGGAAACCACCTTCACAATACGGAGCATTTTATTTTTTTCAAGTATTATTTGCGATATGCTATGCCAAGCAACCTGTTTTATTAGCTAGGTACTGGAAAAGGAAAACGAGTCGTAATTTTAATGGCTGATGGTTGAAAATATAATCAGCAATTATGAGCGTATACACCTTGTAGGTACGTTTGACTAAGAAGGCACTCAATCTTATTTACCTATTTATTCTCCAACAAACCGGTAATGGCCAGTAGTTTTTACGTAAACCCTATAAATAAACGGCCTTTCCCTTGATACGATAGTAAAGAACCGCAAGAAAGATCCATAGGCGTAGGTATAAAAAACGGCAGTTTCCAGAAAGAGAAAGAATAATGAGGTGCAATAAGTGACAAATTGTGGGACAAGATTCACAGAACAGATGAGCAACAGAAGGACGAAAATATGAGGGAAAAATAGAACCATTAAACTTCACTAGACTAAGGTAAAATAGACTGGGCAGAACTGACAGTGGCATATGTCAGGCAGTGTCATAAAACGGCAGTACTAATAAAATTCGACTGTGATAAACCACTTTCTATAAACCTTGCTGTTTTTTTTCGAATATTAAAATGAAATACGTGGCTATTGGTTTTTGGCGTCAAGAATAATTAATTGGCTTGAAAGCAGGCCTTCTGAAAACTTTTATATATTGTAGGTACCACCAGCGTATCGTACCCTATAGAAGGGCTATTACGGCGATCGCAGGCGATTGATTCCCCTCATTCTATTCAAGTATACAAAATAGATAAGCTTACGCATTTTTTCTTACTACCCCTGGATTTGGAGGCAAAATAAACAGAATGAAGGGTGGGGTGACAGTTCTAGCTTAGATATTATGTTTTGAAGTCTTCATACCTGGATCTACTATTGTGACTTTTCTAATGTCTAAGTGCGCTTTTATAATTTCGTGGGCGTCCACGTCGACGTCACGCCATCACGATGACACAGGGAAAGAAGAGTATGGAAATATATAATAAGGTTTCAAGTATTTCAAGTATTAGTTTACCGGCCTTCCTCTCCTCGGTCCACAGAACCGATAAATTAACCAGGAATATTTTATCTTCCTCACTGGTCGATTTTGAACTACAGTGTTTGACCGATGCGTTGAACGCTTGGATAATGACTTCTCCCAATACGTTTTTTCCCAATAACCCGTCTTCCCAGAAGCGGTGGGACGTGCCACTTTGCAGTATTATACGGAATACCGTTGTAAACAAGTCACGTAATATTGTTGAGCATGCCCGTCTGTTGGCTGTGGGAGAATGGGAGTCAGGCTTGTGGCTTCAGGCGCTCCCGTCGTCCACCATAGGCACAATGATGGATGACTCATCGTTTCGGCTCGCTACGTGTCTCTGCTTGGACCTTGTGTTCTCCTCATCGATGTCACTGCGGTGAAGCTGTCGACAGTCTCGGATACCATGGCCTTTCGCATAGCACGGCACGCCAGCATCGACGATATTATTCGTCGAGCCCTTGTCACCGCCGGCGTACAAGCGGTGTTAGAACCAAACGGTTTGGTACGTGACGATGGGAATAGACCAGACGGCATGACGTTGTTGCCTTGGAAGGTGGGTAGGCCTCTGGTATGGGACGCAACGTGTGTCGATACCCTTGCGCCATCTCATGTTCCTAGCACGGCGGGCTGTTCTGGTGCCGCTGCTGCGGCTGCTGAGACCCTCAAGCGGCGCAAATACTGTAACCTTATAGGCAACTACAGCTTTGAGCCGTTTGGGGTTGAAACGCTCGGGATAAGGGGCCCGAGTGCGCGTCTCCTTTTAAGGATATTTCTCGCCGGCTGGTCGACACTTCACGTGACCAGAGTTTTTTTATTTTGTTGTTTTTGTATTTATTTATATAATCAGTTAGTTTATAGTCATTTAATTTAGTATCTAGTTTTAAATTTCCGTCCTCAGTAACGTTATAACGTGCACGTATTTCCTTACATTTTAAGAATGTGGACGTGGACGTCCACGATGATATCGTCGTGTCCGAAATTATAAAAACGCATCTCTGACTTATTGTGAAAGTAAATAACATAATATTTTTGTGAAATATTTTTGCTGCTTTGAAAGGGAAAAAGATTAAAAGCTTCCTTTGGATAACAAGTTAAGTGTAGAAGGAAGAAGGATTTTTATCTGTGTTTATTCAAAATCTTATAATCTACAACATTTTTTATTCAACCTTTTTTATAATTTTCATCTTTTGACTGAACACTTAAATGTAAAAATGGAGATTTCATCATTTTCTTATTTTTCAAAGTGACCTAAATCTTAATTAAACTGAAGTAAATCTCATTATCTTATTAAAGTTAAATAAAAAAAAAGTCCGTATACATAGGTGGCCCGCGGCGTTTTTGCCTAACAAGAGAATTGATTTTGTTTTAGTCATAACATTCTTGGTTCCGAATTAATTTGGGACAAAAAGGTTTAAAACCATCCCAAAAAAATAATTGAATAAAATGGATACGTTAAACGCACACAAATGGTCCCATATAAAAACGATTCACTTCTGAAGCCCGCTTTCACCACAAATCACTAAATGCGTGATCACACCACATCGCAGCGACAAAAATGTGGTCAGTAGTTACGTGTGCAGCTACTTGCTTGCAGTTGCGTTGTGGTAACTACAAAATTTCGATGTGGCCAACCACTAGTGCGTGGTCCCACTGGTGGTTGTGTTGTGGATGCGACGTGGCCTTGATGTGGTTGGTATCGCCCACACGGTTAATTTTGGCGGCCAAATGTGGTCACAAGGCCAAATGTGGTCCGTGTGAATAAAGATTGTCATATAAATTTGCTCCCGTCCACGTGTTGTTGTTGTGGTATGGTTGTGGTTATGGTGTGGTTGTGGTGCGTGTGATCATTTAGCGTTAAAGGCATTTAAAACATAATATCTGTCTTCTTCAAACGATTGACATAAACAGAACGATGTTTTAAATACCTTTATCACCAAATAGATTTAGTGGTGTGTGGTGCAAGCCAGCCTCAATGTTTAATTCACTAAATGAAAAATAAAGTTCCAAACATTTTATATATTTAATACTACCCAAAACAGTGAGTTGGCCTTTGCAACGCAATTATAACGCTTGAAGAATTACAAATTAATGAAAATTCTTAACTTCGACAGGCATTCTTCTAATACCTTCGGACATGGGTTTGCAAACTTTTGGTAATTTTCATCAGTTCGGATGATTGCGCGCTGATATAGGATTATTTATGGAACAACATTCATGACCTTAAGAAAATAAATATTGACTTACAAAGCAAAAACGACCTCCTCAAAGAACTTACACATAGTCCCATTAAAAAATACAAAAAGTCAACTCCAATTAAGAAACTTCCGAAAAATAACAAACAGACACAAACAGAGCCTTTATTGATGTCTAATCAGAAAGAAGTTACGATAACGCCCTCAGACATTAAAAATAAAACTGGTAGTCGTGCCAATAGTACTAAGACAATTCCCGAACAAATACAACAACATAAAAAAGAGAGTAAAATATGTATATTGAGTACTAACAACAAAAATGACATTGGAAACATTGCCGAAAGTACTCTTCACAAACATTCGGAAAACATATGCCATTATATACGGACAAACTGTAAAACAGAACAACTACTGTGCAATATAGAAACTAAATTAGAAACGTTTACAATGAAAGACTTCTGTATAATTCTGATGGGAGAGGAAGATTTTAAAACTACTAACGACTACATTCAACTGACACTCCACATCAGAACAACCCTACAAAAAGTAACTCATACGAACATAATAGTCTGTACGCCGATGTATAAGTATAATTACAACACAAATATGTATAATTGGAGAATAGAACACTTTAATAATTTACTGTATCTTGATATAATGTCTCATCAACATGCGTATCTCTTGGACTCGAATAAGAATCTGGCAAATGATTATACAATGTTTACGAAACAAACAGGACTACTAAACAATTTTGGCATGCAGACAATTTTCAAAGATATTGACGTTTTTATCTGTGGTGTAAAAAAATACGACTTATTGACTATAGACATCGATACAACACCTAATGACGAACAATCGGACAACCAGTTTTTTCTATGATAACCATATAAATATACTACATCAAAATATTGCAGGACTGCTAAATAAATCTGACGCACTTTGTGTATGCCTAGAAGAACTCATGGTGAAGAATATTAGCATTGACGTAATTTGCATAACCGAGCATTTCATGATGGCTGGTTATGAACAGTATCTGTCTATCTCTAACTATGATCTAGCTACTTGTTTCAGTAGAAGAGACATTAAAAGGGGTGGAGCATGTATCTTGATAAAAAAAGGACACCATTGGAAGGATATTCCTGAAGTTAGGAACTTAGCAATAAGTAGCATATTTGAATGTTGTGCTATTGAACTAATTCATACTGACACCGTTGTAATCTGCATTTATAGAGTCCCAAATGCAAATAATTTAACAACTTTTTTTGAGCGGCTGTATAAATTATGCCAATTTATAACAAAGACAAATAAACGAAATATTGTAATATGTGGTGATTTTAACATTGACACTTTGAAGCGTAATAATACTGCACTAGATCTAGAGTGTATTTTGCTTAACTTCAATTTTAATTTAGTAATTAATCAGCCAACCAGACTTTCCAGTAAAACATGCATAGACAATTTTGCTCATAATCTGGGTAAAAAATGTAAATATGACGTAATAGATTTTGCTTTATCTGATCATACCTGTCAAATTCTTAAGTGTCCGGTGAAAAGGATATGTATTTTAAAGCATTGGTATATTAAACGCCGCGACTACAATAAGGAGAATATGGATAAATTCAGGGAATGTTTGCAAAATGTTACTCTATCGGAGATGTATCAATTAGACGATCCGAATATAGCCTATAACCTATTTCTGGAGAATTTTATCCTAATGTATAAATTATGTTTTCCATTAAAACGTATAAAAATAACCACACACAAGAGACCACAATGGGTCTCGTGGGGAATCAAAACATGTAGTAAAAATAAAAGAACACTTCTGTGGCGTTATCGACTGGAACGCAATGAACAAAACAAACAGGAATTTAAAAAATACACAGCATTATATAAAAAAATTATTAAATTAACACAACGTGCTCAGAACAGCTATAACATAAAATCATCATCTAACAAGTCGAAAACGACATGGGATATAATTAATCGAACGAAGATGAATATGGCTTGTAAAAACTCAATTGGAAGCATTAAAATAGGAAATAAAAAAGTAACACACCCGTACGAGATAGCGAAAGCCTTTAACAACTTTTTTGTGGATAAGATAAAACCAATCCCTAATAGAGGTCTACAGGTGACATCAAATATCTCAAAATCTATTAATTCGATGTTTATGGCACCAAGTAGTGAACAAGACATCAAAGCCATAATTAAGTCTTTAAAAAATACCGGTAGTGTAGGCAATGATGGAATTTCTACCAAAGTGATTAAGTACGTCTCAGACTACATTAGTGGACATTTGAGCTATATTCTCAATCTGTCCATAACACATGGTACATATCCAACTAACCTAAAAACAACTGTGGTTAAACCATTATTTAAAAAAAATAACAAAGAATGCATGGAGTCTTATAGGCCTATTGCGCTCGTTCCAATAATATCTAAGGTGTTTGAAAAATACATTTATGCACATATTTATAAATACCTTGACAAACAAAATATTTTGGCAGAGGAACAAAAAGGCTTCCGGAAAAGTAAAACGATCAATATGGCCATCTATGACTTTCTAAATAATGTTTATACGAATGTTGACAAAAGAATACCTGTGTGCTCAATATATTGTGACATGACTCAAGCCTTCGACTATGTGGACCATGATATTCTGCTAAGTAAGCTGGACGCCTATGGCATTAGAGGTAATGTCTTGAATTTGATAGAATCTTATTTAAAGAACAGGAAACAGTACGTTGAAGTATCAGAAATAGATTATAAAACCAAATGTCAACGAATATACAAGTCTGATTATCGAACGATTACATATGGAGTACCCCAGGGCAGTGTTTTAGGGCCTCCTCTGTTTATAATCTATATAAATGATATGCCGAAAGTTACAAGTCACCCTATGTCACTATTCGCCGATGACAGCACTGTAACCATTAAAAGCACAAACACTCAAAACTATAACGACGAAATTACAAAGACAATAACCTCCATAGTACAATGGTTAGATAATAATAATCTAAAAATTAATATTGAAAAGACAAAATTAACGATGTTTAGTCAACGTTCAAATACAAACATGAGTATATACTATAACAGCCAACGCATAACGCAAGTAAACACATCTAAATTCCTAGGTCTAACAATTGACAATAAATTAGATTGGAAAACACACACGGAGGAGCTAACCAAACGAATTAGTAAGTCTGCCTATGCCCTATATAAACTTACCTCAGTGATAACTGTGGACGCTATAGTCACAGCATATCATGGCTTGGTAGGTTCAGTGTTAAGATATGGTGTTATTTTTTGGGGGAATTCAACCAATAGGGAAATAATCTTTAAAGCCCAAAAAAGATGTATCAGGTCAATGTTTGGATTGCAGGTCATAGATACATGCAAACAATTCTTTATTAAATTTAAAATTTTGACTCTTCCATCTTTATATATTTTTGAGGTTGCTGTATTCGTTAAGACCAATCCAAAGATGTTTAAAAAAATGCTAGAAATTAATAACCGAAGTCGACGGGATAATAAAAGCTTATGTATAAGAAGGTCTCACACAGCATTAATGTACAAAAGTGTTTTTTGCATGGCGCCAGTTATATTTAACCGCTTACCGCCGTCAATCAAAGAATTGAACGTGAGCTTATTTAAGAAACGGCTAAAATCCTTACTTGTGAACAAAGCATATTACAGTATTTCGGAATTTATAACAGATAAAAATCTAATGACAGATTGTTGACATACTAATAAATTTATTGTTGTTCTTCACTTAAGTTTTGTATATTGACATTAGGACTATTTTGACATCATTAGTATTGTATTTTGACATCATTAGTATTGTATTTTGACATCTATATTGTATATTGACATTAGTATTGTATATTGATATAGTCTTATTATTAGTTTTTCATTTTTATTTGGTTTGCAACTTTTTCTATTTTTTTGACATTGATTCATATTGGTATTTATTATCTATTAATTAATTTGTCAAAATGTGTCACTCATTATAATTTTTATATTTTTTTATTGGCCAGGCTTATTTTTTTAATTTTATTGTCGAGACTTGCCTGGCTTGATTGCAAAAAAAAAAAAAAAACATTTGTACGCCCTCTGGCTTAACATAGCGCACTATTATTTCTGTATGTAACATCATTATTGTACCTATGTTTAACAAATTAATAAATGACTTATGACTTATGACTTATGACTTATGACTTAACAAGGTTTGAAAGGAGTCCAATTTTGTGATATTTTTGTTACTTTTTGACTTATTAGACGTTGTGTTTATTCAATAAACAGAAAGGTAGTGTGCTTTTGTTTAAAAAAAACGGTCAAGTGCGAGTCAGACTCACTCAATGAGGGTCCCGTAAAAATTTGTAGGTATGTAAATAGTTTATCACGGGTTTTTTTTATTGTAACAACTACATTACGGTTTTCGGATTTTTTTTCCTTTACTTGTGCTACATGACATTGCTTCTTACCAAATTTCATGATTCTAGGTCAACGGGAAGTAGAAGTTTTGATTTATTATGATATCTTTTGATTGCGTTGACTTAGAAATTTTATTTTTTTCACTGCTTCAGGGGTTTGTAGCTCTGAGTATTTTATATTAATTTCAACTTGATAACTCCACGCGTTCGTGAGAAAAAGGGTCTTGACTGACGGACAGAGAGACGGACATTGATCAAGGTTTCCGTTTTTCCTTTTGAGGTACGGAACCCTGAAAATGTGACACTTTCCTCAAAAAACATGTCGAAAGAAAATATTGCCGCATCGAAAAATGCTTCAAGAAAAACAAAAAAGCAATGCGGCATTACCTTACGCACCAATACCTACAGATAATCTCTTCTTTTTTGCACACCAAACGTGCATGCAAACCCCCTGTCACATTAATACACACACCAATACATACCCCACACACAAAGACATACACCTACAGACATAAAAACACGTTTTAATGTTTCCGTGTCACTTTTGTATCTGTTTTACTTCTTCTAAAACTAATGTGAAATATAAACACTTCTATGTGTTTTCTGGACACACAATTTATTGATAGAGATTGGGTTATCGTACAGTACCGCGTACCGGAAGACGTAGCGTTGGTAGGCATCCCACAAGGTGGACCGACGCGCGTGGAGGTGCTCGGAGGAGGCCTATGTCCAGCAGTGGACGTCTTTCGGCTGAAATGATGATAATGACTTATATAATACACTAGCTGTTGCCCGCGATCCAGGATGAAAAGTAGCCTATGTTCTTCCCCAGGTCATGCTGAACCTATGTGCCAACATCCAAATTCGTTCAGTCATTAACCGTGAAAGCGTAAAAAACAAACTTACAAAAAATAGAATATGTTTTTTGTCTTTATAATATTAGTTTAGATTAATAATAAACACATTTATTAAAGAAATCTCGACGTTTTCACAATTTAATGTAACATCATGCATGCAATGTGTGTATACTAATGTTTTTGACAGATAGATTTTTATTGTATTTAGTCGTAAAACACGTACGCAGCTACGCAGCTACGAGACGATATACGATAGTATAATTTACACAATGGCACGCCTGAAAAATATCTGACAGTGAATTTAATTTAAACGCACTCTGGCTTAATTCCGTTTATAATACGAGCTTATTTATTAATATATTATCATGATTTTTCTGAACTTATCTGTTTATTAGATATTATTATCACTGACACGTAATGATAATGATCCGAGTAGGCGGAGTAATGTGAAAACGCTAATTACATTCGACAAATGGTTTCCGATTCCTGATCAGAGGACAATTTGTTATTTTTTGTTAATCAATCGTTGGTTTTTGTATTTATTTATATGATAAGTTAGTTAATATATTATATATTAATTTATTTATGAGATTGAATAAACTTTATCAATTGATAAAAGTTGGGGTTGAAACCCACGGGTCGTGGGGTCCGAGTGCTCGTGGATTGTTCAATGAAATCTCTAAACAGCTGGTTAACACTTCCCGTGATACAAGGGCTGTCTTTTACCTTGGCTAGAGGCTAAGCATTGCCATACAACGTGGCAATGTCGCCAGTCTCATGGGTACATTACCAGTCGACAGCGATGCGGAGGAACACTGAAAAAAATGATCAACAAAACTAGTTTTGTTATGTGAAAGTTTCGTTGTAGGGAAATTAACTTTAGTTAAATTTAAACAATCTTTTTAGTAATCGATCCAAAACTAGTTTTGTAGGTTTATATTTGGTATGTAGTAACCTTAATTTTTGTTAATAGGAACTGAATTTACATAGACTAACTAGCGCAGTTGTAGCAACAAAACCAATTTCTACTCACATCTAAACCTTGTGCTTAATATCAATCAATGTGTTTGATTATTTTTTACCAAATTAATATATTTAATAGTAACTATTCCACTAGTATTTAATAACCAGTTTTGATAATAACAATTCATTGGTTTTATCTCTAAACAACAACAGTTTTGTTACGCTCGTATTATATTATCTGTGGTTTTGTTAATAATTGACAAACAAATCAACAATGAAGGAGGAGGACAGCGGGCGGGCAGCAAAGCAAAGAAGTTCATTCCTGAATCCTGCCATTTACATTCGTGTGAGAGCATTCAAAAAACGGTTTGTGCTGTGGGTTTGTGAGATTTCTTTGATTTTATCAAGATTTTATGGTGTTTGTAAAAAAATTAGTACGCCAAAGTGTGCAGATTTTTCATAACATGAGGAACTTCGACCAGGCGGCGGCCAGCAGCCGAGCCGGTCGACGGCATCGAAAGTAATTCAAGAGACCTTGCCCTTAGATACTCTAAACTCTTGGGTTCTTGGAATGTACATTGAGCAGTTTAAAGGTATATAATTAACATTCATAATTTAATATTACTCAGAATTATCAGAAACAGATGTAAACGGCGC
Source organism: Gortyna flavago (assembly GCA_963669345.1). Classification (NCBI taxonomy): domain Eukaryota; kingdom Metazoa; phylum Arthropoda; class Insecta; order Lepidoptera; family Noctuidae; genus Gortyna; species Gortyna flavago. The sequence goes on along the minus strand of OY770147.1, from coordinate 391,885 downwards.
GGGCGGCGCGGCAATCGGCATTCTGCGGCATTCTTTGTCGCGCGCGTATGGACGGTAGGTTAGGTTAGGTAGGTACATAGTTGTTGTTAGAGTTGTTGGTTTGGTCTAGAAGAGGTTAGGTACTTAGAAATCAATCAAGCTTGCCAATCGTTCGCAAAGTAAGAAATAACTAAAATACCTACTACATCTACTTGTATTATCGAATTCCAGAACACAGTGTGGACTTGGACACTGCAAATTTTATCATTAGAAGACCTTAAGGAATTGGTGACAGTAATTGGTCACAAGGACAAGCTAACCAGTCAAATTGCCATGCTAAAATATATAGTAACAGACGCATTTTCTGACACAAATACAGTGAGTATCTGCTTTACTTACCTACACCCTACCTACCCTTTTTGTTTTTTCTACTCTTGACTGAAATACTCCCCTACATACTTTGCTAACGATATGCGTTATTTTCAGGCTGAAGTACCAACAAGTACTACAAACAAAATATATCTATTAAAGGATTCAGATACAGTACTTGTGTTAGATGATGAACGAGTGGAGGATCAACCGACTTCTCTTTCAAATGACTACTTATACAAGAAACCCCAATAAGGACTGTGTGAGTACATTTTACATGTTTTTTTTTGCATAAATAATATGAGGCCGAACAGTGGCAGCTCTTAAAAACTAGGTCTCAGGCGAGAAGCCTCGGTGTGGTTTAGTAAGTGGAAATCTCACTTTTGCATCGTGTTTTATTTAAATAACAAAACATTTTATATATTTTCAGGAGCTGTATACTTTATTAAGCTCTTGCAATGAAGGTAGAGGCCTTCTTCTTCAGTACCAAGAAAATGGCCTATTGGAAAATTCAGCTAGGAAAATTAATTTTTGAGTGTGTATTATTGCAGACAGACAGTTTTGATTATCATTTACATAGCTTTGAATTGAAAATTCCTGAACCGGAAATAACAGTTTATACATTCCAGGATTCAATACTATCCTTCGTCCCTAATCACTCTAATGTAGCTTCAAATGGGAAAACATACATCACACAAAGATTTAATTTACGACAATTTTTTTGAGTTATTTTTAAAATTAATTAGATGATAAGGCTAGATAATATTGTTCAATGTTAAGTATACTAAAGAGCAAAGAATTTGGGTGGGAAACTCATATTATGTGATGTGTTGCAAACTATAACAATACCTACATAATGTAATCTAAAATACCTAATATGTAAGCCCAAATAAATTATGGGCCGCATGTGTTTAAATATTGATTGGTTATTAATATTATATAATAATTGTGATATTACATTAATTAAGTTTCATACTGAGTAAAATTCAAGGTGTTCATAGAAGTATTTTAATTATGTGTTACTGAGATAAGAGTTGTTGATTTGTTTTAGTTAAAGAGATTGATACTTGTTTTGTTTAATGTGTTTTAAAACTTTAATAAAATAATTCGTTTTTCTCCATATTCTGTATTATTTCATATTTCTGTTACACCCTGTATACCTACCGAAACAGTAAAAATATCAGTAAAGTAATCAGTAACAAAAATACAGGGTGTAAGAAATGGATTGGCAAAAATTTGCAGATGTAATTAGGTCATGAAACTGTACAAATAACTCGACGGAAAATATGATCGGAAACCGCAAATTTTACATTAATTGTAAACGTCTTTTTATATAGATGGGTCAAAAGTTTTGGCTGTTTCTAGTCTTATGTTCCTTAGGGAAAGTTGTTCAGTTTCATAGCCTAATCGCGTCTGCAAAGTTTTTACCAAGCCATTTCTTACACCCTGTAGGTATTTTTGCTACTAATTACTCAACTGATAACAAAACTGTTTTGTTATATACTAACAAACCGAACCTGTAACCTGTAAGCATACTGTAAAGTAAAATTTACTTAACAGTTTGGTTACAAGAAAGCAAATAGTTCAGATATCTGAAACATAACGTTTTAATTAGTTACAGCAAAACCCCTTGTCTACTTCTTAACAAATAGAATTGTTTTTTTTCACACAACTAGTAAGATTAAAAGAAGTCAAACTGTTCGTTTAAATTAAACGAAAAAAGTTAGGCTGCAGGTTACACAACACAGTTAAACGAACCTCATTTTGTTACTGATAACAATTAGTTCGCAAGTCCCTAGATTAGGGCCTACTGGTAGCCAAATTTTGGTTACTATTAATAAATCATTTTTCTCAGTGAATATTTCGACGCAATATTTTAGGTTCTGTATAGTTTAAGTTAGATTAGGATATTACATTTTCATTTGAATAATTGATAAAAGACCTAACGACCATACATAACATAATCAGCGTATAAGGTTCCTAGTCCTACTGCCGGCACACAGGCCCCCCCCTCTTTGTGGCAGTAGGCCGTTATCCACCACGCGGGTCCAGTACGGGTTGGCGGATGTCACAATATCTTCCAAGTTTTGATTTTAGGACACGGTTTCCTCTCAATGTTTTCCTTCACCGTTTTGAAGGCAGTGGTGATGAAATGCTTGTAACGACCATAAGGCTAAGTAAATTAATTTTCTCGTATCCAAATGACTTGAATAAAATGTTATGCATCTCTGACAAAAATATTTTAGCTGACGGTAATTAAATACCAGTTTCCATACTTGTCATTATTAGATTTCACTTGGTAAGTGTAAACGAGCAACTAAAATAAAACACGCGTTATTATTAAACGCTATATTTAACTCTTCCCAACAATGACAAGTTAGCATTAGCATGCTAAAACTAAAAGCGTCAAGTCTCTGCGCAGTTCCGGTGAGGCCGGAAATACGTCATTACCGCTCAGCCACAATGGCGGCTGTCTATCTACCCGCAGCCGCAGTGTTTGAAGTAATTATGTCGCACCTCCGGGGTGTAGGTCATGTGTGTAGGTAACTAGGTGACAGGCGGGAAGATCTTGGGTTTGTCACTCGTGAAGGAAAATAATGGGCAATTTACTTTTGTGTGGTAACCAGTTGAATGACGTAATTACAGAAACTATTAAAAAGCCATTGTGTCTCTACGGTCATACGAAGGGTGGGGAAATGACCGGCGGACGAGAGTGAGAGCGATCGAAAACCGCAGAATGTCCGAACGGACGAAAGTGATCGCGTAGCAAAATTTGGGTATACCTCTGCTTAACTTTTCGGAGAAAACAGGCCTAATGTTACTTTAAGTGAATTTGTAAAGGAGTCTTGAAAATGCTTGATCAAATTAAGTGCAGTTTAAGTACTGGGGGTCAATATGTCATATCGAGCTTTTATATGTCACTTTCACAATAGGAACTCTTGTTACAATTCGATGCGCTATAATATGCGCTATGTATTAACAATAAACTTTAATTGTTGAAGAAGGTACTTGTTTAATTGAATCTTTCCCTAACAGATTATACCTTATAAATTTACTTTAACCTTTAACCTTTAACTTTAGCCAACTGTAACCCGGCCCTTGAGCAGTTTACAGGAATTAATAAGAAACAAGATGTTGATGGTTTCTATTGGTATTACACTACTCACCACCGTGCTAAAGTAAATTTATAGGGTATAATCTGTTAGGGAAAGATTCAATTAAACAAGTACCTTCTTAAACAATTAAATTTTATTGTTAATACATAGAAATAGGTAGGTACACAAACAAATAATGTGGCGAGCCACTACACTATATACCTTTCCCAAACACTTGGGCATCCACCCATACAAATAGTCTCCGTTCCTACTTGTACTGGTGAAAGCCTGCAATGAGACTTATTACAATTTCTCAGAGTCGCTATATCGAGTCCGTGAGATGTGAGATGAGAGTGTCCGGGAAGTCATTGCGACAAACAATGGCTTCAACGGTTGTTAAGTGTTCGAATTGTAACGTCGTAGTAAACGAGGTGCTTTCATTTATTTGTAATAAAATACAAGTAATGGATGAACAAAGTATCTCAAATATCTGTGCTAGTGCATTTTCGGAAGGAGATATTTTAGAGGCTAAGAACTTGTTGTTTGAATCGGTATCAACTGCAAAGCGCAAGAAGATAAGAAGAAGGGAGGGAAAGACTCTGCGAAATATTGACGATATTGTCTGGATTCTAAAGAACTTGGATCCCGAGGAGATTCCAATTTTCGTTGCGAGAGATTTGCACAAACTACCTCCGGTATTGTTTGACCATGTAGATGTCACTAGAGTTTTGAAGGACATATTGAGGATGCAAGGTGATATAGATCGCATTGTTAATGAATATGCAACGGTGAATCAGGTGAAAGATTTAACTGCTGAAGTGGAGTCACTTAAAAAGGCGTCATTGGTCAACAATTTCACTCGGAATGTTAATGTCAAAAGGGGCGCCTGCTTGTTACCTGACTTTGAGCATGACAGTGGGCCAATGGGTTTTTCTCCGATTTGTAGTGGTAACAAATCAATAAAACATATATCTTCCGAGTCATCATCTTTAGAAAAACAACCATTAGTTTTTTCTAATGAGGGTAGTGCCATAAAAACTGCGCGTAATTTAACAGACGGATCTGTGTTGACACCGCAGAGAAATGAGAAGGCGAGCGTTTGCACATCACGGGTAGTGGTGAGTCATGAGCGTGTTGCTACACCGGTCGCGGCCGTCGATGTGCCACACACAGTCCGGTCGGATGATCAACAGAAAAATAAAAGCTTTGCGGACGTTGTTCAGAGCGGAGAAGCAAAGACTCAAGAGCCGACTGAAGAATGGAAGCTTGTGCAGAGGAAGCGGCTGAGAAATCGTTTTTTGGGCAAATCGGGAACAGCTATTGTGAACGCTAATACCAATTTTAGAGCAGCTGACATTAAGATTCCAATTTATATTTCTAAAGTGTCATTGGAAGCGTCTGTGTGTGATGTCAAAGCATATATAAACAACAAGACTAATCTAGACGTGCATTTAGAAAAAATGAATATGAAAACAGCGAAGGATTATAATGCATACATTGTTTTCGTTCCTAGGTCTAAATTGGGAATATTTTTAAATGATGACTTTTGGCCTGATGGGGTGCTATATCGCCGTTTCGTTGAATTTAATCGAAACTCAGCGCAGCGTACTGATCGGGAGTTGGCTGCTATGAAACCTACTACAAATGAGTGTTGAGAATAGTGTGTCAAAACTTATCAGCTTTAACTGTAAGAGTGTCACGCGTTCAGTTGAATGTGTAAGGAAATTGTGTCCATCGGCTGACATTGTTGCGCTTCAGGAGACGTGGCTTCTTCCACATGATATACCGTTCCTGGGTACCATCGATGACGCGTTCTCCTACACTGGTAATTCTGCAGTGGATACGTCTGCCGGGATTATTAGAGGTAGACCATACGGTGGGGTTGCTCTGCTGTGGAGAAAGTCAGTTTTTCCGTCGGTATCGATTGTGGTGTGCAGAAGTGTGCGACTCGCTGCGATTAAGATAGTGATTAACGACAGGTCAATTCTAGTTATAACTGTGTATATGCCAACCGATTCATTTGAGAATTTGACTGAGTTCACTGAGTGTTTGAGTGAACTAAATGCTATAATTGAGAGTAGTGACGTGGAAACCGTATTTATTCTTGGGGACTTCAACGCGCACCCAGGTGAGCAGTTTTCTTGTGAACTATTATCTTTTTGTGCTGAACAGATGTGGTCGTGCGTAGACATGGAACTTTTATCTCCCGATGCGTATACGTTTATTAGTGATGCACACGGGTGTCGTCGCTGGCTCGATCACTGCGTGGTGACTGGTTCAGCGCGACGCTCGATAGTTAATGTGTCTATTATGTATGACACCTATTGGTCTGATCACTTTCCCTTACTGGTAGAGAGTAATTTAAATGGAATTTTACCTAAAAATAAGATAGTTACCTCGTCGTTTAATAAAATAAATTGGGGCACTAGAAATAATAAACAAATTGAAACTTACCTTAATTATTGTAACTCAAAGTTAAAACTAATAGATTTCCCATCAGAGTTTACGCATTGTGCCGATAGAATGTGTGATAATGAGGTCCACAAGTTAATCATTAGTAAATTGTATGAAAGAATTGTAAATGTTTTGACCAAGGCAGCTGAGTGCAGCTGTAATAAACGTGTACCTAACTATAGAAAACATAAACATGTACCTGGTTGGAACAGGTTTGTCGGTGGCGCACATAGGAGGGCTCGACTTTGTTTTCAAACCTGGGTACTTCACGGTAAACCTAGCACTGGCCCTGTGTTCAAAGACATGCGTGAAACTAGGAAAATATTTAAATCGAAATTAAAATGGTGTCAAGATAATGAAGATCAGATAAAAATGAATAATATAGCTGAGCATCATGCCAAAAAGAACTTTAATGATTTCTGGAAAAATACAAAAAACCTGAACCCAGTGTCGAGCCTCCCTGTGAGTATCGATGGTGCACATGAGCTTCGGGACATTGCCTGTGCCTTCCAGCGTCATTTCAAGGTGGAATCAACGCTCGGGCCGGCGTCGCAGGTGCTTGCTGCTGGGGCTTGCCCTGGGGACGTTACCGTTAGATTCTCTGCCAAGGATGTGGCTACTGTTATTAAGAAGATGGTCAGGGGTAAGTCCCCGGGACATGATGGGCTCAGCATCGAGCATCTGAGGTACGCTGGTGTACATCTGCCAAGAGTTCTCGCTTTGTTTTTCAACTTGTGTGTGAGTCATAGTTGCCTGCCTGATGACCTAATGTACACCATAATAGTTCCTATTGTTAAAAATAAAACTGGTGATTCTGCTGATATTTCTAATTATAGACCTATCTCGTTAGCAACAGTCATAAGTAAGGTGCTGGATAGTTTGCTTGATCAGCAGTTGGGAAGGCACCTAAACCTGAATGACGCTCAATTTGGCTTTAGGCCTGGCCTGTCGACTGAGAGTGCTATCCTCTGTCTTAAGCAAACTGTTCAGTACTACACTGCCAGGAATACACCAGTATACGCATGCTTTTTAGACCTTTCAAAGGCTTTTGATATGGTGTGCTATGATAGGTTATGGCATAAGTTGCGATGTGAGACGAAATTGTCATGTGATGTTATATCGCTGTTTGAATATTGGTACAGTCATCAGAAAAACAGTGTCAGATGGGCGGGGTCGCTTTCGGATGTATACAGGTTGGAGTGCGGCGTGAGGCAGGGGGGGATAACCTCGCCGCGGCTCTTCAACCTGTATATGAACCAGTTGATTGGGGAGCTCAGCAGCACTAAAGTCGGTTGTTCTATTGATGGGGTTTGCATAAACAACATCAGTTATGCGGATGACATGGTGCTGCTGAGTCCGTCGCTCTCGGCACTCCGAAAACTGTTGAGTATTTGTGAAACTTACGCGGAGGCCCATGGGCTCAGATACAATCCAAAGAAGAGTGAATACATGATCTTTAAAGCGGGTGCTAAAAGTTACTCAACTGTACCTCCTGTCACTCTTTGTGGATCACTTTTGAACAGGGTAAATGAGTTCAAGTATCTGGGTCACTGGGTCACCGAGGATTTGTCTGACAATGCGGACATTGAGAGGGAACGTAGGGCGTTGTCTGTCCGGTGCAACATGTTGGTTCGCAGGTTTGCGCGTTGTTCTTCGCAGGTGAAGGTAACCCTATTCAAGGCGTACTGCCAGACCTTCTACACGTGTAGCCTGTGGACCAACTTCACTCAGCGGGCGTACAACGCGCTACGTGTCCAGTACAACAACGCGTTTAGGATTCTGTTGGGGCGGCCACGGTTCTGTAGCGCGTCAGCGATGTTCGCTGAGGCTAGAACTGATGATTTCCACGGTATAATTAGAAAAAGGAGTGCGTCGCTTCTGCGCCGTGGCCGTGGCGACTCGAACGGGCTCCTGAGTGTGTTGTCCGGGCGGTGGGACTCACCTTTTTTGCGGAGGTGGCTGCAGCTGCATGCAAGCGCCTGCGTTTATTATATAATGTAATGTGTGTTTTAAATTCGTTAATTTTATTTTGGTTTTAATTTTATTTTAGTTTGTTTAGTTTTTAATTAATTTTGTTTCTATTGCATTTTTGTTTTTAATGTATTTATTTAAATTTTTGAGCTTAATTTTGATTTTAATTTTATAAGTTTTGCTATACCTATGGATTTTTGTATTTTTGATTTTTGTTTTTATGGATATTTATCTGAAATAAATGATTTGATTTGATTTGATTATAATAACGATCTCGCATTGTACAAAAGTTTGTTAGGGTAGGTAAGTATTAATTATCCTAACAACTTTTCTTTTTTTTTTTTTAAAACACAATTATGGTTAATGAAGTAAATAAATATTTTTACAGACCTTATATATGTAGATTTGCCTTTTCTCTTACGATCAGAACACATCGCAGATTAATATTATTCCATAAAACATTTAATTTTAAGAATTAATTTACCAATATAAACATCTCCTAAAGTATCTGTCGACTGTCTGTCTCTCACACAGATTAATGTTGTTATTCCAAAAAACTTGTCATGAAAATTCGCTTGTATTTTTACCTGGATATGTCATTAATTTCTGTCAACTTGATTCCCGAAAAATATAGCGGTGCTTTTATAGCCGTGGACAAACATATTCGGGAAATATTTTTGCGAACCATGGCTCCATTCACAGTAATATGACAAAAATTCCTTGAGACGCTGTTCGTGAAATGAATTGTCTTAAAATTCGTTGTAGCCATAGCCTCAAGATTATGTGAGTGACGTAGCAGATTCAGGGTTAAAAACCCACACACCTAGGTACACTACCGGGCTGTTAAGATGGCACATCTAGTATTAGAAAGAGCCTTGAATACAGATGTAGCGGTATCTACAACGCCACATGCGAACAACGCGTCATACTGACGTCACGCAAAATCCTGCATCTCGCAAGCAGAGTTTACCGCGCGTATACAACGGCCCGAAATAAATCATTGGGCAGTTGCCCGCCAGACACAACACCCTTCTAGTCGGAGGATCCTCCCTTTTCTATAGAGGATGAGTGAACTTTACACCCTGTTCCTCATACCTCTACACAGATTTGAGAGCGGTGGTGGCCCAGTGATAAAGGCCGCGACTTACGAATTGTAGGCCGTAGGTTCGAACCCAGTCAGGAGCTATACTTTGCATAAATTGTTTTATTTCAATACCACCGCCCTCAAAACGGTGAAGGAAAACATCTTGAGGAAACCGGCATGTCCTAGAACCAAAAAATCGAAGAAATGTGACATCTACCAACCCGCACTGGGCCCGCGTGGTGGATTACGGCTTACTCCCTCTCACTGAGTGAAGGTCTGTGTCCCAGCAGTGGGAACATTATAGATTTGTTATGTTATGTTGAAAACAGACATGAGCATCAGAGACGACGCGAGACAAAGCCGAACTTATTCTAAAACTCTTGCCTTTCAAAGGCTGTGTATTGTACCTACAGGCTTTTTTATTTTTTCCTCGGGTAATGTAACAAAATGTAGCGTATTAGGTAAATAAACAGGACAGAAATCCCCCATCATGGCACAATTCTCGTACAAATTGCGTCACACTTTTTGCGTCAGCTTGTAACGATCTCGTCAATCACTTGCTATCTCGCAGACGGGTTTAGACTGCTATAATCACGCAGGTAGGCTGCTCAGAAGTTTCACTTCTAACGACTGGGACTTAGTAGAAAGACATAAGTGTACACACTGATAGGTAGGATACAAGTAAAACAAGGCGTTGGAATCTCACAGTGATGTTTAAATGTTATCGAAAAGCCTAAGTGTATTATTGACAGTGCTGGCGATACAATGAAAATAATTATTGTTGCCAGTCATTTTACATTGTAAACAGTCTCAAATCCAAAGGAAACAACAAAGCCTTCTCTTTCAATCAGGGGGACAATAACTTTACCTTTTCTAGTTTTACATATACTTAAGACATCAGAGTTTAGCAATATTATTATTGCCTATTATTTCAATTTTGTTATATTACACATACAATAGTCCATTATGTTCCTTTATGCACATAAACTTGCAATACAATACAATTATTATCATCCCTCATCACTCTTTATTGACCTCCAAATAGATCTGTTTAACCTTCTGAACCGTATGTGTTGTGTCGCTATCAGCTTCATGCCGCGGGATAGACGTGATCGAATGAGTCACATTGCCGGTATGGGCTGTTGCGCGCTATAAGGGCTTAATACAAACGTGTAGGAGTACGATGATACCATGAAACAGAATGTTCATTTAGCAGTTTGCGAAGGAATAAAAAAACACGTGCAACGGTTAATAATATAATTAGAAGGGCCAAGTCATGTACCCAGTTAGACTATAGTCACCAGTTTTATTCATTTCTGATAGTGAAAATAATCAAGTAACTGTAAGTAATCTCCAAGTTTGTAATGAACCGCGATCATGTTTAGCGTTTCGTACCCAAACTCAAACTCAAACTCAAACTCAAAGCATTTATTTCAATTAAACCATTTACAGGCACTTTTGAATTGTCAATAGGTCAGTCAGAAAATATGAAGCTAGTTGCCCATTCCAAAGCGTAGGTACCTATGGAGAAGAACGGGCAAGAAACTCCATGGACACTATTTTAAATTATATTTTACAAAAATATTAGTTACATCATTAATGTTGAATTTATAATTATATGTGAGAACGATGTAAAAAAATATACGTACGCGTTAAAGTGTCCAGAGTACAGCAAATAGTACTTAACAAAACAATAATCCAAAAGTAAAATAATTAAAAATAAGCCGAGGCAGCCAAACTCTCCATTGCTTGAAAACTCTCCATAAAACAAAGAAAGCCTAGATAAGTGCACACACTACCCACATCCCGCGGCGCCGCTCGTGTCAGTGCAGTGGCGCGCAGTCGAGCGTGTATACTGATAACAAGTATGTGTTACTGGCTGACTTTACAATAACGTGTGTCTGTTTTACTTCATAACTTTAGTATTACCGATAGCTGTCACCACGGAGTAAGCTGTAATTCAAGACTGGTGATAAAAAGGACATTCCCTTTAGGGTCGATTTGTCTACTGATTGAGCGATTGATCTGTCTTACCTATAACTATTCCTCAGACTAGATACTGACGTTTGAAAAATCGGCCTTTAATCGTTCATTCATCAAACGGCTTGAAAAGTTCCCTTAGGTATAGCAAAGCAAGCGTAAATAAGTGCTATTCTTCATATAGAATAACGTAACGTATTATGTTTAGCTCGGTGGCTCTGTACAGTGGCGCATAGTCGGGCGTGCGTAGATACTGGTACCAAGTTGGCGTCATTGGCTGACTTCAGAATAACATGCTGCTGTTTTTCTTGCTCATAAAATTGTGTTGGAAGTAGAGAACTAAGAAATTTTAAAGCAATATGGGTCATAATGATAGCTGAGGGCGGCATGCCTGGGGCTGTATCGTCGCTCGAATAGTCAGGGCCAAAGAAGTAGCATGAGCGCCACTAATGGCGCGCATGTATCGTACAGACAAGTACAATCAATAGTCTACTAGCGATCCATAGAATTTTTTTGTGTACGAGTCGTGTATAAGTGGCAAGACAACCCGCGGCGCGCGGCGTGCTGAAAAAAATTGTTCTGGGACATGTGGGACGTCGCCACGAAAAAACCCGGTCACGCGGACGGGTGAGTGGTTAGGTACGAGTCCGACATAACCCTCCGTTCTCCCCCGACAAATTCTCACGGGAAAAAGAAAAGGGGTACGTTGCCAAAAGTGCAACTGAATAGGGACACCATCACCACAGATAAGAAACCATGACATCATAAATGCTACTAAAAAAAGTATAAAGAGTGATATTTTTTTCAATCTATTGTGTGTACATTCTTAACTATAGCTCCCAGAAAACAACGCTGAAAAGAAAAATTACATCTAGTTACAACTAAATTAGAACTTACCCAAACTGGCTAGATGAAAAAACCCCTGAATGGTTACATGGTGATAAAACTACTGTGTTTACTTACTACATTACCATTCTATTGCAAGACATACATACCGGGCTCATCACTCACTCAGCATAGCTAGATAAACATGGTTTCCAGTTGGTTCTTTAGGACCTACTACTTTACCTACTATAAACAACTCCACAACACAAGCTAGATGAGTTTTCCAAGTTATTTGCACATTCTAATTTCGACATCCACATTCTCTAGTACACGATTCATTAAACTTTTTAACGCTCGCTGACTTGAAGCGCTTTGACAGCTGAATGTTACAGCGTTACAGCTCATTCCTTTGTTTTACGCCCTTTATAACAGGAGATAACACCGAGTTTAGCACTCCGCTGAGTTACGGCACTTGGTAACATTTAAATTATACGCATTACACAGGGGTGAATTATTCACGATTTTTGTGAAAAAAGTTGTGCCTTATTCAGCAAAAACGCGAGGCACGAACAAATTTTTAGGCACGTTTGAATATAAATATTTCGTTTTCTTCTTTATTTTTGACTAGTTTCTGCCCGCGACTTCGTCCGCGTGAAATTTCACTTTCCCCCCATTCACCCTCTTAGGGGTGGAATTTTGAAAAACCCTTTCTTAGTGGATACCTACACTTCACAAAGAGCACACCCACCAAATTTCATGTCTCTAGAACCAGCGGTTTAGGCTGTGCGTTGATATATCAGTCAGTCAGGACTTTGAATTTTGTTTAGATGTGTATCTTGTTGTCAACGATTTTTTTTTTATGTTATGTATAATTCTGACATCCAGTCTTACCAAGGGGTATCGTTTTAATCAGTAATTGGGTTGTGGAGGTCACATGTGCAGTCGCTCCATGTAAAACTGTGTACTGATGTTCAGCTGCAACTGTAAGCCGACCGCAGCATAGCAGATGAAACGATGATGGGTGGAAAACTCGCAGTCCTGCGTGATTGTCAGTTTTCCACCCTTCATCATCAGCACAACAGGCAGCACGCAAGCTGGCGATTCACCTGGTGGTAGGAAAGCACCGCTGCCAATAGACATTTACAACACTACAGGCATCGCAGGCGCGTTACCATCCCAGAGACAAAGCTATAACGTCTCACGAACCAGTAAGTACACCAGCACCAATAAGTACACTCCAAACTGTAGGTTTATTACGAAACTCAAGTTTAGCTGAAGCTTGAAAACAGTACCTAGTTTTAAAGAAAAACAAAAGAAAGTGGTTTCCTATGTAAATGTTTAACATATTCAGTAGAGAGTAGTAATTTATTTCGTTACAGCAGTTATTTTTTACTCACAGTGTGTGCGACTTGCGTTATTTATTACTAGGCTCTAATTATGTAATGTATTGCAACTTAGTTCAAGGACAGAAGTAGGTATTTATTTCAAACCTTATGTATGGTACGATAAAAGAATTCAATGTTAAAACATTTACCACGACATTTTTCATTTATTTCACAACGAAAAATAATTTATAGGAAATATCCCAATGACTGTCAAAGAGGAAATTTTCAGATAGATATGTACCTGCATGTGCATGCCTTGACATCGTAATTTTCATAAAATTCTCAAAACACGTACCTATTGCGTTTGACAATTCGATCTATAATAGCTTCTAAAATTTTCGCAATGACAGGAACGCATTCTCTCGACGGCCGGACTGTAACTGCATGGTATGTACGATAGTATAATATGTCGATTTACATTAGCACAAGTCACATTATTATCGATAACAGCCCAATCAAACCTTACTAATGTACACGTGCAACTTTTTGAAAAACTGCCAGCTACATAGCAGCAGAAATTATCTGTGAAAATAATCTTTTATATATTGCTATTTTTTTTTGACATACCTACTTAATAATAATAGAAATTAGCCGTGAAGATATTCTTTTAAAAGAAGGACTTGACATTTACTGAAACTTTGTCAAAGTCTTCATAATGGTGGCTGATGAGACCAAAATTAAACGTTGTTTTAATAAGAAATGGCTTAAGACACGCCTCCGGCGCGGCGCGGCGGTGGAGCCTGAGTTGTGTCGCTCAAACTGTTTCATTGCCACCCCGTAATGAACACGACATGAGGCCATGAAGTTAGGTGACGCGCGAGAATATTAGGGTACACGTTTGAAGATCACAATCTTTAATGAAGTACTCGTACCATATTCGATAAAAAGTTTAACAAAATTATCGTTCACGGCTTACGTTTCGTAATATATTTTATCTAAGTACACCCATGCCATATATTAATCCTCTATAAAAGTTTCTGAAACAGTTAGCTTATTGCCAACATTAAAACAACCAGTGTCATAGTAACCATAATATCATCCAAACGAGTGTTATAATGTTGTATTAAATGTCATAATGCAACTCCTTTTCGAAAAAAGAACATTTTCATGCACGCGCGTTTCACTACCACAGCGCCGTAATTTAAACAAAAACCTTATTAAACAGGTTATTCGAATGAATCACGTCATATCCCGCCGGCCGCCATTTACGTTCGACATTAGTATTCCAAAAAACTGTTTCAGAACCTTTATAGAAGATTCATATCATGAGTGTAGTTAAGAGCCCATACTACCTCAGCTAAAATTCACTCTTTGTCTCGCTCGCACGATACTGCTCGCGGACCTAAGTGTGAGCGAGACAGAGTGCGGTGCTGGGCGGCAGGCAGTGCCAATAGTTTAGGATTTTGCTTTTTACGGCGAAAATAATTGTAATTAAAAAAAAAACACATATTCGCTGCTTCATAGTTTAGTTTTTATAAAAAGTTTCCTGATCAAATTTGAAGTATTTTTTTTATACCAGCGGTTTATTGTTCAGTTTTGAGGTAACTTTGGATTTATTTCTATAGAGAAAATTTTATGGAATTGTGTTTTCGTCACACATAGTACCTTACATTAATCCTCAACTTTACCATATATTTATTTCAAAATTAATGCTGCAGTATTTTCGACATAACGGAGGATCATGCTAAGCAATTTGAGGTAGTACAGGCCCTTAAAGTCTAAATAATTAGGTATTAAAACACTCATGTGATACTATTAGCAACCCACATTCATGTTTTAATACCCCTTATTATACAACAGTTGCATACATATATAACTATTATGGTTTTGGAGCAACCAAGTAGGTAGCTGCTACCATGTTGCCTATCGAAAGACTATTAAACGATATACCCTATATAACCTTTGATATAAAGCTAGGGATTGCAGAAAAAGATAAATTAAGTAAATAAGCTGCATGTTTTTGGGGTTCCGTCCCCAAAAGGTAAAACGGGACCCTATTACTAAGACTCCGCTGTCCGTCTGTCCGTCTGTCTGGACCAGGCTGTATCTCATGAACCGTGATAGTTAGACAGTTCAAATTTTCAGAGATGATGTATTTCTGTTGCCGCTATAACAAAAAATACAAAAAGCAGAATAAAATAAATATGTAAGGGGCTCCCACACAATAAACGTGATTTTTTTTTGTTCGTTTTTGCTCTTTGTTGAAAACGGCAACAAGTAGACGCTAGAAATATGCACAGAATAATTAGTTATATTATATGCACTTTAAAAATAATAATTAAATTAAAATAATTTTTTTGCCGTTTTATAGACAATGGTACGGAACCCTTCGTGCGCGAGTCCGACTCGCACTTGGCCGGTTTTTTATGAATGCGAGAGAAAACAAAAGTTTTCCCTCAAACATCGTGTGTGTAACTACCTACTTATTCATCAAGTTATAAATTACTTTTGTTAGAAAGCAAAGCAAAGCAAATATTTAGGTACCATTCATAACCGCGTTTTGCAGCACAAACTTCGCCGAAAAATCCTGTACCAAAAAAAAGTTAAACCAACTCCATCTATCGCCTGCACAAAACATTTCATTCACCTTCACTACCGAACGTGACACCACGTAGACGACGGCAATGTCGTTAATCAATTACTAGCTCGCCTCGCCCGTTTAGGGGCCCCAACTGAATTATACGTTAGAATCAAATTACTGGCGATTTCATTTAGAACGCTCGCCTAGCTTAGCTAACTCTGTCGTGAGATACGGTGATCCAAGGCGACTGGTCTTTTGACTTTAATTGTGGAATTTATGCGATGAAATTCTGTTTTAGCGCTAGGTAAATTCAGGAGTATTTTTGGTAATTCAGTAATTGTGTTTCATGGAAATGGTTTAATTACACCATTCCATACAGAAGTAGGTACCGACTTCGTTATTCGGTGTCAGTCACTCACTTTACGTTGTGTTTGTATTTACTACATTTAGAAATAACAAACTAGAGAGTTTCATTTGATTAAAAAAGGTCCTAAATAAGATTTTAAAATAGCAGTCCTGCTACGATTTACAGAACTATTATAATATCCATTTCATACAGTGAATGACAAAACAAGGGTCTTGACTTAAGGGGGCACCGACCGCATAGTGGCGCCCTCGTCGTTTGTTTGGTTATTTCTTGTAATTTAGAACGAAAATGCAGAAAATAAGCACGTTTAGTTGTGCTCCACAAGATTATACGTTAATATTATTACAAACGGCAGTTTTACATTGTTTAGTTTTACTTTAATAAAACGGATGATATTGACCACCATTTTCCGTTTTAATAATTATAATAAAACTAAACAATGTGTGGAGCACAACTTAGCTTATTTTCTGCATTTTCGTTCTAAAATAAAAGAAATAACCAAACAAACGATGAGGGGCCACTGTGCGGTCGGCGACCCCTTACACAGTGAAAGAAAAAAAATCTTTATCGTTTATGTACCACATGATTCATATAAAAAAACTGAATTAGTAAAAATAATACTGTAAATACCGAGCTTAACTCAATATTTAAATATAATGAAAAATCATTATTAAAACCACATTATTCATGTTAGGTACCTACTCACTATTTTTAATAAAATGTTATGTGAATAGGGATGGACAGACAAGCAGTCTAGATAAGTTAATCTAAGCGTGAGTTAATTAGAAATGTCATGAACTGAAGGCCAATTCTCGTAATTTAAAACATTCAAAATCTAGTCGCAGTCTCATCTCAGCGACAAACAAATGTCAAAAACTTGTCACAATGTAGGGAAATTAGAGGTATTTTTGACAGATTGAGACTGAGATCGGACTGTGAACGTTCTTAAAATTACCAGAATTACCCCTCTGGTGTCTTTAGTATTCTACATTTCCTTTACAGAGCCATCTATGGACAATTTTGCTAACTATGAATACACAAGGTGAACGTAGCTAGCTGTTGATTTCGCCATTTGCCACTAGATGGCGCTAAAATGAAACAACTGAAAACTTTTGATTGAAACAGGATAACTTTTCACAAAATAATCTCTAAACTTAAGGCATTATTTGCTATTTAGATTCATTACTATTTTGGTAGAAAAACCTATAAATTTGAAAAATTACTTTGGCCTCATTTTGCTCCATTTTTGACCACTAGATGGCGGTAGCCGACAAATGAGAATATGGTCTAGTCTTTTATTTTTTTTTATTTAAAACTGTCTCACAAATTGGCTCTACCTTACAACAATAATTCTACTAGTCACAAAGGAACGAGTTCAAACGTTTGCGAATGTAATTTCTTAAAGTGGCTCTAAAATTTTCTCAAGAATACAGGTTTCTAGTAGAAAAAGCCGCACAATTCCCCACAACAGTCACACACATCACATTCAACTCCCAAAGCTACTAAGAACAGTACTTCCAACACAAATCCAATAAGACCCTTTCCAAAGCCAGTGAGAAGACTAGCAGAATAGGCCAATAGAAAATTAAGTAAATCGAATACATTCCTAGGATCCAAGTGTACTTGAACTAAATCCCTTTACCCGTTCAGTGCGATAGGTACGGGTGTGGGTTGATTTCCCGTGGGGACAGAGAGACGGAATGCTTGCAAGATCCTTCATGATTTATAGTGAAGGATCCGTGTTCCTTGTGGAAGGTTCAAGTTTAGAATGAGTGATTTTGTTTTGTTTCAGTGTTTGTGGAAGTGGTGAAGTGGGAAGTCAGTGGTTGGTTGAATTAGATTAAGATACGATTTTTAACATTATCTACCTACTTTTCCTTATCATGTGTATAAGCGATTTGGAGTTGTAGCTTATTTTGTTTTTTAAATAAATACATTATCTAAATTAGATTTCAATGTGACATGAAAAGATAAAGTAAAGTCAGGGAAATTAATTGTTATGCAAATTAATTTGTCTCAACTTTCATTCTTTGACAGTTGTATTAGGTAAATGGCTATAACACGGATAATTATAAATGGCTATAACACGGATAATTACGATTTATTTTCGTTGGATCCCGCTCGTAGGGTGATTAATTTCCCTGGTTGTACTTTATGTGACATTCGTGCCACTTACATCAGCTGGGTACTAACTCTCGAATATAATTCCGATAGATCGACATTGGTCAAACGTCAGTTGGTTGAGTTAAACGTCAGGGATTGGCTAGACTTAGTGAGTCTAGCCAATCAATGACGTTTGACTGACAATTCCAATGTCGATCTATCGGAATCATATTCGAGAGTCAGTACCCTGGAACGCTGTAATACTCGTATACTTAGGCCCGCTTGCACCACATGCACTTTAATTATTTAAAACACCGTTCTGTTTCTGTCAATCGTTTGAAGATCATATAGACAGAATTAGGTATGTGAGCACCAAACGCATTAAAGTGATTTGTGGTGCAAGCAGGCCCTAAACTCAGAACAATTGACTTGAACTCGTGTCAATTAGGTAAGTAATAAAAACGAGGTATTCCTTGCAACCAATCCCTGCTTGCAACGCAAGATGGGATTAGTGACGAATTCTTTGACGAGCCAAATGACCAGAAAAACTGTAGCCCAAGAAACAACATTTACGCGTAATTTCCCGTTCTACCATTACCACAAATAAAAATAATCATCCTGTCTACCCAACTAAAGTGGCTCGATTTCCTGCGGGTTGTAATTCGAATCCCTGTTTAGGTATTTCTTCAACGCTATCTTCCCTGATTGATGACTCAGGGCCGAGGTTACGACAGCCTTATTATCGGCATAAGTTCCCAATTTGGGATACGAGAAGTCAATGTTATTTGTGCTGAGCATAGTCTTGGTTTATGTGTTAGGATGACGTCTTTCGTTTTTTACAGCAATTAATGGTAGTTCAATCAGACGGATATTAAGTATTGGGTTGACGGGAAATGAGGATATCTGGACATAGGCCTCTCCTATTGCACGCCATTCAACTGGATTTTCGGCAACTCTCATCCAGCTGCTACCAGCCATCCTGCGAAGATCGTCGGTCCACCTGAGTGTGTACTACCTCACGTTTGCCGATTCGCGCTCTCCACTCAAGAACACATCTACCCCAACGGTCATCTGTTCTACGGCTAATATGGCCGGCCCATTGCCACTGCCGCGGGTTTGGCTTCGGGCTTGGCTCTACATTAGATCTGATAACTTTTTAACAGTGAAAGCGTTATGAAGTCTCAACAACCCTACTTTAAATGAAATCACCCTGCCGTATCGCTGTGGATTTAAGGATCCTTTATTGTATTTCTCATACAATTGTGCGTTGCTTAATTTCAGTCGTTTATTAGGCAATTCCGTGATGTTGGACGTCGTTAGTAATCCGCACGTCCAGGATAATGATTTGACACTGACGGCGCATTTATTACGTGGTGATAGAAAGGTGGTTTCAGTAGTTTGGTATAACACGTGATAACTACTTTAAATATAGAACCTCGCATTTATACAATACACCATACTACAAATAAATACAATTATAGTGTTTTCTGTTTGTAATGTTAAAATAACAGCTTTTTACTAAATGCATACGGCATGCCTTTGAAAGTACTTATGATAAAACAGTAATTTTAAAAAAAATTGTCTGTCTGTTTGTTTGTTCCGGCTAATCTCCTAAACGGATGGACCGATTTTGACGGGACGGGATTTTCACTGGCAGATAGCTTATGTTAGATATAAGAAGTAACTCTTTTGTTTTAGATTTTTGAAAAAGAAGGCTGGTTCCGCCGATAAAAAAATGTAAACCGGATAATGTCCGACATCCACGTGGGCGAACCCGCAGGCAGAAGCTAGTTTTGAATATAAATCTGTTTTTGAGGTTTCTTTTCAACAAAATAACCTATTCCTATTATATATTCCTTCTTTGTATTAATTTGACCAAACTTAAAATAATATTATTGAAGACTCACAACAAAAGCTCTATTTTATGAAATAAACTTGTTAAAGCTTTTTTATTACCTACTGAAACACAATTTAGTACGAAGTTAAGTTCGTCTTTTTTAGTTTGCTAATTATAAAAGTAACGTTCTTTGTAACGAAGTTCAGTGTTACTGAAACGGGCACAAATTAAAGTGTTTCAATATTTAAAGGATATCGGTAAGATAAATTGTCTTGTCGTTTAAGACATAACTTTGATTCTCAGGCTTCGATCAATTTTCAGGATTAAGCTCCGTGAGACAATTCATTTTCTATTGTATCGTAACACATAGGTTACGTGCGGAGCTTGACCGGTTAAGGTGAACGTTATAAATATTAACAAAACAAAAATCGACTTCCAAAAAAACACTACAAAGTGAAAAATAACTTTAATTTCGGAAGTCGTTGGTTGCGCATTTTCGTTTTTTGACACCGGCTTCCGAAATTAAAGTTATTTTTCACTTTGTACTGTTTCTTTTTGAAAGTCGGTTTTTTTTGTTAAAAAGTTTTTATTTCTTGCTTTTTAGGGGGTCTGTCTTTGTTCATAATTTATCTAAGTTACAATAGCCTAATGTGAACTTGCTCATCGCCTTTTACAAAATATTGCTTTTCCCGATGCAGGGACGTAAATTGTTAAGGAGTTCTCCTGGTATTTCACCATCAGCTCTATTTCAACATTCGCTCGTCACAAGTCGAGCATAAATTGCTTAGCAACCATTAAAGTAATCGAATCGCAACCCGTGAAATACTTATTATTGAGTAGTTCCGGTGGCCATCTGTGGTCTTCATCATCAGTTCCACTTCACCAAATGGTAGTTTCCGAGAGCAAATGCACGAGTTACTATAAAAAATATCCAAATCCCTATAGGTTTGCCTATAAAATTCGAGGGTTTCCCTCGATTTCCATCTCATTCCAACTTGATGATAATGGGACCACCTCGAGAGCATACCCTTTCAAACAAAAAAATAATTAAATAGGTCCACAATTGACGGAGAAATCGGTGAACAAACATAACAAAAAACATACATAAAGTCGAACATAATAATATAACCTCCTCCTTTAAGGAAGTCGGTTAAAAATATTTTGTATCAACTTGGCATTCATTGCATATACCTTCTAGTACACAGCATAAAACAAAAATGATTGACATTTATGTGATTACTCACAGCAGCCAATATAAATATGTGATTAAAGTTTGAACGCTCATAAAATTATTGAATATCGATAAACCACCTCGGGCGATACGTTCAGAACAACGAGCACACTTCAATTTGATGTTATTTCCATTATATTTAACATTAATACTATGTATAAACGGTATCGCCAAAGCAGATTACGAGAAAAATGAACTTACCGAAGCAAATAACCTAACAGTCTACGATATCTCCAAAAGATTATTAACTCTAGCTGACATACGTTATGACAAAGACAGGCTCAAAGAACTCAAAGAAAAACTTGAAAAAATCAACCATTATGTAGTCGACTATAATTTGCTAGCCGAAGTCCTAACCAATGTGACCACGGAAACCAGATTGAATGAAACCAATTTTTATGAAGCACTCAATGAAAATGATCATTTGAGATACTTGACAACGAATGAAACGAAGAATTTATATCTAATGTTGAAGGAAAAGATGACTCGTGATGATATTATGAAGATTGTAGCTGAGAAATGTAAAAGGAAGAAGTTGGTGAAGTCAGCTCGACGAATGATGGAACACGGTGCTCCTAAGCACGACGATGATGAGAAGATGAATGACGTAGTAAATAAAATATTAGCAGAAGTGCCCAACGATCCTCATAAACTGAAAGCAAAAGAAAGTGTGTATTGGGGTACGTTGAAAAATAAGTGTAAAGTATATTTTAGGCATTTTTTTTCCACTGATTAACCAAATGAACTAACTGAGAGAGCCGTGGTAAAAATATGCAGTATGCATACAGTCACCAAAAGTGGGGTCAACCGTACGATGGTCGCTGCACGCTCAAAGAGGCAATTGATATTAGTACTTTATTGCTTTACGAAACACTAACATGTCAATGGACGTCTGACTTTATTGATCAAAAACTAAAATAACAGTATTTCTTTTACTAACAACAGAACAAGAAAAAATGCTGAAGGTCTTAAGCTAACGTGGTTTAGGTGACATGATACCATCTTAACTTGTCTTCACACAAATCATTTCTCGACATGACTCTATAAAGTTAAGTTTATTCCAATATGACAAATAACTAGTGCCACGTCACAGCCCAGCAGAATCCCAGTTTTTTGAGCCATTCTTCCCCAGATCCTCAAGGTGAACTGGATGAGATGAAGGCTTACCATGACAGCAAGAAGAGTGGGCGCCGCATCTTCAAGGGCGAGCGCACGACCGTTCAGTACTACCCCTTCATGGCATCAGTCCACCTGATGGGGAGGTTCTGGTGCGGGGCGGTACTGGTGGGGGGGGATCTATGCATCACTTCTGCTTCTTGTTTACAGCTGTAAGTATAGACAGACGGGGGAAACCAAGTACTCATGGAAGGCATGACTTTGAACCTATGTTCGTGGTTCGATTGTGTGTAATCACCAAAAGATACGCAGGCTTGATATTGTCAAGTCTCAGTCTTAATGTAGTCGAATCTTGAGGTAAAGGAACACTAGTGAAAAGATGGTTAGTGTTGAAATTAATAGAAAGATGCGTGACGGGAGAATGGAAAAGAAAATCATGTTGTGTCAAGCAACACGTGAACAACAGCTGATAGGTTATTGCTTTTCCCCCTACAGTTAATCGTTCATTCCCCAGGATGCATAACAACCGGTTCTTCCGAGAGAACCCTCGGGTACTGCAAGTGAGGGTAGGCAGCAACCACAGCAGAATCGGAGGCGAGATGATAGACGTGCTCGAGGTGAGTCACAAACCAGCAACGGCAGACTAATCAATCCATAGAATTTTTGTCATAGAGGCTTAAGGTGGTTTCAGCTGTTAGCAGTACTCTCGCCCTCTTACCGCGCACACCCAGGTAACACCTAATACTTTTAATTCGTTGGTATTAAAACTTTTAGGGGTCTTTAGGGGATTTTTGGTGTAAAAAACATTTTTGGCCAGATGTATGACCGTAAACGAAGCAAAGGAGTATATAAGACAGTAGCAGTATTTTCTGCCCCCATAGGAAGAAGGTGTGAATGAATGTATGTAAACAACTTACGATTAAAGAACTAAAACGAAAAATTATTGATCTTTTTTCAAAGACGTTTTTTAAAACAAGACGACGACGTTCTTTTGACGTTCAAAAGTGCCTTTTATGTGTCCACTTGACTGTTACAGGTTTTGAAGTACCTATCAAAGTTAAAGCTTCTAGCTCTTTCCAAGTCTTATCTCTATGGAAAAGAACGGGCAAGAAATTTATGGACACTGTTAAAAAAAATTGATAGTTGGTACAGACGCCAGCACATTAATCTGTCAAATTTCATTAATAGTTTACAACTTTATCGCTAAACCATAAGATTCAAAGTTGTTTGAGAAAATGTGACAGTTTCGGATAGCTTGATGTGCTGGCGTCTGTACCAATTGTTTATTTTAGCCCTTCGTACTGCAACGATCACCATATTATCCCTTGTTCTCAGGTCTACTTCCACCCTGGTTACAACCCTCGAACCCTGAAGAGCAACCTGGCAGTAATCCGCCTTCGGCGGCACCTTTTCCTCAAACGCAAGACAATGATAAAGTACCTCGCCATCGACTACATGGGGCACGCGGTGCCGGCCACCGCTGAGGTGTTGCTGCTAGGCTGGGGAGTCACCAAGGTATTGATTTAGTTTGTACACTCACTTATGGTGAGTAGTGCGCAAATGCAAATGCATAGATTTATTATAAACAAGCCATGTGTCCTACGAGCTTTCCTATCGGCAAAAAAATTACGAACTTCCATACAAAGTCAAAGCAGTTATTTCAAATAGGCACATAAAAGGCACTTTTGAACGGCAATATTTACAATTAAATAAAATTCTAGTCGCCCCTTCCATAAGTTAGTTTTTATGGGCAAGAAACTCCACCGTTACTCTTTTAAAATGTTTTACAATATTTTGCATACATACGTAATTACAAACTTTCATTTGTTTTGCCCTTTTAGGAGATGAATTTTCAAAAATCCTTACTCAGCGGTGTAGGCTGTGCGTTGTCTGTCAGTGAGTGAATGCATGAATAAATTTACGATTTTTATTAAGAGGAATGCGGGTGCTCGTTTCTCCATAGAAACGCTCTCGCCTGTTTTCTTTCTGGTTCATGACCATAAAGCAATGATTTTTTACAGAATAATAAATATTAACTACTTGTACATGTCCCTATGTTTTCCTTTTTGATGATACATTATTGCTATAGTACTACAACCTTTTAATGAAAAAAGCACACAGTACATTCCTTCTTATTTAGTTTATGAAATATCTTTTAAATTTTTCCAATATTGGAGGAGGAAATAAGCGAGAGCCAAACCTCGAATTAAGACTTTTTATTTATGATTTTTCAAAAGTCTCTCCGACCACATTTCCTCTTAAGTCACGGTAAATAAATTAATATAGAATACGATAAGGTGAGGTATATTAAAGCACATTATAAAGTAGACCGCAGTCCTTGAGCTAGCCTAGCGTAGTACCACGTAGCAGTACACAGTAAACTACTGTGTACTGCTGCGTGGTACTACGCTTCACTGACGTGCGGCCTACTGCACGTCTGCACCTGGCTGCAGTTGGACAGAACACACGTCTAAGAAGATAGGAACACGTAAAGTATCTTTATCTGACGCTAGCTTCTGCTCCCGCCTAGCTTCTGTTCGCGTCGCATCGCATCGCTCGCCCGTGCTACTACTTCGTTTTCGCTTAGCGTTCTTCCTTGCGTTTTTCGTTTCGCTCGGCTCATAAGGGTCGTAACATGATGTGAAATAGCCAACTTAAAACCTTCCTCGAGAATTGGACTATTAAATACAAAACGATTTTTTCAAATCCTAATGTTATTTCCGGAGATTACCCTTATCTAAATATAAACATACAAACAAACAAAGAAACAAAAAATGTATAGTCTTCAGTAATACTAATACCATACATAATCCTCGTTTAATAAAAGCAGCCCTTATAACAAAATAATATTTGAAGAAACAATCAATAGGTATGGGTGGCTTTGTAATTTGTATGTAAGCAGTAAACTTGTCGTTGCGTTTGTAATTTGTATATAATGAGCAGTAAACTTGTCGATACCTACGGTGCGCAGTGGCTAATAAGTATTGAGATATTTGCGGCCCTCTAAGAAGAGGCAGGGAAAGCGACTTGTTGCTGCCTTCAATATTACTAAAGAGTTTTAAAAAATAAATGCGAAAGGCCTGTTTATTACTTATTTGACAAGGGTAGTCGTGAAAGGTTTGTGTACTCAAAATGTGTTTTCTTTTTGCAAAATTAAGTGTTGATTGTTTTATTCCTTGCAATGTCAATACCCGCGTCATGATAACGATGTTTGTAAACATAACACTTATTTATGAAGCCACATAATTATTATTATTAATGAAAAGAAGATTTTTTCAAAAAAAATTATTGTGTGTTTATCAGTCACACGAAATTAATATAACATGGCAGTGTCTCAATCTGGTAAATAATACAGGGAAAACCCTGACTTTACTATTTCAGTGTTATGTTAGTGTATTACGTTTATGGCTACTTATTTATTTTGTTACAGATGTCTCAGAAGCTATCGTACGAGCCGATATTCTTGCAGAGGAAGATCTTACCGGTGTATCCGAACACGTTCTGTAAAGAAGTGTATGGCGAGTAAGTACCAAAACACCTTATAAAGTAAAAGGCTCTTGGAATGAACAGATGCAATCTCATAACCAAGTGTTCTCAACAAATGCTTAGAGAAAAATCTAAACCTTTGTACAGCAGGGGAGCATTCATAGATGAAAAAACCCTTTAACTCCCCTACACAAGTCTCCTACACAAGTCCCCCACACAAGTCCCCTACACAATTCCCTAAACACAAGTCCCCTACACAAGTCTCCTACACAAGTCCCCTACACAAGTCCCCTACACAAGTCCCCTACACAAGTCCCCTACACAAGTCCCCTACACAAGTCCCCTACACAAGTCCCCTACACAAGTTTCCTACACAAGACCCCTACACAAGGATAAAATAAATCTTCTCCTGTCTTCAATATATTGCCGACATTGCCTCTTTTGGAAACTAGGTGGCTGGTAGCAGCTGGATGAGAGTAGCTGATGATCGAGTTTAGTAGTAGAGTTTTGTAGAGACCAAATGTCCAGCATTGGACTGGTATAAGCTGATGATGATGGAGTAGAGGATTTATTTAACCATTAACATTTTTATTGCAGGAAATTTCTAGCAGAAACCATGTTTTGTGCCGGCACTCTCACGACCGGAGAGGGGGCGTGTGATGTAAGTACTGATACATCAAATACATAATTTTGTAGTACTTTTTATGTCCTTACTTCTCACTTTCTATTTCAAGTACATAGCCATACGTTTGTTGAAGCGCGGTCGAATGAAATATTGAATGATAGTCAATCCTCCTACTACCATGCTGAATGGCTAGAAATAGCTCACTTGCACGGAACTTGAATTATAAGCAAAGTGACTGACAAGCCTAATAACTTATAGCGCAGCAAGATTATTTGACCTGGTAGCTTGAATTGAAACTAAAGAAATCACCCTCCACCAACCTACAAAAAAAAAAAACCCAGTCGATTAAGCAATCAATCTCTGTCTTTTCTGTGAAAAAAAGCAAGGTCTTCTACATCGGGTCAGGTGGGCTTGCAGAAGCTTTACTCTTAAATCACAACTTTCATTCATGGTCGGTTGTAGCAAATAATTGTTACACGGCACACTGACGTAATGCATCAATGTGCTCAACAATTAGTTTCCCTGAATGAATGTTTATTTTGTTTTTCAAAGCACGATGCGGGTGGTCCAGCGATCCTATCCGGCAGGCTAGTCGGCATCATCTCCTTCGGGCCGTCTGTCTGCGGCTTCGCGGATGCACCTACTGTGTTCACGAAAGTTGGCTTCTTCGCTGACTGGATAGAAACCGTCAACGAGACTGTAAGTATTGAACTAGTGCTACAGCGAAATATCGGCTACATGAGCACAGAAACATGTCAATTAGAACGTTCATCGGTGTTTTCGAGCGACTGTTAGTTGTTCGAAAACATGAATATCCATGAATAACGATCTCGATATGATTTGTAGGGTTCCTTACCTCAAAAGGAAAAACGGAACCCTTATAAGATCACTTCGTCTGTCCGTCAGTCAAGACCCTTTTCTCAGGAATGCGTGGAGTTATCAAGTTGAAAGGGCTGCAATCCCTTGAAGCAGTGATAAAATCAAACTTCTAAGTCAACGCAGTCAAAAGATGGTGAAGGTGTTTCAAGTTCCAGAATCAAAACCTATAGGGTACTTCCCGTTGACCTAAAATCATGAAATTTGGCAAGAAGCAATGTTATGTAGAACAAGTAAAGAAATAAATCCGAAAACCACGTACTTAGTTACATTACATAAAAAAACAACCTTTATTAACTATTACACACCTACAAATTTGTACGGAATCCTCGGTGCGCGAGTCCGACTCGCACTTGGCCGGTTTTTTATTTATTTATTTGAGGGCCAGTTCGATCTTAGGAAAAATCTGGAAGTTGAATGTACATATCGTATTTAAAATAACTTAAAATACATTTATTATGTTTGATTTCGCAACATTGAAGATTTAGCATAATTCGAAAAAAAAACTGTTCCTCTTTATTTCCTCCTTATCTCCTGGTTTCTTAATTATAATGAATTCTTCTTCGAGCCACAGATGGCGGCCGACTACTTAGGCGCAGCGCGCACTACGACGACCACGAAGTCTAGACTCAGCGGGTATCTAGCGACGTACAAGGTGGGGAAAGCAGGCCTGCCACGCACCACACTCATTGAGGCACGTACTATATTCCCGGAAAGTCCTGAAGATGACGACATAGTTCCAGTTACCACTACAGAAGCGCCCACAACAATGACTGAGGCTGAAACTGAGACTGAGGCTGGGCTGAGGTCACGAAGTGCACGTGTCCGTGTTGCCCACTCTTCCCCAATGCCAACAGACTCTGTAGTGAGGTTGAAAGGAGGTCGCGACTCAGATGACGACTGGAGCTTGGACTGAAGTTAATAAATGTGAAGAGATTTTGATTTTGTTTTTTGTTTAGTCATCACTATACGAATTGTATAATCGATTCGGAAAAAAGAGGAAGAAAACATAACACGTAGCAATATACGGAATGTGAGTGTATACTATAACGACTATAGATACACCTATGCCATAAACCATCTATCGTGACATTTCCAGACCTGAAAAAACTTTCTTTGAATAAAAACAGTTAATTTTGTTAGAATAAAACACTTGAAATACGAAAAATAAAGGGGGAAAACAGGCTGTTGATATCACAGACATGACGGTGAAAGGGAACTCTTACTGCGCGAATCCTAATCGTACTTGACCTGACCCCAATTTCATACGCATATATCCTACAATACCATATGCAGGTTGGTCAAATCCGGATTTTTTTACATCACCCATAAACACTACGTGGATGTTTCAGGCAGTCACAATTAAGTGCTGAAGCTCCCAGCAGATGGCGCTCAGTGCGTTATCGGGCCTTTTACAGTGGTTTATGATGCCAGGCGCGTGACGTAGGTATGGGAGTTTGTGGTTTTTTGTGCTCGGATTGTAGGTATTCTGTTTTTGTTTAAGATATATATAGAAAATGGTTTTTGTGAATCTATGAATTTATTGGTACAGTGGTGTAAGGACGGTCGTTGTGGCATTGCTTGTGGAACGCCTTTGTCCAGAAGTGGATATCTTCTTCCTGAATGATTATGATAAGTTATGTCATCAATCTGTCTAACCTTTTCCCAACTATGTTGGGGTCAGCATTCAATCTAACCGGATGCAGATGAATACCAGTATTTTACATGGAGCGACTGCCTAGCTGACCTTCACAACCCAGTTACTGGGTAACTCGATACCCCTTGGTAAGACTGGTTGTCTGATGATAGGTTATGTAATAAGGAATGCAAAAGATTAAAATGACTTTAATGAGGGTTTTTAATTATCCTGTAAACGCTGATTATTATTAGGTTACTGCACACACAGAAGATTACTGCAGTCAGACTGCTGGTTCTTGGCATATTACTGCAGTCAGACTGCTGGTTCTTGGCATATTACTTCTGTAAAAGTCATGGCATCCTTTTCATCCCACCGCAGTAGCTGCAACTCTGTATTAGGTATTAACCTTATACCCGATTGTTTTAAGAATTTTACAGACGATATAAAATTGAAAACATAGAACAACGTTATTAATGGATAATGTTAAGTAACATTGGATGTGTGACCTTTCGCCCGACGCCCACACCTCAGCTAATAATACCATAAGAGTGGGTTTTGAGACTAAATTGGTTCTTTCTTTGTACTTATTTTTAATTTGGTAAATTATTTGTAGAGACGTTTAAAGTAAGATGGAACTCTTTCCTCAATGAAAATTTTTCCAGAGGAACTTTGAGTCTGTTTTATTTTCAAGCGATATATTATATCACGCCTGTATTTAATTGCATGAAAAGGTATGCAGAGGTGTACAGTACACCATCATTTCACCAGTTATGTTTTGATTTAAAGGAGTGTCCGCAGAGTTTCTTGCCCGTTTGAAATAAATGCTTTGAGTTTATGTCACATGTTATAGGGGGCGAGCTTATTAGCATTTTTAGAATTTTTTTAGTAGCTTCCTGCTACCACTTTTCCCGACCTGGGTAGAACTCTCATGTCCAAGAGCTTCCTGATCACTACCACCGACCACAAGACCACAACGGCAGTTAATAAATCAAAATGTTCGTTCCAATGTTTTCGAAAGTGTGTGAATACTTCTCACTTGAAAACCTTTGCTCCCACAACAAACCGTAACGCTAAACGTTTCAAAATTAAAATCAAAATTCAAAATCAAAAGTCATTTATTCAAACTAGGCTGAAAATCAGCACTTTTCGAACGTCAAAATTACAAAAGACAGTCCCCCAAAACGCCCTTCACCACTTCCTAGTGCTTTCGTTTGTACTATAAGCATCGTTTCCCAGCAAGTGGCGACAAATGCTGGCACTAAATCCTCACCTAATATCCTGCGGCGCAGACGTACGGCACCCATTCCAGCGCACCGCCACTCTGTGACACTATTTGTGGCAACTACCCGTGGTATGGGCGCGAGTGCTTCAAATGACGTATTTTTTTAGACACATCTAAAATGATACGCCATATGAACCATACCTACATGTATGATACAGTTAGGGATAGGTTCTTGGAGAATTGTTGTTCTCGGTTGATAACGTAGACATAATAGAAGGCTAGTTAATCCAAACTAATAAGGCTTGTTAAGTTAAACAAAATGTTGGATGAGCAACTAGATTCAGTTACTCATCCAACATTTTTGTAACTCCTGGGATTGGATACCTAAATCTCTACTAACTCTTCCAGGAAAAAACAACATACTATACCTAAATCAACCTAAAAACAGAATGTAGCTGTTGTATAGTTTATGTTTGATCTATGGTTTTTGTTTGTCATCTTGACTTAGAAAAAATAAACGTCAGTGTGCTACTACCAGCAGTATTATTCCATTATTAGTCCATGCTACCAGCATCCTAGGCCTTCGCCCTCCACGATATCCGCATACTTATCAGTAGCAAAAATTGTATGTCTTCACATGAGATTAAACCTCACTGTGTGAAAAAACAAGGACTCTCAGCGTGGCCGTGTCAAAGAACGCGTTCCTTTTTACTTTATTCAGTTGCAGCGTGATCGGCAATCGCGCCGTGTTTCATTCAAATACGTTGTTGTTGCCGTTGTGTGTCAAGAGAAATGTCACGGTTGTATGTTTCATACATGCAAAACCTGTGACGTATTATCGGTCATTTATCAGTTGCGTGTTTAAAAGTGGAACGCCTTGGACACAATGATTAATAAGTATTTAAAATTGTAAACCAGATGCCTAAATCCGTTATAGGAGCTGTCCTGTAGTTAACTAATAACGCATTTATTTATTACAAAAACAACAACGAAAATGCGAACCCAACGACACCGACTTCCGAAATTAAAGTAATTTTTCACTTTGTAGTGTCTTATTTGGAGTTAAAAAAGTTTTTCATAGGTACCTCTTGTCACCTGACTAAACAATTTCATATTTTATCCGCTCCTATAAGCATCAACACGCACGTCTTAGACATAAACAAACAAAAAAAAAAAATAACCACCTTTATTGCAAGCTGTAGCATATTCTCAGACAGTCGATCATCCAAGGTACCTTCTTATGTACCTACTCGCGTGTCTGTAGGAACCTTCAAAACAACTGTAATTTTGAGAATTATTTATGTTCCTACCTCACCCACTACCTGTACAGTAACAAGATCCTGCAGGTCAGCAATGGATGACGAAGTAACATGTTAGTGTAGGGTATAGACGTGACTGCCAAACGTAATGATGTTGTCTAGGCAACTGGGTCAGCAGTGTTTTGTTTATCTTTAGTGTATTGAAGGCGTAATTAAAATGTAAAAAAATTGTTGTCAAGACTTTTTCCACTTACGAATTTCAATTTTCAATTCCGGAAAATGATTAAAACTTAAACATTAACGTCGCCATTTTATTTTTCCGATAATATCGTGCTAAGTGAGTGTGAAGTGACAAAAACCTTGTTCATCTTCTTTTGACACTTCAAAAACATTAATAGCGCTTTTAAAAAGTCAACCAATCAAAGTGAGAACGGTATTTTATGATTTAAAAAATGCGCGTGCGCCGTATAGGTAATAGAATTTCTTAAAAAACAAAGAATAAGAGAGATTTAGTTTGAGAAACAGAGAGAAGTTTTCTTCTTTCTCATGTGTGTGTGTTTTCGGCTGTTGCTGAAAACCAGCGCTGGGGCTCTGTCTCGTATAGGACTCGTATAGCTCTTAGCATTATGCTGAGCGATGGCAAATTGTATTTTTTTTTGATGCCTCATGTTTGCCGGACGCATTTTCTTTCTTTCTTTTTTCTTTATGTAACGAAATGTCCCTAAACGTACTTGAAATTTCTCTCTCAATTCTCATCCAATAATCGAATCGCCGCCTAAGAAGTGTCACTTCATAACATCATATATTATTATACTCTTTTTGCCTCAAAAGTCATTATTGATCTCACTCTTCCGTAAATATTTCCATAAAAATTAGATAAAGGTGCGCATTTATTAATTCAAAGTCAAAGTCAAATTAGATTAAGGACCCTCAGATGAACATTATAGCTTACACATTTTTCCTGTGATTATCATTTTCTCTTTTATAATAAGGTAAACAAACCATAACTAGGTTCGGCCAGTGAAAGTGCGACGTGATAGGCAATCGAACAGTGTTTGCGCTGGCGTGACACATCAAGTGGCTGTAACCAACTTTGATTACCGTGAAATCACTGGACTTCCGCCATTAACCAGGCTCATTATGCACATAACTTGCATTAACGTAGTGCAAAATGGGGAATATTACGAAGGTTTATCTGCAGTAAAGCTTTGTTAAAACGAGCATTATGTTTGTTCGCTTGACAGTTAGCATTTATTGCAATTTAGCAAATATTAAAGCTCGACTTTAAACACAATTTAAACCCTTTATTTATTCTATACTGCGGGTTCTATGCAATTGTAGCGTGTTTGCGTAAAACGCTTGCGTAGGTAAGTCCCGCTAGTGATAGCTGCTAGGGTCACATAAGGTTAATTTTACTTACCTACTTATTTTTTGTTATCGATTAGCACTGCTTAGATTATACAGGGTGACTTGAAATTTCACGTATTCCTTTCAGGATGTGGTAGTGGGTCCTATTTGCAACAATTAAGCACCCCATAAAGCATAAGCGAAAAATCATGAAATTCGACAATAAACCAATTTCCCAGAATTCGTAAATAAATATCACTTTTCTCTAAACAGTTCTCAAATTGAATGGCCATCATTGCTATTTCATTGGGTTCCTAATACTTTGAAAAACCTTTCGATGTAACCAAATTTTAAAAAATATCAAACCGTTAAAGGAAGAAGTTTATTAACCATTTTCAAAAATCATCTACCGACATGAACTTTGATATCAGTTATCTCAAAATTTTACTATGGCATTAAGCGTAAAAATTACGGGGAAGACATCTTCATTTAAACAGCTATCTAACGAGATGCACACATTAAAAAAATATTTAGAGCTGCCCATGAAGCAGTCGATAATGCTGGCCAAAGTAGAATTTGCAAATAGTAAAAACAAATATTATAAAAATGTTGTGATAATCAAATTAATTGACTGGTTCTCTCTTATTACCTTCTCATCACCAGCAATTCTTCCTGCAGTTTGCATGTTGAGAAGCCACTTTTGAATAGTTAGAATTACTCGCAGTCGAGGAAAAATAATTTGATCAAGAGAATCATGCACCTTATATTCGGTTACGATTCGTTTCCAAGTTACTGACTATGACTACAATATAAGACAGACTGCGAAAAAAATAAATTGTTCCTAGCTTAGTCACTGTCATCAAAATACACTTTTATCGTATCGCTTTAAATGTTTTCCAATATGCAGTTACTTTTACTTATGTTCAGTTATAAAATAGACACTTTGTAACAGTTTGCTTTGAAGTTATATTGTAGCTATGGCTGCGCAGAAAACCAAAAAAAAGTACATTTATAAATTATGAAAAAATAATAGTAAGCTTCTTTACATCAATTTCTGAAACATATGAGTAAGCAATAAAAGTATTGAGTACAATCCACAGTTACTTTACCTCTCACAGCAGTAACCCAACAGCAAATATAGATCACTGTGATTTCGACAGTAATGCAATAGCAGTGCTAAAATAACTTTGAAAGGTCGACTCGAGTCCCACAGATTGCAACGAGAATATCACAATAAACCATACAGCGATGCATCTGGAGGCACGGTAGTGCCCTCGCCAAGACGAGCCAAGCGAAACGCAAGGGCACTACCATAGATATAAGAAAGAAGGCCGTTTCGCTACCATCACATGGGCGTAAGGTGAAAAATTCATTCACTGTTCATTGCTTTTCTGTTATACAATAGTTCTTGTAGTAACGAAACGACTAAGCCTCATATTTTGACTAAGGTGTAGTGTTTCTGAAGTTAGAGCGTGTAGAGCTAGGAGCTTGGCTTTACGTGAGATCTGATAACTTGTTGACAGTGCGAGCCATATGGTCTCGTCTTGGCAAAATTTTACATGAAAATGTTTTTGGTGGGATACTCTTTCCAAAAAGAAAATAAGATTCGAAAACTCCGTAAAGTGCTTTAAAAAATCCCACACGGCAACGCTCTCCGTTCATAAAACCGTCAACATATTCTTCACGGTATAACTGTCGGTGAAAGGTGCATTATTAGTTAAGTGCACTGTTTCTACGCCGCGATTGGTTAAATCCTCGAGTGGGGCGTCTGTCACACCGTAGCGTAACTCATGAATATTTGATGCATGAAGGCTTTTCTGAAACATGCGGTTTGTAGCGAAGTTTGTAACAATGGGGTTGGTACAATAGGGTTATTTCATTCAGTTCCATGCATAACACTGCCAACACTTTAGAGACAGTTTTTGCGTAGTTTCTAGTCAAGGCAAAATGTACGAATTAAGTAAATTATTTTGCATGTTATTAAAACCATTTAAGAACATTTGACCAGAAGGCCAATTCTCGTAATTTAAAACGTTCAAAATCTAGTCGCAGTCTCATCTCGGCGACAAACAAATGTCAAAAACTTGTCGGTATTTTTGACAGATTGAGACTGAGATCAGACTGTGAAAGTTCTTAAAATTACGAGAATTGCCCCTCTGGTATAAAATAGGTACTAAATCAGGAAACTCATTGTTTTCATAACAATTGTTGATTCGTATTTTATTTGCATCCCTTTATTTTTTTATATTGCGTACCATTCAAATGCAAAATTCTACCCACTCTCGCCGCGTTGGTGTCAGCCTTCAGCCCAACTTTCTCCGTGACAAATATGAGTTCATAAATTTGTGTAGCGATGTGCGACGCTGCCATTAGTTGCCACTCAACCCTGTAATTGCTACTGTTTCTGCGGGCACGAGGCATGTGCTCGCGTGCGCGGGGTTAATTGTAGGCAATTATTTGAGATAATTATAGTGTTAGCTACTTTTGAGATCTACCTTGTAATAGCATACGCAATAGTTCTGGGATTATGTTTACTATGTTGTTTATAAACATAATAAACGTACTGTTCTCAAATTATTGAAATCACGTTTACATTTAATGACTTATTGGCTGCCAGTTTCTTGCAACGAAAAAATTATTAAATACTATTATTAAAAATTAATAAAACTTTGCCAGTTTATAAATAAATAGCAACAGCAACTACCACAAAATTACTCTGTCAATATTATACGGATCGAAAATAATTTATTATCTCATGAAAACTCGAACAAATCCACAAAATACTACATCGCGTAACCTAGGACCGAAATTACTCACAAAATGTATGAAAATTATTACAAATTGCGACAATAATTATCTCAAGTTTCAGACTGAATTAAAACAAAACAAATATCCATCATTTTTATCTGACATCTACAGTTTGAAACCGGTTTACATCGGTTGTCAGCGGCGCGCGGCGCGGCGGCGGCGGTTAGAACGATCCAAATGGATACCACCAGTTATGACCGCGCGGACAATAAAAATGGTGGATTTATGTAACGCTCGTAAAACAAGAGTGGTTTTAAAATTTTAAACGAACGGAAGAGGTTTAGTGTCCCGTACTGATTTATTTATGTTCATACCTCATGGAATTGTTGTCCCAAATAGGTATACGGAGTTGGAAGCGATGCAGGGCTAATTAACCTAAAATTATCACATAAAATAAGATAAGAACGCAGGAGAAAATTAAAGTTAATAGTTAATTAATAGGGCATACAAATTTACCTATCTACATATAAACAATAATAATATTGTAAAAGCCAATAAGTCACAGGCTCTCAGTATTGTGGAGTAAAATTGAGGTTGAACTACGTACGTGTACGATGGGTCTCACTAGACCCAAATTAAATGATACACAACGCACTTAGCGAAATTGAGTTTAGCCTAAAGTGTAATTGGCAAACATCCAGTATTAGCACGGTTAAACTAGTATCAACCGCTTAAATCCGACGCGAAGGGGTTTGATCCGGTTTCAGGCGATGTAATCCAAATACAGTTTGTAAGGAGTTGATACGTGGAATGTTTGACCTGACATATTAATCGGGTTGTTTGTGTACCTAACCGTTTTTTCATGGGATCAGTATTATTTACATTGTTAAAATAATACATACCTAATTGAGTATTTCTGTACAGAAAAAAACACTCTGATAAATGGCGTATATTTTAATGAGGTAACATAAGCATTTGAAAAATTGTTGTATCGACGACTGTGAAAAGGCGTACTCACTGTACATTAGTCGGACCAAACGGCTACCAAGGCTCGTATCTTATCTTTAAATAGCGCTCTTCAGGGCGGCCATTTCTGTCTTTTTTACTATCTTTTTCCGGTAAGCTAAAAAAGTGTTCATGTGAGTCAAGCTTAGAACTAAACCGTAAACCTTAATGTCAAATGACAAACGTTTCTGTCTGAGAGTTACAACACAGAATAGTACGGAAGGTTGGCTCCATTAAACGAGCCAAAACCATAATTTCAGCCGAAAGACGTCCACCGCTCTGGACACAATCCTCCCAAGCACCTCCACTTCGACCGGTTCTGTGCTTTATACATCCTGCAGCCTTCACCAAGTCACCGGTCCACCTTATGGGTGGCCTTCGAATGCTATGTCTTCCGGTACGCGGTTGCCACTATAGAACCTTTCGGCCCTACCGGCCATCTGTTCTGCGAGGAATGTGCCTTGCCTACTGCCACTTAAGTTTGTTTCAGGCTATATCTATGTGGCAATGTATTACCTTGGTTCTCCTACGGATGTCTTCATTTCTGATTCGATCACGTGGGAAAACTTCAAGCAACATCTCCACGAGCGAAAATAGGCGATATATAGGCACATATACTCCAAAAGTTAGTTGACATTTTTCCACTTCAGCTGTGACACACCAAATTATTATTATTATTCATTTATTTCAGGCGACGTAGGCCCATAGATAAATACCTTAACCTAAACATACATATTTTTATTATACAGTAGTCCTTCACTTCACTAGCTTGTTCTTGTGCTGTTCTGTAGTACTTGTCCGCGGAAGCGACGGAACACCACGTCCTGCGGTCAGAGGTCTTCATCCATGACGACGGGCAGATGTTATCTGCCCGTCGTCATTCGGCACGCGCACCACGAATGCCTTGAAGTTGACGTTGCGGTACGAC
Source organism: Gortyna flavago (assembly GCA_963669345.1). Lineage (NCBI taxonomy): Eukaryota > Metazoa > Arthropoda > Insecta > Lepidoptera > Noctuidae > Gortyna > Gortyna flavago. Next base: position 354,433 of record OY770147.1, on the reverse strand, counting down.
TCCAGTAACTGATTATGATTTAAAATACTAGTGATCCAAATGTTTGAACTGCTGTAACTGTTTTTATTGATAAATTCAACTACCTTTGACTTATAAAAATAATCGGACCTGATTTTATTTTTATTTTGAATTATAATATGGCATCACAGCTGAAGTGGAAAAATGTCAACTAACTCGCACGCACGGCGATACAATGCCAATCGCGGGTGCGCTTGCACTCGCTGTACGTGAGCCGTGTGTGTTCACTTGTTGCTTGGAGCAGATCTTCTGTACTATTCTGTGGGAGCAGTTTGCTACGTGAGAGGATGAAACGTTTTACTTTCAACAATTGTTATTTATTATGTATGTCCCTCGTTTTGCTTCAGTTGAAATGCGTTGTCTTACTCAACATTTCGAGTAGGTACCGTTTGTTTAACATCGAAATTGTTTTGGATAGATGATAATTGTTTATTGAAATGCTAAATAAATGGGATAGTCTCACAGATGTTAAAAATAAATCTCTCCAAGAAATAGATTTATAGAGAAATTGATAAAAGCAGAGTTGGGAACTGTATGGTATGAAAATACCGAGGATTCCTAAATACTCTTATAGGTAAACACAAAAACAAAATAATTAAGAAATCCGAGTCACATTCAAATGTAAGAATCTATGAAGACAGAATCAGTGTTCTGATTCGTCGTTGCTGTACCGCAACTTGTTAGTAAAGTCGGGGAAATTAATTTAATACCAACTTAAATTGTCAGTATATTCACATCATCACAATTATCATTCTTTGACAGTTGTGTATTATGGCTATTACATGGTCAATTGCAATACGGTGTCAAAGATGCTTAAAAATAATTTCCCTAACTATACATAATTAAAACTTTTATATCAAAAAGACACAAATCAAATTTTGTTGATCCATACATTTTCATATTAACTTTCTTGTTGTAATGAAAACCATCTGTTTTACAAAAACTCCATCTGTTTTACATACAATCAACTGCATGTCCATAGTAACGATTTGCCATCGACAGCGCCTTTATTTCGTAAGAGGAAAGCCGGTTTTCGTAGTTCATGTATTACCTACCACAGACTGCGCGGACCTTACCCACTTACTTCGCTGTGTAACATTCAGGGTTGCTACACAAACGATGCGGCTGTGAGGCACTCGTGAAGTACTTACCTGAAATAAAAAAAGTTCTCGTCATTAACAAGTAATGAGTTGTGTAGGTCTGCTTAACCCTTTGTGGATGAGCTTAGTTAGGTCAGTCAGGAAATGAGAACTCTTTGAGAGGGAAACGAAGAAAAAGAGATAAAGTACCAAGTGGTTCTTAAGTAAGCAGTTGTATGAAGTGTTTTATTTGATTTTATTAAGGGCCTTTATTATACCACAGTATTTTTTCTTACGAAGCGACACGCACTCTACTTGTGGTATTGTCTCGGGCAGTACCGCCAGCTTCTGTGTTTACACACACATACACAGCGTGTTTGTACACTTAGTAACCACAAGTAAAGCGCGCGTCGCTTCATGACATAAAATACTTTAGTACTTCTCCTGTTTTATCGACACATTCACATACGACAGACGCGAATCTCAAATGCTTAGAACATGTAAGTCGTACAAATATCCGTTGTTTATTACTAGCCTATAAATAAGTAAGTATGATATATTAAAATAAACCTCACAGAAGATCGATCTTTAGATGAACATATTATGTTCATCAAAAGATCGAACTTCTGCAGGGTTATTTGCAACCCAACCTCCGTACCTTGTTGACCTGCGTAGCTACTCAAACATGGGTACCTATACAGTATATACATTTATAACTCAACATTTACTCGAAGCATCTCTAAAAATAATATATACATTATTTATTGAAGAGCAGTTTCGTTTCGAATTTATTTGCTTGCTATAAAATAACACTCAAATGAAATGGATGCATAGTAAACTGTCAAGCGATTTATATTGATGCGAGCTGGGAATCGAACTCGGTACCCTGGGAGATTGGGGCGAATGACACTAAATCGGCTTAGTAGCAGTGCCCTTTCTTGAAGGTGATATTAATTGTACCTATAGCATTGCACTCACTCGTATTCGAATGTGGTCGTAACTCATACCTGACAATATTATTAGTCTAACTTCGTACCTCGGACATCGCGTACAATATTACATAAGTAGTTCATTTTTTTTTACCTGATGCATGCCGAACAGTGGTGGCCCAGTGGTATATTTCATCACCAACCGGCATATCCTAAAACCAAAAACATTTACCAACCCGCACTGGAGTCGCGTGGTGGATTACATTGCACCCTGTCACCGAGAGGAGGTCTGTGTCCCAGCTGTGGGGACATTATAGGCTGATTATGCTATAAACGGATTGCCGGAGGTCAGAAAACAGTAATTCCGTGTAAAATACCGAGCTGCTTCCAACTATATTAAACTACTTTATACCAAACTCAATGTAGCACTCTGGTAGGTATTCATAAAGAAGTACGGACTGGCTTTTAATTGGAATCAATGTCAAAGTCACATTAATCCTAGGTACTAATATTATATACACCTACTTATCATTTTAAGAGGGAGGGAATAGTATAAATAGGAGTTTTAGTGGAAATAGATTATTACCTACGTGTATGTCACAAAATGAGACCCCAAATCCAATATACATATTTCACTCTAATTCGGAACCACTTCCAGCTCACATACACTTAAACCCTCTCTTCTCTTGAAGCGCGACATTTCTTGTCTCCCGAGTGTAGCAGTGTCACCACAGAGTAGATAGGTACAGAAGGCCAGCTTCATACAACGAGCGAAAACACACTCCCACAGACATGCTTCACGTTCAGCGAGTGCAAAACACTCGCGACCGGCATTTGTAATCGACGTACGTATACATTGTGTTTTGCATTTGTGTGCGTGCGCCTGTCTTCGCTTATTGTATAGGGCTGATCTATCTACTCTGTGGTACTCGTGAGTCAGTGTCGGCGCTCTCGAGTGTCGGCGTTACTTTACACACGTCTGTCGCTTTGTGCGACTGTTTGTACAAGTGCTTCAGTTAGAGGGAATGTGGAGAGAATAGGGCTTAGTTGGATGAAGGATAGGGGCGAGTTTAAAATAAAATTCAGATGTTTGGTAATGTGTCGTGCTGGTCTGTCTGAAGGCTAAAAATCTTCTTTTTATGAATGACCTCAAGGTTGAAGCTAAAAAGAAGCCTTTCGACCTAAAAAGACATAAACGCATCCTTTAGATGTTCACAATGCCTTAGAGGCATAATAGTTAAAGCATCTCATGTAACTTTTTATTTTACGGCTTGATACAGACAGCGAAGAAGCAGCAGCAGCAGCGGAGCGCAGTGCAGCGTGGTTGGTCTACTAGAGTCGTGTCTGTCTGCAGGAGCCTTTATTGCTTATATAAGGAGCTATAATGATACTAAATACCCACCTCTTAAAAAAAACTCATTCCACATAGGTCTTTCTTAACGTCTCCTCGTGTTTACCTCTCCCATGAATAAGTTACCAACCGTAACACAATTAAAAGTACGCGCGACGCTCCGTAAGCGAGTTACCAGCTGTGCAGGAGACCTTGAGTAAATTAATGGAGCAACTACGTTATGACGATGTTGAAGTCGATGTATGAATTGAGTTTTGAACGGTCGGTTCCTCAATGGATATTTATTTTTAATATTAATTAACTAGGGAAGTTGATTAACTAAGATCTGCTGAATTTTCTTGTCCCCCCCCCCCCCCGTCGCATGTATCGCATAGCATCGCTCGTCCGCGCTATTACTTCGTTTTCTCTCAGCGTTCTTTCTGACTTGTTCTTTGTGCTCGGCTCCTAAGGGTCCCAGCAAGAATTGGGCTATCAAAGGCAAAAATTATTTTTCAAATCCGACTGGTACTTAGTTCCAGAGATTTGTAATAAACCCAGCATCATATCAGGACATACATTTCTACAGAATGAGATTGCGCAAACTGGTACTTCCATAGATAAGTAGCATTGCTTCATTTACTGCAGTGGCGACGGTTTAGATTGATGATTACATTTTCTAGAAAGTGCCGGAAAACAATAAGAAAATCAGCCTACCTACCTTTTTCCCTATGTCGGGGTCAGATTCCAGTCTAACCGGATGCAGCTGAATACTAGTATTTTATATGGAGCGACTGCCTATCTGACCGCCACAACCCAGATACTGGGTAACTTGATGCCCACTGGTTGCCATACTTTTGCGCGTTTGTGCGAGGCCCACAGTTGGTTAGTCAATATAGTAACTTCCCTAAGTCAGCTTCTCTTCCAAAATGCTCACTGGGTAACATATTTATTATATTTCCCATAATAACATAATTTTAGGTAGGTATTATATCTCTTTAATATGACAGTACCTACCACAGGTTAAAACTTAATAGTCGATTCCGTGAGTCGTTATCGTGGCGTAAGGCCCATCGTAAACTCTACCGCTTGTTGTCTGTTCAGCACATCACACATTTAATGTTGAGATACGGAATTTTAGGGCACTATACGTTTTCCGTATAATGTTATTTTTCATGGAGAGTTTAATAACATTAAAAAAACGAATAATAAGTATTTCGCCCTTATTTAGATTTCTGTTCAAACTTCGCGAACCGTAGATCACGAAGTTTGAACAGAAATCTAAGTAATGATTATTACTTAATGTTTTTTACACTTTAGCCCACAAAGAGAAGCTAATTTTCTGGAATAAAACGTTTAATGGATTTTAGAGTGACCTGACTCGAATGAAATTGAGCCGTCTGCTTCATAGCGATGAGGATTCCTTTATTTCTGAATAAACAAGTACCACCATTGGCACAGGTTTATAGGCCCACATGCATTTTTTATCACTTCATCTATTTGGTGTATACTCGGCGGAAATGCGGAAAGGTGAATGTAAGATAATAAATCCATTAGGTGATATTATTCCATGGGGACACATTCTTGATTATAAGATAGATTCTTAAAGATTATTACTGTGTGAGATCAAGTTACATTAAATTTCCAAGTTTCTTTAGATAATACCAGTTCTCACTACATGCCAAATAATTCTACAGTATAAGAAATTGACAACCTCACGTTCTGCAGAAGCCACATTAAGATCCTGAAAAATATCCTTTAAGCCCAAAGCACGATTTCCACTTTCAAACTGTAAATAAAACACTTGCCATTTCACCCGAGTCGCAAAGTGTATCACTGTGACCATGGCCTGAACCAACAGCGCCTAAGTAAACAACGCGAGGACGCCGCACTAAGGAAGCGCACACAGAGACAGACGGCGCGGTTTGCTAACACAAATAAATCGCTCGCTACTTTGTTAGGTAGCTTGTTTGTTGAAGTCTGTCGCGTTTGTGGCTGTAGTGTAGTTACGTTTTGTGCTGGGGAAGCTTTTCGTTGTTTATTTACTTTTTTTTTGGTCTATTGTTAGGGTGAAATTGCTTTGGAATCAAACTGGAGAGGAAAAATTAAAAGATTATTATTTACTTTGAAGGACTTACAGCCATCCATAGACTTTAGAGACGAAGAATGTTATGCTTTTTTTAACATAACTTTGTTTAGCGACTTTTGAAAAGTGATGGTCACCTGCTTATGCCCTTTTATGATATATAGTCATTCATTTTTGGCGCTTGTCATGTTGAGCGATTTAGGTATAATACGGTGTACAGCGACTTTGAAAATCTAAATGTGATCATCAACTTTTGATGCTGACAGTACCTATTAATGAACAGGAATGGTTAGCATTCCTAGCTTTTATCTATGGTAATGAGCCATTACATTAACTATACCCGTCAGAATCTCAAGGTTAAGTTTTGTTACCTAAAGTAAAATATACATCTGTTACTTCTGTGTGACTAGCACACAAACATAGTAGGTGCCAATGTATACGAGTATGTATACGACGAGTATGCGGGTTGTGTCTGTGTTCGCGGTGAACATGTGGAATTCAAATATTTGTTAGGTACTTGTTACCCAGAGTTTTTCAGGATATGTTGTAGGTAAATAAGGAATTTTGTAAAAAAAACTAAGGTAAAACCAAAAGCTTTTACTCAAGTTAGCATCCTTAAATGGTATCAGGTAGGTCTAATCTAATCTAACTACTACTACTAGCCTATATTGCCCTACTCTAGGGCAAAGGTCTACAATTCTGTCTTTTGCCACTGCCGTCCAGTCCTTTCAGTAGGAGTCCAGCTCATCTCGGCCTACCGCGATGGCGTTGTGCGTTTAGTGGGACCCAATCGGTGATTCTCTTACCCCAATTGTCATCTGACATGCGGCAGACATGTCCAGCCCAGTCCCACTTTATTTAGCGGCTTTCTGGGTACCTAACAAGGAGGGACATGGCTCTTGCAAGCTCTGGCAAGCCTTCAAACCCAGCTATAAAGAAATAAGCCTGTGGGTGCCCGACATATACAAAGTACTTTTTGGTGCCCGACAATTATGTATTGCGAAGGCGACGGCCGCGTCTATTGGCGGTGCCCAGTAGTAGGACCAATCTACTGAGTAAAGCCCCTACAACGCGTACCTTGCGTGTACTTAATGACGTAGCAGATAGCATAGATCTTTTTACTTGCTCTCTGAGTGAGTTCACAAAAACCACAATGTACAGAGTATGTTATGGTACGTAAATAATAAAACTGTAGTTATGGCCACTCTATTGAATTAGGAAATTCCTGTAATGATAGTGATGAAGAGTTAATAAATAAATAAATAAATAATAAATATAATTTTATATATTTATTAGAAACATCGTGAAAATCATCTATCCAAGATTTATTTTTATTTGCTACAAAAAGATTTAAAAATAACATTAAGTACATCTTTTTTTCTCGTAAAAACTTAGTACCTAAGATGTATTTACTTTCTTCAACAGTTGAAATAAACGAAAAAACCTGTAACTTATTCAATCTATTCTGCACTTTATCACAAAATACATAAAAATCTCTCCCAACAGGCATTATGTATAAAGGTCAAGTATCAAAGTATTTACAACACAACTCTCAAGTTCGTTCAATGTAATGCCTGAGGCAAACACTTCACTGTCAATGAAATAATAATGTGAACCAAATAGCTGAAGAAAATGATTTACTAAGGTTTAAATTTGGTATACAAAGGTGAATTTCACTATAAAGTGACAAGATCTCTTAGATCAAAAGCTCACGTGAAGGAAATCTGGACTCAACTACCTTGCATCTTACATATCCTTAGAATCGAAAATGTCTGTCACACATTTTCCAGAGGCTGTACTTACCTTTATGTGTAAAAAAAGAATCGCACTGTTTATCCTATGTCCATCTCTTTCTCGCACCTTAGCAATGCTGGTTTATTTATATACGGACCCAGAACACTTGAAATTATTGTGGCTTGTTGCCATGAGACAATGTAAAACACAATTCAGTAAGTTTCCATTTAAAACACAAATTCTCAAGATATACACAAAATTAAGTTGTCTTACACACAAATTGTTGCATAGAATAGCACAATGGACACAATTATAAACCTGCACGTTATTGTGTAACGCTAGCTCGCGTCTTGAGCTCTGCGAATTCATTCGAGTTATCAACTACTGGGATTGTTCTCATAGCTCTGTATCATTATAATACGACTGTATTTGGACGTCCGAATCTTTCGCCTAAACTGCGAGGTCTAATTCTATCACACAGTCTATAAACATCGGTTATAACAGGTTTTAACATAATCTGCTGCTTGTAACAATGCTAAGCAGCACCCTAATTACGAAACACATTTTCAATTTCGATCCGAATCATTTTGAAGGATATTGCCAATCCATTGCTTCATATGTTCCAAAAAAGTGTATGCTCAACAACGTAAATAACAAAATGAATGTTGTCAAATTGTCAAAATGAAACCCATTGCTACTGATACACAATTACCCCGCAGGATCACGTCAATAGAGCAGTAGCAATCAATTTCTGGTTGCTTGGCCTTTCAACATTTCAAGTAATTTTGCAACGTGACTAATCTAATCATTTTCTTTCAATATCTCACAGTAGTTTTACTGTCACTTTAGTGAAAACCACTGCTCTACTACAATTATTTTATTTTGTGAATAGAGTCAAGTTACTTTACTCAAAGCTTGGACGGAGGCTTTCAATAACTTGATACTTTATATATTATTAACGCTCTAACGGATTCGAGGGTCGTAGAACAAGTCATACGCGTTTCGCTAAATTATTTCTGATAAATTATACGTTTAATATGTCGTTGGTTCTGCATTTTCGTTTATTGACACCGACTTCCGAAATTAAAGTTATTTATCACTTTGTAGTGTTTTTTTTTTGGAAGTCTGTTATCTTTTTTGTAAAAAAGTTTTTATTTTTCACTTTTTAGTGGGAGAGTTTGTAATTTATCTAAGTTACAATAGCCTAATGTCCACTGCTCATCACCTTTTACAAAATATTGCTTTTAAATTTTTAGATTTTTGTTGGTTTTTCAAAAACCGCTTTTCGATGTAATTTTCATGGGACCATTTGGGAAGTAGGTATACCCTTTCCAACAAAAAAAGAATTTTTCAAATCGGTTGGCAAGCGATGAAGTTATGCACGAACAAAAATTAAAAAAAAAAATACAAACATCCGAATTGAGAACCTCCTCCTTTTTTAGAAGTCGGTTAAAAAACTTGAAAGTGATCGACATTTTAACAGAAAGTTAAAAACAGCATGCATTTTTCACTTTGTTTTAATATTTGTATATTGTTTGTCAGTAAATACCTGCTGTAGGTATCAAAAAATTTGCAGTCACACAATATACAGCATGTTTATTTTTCGCGATTACGATGTTGGTCCCTTGGAGAAAGTTGTTCGATTTGAAGGTCTGAATCACACCCTTACATTTGGCACACACCTTTCTGATACACGCTGTGTACATATAGAAAACGAACCGAGTTTTTTTTTAAGAATAGTGTTTATTTCCATTTACCTCTTCACTGAACCGCATGCAGCCGCATAATATCCCTAGCTTACAACTTGGACCCCATCTGGTAACAAATTACCAAGTGCGGGCTATTTCTCAGCAGATGGCCATTTCCTGCGCAAATTGAGAGCTAGCCAGCTTGTAATATTAGCCAGACGTACGTACATCTAACATTATACTGAGCCCTACATACATATGTACGGTCAACCGCATGTACATGGTAACAGTTTGACTTTGAGAGCGCTTGTATTGCGTTCCAACCAAGCGTAAAGCAGATATTAGACGCATCAGTTTTTCCTCTTGTTTGTTTTTTGTTTCATTCAGCATCTTTTACTGGAAGTGATACGTCTAAACACAAATGTATCAAGGAAAAAAAAAGACCTCATTAGTGAACCGACCCACGATATTGTATATCCGACATTCTGCATCATTCACTCGCCTACGAATGATGGAAAAATAAATTAAATGAGCAGATGACATCTTATGTAATTTTGTCGGTGTCGTGTGAACGTGGAATGAAACAAATATGAACCTTCACTCGAGTGAAGTGAAGTGTTGAACTTGCGGTTGACCGTCCTGCCAACATAATAGTACCTACATACGTACAAACTATGCCATGTTAGTATGTTGGCTAGATTGTAGCGGACACTATGGAAATGAGAGCCTTTATTTATGGTTTGCAAGCGAGGAGGAATATTACACAAATTTCTAGTCCTCGGCTTGGTCAGCCTGCAATTATGACTTTTACGAATGGGAGGTGGTTCTGGACATAAAAGATAGTGAACATTTTCTGTAACAAAATTCAGTATTCTACACGCTGTGCGCTCAGTATTCTACACGCTGTGCGCTCAGTGTTTTACACGCTATACGCTCAGTATTCTACACGCTATGCGCTCAGTGTTTTACACGCTATACGCTCAGTATTCTACACGCTATGCGCTCAGTGTTTTACACGCTATACGCTCAGTATTCTACACGCTATGCGCTCAGTGTTTTACACGCTATACGCTCAGTATTCTACACGCTATGCGCTCAGTGTTTTACACGCTATACGCTCAGTATTCTACACGCTATGCGCTCAGTGTTTTACACGCTATACGCTCAGTATTCTACACGCTATGCGCTCAGTGTTTTACACGCTATACGCTCAGTATTCTACACGCTATGCGCTCAGTGTTTTACACGCTATACGCTCAGTATTCTACACGCTATGCGCTCAGTGTTTTACACGCTATACGCTCAGTATTCTACACGCTATGCGCTCAGTGTTTTACACGCTATACGCTCAGTATTCTACACGCTATGCGCTCAGTGTTTTACACGCTATACGCTCAGTATTCTACACGCTATGCGCTCAGTGTTTTACACGCTATACGCTCAGTATTCTACACGCTATGCGCTCAGTGTTTTACACGCTATACGCTCAGTATTCTACACGCTATGCGCTCAGTGTTTTACACGCTATACGCTCAGTATTCTACACGCTATGCGCTCAGTGTTTTACACGCTATACGCTCAGTATTCTACACGCTATGCGCTCAGTGTTTTACACGCTATACGCTCAGTATTCTACACGCTGTGCGCTCAGTGTTTTACACGCTATACGCTCAGTATTCTACACGCTATGCGCTCAGTGTTTTACACGCTATACGCTCAGTATTCTACACGCTATGCGCTCAGTGTTTTACACGCTATACGCTCAGTATTCTACACGCTATGCGCTCAGTGTTTTACACGCTATACGCTCAGTATTCTACACGCTATGCGCTCAGTGTTTTACACGCTATACGCTCAGTATTCTACACGCTATGCGCTCAGTGTTTTACACGCTATACGCTCAGTATTCTACACGCTATGCGCTCAGTGTTTTACACGCTATACGCTCAGTATTCTACACGCTATGCGCTCAGTGTTTTACACGCTATACGCTCAGTATTCTACACGCTATGCGCTCAGTGTTTTACACGCTATACGCTCAGTATTCTACACGCTATGCGCTCAGTGTTTTACACGCTATACGCTCAGTATTCTACACGCTGTGCGCTCAGTGTTGTTTAACCACGAATAAGTTGGAATCATCCCATGAAGGACTCAGAACGAGTCCAAAAGTAGTCAGGGTATAGTTGAAATATGCACTTATAGGCTGTTCCAGAAGTACTTATCCGATGAAAATGTAAACAAATGAAGCAGAAAGCGTACCTGTGGAGGTTTAGTCCACTCTCGACCCCTCGACCCCTAAAAAAATATTTGTCTATTTGTTTCCTCTCAACCCTTAAACATAGTTCACTCTCGACCCCTAGGGGGCGAGACTGAATTTTTACACAAAGGACTGGCATACCTCGTCCACTTTCGACCCCTAGTTCGGTAAGTACCTAAAATTAATATTTTGGTACAGTAAGGTACAAAAAGGTAAATAAACGACCAATTTTAGAGAACACTTAATAGAATTATGTATTACCCTACTGCACCAGAAGGAGGGTTATGTTTTTCGAGTGTATGTACATATAAGCATAGTATATTTATTTGGCATGCTCTGTAGCCTAAACGGCTTGATCGATTTCAGACTGAGACGTGATGTAAGATTCGTCTTAATGCTCACAATTAAGACGAATCTTACATTGATATACCCAGTGTCACTCTCAAGTGACACTGGGTATATAATAAAATAATATAAAAATATGTAAATAATATATATATATAATATATATAAATAATATAATATAAAAAAATAAAATGGCAGATTTTTTTTCTCCAAACCTATCGAATGGGGTATCAAAATAAAGGATTTCATATATAGCTTGTAAAAATTTACGCAACTTGTATGTTTACATGTAATTTGGAATGAAAAATGCTAAAATAATAAAAAAAATACAACAAAAAATATTCAACGTTACAACATAAATAAACTAAAAAGCTGGAAATAAAAAAATGTTATTAAAAAAACCTAAAAACCAACTGCGGTAAAAAACTTAAGTTAAAAAAAAAACTGAAAGCTAGTAACAAGTCCATTTAAATTAAATAAAAGTTGGAAGCAGGCGGGACCCAATTGAGTTTATATCATTCGAACATTTCTATCACGATTGTAGTTAACTAACACTGCGTTGCGTTGTTGTTGTCGTTGATTTTAATAATCACTGTGATCGTGTTTCAGTACAAGGTGGATTTCGCTACCTAAACAAGAAAGCCTTATTTGATTTTTTTGCAACCTGCGACAAGGCGTTATTGACGAATTGTTGTGAGTTTTATTTATTTATAAATCAAGACAAGTTTATACTCCATGGAAAAGACTTTCAATACAAGATCCCAAAGTTTCAACAAAATCAGGCGGACCACTTGTCTATTATTATAATTCGAAATGTGTGTTAAACATCTCTGCTCACCTCTTCGTGTGTATAGACATAGATACATTTAAACTATAACATATGAATAGGAACCTGGGGGCTCAAAAGGCCACTTTGGCAGATTCATAGAATAATTCATATCACGCAATTCATCTGTTTGACAGTTTCACACCTATATATCCTTGAAGGGTTAGGCAGAGGTTTACCTGTAGCATTTTACGAATCTCCATACAAAACTGTCATACAGATGAAATTGCGTGATATGAATTGTTTTATGATTCTGCCAAAATGGCCTTTTTAGGCCCCCTTTTCAATCAGCATGTTACAGGCTATATTGTATCAAAATTTCAGCCAAAATCACCGAACGGTTTCTCCATACATTTTGTGCGAGGTACTTTTTTTTCTTAGCTATTTGGCTAGTTTAAGCTACATTAACGGGCCCAAGCCAAGTCAATGTAGCGTGAATATGTGGTGTTTTTTTTTCCTTTTTTATGAAGAATTAATGTTACGAAGAGTGATTTCATTTTCGTCAATTTGCATGAACTTTCTAACTATTCTGCAGGTATTTAAAATTGCGGTTTTTTGGAGTGTTATATAAATTGAGTCTCTTAGGTCTATTTGTTTAAGACTGTGGTGAAGGTCATTGGGTATAACACCCGTCGTGGAGACAACAATGGGTACTACGTTTCATGATATTAGTTTAGATAAATAAATAAAAAATATAGTAATAAAATACAACAATAATAAAAATAACTATAGGGTAAATAAATATAGCTGTATAAATAAATATATATATAAGTATATGTTGGCGGGAACGTGAGCGCAGAGATAGGTGGGTCGTCTCTCTAACCCTGTGGTAAGGGTTCCATAGCGTGGGTTACTCAGGCAAAACAATATGATGCAGTGGTAAGTCTTTATTACTAAAGAGTATACAGGAGTAATCACTAGGTATAGGTACTGTGAACTTGATGGGTTCGATGGTAGCGTGCGCCCACTTCGAGCTCTCGATCCAGTCTGCTCGCACACCTAGTCACCTACCAAGTACCAACGACCCCGTCCACGTGCGGCGATCGAACGATACTGGCGCCACACGGCGTTCATTGTACGTACTAAACTAACAACCAATCAGAGCTAAGCTATGTAATTTGACATGTACTCAGAAATCAACTGAGTAACTTATTAAAGCTAAACTTTCGTTAGTGACGACATATAAATAAATCACCGTAAAGATGTTTTTCATTTGAGAATTGAGATTAATTTTATAACTTAAATCGTCGATGATTTTTCAATCATCACCATTCTCCTGTCCTTGTCCCAATTTATTTGTGGTCGGCGCAACATGTCTTTTTCTTCCATACTTCTCTATTAGTCGTCATCTAGACAGTCTGCACCCCCTTTCTAACCATATCATCATTCATACAGTCCATCCATCGTTTCTTTGGTCGCTTATAGCCATCGACATTCATACTCAAAACTTTCCTCATTACATTTTCCTCATTCCTCCGTAGCACATGCCCATACCATGACAACCGATTTCCACACAACTTTTCAGTCACCGGTACCGCTTTCAGACTTCCTCCTAAGTACTCATTTCTTATTCTATCCATTCGTGTAACACCACACATCCCTCTTAGCATTCTCATCTCTGCTGCATGCAATTGCCTTTCATTCATCACTTTTGTGGCCCAACATTCTGATCCAGACAAGATGGTCCATGGTGAAGTCCATGGTTTTATATAGATATATAAAACCATGGTTAGACCTGCTGTCTAAAGTGTGAATGCGGGAGTCGCAGATTGTTCCAATGTTACGTCCCGTCCGAACTACGTTGCCATCGTCAAACCGAGATACCGAAAGTCGAAGCAGATGGGGAGAAGCGCGCCATGAAGCGCTATGGCTTCAGAAATGGGGATGATTTTTCAATAACAATTTAATAATATTATTCAAATAATAATTGTTGGAAATAGTGGTGAGATGTAAAGTTGAAACCTTTAAATACAGATTAATTCTTTACTACTTCCCTTTAGTGAGTGATTGCTTAAGAATTCAACCTGAGGGGCTATTCTCGTAAGAATAAATCATTTTAAGAACGTTCAGTCTGATTTCGGTCTCAATCTGTCAAAATAACAAATTTGTGAGCGCAACTAATGGTTGCGCTTTGAGGAATAACTTAGTTGCGCTTAGTTGGTTGCTCTTAAAAATAGATGCGCTTTAAGGAATACCCCGATAACTTTTTGACATTTGTTTGTCGTGGAGATGAGACTGCGACTAGATTTAGAACGTTTTAAATTACGAGAAGCCTTCTGGACAGGGTTAGCTTGCACTTTCATCAGATGCTTTTGGATCAGATCATAAATCCATCCACCTTCACCAACCGAGGCATCCCTGATTTATTTTCGTTATCTAACTTCCATAGTAACAATGGTTTTCAAAGTCAAAAATTCGTGAATATGGAGGAAGTGTTGTCGCCTGAAGTGGCTGTAAGTAGAAATACTTGTCGCGTGGAGTGACGGTAGGGGACTATTGTTGGAACGATGTTAAGACTTTACGATGAGACGTATTATCGAATTTTGGATAGAGAGAAATGTAGATTTGTTGGAACGAAATTCTATAACGAGAAAACTTATAGAAATCGCTACGTAGGTAACGAAAAAGCGTTATGCTCCTTCCATACGACTTTTTATTATAATTATGTAGGGATAGAGAGAGAGAGATATATATATATAGTTTTCATGGTTTTCGAGGGTGCTGCAGTCAATATCATCATCATCATCTGCCTAGCCTTTTCCCAACTACCTATGTTGGGGTTGGCTTCCAGTCTAACCGGATTCAGCTGAATACCAGTATTTGGTGCTGTAGTCGATAGTGAGGTCAAAATGAAAATCCAAGATGGCGACTGAGATTTTTTATAAATTTTTCTTCATTTTGTAATTTTCGCAGCCGCCATCTTGGATTTTCATTTTGAACATGGTTCCTGAAGGGGGTCCCCTGACCTCACACGTTTTTTTTGTCTTATTTGGAGCTTTTTATTCCGAAGTATTATTGGTTACCGTCTTCAAGATTACGTTCTTTTCTGTTTTGTACTTGCGTTGTGTACCAGCAAAACTTTTGAAGGTAATAGAAATTCAAATTATTTCATTTCACATAAATCTACATGGCATTTATGAATATGAATGAATTATCCACCAATTTCTTTATTTGTAGTTAATTAAAACGGTACAACACCAATTACATTAATTAACATAGAGGCAATAATTACTCGTACGTTTACAATAATATAATTTAAAACTAACATGGAATAGTGGACTCTCTTGCATACTTTCTCTCACAGAACTCCAGACATAATTACGCATAATGTATTTATATCCTTACTCGCTTTGTTCAATCGAAATAAAAAAAAAAAAAAATTATAAACGCTAGCAAAGGACATTGTAAAAAATGGCCTATGAATCAACACGTATGAAACCTTTAAAATAATTATTAGTTTTTATTATAATTTACATTACAATTATTAGAATAGAACGGACACTTCATAATTTTGAAAACATTTTAAAAAGTAATTCAGTTGGGTGTTATTTCCCGGCGTCATTATTTTTTGTATCAATTTGACGTTTTGAATAGGCAAAGGGTATTAATCTCATTCAGCCAAGACTTGTATGCAGCGGAGTGTAATTACAAAACTCAACACCCTCAGCGCTTGATCTATGAATAAGTTTTTTAGTTACAAACAGTATAAAGCGCTTGAATGCGCTGTGTAAAACGAGCAACATCGATCATCGACACTGACTTTGACATTTGATTGTAATGACAGTCTGTGACTGCAATCTGTGCTCGGTCTTGCTACATATTATATTAGTAATCTGTGGCTCGGTCTGCGTTGGTTGTGTGTATTCATTTGTGTTATTGTATTTTCTTGGTATTCTGTTTTGATTTTGTCCAACAACTTGGCGTGGACAAAGGACTCTGATTTCTTCTTTGAAATATCGACTTCTTGCTGTGATTGGCTAATACGGACCTACTAAGAATGACGACTTGGCATTGTAATAAATGTTAATTATAACCTCAAAATCCGTAAGTTTTTTGGATTATTTACAATTCTCAGAAGTGTCCGTGACTTTAATTTAGTTTCAATCGAATATATGCATTATTTAGAACACAAAAAGTATATTCACGTCCCTGTTGGTTCTTAGGAAAATTATGTATGGACGCCGAACAATGTCCTTTCACTATTTGCTTATGGTACCCCTACAACCGAACCAACATCTAACTCCCAAAGGGTCTCTTCGGATTCTCGAACAAAACCGGCAATGTATCGGATTTCCTTTGTACAAATAACGGAGCTTAACGCATACATTACCGTTTAAGTTTATTGGCAAAGATCCAGAACGCTATTGGCTGTTTAACTATAAAATGGTCGGTTAGCGGCGTGAATGGTAGGATGTAGTCGCGATTGATAAAAGCGTTAACTGGTTTATGTTGCCGAGCTACGCATTGCTGAATGAACAATGGATCAAAAACTTTGCACGAACAATTTCAAGCTAAGCTCGGGCCATATTAGCCGTAATCTATAAAACGGATGACTGTTGGGGACGACGCGTTCTTTAGTACGTGCGACTGTACGGATTACAGACAGATCAATTTTAATGTACACATTTATCTATACTAATAATAAAGCCAAAGAGTTTGTTTGATGTTTGTTTGTTTATTTGAACGCGCCAATCTCTGTAACTAAAGGTCAGATTTGAAAAAAATGTTTTTGAATTTGATTGCCCAATCACGCAAAGACCCTTTTTTTTTTTTTTAAGGATGGGAAATCATCAAATGACCCCTCCCGCTCTGGGTGGAGCGGAAGGGAGTGTCAGACTCTTACTGACTAAAACCCATCCGTGTTCCTTCCTTAGCCCTTTACATTCCGGGGCAGCGGTAACCCTTTCGGACAATCCCGCTGCCCCGGATCACGCAAAGACCCTTAGGTGCCAAACAAAATGAAAACGAGTCAGAAAAACCGTTAAGCGAAAACGAAGTGATAGCGCGGAATGGCGATGCGATGCGACGCGGTGGGTCAGGGGAGTAAGGAGTTACTCGTGGAAGAAGTCGCGGGCAGCAGCTAGTATATGGATACAGGAGAAGTTTCCTTTAGTAGGTACCTACATAATGCTCTAAGCTAGTAATATAAGCAGCTAGACATTATTATGTTAAGAAGCTATAGTGTTAGTCAATTTGTTAACCACGAGTGATTAATTCAAATAACCCTTGAACTGACAACAAGGACTGTTACATATTAATAATTTCAAATTGTTAATTTATTAGGGTCTCTTCATAAATAGTGTTCAAATTAGACTAGCTTTGTGGTACCGGAATAATATTACAAAATAGAGAGAAGCCTTCCTTCGTATAGCTTTGGGTCGACTTGAATACAAGAGTTAGTAGCCCTTGATTTACTAGAAACATTCAGCTATTAAATCACAATTGGAGCCGGGTTAGCATTTTGTAAGTAATGTCTAAAATGCTTATCTTGAATAGTTAACTATAATTAATTATAGCAGAAATCTCACAAGCAGAAAATCCTAAGCCCCGAACGTAACTATACAGGAAGATTTTTTTATCACCATCTAAATTTTTACAGGTTGTTCTACCAATGAATATGAACCACTTTCACTAAGGGACCAACTCTGTAATCACGAAAAAAAAATCTGCTGTTCTAAATTCAATACCTGCTTGACCAAAATGTATGAAACAGCTGATTTGTTTTTGAGATTTCATAGTTGGTCCCATAGTGGAAGTTGTTCATATGAATGGGTTGAAAACCCTGTAAAAATTTGGATGGTGATAAAAAACTCTTCCTGTTTATGCCTACACAATTAACACATTGAAGGACGCTGAACGAGACACAATAGAAGTTTTATTGTCATTACGTCGAGGGGCGTTAAGTGTCCCGCAAAGTGTTAATATTAGTAACAGGTTTAAATTACTTGCGTAGGTAACCTTTCGTTTTTGACCCTATTATCAATGTTGTCAAAGAAGTGTTCCGTTTTCAAGTAATTTGGTTGACTGATGTTATAATTTCTGTCAACCAATCTCAAGTTTACTGAAAACTGTGTTTGTGCTCTCTTCCACATTTAACCTGTCTGCCTTCAAAGCAAGAATGAAAAGGCATCTTCTGGGCACGCTCGTTCCATATCATACCATAGACCTCATCCATCGCTTTCCATTAGGCAAGATCGAGATCATTCAATAAACAATTAAAAAGAAAAACACTTGTAAAACCATTAATTTAATTTTTTATTACACGAAACACTTATCAGAAAAACATATATAAAGACAGGAGAGCACGTAGGTACTCCTCACTTCATATAAGAAATTACTTCCAGCAGACATGCGACAGGAGAGTTGGATGAGAGATGATGGTTCCTAAAAGAGTTTATCAAATAAATACCAAAGTTAAATTCCATAATTATCCTGAAAACAATCTCTTTCACGAACAAGGTTTCGTCAAAGATTGTTACAAAACTTCACCGATCTTCAAATTAATTAATCGTTTTCAAGTAATGAAAGTAATTATACATTCAGAATATTGATGAAAGATTGCTCACTCGACGCGTCAGCTTTCTGAACGTCTTCAAGCACAGTCAACTGCACGTCATTCTAGGCACATAAACAATGAAAACCATCCTTACTGCTACGGAATAAAAACGCCGTCAATGTTAAATTGTGACGGGTGGATAACTGTACTTTCACACCTACTGAAGCTAAAGAGTGTGTGTGCTAATGTCTGGAAATACCAGTCGGATTTGAAAAAAACATATTTGTGTTTGATCCTTAAAAGTCGAGCAAAAAGAAAAGTATGAAGAAAGACCGCTAGGCGAAAACGAAGTAATAGCGCGGTCATTCGATAATACGCAACGTCGCGGGCAGAAGCTTGTTTATAAAATCGCTAAAAATTTACCTAGACGAAATATTTTGTCAAGTAAGCTTTTCATCATTTTATAAATGTACATATTATTATTTTAAAAGTTAGCTTATATTATGTAAATATTTTCATCATTAATTTAATTTCTGAGGTTAGTTTTTTTTTTTTTGAAGCGAACAAATAATTTCTTACTCGAAATTCGAATTCAAAGTGAAGTTTGAGCTGATATGAATGGTCCCAAATAAAATAAACGTCTTGAAAACTAATGAAAACTAAATAGGTATTTGAAAACAGACTTTCAACCACGATTTTGAAGATCAAGAAGTTATTTATGCTAAACCTCGAATTGTGAGTATTGGGATAAGGAAGGGAGAATGATGATCCACCCCATCAAGGAGTTCCGTCATGATATACGAATATATCCTAATAACTAAATCCTTATAAAACGCTTCCCTAAAAATGTACACAAAAATCTACAAAATAACTCCTAGCTTCCTAAATAAAGATGGAACCCCGAAACATCCCGGTAGTCAAGTCTTCTTATTACTGCGGCACAGCTGATGCATTCCATCCCCTCGTCAGAGCAACGCAGACGTAATAACACTAACTTTACTTATTTACTCACAACTGGTGCCTAAAGGTTAGGCTTAAGGGTTGGGCTTTAAGGGATTATAGGAGCCTAGCTTAGCGGGGAGCGGAGAGATAAGCGGTGCGCGTTCATAGCCCTGACGTTTATTCTGCTGGTGTCATAAGAGAGGCAGAGTACGAGTGACCGCAGCAGGGCTACCTTGTGGATCACAGGTTGAGTCCTACGTTTACGTATGTATGTATTTATTTAAAACCCACTTAAAACTACATAAAACACATTTATTATTATAAACTAAACAAAAGCTTCATAAGATGATCTGGCTGTGTTTTTAGTAAAGTTAGTCAACACAAGCGAAGCTGTGAGCATTTCTATATAAATAATTCGACTTTACCTACAATTGCGTCTTTGTAAACGCAGCCTTCCATTCCACCCCAATCAAGTTCACTTATATCAGCTTGGCCGTGACGAGACAGAACTAGCTACACATCTCACCGCCATCCTTCTTCGGTTGTCTTATCGTTTAGAGGCGCGGCTCAGGGCCCGGTGTTCAGCGGTGTAAATAATGAGGTTGCTGATAAAAATAGTTTCGTATCGATTTTATTGCTAATGTGATTATACATGACTAAGCGATTATTTTTCTTCTAGTATAGCTAAAAGATTAGAACGAACAAAGATAAGAATGTCCGATATTAACCGGTCAAGCTCGGCGCGTACCCACGATAATAGAGAAAAAAAAAAAACGTGTCTCATTAGCGGAGCTTGCGACGTCATACCTGGTTGACCCTTTATGGAAGTATAAAGGAACGGAAATTTGAATTTTGCTTATTTGGATTTTCGGAGTAAAGGGAAGATCGGTGGTCTATTTCTCCTATCTGTATAAAGTCTCTGCCACCAACGGATTTGTTTCCGTAAACTCATTACCTTTAAATTTTAGTTGCCTCAATATTTGCTCACTATAATGATCCTTCAAGGTCAAATATCGGCAAATTCAACGGCCTTTCTTCATGCCAAACATTTGATTATTGATAGTAACCCGAGAGGCTCAAGTCAACAAGGTTATCGTGTTCGTGACGATGTTGAGTGGGTCTGAGGCCTCGATGTCGACACAATGTCAGGTCACCACCCGTCAGTAATCGACACTTTAGGTATTTGATTTTGTAAATAAGGTATTGCTTGTAGTGTTGATCAGATAATATTTATTGAAAGAAATGACTACAAGAAATACTACGGGTACATGAACTGAATAGCTGCACGATCCCGTAAAGTATTAATATTCACGCAATTATTATAACCATTACCGTTTATTTTAAAAATATGATAATTCAATAGAAGGTATGTTGTACAGGATGACAGCTGAACTGACTATTACAGTAGAAATTAATTTTCGAAAAATAGTTACTACACACATAATTGTTTAGTTAACTGTAACCTACAAAACCTTAAACCCCAGCTCGCAGTTAGGTATATAAATATTTTTAGCGCGTGCAGTAGGTACACTATTTCATAAAGGCTTAAAATAAGGCCTCGCGGCGATCCTCCAGAGATCGATACTATAATCCTCGACACATCCAATTAATTTTTAGCAATCCCGGGATTAGCCTCGGATTATTTCGTTATCAATAGGTTCCCGCGACATTTGACAAATATGTTTTGTTTCAAACAAAATTAAACGTTTGCAAAAAGGAATAAGGAATGTTTTGATCCACTTTTAATTGAAAACCAAGTCGAAATTTTAAATATCTTTGGTTTATTATTTCAGAAAAGAAACTTGTGTCTTTCTTCTTTAAAACTTAAATTTTGAACGTTAACTTTATTTGTAACATTTTCATACTTTATGTAATAATGGAACTATAGAACCTCTTTGTCAAATTAAATAAAAACTGTGCGGATAAAACCCATGTTTCAACCACTATTACGATGTCCCACACGACATTGATAAATGTTAACAATCAGTACGGCAGACGCTCTCAACCTTTTTCATGCATTCTTAACGCACATACTACTTTGTGGCAACCTTACCAGGCCAGGGAAGAGACGTTGACAAATGTTGACAAACCCTGGCGTTGACGACTCCGTTATTTTTCCTCCAAAGCTATTTATCGAAGGCCCAGCAATCTATAGCTGAAATAAATAATCATTATTGGAGAAAAAATTGAGGCCAACCTAAGTACCTAACCTCGCATTTTGATAGAAAAAAACATAGGACGACTAGGAATAATAAATATAGAGGTAAAGAAATATAGAGGTGCTAGGAACATCTGTTAGGAATACGGTCCGAGTTTGTGACTGATTGTGACTGATTGTCGCAAATGGAATTGAAAGAAATCGTAAGTCGAGCAGATAAGATTTTATAGCTTTGTCGCCGACTCTGCCCTCGTAGCGCTACGTTGCTACGGCGTAGCGATGGCGTAGCTTTTTCGTAGCAGTACTAACTCTTGCTCGTTATTTTATTTACGTTGACATAATAGCCCAGTGTTAAAGTTGAAAAACGGTTGTATTTCAGAATCCTAAAGTTTACTGATTGAGATGAATCATGTTTTGCTTTCAAAGCGGATTCATTTAATAGACATAAAAGCAAAAGCAAAAAAATATCGCAATACTTGTAATTTTTTTTTTTTTTTTCCTATTGGCATCTCGTAGTTGACCTTGAGAGGTCGTGACTACTTAACCGGACTATCCTGTGGTTGCCTTAAGAAAAACTCAAAGCCTCCAGCCAGGGGCATAAACTAACTACGTTAAGCTAAGCGACTACGCACTAAGGGCACCCCCTGTGGGGTACGAACCTCGGCTTAGGGCGTCGCTGGGGAGGGCAGCAAGAAGGGACAGGCTGGATCACTGTTATATTATTTAAGCTTGATGGAGCCGGCATTTCCTATCTGACTACTCTGAGAAGAAATGCCGAAACAAACTCAGAGGTCACAGTCGGGAATTTAAAACTACTGGCTCAGCTGCGGCGCGGGCTGGCACTGCATCGGGCAAGGGTCGGGGGGGTGACTTTACGCAATACTTGTAAAAAGCTGCTATGTCATAAGTAGTAAGATACCATAACACCAATATTATACACTTAGTTCGCAATAAATTTTTTGACATTGATTTTTGACTTTGACCGTTTTTTCCAACACAACTAAGGGTGAATTTCACCAATAAAACCGAACGCGTTCAGCACATCAAAACCGCGTTCAAGAGCTGTCAGTTTCAAAATTGTTATAAAATATTGACACTGACAGCTCTTGAACGCGTTTCATTGGTGAAATCCGGGCAAAATTACTGTCAAACTGAGTTTCCGGTATAAAATGTATAGGTATATCTCGCCTAATTACCCATCGCGATAAAATTTGGAAAACTACTCATTTTCGTTTATGAGAATTCATGTTTTTCTTAACAAATTAACCCAAAACACATGACATTAGAAATTCAAGCTTGTCTATACAATGTTAGGTACACAAGAGACCGTAAACATGATCTGTCCCGGGACATGTTGGATCCGATTATGACGTCACGTGTCAGATATCCGAGCGCCGCGCGCCGCCGGTCGGACGTCAATCCGATGCTTGTTCAGTTCGATGTGGAGTCAAGACTGAATATTTTGTGCGATTACTGTTCTAACTGAATTATTAATGATTTAGTTTTGATGTTTTGCTGAGCAATACGATTTTTATAAAGTAGCAGTTTCTGCCGGTTGTATTGACTTGCACTACTATACAGTAAAGCTTAGCCAGATTATATCCATGATTTTAAACAGATTTTACAAAAATCAGATAATTATGTAAGTGATAAATACTATTAAATGTAGCACTCAACTCAATGGTTGCGCCTCAACAGAGTCCCGCTGTATCCCCTGTGGCGACTAGACATTCCTCTTGAGTTGTTGTGTGCAAGTATCTACTGATAATTCGGTAGTTTTACTCTAAACCCTAAGCCCCTAATCAGTGATTCTAGTGAACACCACAATGTAGTTCCCGAGTTATAAACGCACTAACGAATAGACAGATAGAGAGGTGATGCCTTTTGCACTGAGAAAATGTGGAAGAAACTATCTAAAGATATAAAACTTCAAATTAATGTTTGCATTATGTGCTCTTAACAACTAGGCTATAGCTAGGGTATAAGATCATGAATATACAGTACAATTCAATAAATACATACTTATATTTCACAAAGTTTTAATAGAATAGAATAAGTTCAAAGTGTCGAACCAACACACGTTATTTTGAAACTTGTAGACACAGATGTTCAAAGATACTTTCTAAAGAATTGCACGACATTTGTTAAATATCGGAGAATTTCTTAACAGAAGGCGGTTACTGTCAGATGGTATTTTCTCTTTGTTTAAGAAGCATTAAAAGGGCTTATAGCGACTCGACGGTAAATACTTTTAAATATAATATTCGGAGGAAGAAATTTCTTGTAAAATATAGGCGTGATCGATTCGAAATTGGATGTATTTTAACTCTCAAAGAAACTGAAAAACCGAACTATTTCTGCTCTTGTAACCAAAATCATCCCATATCTCACAATTTACGGACTTTTGCAAAGTCACTTAGTAACATAATAATCTTTATTTAACAAAATACCCCACAAACTTATGTGCTCTGACTTTTATTGTGGAGCGCCTACCTAATATCAACCAGCAAAATTCTACCAATTGCTACCAGATTTTTTGGCGATGCTTTTCAAATATGCCATTACTTAAAAACCAACTGTGGCATAGAACAATTAATAGACGGATTGGAGGATAAACTAAGGGAATTAACCTTAAAGGACTACTGTGTCATCCAAATTGGCGGTGAAGATTTCAAGACCTCATGCGACTACACTAAGCTTGTAAAACTAATTCGGGATAAGGTATTGCCTATTAAGCATAAAAATATAATACTGTGCGTACCTACTTTTAAAAATCATTATCATAAAGCGATGTATAACTGGCGAATAGAAGCATTTAATAATGTAATTTGTAATGACAATTTAATTCATACTTCCATCTACTTAATTGATTCAAACTTAAACCTAACTTAAGACTTCATGTCTTATAATAAACAGGGAAATGTTAACATTAGAGGTATATCTAGTATATTTGATCAAATCCAGCAACTCATATTAGAAATTGACACAGATTCTGAATATTCTGAAAACTCAAATCCTTCATATGGGGACGTTGAACAACACAGTCAGCTTTTTCGGGATTAGTGCCGTGGCTGGTGATTTGAACAACTTGTCTTCATTTGAGGATAGTCACTCACATGTTACTATATTTCACCAAAACTTATGCGGAATTAATAATAAGAAAGATGAACTCGAAATGTATGTCACTGAATTACCAAACGAAATGGGCTTTATTTGCATTAGTGAACATTTTTTAAACGAAATAATGGTACCTCAATTTGATTTTCCTAATTATATCGTAAGTTCGTACAACACAAGGTTAAATAAAACAAGAGGTGGTACTTTAGTATTAACACATAAGAACAGACAAACAGAGGACTTGGACATTTGTAAAAGGCTGTATAAAACCGATAGCTTTGAGGTATGTGGAGTAAGAGACGTTGAGACCAACTCTTACATAATCTGTTGCTATAGAACACCTGTAAATAAAAACTTTGATGATTTTTTGGACAGATTGGAACAGTTATTGCAGTACTTCTTCAATAAAATATGCTTTATCTGCGGAGATTTTAATATTGACTTGTCAAAACATGACAATAAAAGAAATTCCTTTACATCATTGTTGAAGTGCTATAATTTTAGATATTTATTTGACTCAGTTACATTTGAGCGAAATGACTCCAAATGGTGTATAGATAAATATTGACCAACACCTGTGATACGAATATTAGCAGTACAGACATTGACCACAATCGATTAGCGGATGGACATGCAGCCCTCTTCTGTACAGCATATTTGGAAAAAGTTACTTCTACACAATGCCCTAGTTTTAAATACATAGAGAGAAGATTATATAACGATAAGAATAATCATGCATTTAGACAGAAACTACTGGAACAAGACTGGAATATAGGTACAAACACGTTTATACGAAAATTCAAAGAATTACATTCTAGTACTTACAAAAAAAGGAAAGTTAAAATCAACATAAAAAGAACTAAATGGCTAACGAAAGGCATAAGGATATCCAGCAAAATGAAGAGATTCCTAAATTCTTTAAATAAAGCTAATTGTGACCAGTCGTTATTAAGATATCGTGAACAGTATCTCAGAACTTATAAAAAGGTGATTAGGAAAGCTAAAAAGAAGGAAGTAACTAATCAAATAAATAAAGCAGCCAATTCTAGCAAAGAAATTTGGAAAATAGTCAATAAAACTCGAAAAAAAATTTACAATAATTGTAGAAATGATAACATAGTACTGAAACATAATAATAAAATAATTTTTAACCCTACAGACATTGCTAACATTTTTGCGGAAAAGTTTGACAACAGTAAAGATGGAAGCACTGGTAATCCAGAACGGGCTAAAAAGCATTTAGTTGAAAATACTGCCAGAGTTGATAAGTCTATGGTTTTTAATCCCGTCACGCCGATTGAGATTTACAAAATGGTAAAGAGTATGGACAGTAAAAAGTCATTTGGACACGATGAAATACCGCTGAGTTTAATCAAAGATAATATCGATTTACTGGCACACCCGATATCTGAATTAATAAATAACTGCGTCAATGAAGGCGTCTTTCCTGACCAATTTAAGTTAGCCAGAGTTCTACCACTATTTAAGAAAGGTGCTAAAACAGATCCGGGCAATTACAGGCCCATTTCATTGTTACCGGTGCTGTCTAAACTTTTTGAAAAAGTGATCAAATCTAGGCTTGTAAGACATCTGACTAGTCTAAAAATTATAAACCGTAACCAATTTGGATACCAAAAAAGTAAAGGGACACTCGATGCAATAGACTCGTTAGTTAATAATGTGGTTAGTAAGCTGAACAATAAACTTAAAGTTGCTGGCTTATTCCTAGACTTAAGTTCGGCGTTTGATACTGTAGAACATTGCATTTTATTGGATAAGTTAGAGCATTATGGTGTAAGAGGAAATGTTTTAAAAATTTTGAGTTCCTATTTGTTGAAGAGGAAACAGTACGTCGAAATTAAATCTTTTCACGGCGGTGTGGAAGAAACTCATAAATCGAAATTATTTACTATAACTAGAGGTGTTCCGCAAGGTTCGGTGCTGGGCCCCATTTTCTTTATAATATTTCTTAACGATCTAACTGAATACATTAAAAACATTTTACCAGATGCTGACTTGATAATATTTGCTGACGATACGAGTGCTGTTATAGCTGATGACAATATAGAGACCTTAAAATGTAAATTAAATGTAATAACAGCTGCTTGTGAAAGCTGGTTTTCTATGAACAATCTTAAATTGAACGTTAGTAAGACCAAATGTATGGTATTTAAATCTACAGTTAGGAACAAAGATTCAGTATTCAGATTCAGCTGCTGAAGATTATGGGACTATCTTTGCATTGTATAAACTCAATTTCCTTTGTATTGTATAATTTCATAGCACAGATGTGAGTTCTATGTGGGCTACCATTTACCGGGTAATAATATGTCTTTCATTGACTTGAATGTGCCCTGGCGGCTGATAGTATGTCATGCTCACTAAAATGTCTCGCTGACGGTGGCGTGTGTGTTGGATCATTTAGCTCCCTTCAAAATGGTTGAGCTGAATGGTGCTGATCTATGCGTCATGTTCGTGAACGGACGCCGTCAGTTGGGACTGGTCATCAATTGGCTGCCTCGGCTTATTTAAATTTTTTATTTTTTTTGGATTGTTGTTTTGTTAAGTACTATTTGCTGTACTCTGGACGCTCTTAACACGTACGTCTTTTTTATTTTATTACATCGTTCTCACATATAATTATAAATTCAACATTAATGATGTAACTAATATTTTTGTAAAAATATAATTTAAAAGAGTGTCCATGGAGTTTCTTGCCCGTTCTTCTCCATAGGTACCTACGCTTTGGAATGGGCAACTAGCTTCATATTTTCTGACTGACCGACTTCTTGACAATTCAAAAGTGCCTGTAAATGGTTTAATTGAAATAAATGCTTTGAGTTTGAGTTTGAGTAAACGTAGAATCTCTAGGCAGGAAAATTGATACAGTAGAAAGCTTAAAATTTTTAGGAGTACAAATTGATAATTTACTCAATTGGAAGCCAGAACTAAATTCGATTACGAATACAATAAGTAGTGCGTGTTACGCTATCAGATCTCTCAGGGATATTTTATCTATTGCCCAACTTCGTTCCGTCTATTTTGCTCTAGTTGAATCTAAACTTAGATATAGCATTAAATTTTGGGGAAACAGCTATAAATATAATATTAAGGCAGCCTTTACAATACAAAAACGAGCATTAAGAACCATGCTTCGTTTAAAGCAGACGGAGTCATGTAGGGAGTACTTTATTAAACTTAAAATTTTAACGGTACCATGTCTTTATATTTTGGTTCTCCTTACTTATTTAAACAAAAACTTAAACGAGTTTGAAACAGACAATGAAAGAAAAAATAGAGTACATACACGCAGAAAAGATCTTCCTAGTGTCATGCAGGCAAAGCTTAATGTTGTCAAACACTCGTCACGCGTACAGTCTGTTAATCTGTTTAATAAATTACCAGCAGAATTAAAGAGTATTCAGAATGTGAACATATTTAAAAATAAACTCATAGCTTTGCTAATCAATAAAGCCTATTACAGCATTGACGAATATTGTAATGACAGAAAATCTTAAAAACTAGTATTAAATTAAACTTAAATTAAATGATGTGCACCCATTGCCCTTTGACTTTGTTTATAATTGTTGCTTCATTTTATTTATTTTTATTAACTTCATATTTTGACATTAAATGTATTTGTATTTTTGT
This sequence comes from Gortyna flavago, assembly GCA_963669345.1. Lineage (NCBI taxonomy): Eukaryota > Metazoa > Arthropoda > Insecta > Lepidoptera > Noctuidae > Gortyna > Gortyna flavago. The sequence goes on along the minus strand of OY770147.1, from coordinate 325,777 downwards.
AGCTTTTTAATAAGAATGGTAATATTTGTAGGGTTGGTATTTTTAATTTGGATAGACTTACATTATAATTATTTGTGTGCGTATTCGTGTGTACGTGCTGTGCAAATATTTCGACACAAATGTATTTTTGTTATGAAATAAATAAATAACTTGAAATAACTTAACTTGAAATATTTCTTTTTGTAATTTGACTAAACCATTCTTTCCAATGATTACTACGGCAAAGCCAAAAGGAAGACCATGGCTATATTATCAGTCTGAAATATTTTCTTGTTTCGTTGTTTTTAGATCACTCTTATTTTTCCGCAGTTGGTTACAGTTTTTTAAACTTATTTTTTTATTACCGATATGTTATAGTGTCAGTGACGATTAGACGGACATCACGAAGTTTTAAGATTGCCATTTTCCTCTAGAGCATTCTGCCAATAATTTGTTATTAGTCAACTTGGCAAGCGTGGTGATTATGTTCAAATTACCTTACAACCAATCACTGCATCCACTTACATCTTTAACACATGCGACGCATACTTTTAGCATGCCTGATAAGGTATGATTTCGTATAACTTCCAGGGATTGCCACGATACGTTATTTTACTTTTATTACTCAACTAAGCTCAGCATGATTTATGCTCGACCGTGCCATGCTCCAGCTGAGCGTGAATGCATTATGCTACTTGCATTTTTGCTAGTCTGTGACGTTAATACGGCACGATATAGAATGAATTATTAATCCTTAAACATTAATTCATTCGAATATAACTTTTAACCAAGAAAATTAAACGAAATTACACAATAAAAAACAACAAGATCAGCAATAAAAGCCCTTTATCAGACGAAAGCGTTTTGCGTCAATGACCGGTCTTGCACTGCCCGAAATTGTATTGAATGAGTTGGCAATCTGCTACATAACATCGTAATGTTGATTCTTGAATGATCCCCGGCTTCCCCTAGATCCCCTGCTAGTTCTTCTCCTGTTTTAATCTCTCTGCCTTATCCACTTTATCTAGATTACTCTTTTTGACAGGTAAGTACAGTCAAGAGAAAATAAACGCACACCACTGAACACCGCCACAAAAAAATTTAAAACCAAGTTCGAAAAACTATTCACAGTCTCAACAAACTTAACTCAGTAGAACATAATAATCCAATCATTGGTAAAATATTTTTCACAAAGGAGATCGCACGCCCGGGTGCCCCGCGATACAAATAAAGCTCAAACTTTGGTGTTGCGAGCGACCGCTAATGTCAAAAACTTGTCAAGAATGTAGGAAACAAAATTGAAACTGAGATTAGAATACAAGCTTTCTTTAAAATACGGAATTTGTCGATCTGAAGGCCAATTCTCGTAATTTAAAACGTTAAAAATCTAGTCGCAGTTTCATTTTGGCGACAAACAAATGTCAAAAACTTGTAAAAAATTTGAAATTTGACAGATTGAGACTGAAATCGAACTGTGAACGTTCTTAAAATTACGAAAATTGCCCCTTAGGTGTACGCGCAGTCTAAACTCGATGAATTCTTGTCAAACTACATGCGACTGGTTCGTATTTTCACAAAAGAACAACCATCTGTCGGCAATGCAAACGTTATACTTACTTACACATAAAATTTACACACAGTCAGTCATGACTTTAACCCACGTCCATATCGAACTATTAACTTCCAAATCACAGCACATTCAAACGTTATTATACTACATATTTACGTTGCTAAGTGAATAGTGGACGATACCTATTACATGCAATGAGCGTAGCTGGCGGGAAGCCAAATTTTGTTAGCAAAGAGTAAATATGTACAGAAGGACAGCTACATACAACGAACGAAAACAGGTGTGCACACACTTAGACGCATACGTTCGGCGATCTCAACCAAATGACCATGAAATGACAGTACGTGAAGGTATTTATTTTGTGCGTGCTTTTTTCGCTCGTTATATGGAGCCGACCTTCTGTACCTATCTATTTTGTGGAGTTGGTTAGTAAACGATGCCCGGCGGGAGCTGTGGGCAATTGGGCGATAGATGATTGATAGGATGGAATATTGATGGATAGACTTGTTGAGACGTCGTTAGAAGTGTCCTCGAAATGTTATGATACACCCAAACACAGCTAGCATTGTTGGGACATTGGTGGTTGGTTTTGCTAACATTGGTAGAGTAATCACAGCGACTAACACCTTGTTTCTGAACGGCTATGCAATTTTACAATGTTGTCATAATTATAATAGTTGTTTATTAAAGGTACTCAGCTGCAAAAAGGCTAAGAAAATGTCACTGTGACTTAGAAAAGTACTGTACAAATATCAAAGGGATTCTATTTCAGAAACAGATTAGGCACAGCTGTGAACAAGACAGACAGTAGCCCCAAACGTAATCATTTACTTTAATACGTATATAGGGCAGCTAAAATATGTGTAAAATATGCAGGCAAATGCCTTAATGAGCAGGTGCTTAGTTTTCCTTGAAAACGGAGTAATTCTCCCTAAATACGCTTAAATGTACCTATTATAAGCGGTTCGTGATACGTACCCACGCTTTGAACGCGCTTATCTCTGGAACTACCGGTCGGATCTGAAAAAATATTTCTGCATTTGATAGCCTGACTCTTGAGGAAGGCTATTTAACACGCTATTATTCACGCTATGACCCTTAGGAGTCGAGTAAAAAGAAAAGAATCAGAAAGAACGCCAAGCGAAAACGAAGTGATAACACGGGCAGGTGATGCGATAAAGTGATAGCACGGGCAGGTGATGCGATGGAGTCGTTCCCGCTGGTTGTTCACTACCTTTGATCTCTCATGTTTCATTAATAAGATAAGAAAACTCTTTAAAAAGTTTTAAAACCATAATCTGCACACTTATCCTACAGAAGAACACGAAGTTAAAAACACACAAGCAAAAAAAAAAAGTTCAAAAAAGAATTTTCACAAAGCTTTCCGAGCGACTTGCAAAACGGATGGAGGATCAAATTAACATAGTTATTCATACACAACACTAACATTATCAGAACAACTTGACCTCGATAACCTCACTTTTGAAACAGAACGAAAATTATTCAAAACACGAAATACTTTGATGTTCCAAAGAATTTCACGTTTACTCACTGTGAAAAAAATATAATATCATACTCAGTCGGCAAACGAATTGAAATTGTATTTGGCTCTTTCTATTTTTGCTAAAACCAGTAGGAGTAAATGAGAGAGCTAAATTACTGACGAGTTCTGAAAGCTTAGTGGTATTCAATCAACTTGGCATAAGGCTGGCAACTGGTTCATTTCGGAGATATGTTGCCTTTGATTTGAAACCTTTGGAAATGTCTGTGTTTATTAAGTTTTTCTCACAGCCGCTAATGCAATATGGTTCCAATTACGATTTCGAATCCAACTTGGGGTTCCATGTGGTAATCCGAAAATCGTAATCGAAACCGTCAGACAATTTTTATTTTACAAAAAAGGGCAATTCGTTCCATTTATAAATTAAGTCCCAGACACTCCCTCAGAGACAAATTTAAAGAGATTAATAAAATGACTGTGCCTTCTCAGTACATTTATGATAATCTTTTGTATGCACATAAAAATATTAATCTGTTTAAAAAATACAGTGATATCCATAACATAAATACTAGGAACAAACACAAATTTGTTGTTCCTACAACAAGGCTCAAGAAAATAGGTGGGTCGTTTAGATGCCAATGTATACGTTTTTATAATAAACTTCCTAGTCACATTCAAGAACTAAGCCTTAATAAATTCAAATCTTTTATAAAGCGAAAACTATGCCAGAAAGCCTATTATACTGTAAAAGACTATATTGAGGACAAAAAGGCTTGGGATTGAGCTGCTCCAATAGGTTTAGACTGTAATTGTTGTTTTTATTTTTTCATTTTGCTATTTTACACTTTATTTTTTCAAAATATCTATTTTCTTTAACAATGACATGTACATTTACTGTATAAAGTATTATATTATTTTAATTGTGAGGACTATGTGGGTCATTGTTTCAGTTTTAATTGCATGGTCTGGCAGTTTGAGTAGTTAATGCGGCCTACCCAAATGTCCTGTTTTTGGTATTGTTCGTCGAATCGTTGAGCTCCTTAAGTTCTGAGTTGAGCTGCACGGTTCTGACAAATGCGTGCACTGACTGGACAGGTCCATTCAATCTGTGTGGTTATTTCCTCAAAATACCATTTCAGACACCAATCTACATGGTCCTCAAAGATAATGCCCGAATTTTTATATACACTTTGACATTGATGATTTTTATATATACAATGACATGAATATTTAATTTATAAAGTATTTTTTATTTTTTTTATTTAGTTGTTGTGAATGTGAGGACTATGTGGGTCATTTCTTTTTTAATGTTTTCCTTCTTAGTTAGTTTTAATCATGATCTGGCAGTTTGAGTAAATTACGCGGCCTACCCAAATGTCCTTTCTTTGGTATTGTTCGTCGAATCGTTGAGCTCCTCAACTTCTGAGTTGAGCTGCACGATTTTGACAAATGCTTGCACTGACTGGACAGGTCCGCTCAATCTGTGTGGTTCTTTCCTCAAAAGACCATTTCAGACACCAATCTACATGGTCTTCACATGATCTGACCAAGATTATGTCTGGACTTTAAAAGAGACTGTGACCTCTGAGTTTGTTTCGGCCTTTCTTCTCAGAATAGTCAGATAGGAAACGCCGACCTCATCTAGTTTAAAAAAATATGATTGACGTGTAAAAGTGTTTGTACAAACCTACTTACAGAAAATAAATCATTTATCATTTGTCCGCGTGGAAGTCGGAGAACTACATAGAGTTGCAAGTTATCTAGATTCAGATGAGGTCAAGCTATTGGCCTGCTTATAATTATGTCTAGGTATATCCCACAATATAATAAGTGTCTTACGAACCATAATACTTTCTACAACTCTCATTCATTTTCATAAACATAAACATTTATTTGCAATAGGTATTGGTACAGAGTTGGTTCTAAATGAATACGTACGGATATCCGAAACCAATTCATAAGACGAACAAAAACCAAACTGATTGTACTGTAATTGTACAATACAATCAGTTACAATCAGTCAGAAACGCAATTGTTTGGAAAGTATTTGGTATGTATTGACATATCAAATACTTTCCAAACAATTGCCTTTCTTGCACATGTTGTACTAGAAGTTGTATCGACTTGGAAACTATAAAATATTGATTCAAAAGCTTCACTAACACTTTATGAAAGGCACTTGAAGATTTACGGAAGGAAGCCGAAAGGATCACAATTTTCGTTGACATTGTGTTTGCAAGAAAATGTCTTAGAGAAAGGATTATTTTTGGATGGTAATCATAACTAATATTATAAAGAGAAAAAAATATTATTTGTGTTTATTTGTTACGCTTTCACGCTAAAACGGCTGAACGGATTGAAAACAAGCAATCCTGTTTTTTCATAAAATGTGACAAATACCTATGAGATATGCTAAACGAGGCGAAGATAAACTCAAACACGGAGACTTCATTAAGTACTGAATAAAGTCACCCCTTTGAACGTACCAATAAAGAGTTTTAATTATTTTATAAACTAGAGTTGTGCCGCTGCTTATGTTGAGTCGACATTATTAATTTTCTTTTTTATAAAATAAGGCAACTAGGCAGAGTCTTATGTTTAGCTGTGGATTGCAGTAATTAATTGATTGAATTTGAGGTACATGGGATTTAAACATATCTGGCGAAATGCGGGTGTACTATAAGTAATAATAATAATAAACATGTTTTGGTATAAAAAAAAAATTATTGGATCCTCCTTTTAGGCATATAGTGCCTGTGTTAGGAGAGTCCGCTCTTCCATAGCAAGACGTGTTATACAAAAAGCAAAACGCAAAACGTACACCTCTGCCTAACCCTTCCGGGAATACAGGCGTGATGTTATGTGAACTTAAGGTGACTGCAGCCAGTGTGCAATTTTACATACAAATGATCAAATATTTTTATCAGGCTAAACAAGGCTTTATTGTGTACTAACGGCTGCCCGCAATTCCGTCAGTGTTTTAACATAAAAGGTATCCTATGATACTCGGCAACTACGCTATTGCCGAGTACCATAGGATACCTTTTATGATAATAAAATCTTTTTTGGAATCGGATGAGTCGTTGCGGAGATTACCTCCTACATCCAAACTAACAAATTTTACCTCTATAAGTAATATTAGTGTAGATCTTTCAGTATGTGCCAAATAATGTATTTTTAATAAAAAGCTTTTACGTAACTTGCAATGTTTGTATGTTTGTTCGGGTCAAATCTTGCAACCTGAATTAAAACCACTTCCTCTTCTCCTACAGAGTTGGATTTTTACATGTTGATTTTGTTTTGAAGATAATGCATTTTTATGATGAATGACCTAAGTCACCCAGGATTGGCTCTAGATGAAGGAACTCCTTAACGGTCAACGGTACGGACACGGAATCGCGTTTACTTATGATAGTCCGTTCTAAAGTCCACCATGACCTGGCTGCTGCAACCAGGATTGGCTCCAGTCAAGGGAGCTCCTCAACGGTTAACAATACAAACAATAATAAACAAATAAATCAAAGTCCAATCCTTTCTTCTAATTTAAATAGTCAATAAATCACTGTCTTAAGTCGATCGACATAAGAATTAATATTCTCGACTAATTAGCAACAGCGCCCATCACTACAAAGAGTTGGGACAATTTTATTGGATTTCACAGCAAGGTACGGTTACTCAGAGTTAGTGCCACAGACTTATGAGGTAATAAAAGCGACATTAAAAAGATTTGAAACTAAGTTCTTTAACGGAGCTTTCTTGAGGATTATACTGATAGAAATCGTCATGTAACGAAAAGTCGTTATGCAGTCATGCAAGATAGAGAGAGATCGTTATCCAAGATGGCCGCTGCCTTAATTGTAAAAATTTTCATCATGGGCGATTTCCAACTTACGTCTATCATTACAGGGTAACCAAATGCGATATTGTACTTATCTAAACTCTTATCCTAACTTATAATTAACCTATCATTATAATAAAATGTTGTAACTTATTACAAACAATGCATTCTTTATGAGCTCACTCAGAGAACAACAGACTGACAGACAGACAGACAGTCCTAGCTATGAGGTTCAGAATTGGAGTACCTACTTAGGTGCTCGCGCGCGGCTCCGCCAGCAGCCGTTGCTGTCGTGGTCGTCGTCACACGTTATACGGATAGGCACGAAACTTGAGCGCTCCGTTTAAGAGTGGAGATCGATTTACGTATTGTAAACCTATGGTAAAAAAAAGTCCCCCCGCTCATTCATCGAGCGCTCAAGATTCGTGCCGGTCACTGTACCTTTTCGAAACATTCAAACATAATATGTCTGTCTCTTTAACACAAGCTTCCATAACCTAGCAAGAAGAGCAGTGCTCACCCACGTTTGTAGACATAGCTCTTATTTTGTAAAACTGTAACGTGTATACAACCACTGTTATGAGTAAATAAATAATTTAACCTACCAACCAATTAGCCAGAACCAACCTACTGGCGAGAACTCTTCTCACTAGGGCCATGCGTATGGTGAACAAGGTCCATGAGACGCAAAGGCAAAAGTTACATTATATACAATATGTTATTTAGATGTAGGTTAAGATTTAGGATATAGTATGTAATTGTATAGGATGTAGATTAAAGATTTAGCATGTAAGGCCACTCTATCGCATTGGATCGCTGATCTGTTATGGTAGCAGTAGGTACGATTTGCTTAAATAAATATATAAATAAAAAATGGGTCAAGTGTGAGTCGAACTCGCGCACCGAGGTCTCCGTACGAATTTGAAAGTATGTAAATAGTTTTAAAACTATTATATTTGTAATGTAACTACAAAACGGTTTTCGGATTCTTTTTTCTTTATTTGTGCTTCATGACATTGCTTCTTGCCAAATTTCATGATTCTACGTCAACGGGAAGTACCCTAGGTTTTGATTTTGGAACATAAGCACCCGTATCTTTTGATTGAATTGACTCAGTAGTTTTATTTTTCTACGACTTCAAGGGATTGCAACCCTGAGTATTTGGTATTAATTTAACACCTCCCGTACCTGAGAAAAAGTGTCTTGACTGACGGACAACGAAGTCATCTTACAAGGGTTCCGTTTTTCCTTTTGAGATACGGATACGAGTTGAGTGCGAGATCCCTCCTGACCCTCAGATACGGATACGAGATAAGTGCGAGATCCCTCCTGACCCTCAGATACGGATAAGAGATGAGTGCGAGATCCCTCCTGAACCTCAGATACGGATACGAGTTGAGTGCGAGATCCCTCCTGACCCTCAGTTATATCCAACCGTACAAAATAAATAAAGTTGGGTACATAAGCGGATAATGCCACTTCTATAATCAGTTATTACCACATCCGTGTTGTCTGCTATGACGAACGCTCCTTTGTGTTCACGGCAAGTTTCACTAAAGCTAACGTTATTTTTACTGAATCGCTGAGATTGTATCGTCCTTTGTGCTCGTTTGTTTAATTTGCGCGAAGAATGAGCAAACTTTGTTGTTACAGTTAAAGTTTTGCTGTTTATTTCATGTAGGCTCATTATTTTTACAGTACAGTTAAGATTCTGGGGTACAACTAAATAACAGTCAGCAGTGTCGAGATAACGTTATGGAGAACTCTTGATTGTATAGTCAACCTAGTAACTGCTTTACTAATTTTTGACAGAAATTCCCAAAAAAGAATCAAATAATTTGACAATCATCATAAGTGTAGGTACGTGATGTTACAAAATATTGGAACGACAAATACCAATAAATTTAAACTTCGTTAAAGTTGAAATGCATGGCCTTCCAATCAATCTAACATTGGTCTTAAAACAACAAAAAATAGACTTGACTGTTTTATTATAATGCAACTTATTTATTTTTTATTGCCGAATGGGCCTGATCTTAACCTCGATCACGCCTGCCTGATGGAAACGATGGATGAGGTCTATCATAGAACGAGCGTACCCAAAAAATGCCTGTACAGTGTACACTCTTGCTTGAATTTTCAATCAACCTGAGGGTGGTAAAACAATTAAGAGGTTGACTATAATATAACTGTGTCTGATCATCACTCACTTTATACTGGTAGAAATGATTTAAAATGGAATCACCGTATCTACTATATTAACTTCTCATTTCAATTTATTGATATTAGGTAAATGTGACAAAGATATAAATAAGTTTTACTAGGCTACGAACATGCAGTCTTCAACTTTACTATTAACTGCATGCACCAAACATTAAAATGCCAGTGCAGGTGCCAGTTCTAAGTGTACCTCAAGTATTTTAAGTGTACCTCAAGTATTCAGCATACAACCTCGCGTCACGTGACTTTCACAACTTGTATTTTACAAGTTTAGCTCTCAGCTAGTTCGCCGTAGGAATTTCACCGAAGAAGGTGCTTTTAGAGGCTGTGTGAGAAAGTAAGCAGCTGTTTTTAAGTGTTAAGTACAGTATCCAGTAAAAGAGAGTTGGAAGTTACTTTCAAAGTTGTGTCATTAGGCTTTTGTTTCGGAGAATTATGTATTCAGGTCAATGTTGCTATGACTGCTATGACACTATTCACAAAAAAAAAAAACTGTCCTTGCACTAGCTATGGTATCTTACACTCGTTAACATATTTCTGAACCATGATATTAACCATAATTTCGGTTATAGAGCTGAAATCAGACGCTTTACTCGGCTGAATGGTTCGCTCGAGAGAACGTTCATAGAAATTAACGTTCATTTGCTCCTTTCATTTTATTTTTCGGTCGAAATCCAACATCGTTGGATCGGTTCACTAATGAATTAATTTTCACTTTTGATTCATTTTGCGTTGAGACGTTTCAGATCGAGTGAAAGATGCCGATTACGGATAAAAATTAACAGAAAGTGAAGCGTCTGATATCTGAATGAATGCCTACAGTCCTACACTAAACACTTACATATTTCTACTGGCCCCATTCGTCAATATATCTACGTATAAAGAAACAATGTACTTTCTCATAGGCTTTTAAATCCATTCTCCCATTTGTAAACTTAGTTACACCTTTAGTCCTTTATTTACACAAAAAAGGAGCGTCCGAGCGAAAAAGTCCACGTACACAAAGTGATCCTCGGCCTTCATCCAATAAACCTACATATAAGCGTGCACTGCGCGGTACGCCCGGCGCCGGCACCTTTAGTTACAGGTAACTACTTTAAGTATGATAAACTGAAACGAAAGTAAGTCTAAGTACATATCAATGATACAGGAATCAGTAAATACTGTAAAGAGACATAATTGGATAGTTTGTGTTAAGTTTGGCTTTGCAGTGTTGAGTGTTAGGATTGAATTTACTACTGATTCTGTATCTACAGTAGGCTTTATCTTAAGTAGTATTTTAAAGAGAAAATATTTGGTATTTTATTGCTAGTTTGTTATAATTTCAAGCTAAAACGGCTAAACAGATTTGGATGAAAGTTGGCATATGGGTAGACACGGAATCGAGACTTATGTGGGTGAAACCGCGGGGTGAAGCGAGTTAGGAAATATTTTCAATCGACTATCCGACGAAGTGATCAGAAGGCCAATTCTCGTAATTTAAAACATTCAAAATCTAGTCGCAGTCTCATCTCAGCGACAAACAAATGTCAAAAACTTGTCAAAATGTAGGGAAATTAGAGGTATTTTTGACAGATTGAGACTGAGATCAGACTGTGAACGTTCTTAAAATTACAAGAATTGCCCCTCTGGTTTCTTGTTAACTTAGGTAAGCTTACCAATTCACCGCAAATCATTTCCTGTATGTTCGTGTAGATATGCAGTGTGAGGGTGTATAAGGAAGAAATGTAATGTACCTTTAAGACATACGGTAGTACTTATAAAATAAAGCTATGTCGCCACATCACCACATCTAGTGTAATTGGAAACCCACACCAATATGCCTGTTGTTATGTTAAAGCTCGAACCCTTCGTGTTTTTTTTTTTTTATCGGTACGTAGGTCTTATCTAGACACATTGGCTTTTTGGTTGTTTGTGTCATTACGGCATTCAACCGGTTAATGATCGCTTCGAGTATTAAAAGTATCCGTTTATAAATTGAAATAATATTCAAATCTCATAATGTCAATAACATTTTCATCCCTGAATAAAGTAATCAATCAGCTTTCCTGGGAACTTTGCAATCGTTAAATAGTTACCTAGTTTTAACACCGAAGTAATTGAAACAGAAGGCCAGATACAGCTCTGAGCATCTAATTTTGAACGTTTGTTTGAAAGCTTTCCAAGACAGATGGCAATGTGCATGAATGCATGTTTTCAAACAACTTGCACTGCTTTAACAATCGAGTCGAACAGGCAGCTTATTCAATTAAGAGCATTTACGCCATACGACATTTCACACAAACGTACAAGCCGTTGTTTTTCCAAAAGAATGAACCGATTTAAATGAAACTTAATACGAATAAGCAGGATACAAAGGTCTAAAAGAACATTTTCGAAAAATAGTGTTACAGCCAAATTAGACCGATTTTAAAGTTATCTTTTTTTAAATAAGACATTTCGAAAATGTTCTTAAGTAACTTTTTAGACCTACAAAGGTCTAAAAAGTTAAAAGCTATTTATCACTTTGTAGTTTTTTTTGGAATTCGGTTGTTTTTTTTTGTAAAAAGTTTTTTTAAATCTCATGTCTAGCATACATACTCAGCCTATACCGTTTCCATTGCTTCCGGCGACCACACATAGCGCTAGTGTCACGAGTCAAGCGACGCACCGTGGGTCGGCATCGGCAGAAGTCACTTCGGCGCGAGAATATCAAGTCTTTAAAAACCCTGAGCTCGGTGGGCTGAGCTCTCTTTCCACTCGCACTTCGTGGTAGGAACAACTTACATCGTTCATTATTGTCAAATACTTAAATACATAATGTAATTAAATTATTGATTGTTAATTAAAGGAGTTCAAAGTGTGTCATCTATTTATTTATTCTTGGTTCAAGTAGAATTAACTTACAATCATACTAATAATAAATTAACTTGCACAGGCATAACCAAGTAGCCAGGATTATTCACCAGCAACTTGCTTTGAAATATAAACTTGTGGATTCTGAGGTACCGTATTACAAGTATGTGCCCGACCCAGTTCTTGAAAATGACCATGTCATGTTGTACTGATGGGATCGGTCTATCATTACTGACAGGACTATTGTCGAGAATAAGCCTGATATTGTCGTAGATCGATTAGTGCGCCGTACAATGATTGTCGAATGGTAACACATTCCACATGACGGGAACCTCGTGAAAGCTGAGAAAGAGAAACAAATTAATTATCTTGACTTAGCACACGAGGTTGTTGACATGTGGAATGTGAGCTCGGCTGTCATTGTGCCGATTGTCGTATCGGCCAATGGCCTGATGGCCGAAAGCCTCGATCAACATCTATCGAGGCTCTCGTTAGGCGGTTGGATCAAGGGCCTGATTCAGAAGGCAGTACTCCTCGATACGGCTCGCATTGTGAGGAGGTTCCTGTCTCTGGAGCCTTAACCACCGGTAGCTTGGACCCTGCTCCCGACAAATGATAAATGATAAATGATTTTTATTTTGTAAGTAGGTTTGCACAAACACTTTTACACGTCATTCATATTTTTTATAAAACTAGATGAGGTCGGCGTTTCCTGTCTGACTACTCTGAGAAGAAAGGCCGAAACAAACTCAGAGGTCACAGTCTCTTTTAAAGTCCAGACATAATCTTGGTCAGGTTATATGAAGACCATGTAGATCAATGTCTGAGATGGTCTTTTGAGGAAAGAACCACACAGATTGAGAGGACCTGTCCAGTCAGTGCAAGCATTTGTCAGAAATCGTGCAGCTCAACTCAAAACTTAAGGAGCTCAACGATTCGACGAACAATACCAAAGAAAGGACATTTGGGTAGGCCACATAAATTCCTCAAACTGCCAGACCTAGAAAAAAAAACTAACAGAACAAAGAGAATAATAAAAATTAAACAAAAAAAATAATCATAAAATGACCCACATTGTCTTCACATGCACAATAATTAAAATAATATAATACTTTACAAAGTAAGCAAATGTCAATGTTTATATAAAATTCATTAATTAATGTCAATGTGTATATAGAAAAAAAATAAATAAATAAAAACATTCAAAATGTAAAAATTGGAAGCAACTCAATCCCAAGCCTTTTTGTCCTCAATATAATCCTTAACAGTATAAAAGGCTTTCTGGCACAACTTACGTTTAATGAATGATTTGAATTTATTAAGGCTTAGATCTTGAACGTGGCTTGGTAGTTTATTATAAAAGCGTATACATTGGCATCTGAAAGAGCCACCTATTTTCTTGAGCCTTGTTGTAGGTACAACAAATTTGTGTTTGTTCCTCGTATTTATATTATGGATATCACTGTATTTTTTAAACAATTTTATATTTTTATACACCGGCGGATCCCTATTTTTTTATATTTATAAAAGTTTTTTTTATACTTATTTTTATATTTTAAGAAATATTTAAAAATGTAAGAAAATGAGATATTTAAATAAATAAACGAAATAATTAACTTCCAATTATACTAATAATAAATTAACTTACAATTATACTAATAATAAAGCAGAAGAGTTTGTTTGTTTAAAGGCACTAATCTCTGGAACTACCAGTACAATTATTTTTGCATTTGATAGCCCGATTCTTGAGAAAGGCGTGGACGAAGTCGCGGGCTTTTCATAAAGTAAAGTACCGGCCTGGGTTCGACCCCACGACCTACATCTCGAAAGTCGCGGCCGTTACCACTGGGAAACCACTGCTCATGTCATGTCTAGCATACATACATACATAGCATCTAATATTGAATAATTTGCCGTTTTTATTTCGATCAACTAACCGCAGCAGCTAACATGACTCCTGTTAGCAGACTGCCTGATCGCTGATCCCGGTTTATTTGATCAGTTGTTTAGGGACCGTGTTTCAACCTTCTAAATCCTCGTATTTAGTGGCCTAGTGGCAGTAAGTGACTTTGGCTTGTAATCTAAGAGCGGGCCGCGTCAGGACTGACAGTTACAGCAACTATCCGCTACTGAGGCGACTTTGTACAAAGTCTCCACAGAGCGAATGGTTGCGCTGTAGTAAGTACTGCCAGTTGAATTGTGCCAGCTTAGACTGTCAGCGGCAGAACTATGCCTAGGAATTAGGTTAGCGAAGTACATGTATTGTTTAGCTATAGTTCATATTTTAAATTATTATTATTATTCTACCTTGTACAGTAAGTGGACAGAGATGAGTATCCACTATACTTAGGTAACTGGGGCTTAGCCTTATTTAAAACTAGTTTTTGGGTGCAGCTTTGCCCGCAGCTTACGGGGATTAAAAGTACTTTATGTGTTAATCCAGGTTATATACTGTCTGTGTGCCAAATTTCATCCAAATCCGTTCAACCGTTTTTGCGCCCATCCGGAACATACATCCAGACAAACGGACAAAAATTCTTCGTTACTATTTTATTATAAGTGCCTACTATAGATAACTTTTTTTTTTTTTTCTTTATTAATAAGAACTAAAGTTCTTAGTAATTGATTACAGTCTAGCCTAATAGACTAATAAGCAATTTAACTATAACTTAATATTTTACGAGATAGATTATGTAATAACTAAGAATTGTGTCAATTTGCACTTTTACACAGTTTCGTAGCACTTTCTTAGGGTCTGATAAATTGATAAAACACTTTGTTCATGTGTTACATGTATAGCACCATTAGCACCGCACTATTATTCGTTCACTATCTACTACACTAACTCAAATGGTTTAGTTCTCTATAGCCTACGCACTATGTCCGTGTTGTCTATAGATAACTGACAATGAGACTTTACTTTAATGGCTTATACCTACTGTTGAATAAAACCGAAAATTGAAGGAAACTTTAAAATTGTCATAATGTCGCCTGTCAACAGGTCCCTGGCGGATACTTAATTACAATTTCCAATTTAATACTTAATTTGATAATGTTCAAATAGGAGGGAAATAATTTATTTAACAGAAATTAAAGCGTTAATTGATTAGTGCGAAAGGAGTGTTACAAATACATAACTAGACATAGTTAAAAAAATACACATAGTACTCAGATGAGGCAAAGTAGATTGGGATTTACTGCCTCTCTGTTACTGCCTCTCTGTTACTGCCTCTCTGTTACTGCCTCTCTGTTACTGCCTCTCTGTTACTGTCTCTCTGTTACTGTCTCTCTGTTACTGCCTCTCTGTTACTGCCCCTCTGTTACTGCCTCTCTGTTACTGCCTCTCTGTTACTGCCTCTCTGTTACTGCCCCTCTGTTACTGCCTCTCTGTTACTGCCTCTCTGTTACTGCCTCTCTGTTACTGCCTCTCTGTTACTGCCTCTCTGTTACTGCCTCTCTGTTACTGCCTCTCTGTTACTGCCTCTCTGTTACTGCCTCTCTGTTACTGCCTCTCTGTTACTGCCTCTCTGTTACTGCCTCTCTGTTACTGCCCCTCTGTTACTGCCTTTCTGTTACTGCCTCTCTGTTACTGCCTCTCTGTTACTGCCTCTCTGTTACTGCCTCTCTGTTACTGCCTCTCTGTTACTGCCTTTCTGTTACTGCCTCTCTGTTACTGCCTCTCTGTTACTGCCTCTCTGTTACTGCCTCTCTGTTACTGCCTCTCTGTTACTGCCTTTCTGTTACTGCCTCTCTGTTACTGCCTCTCTGTTACTGCCTCTCTGTTACTGCCTCTCTGTTACTGCCTCTCTGTTACTGCCTTTCTGTTACTGCCTCTCTGTTACTGCCTCTCTGTTACTGCCTTTCTGTTACTGCCTCTCTGTTACTGCCTCTCTGTTACTGCCTTTCTGTTACTGCCTCTCTGTTACTGCCTCTCTGTTACTGCCTCTCTGTTACTGCCTTTCTGTTACTGCCTCTCTGTTACTGCCTCTCTGTTACTAAAGTTACTTAGTTCTTTTACTACTAAAAAGTCGTTCAAGAACAAAATGAAAGTGGCACGACGCATGACCGAAGTTAGGAATTAATGTTCATAAGACTCGAGTGTATCGTGTGTCGTGTGTCGCCATCACTTAGCTTTACTTGTAAGTTTCCAACGAGTTCAGTAATGTACAACTTTTCTTTTAACTTTCTATTAGTAACATCCACAGTACTGAGCCTGTTACGTCTTAAGTTGGCCTAGTACCGAATGTTAGATTTGTTAACTTGGCATAATCAGCCTATAATGTTCCCACTGCTGGGAGACAGGCCTCCTCTATTCGAGAGGAAGTGGGCTGTAATCCACAGTGCGGGTTGGTAAATATCACATGTCTTCGAATTTTCGGTTCTAGGCATAGATATATGAAAGAAGAATGCCCGGTAGTTGAAAATGTATCAGAACCGATGTCGCTAGGTTGGCCCCACCACCGCGCCACTACTACACATGTAGTTCAGTTAAAGCAATAGATACAAGACTTTTTAAAGACAAATACTTTTACCTACATATGGTAAGTGATTCCATGTGATACGAAGTTTTTTTTGAATTCGGTTTTTACAGGAAACCACTGAACAACTCGGTATTTTTATATTTTAACACGATTACGGTCGAAAGCGCACTAGTTCGCGGAGACGGCCAGTTGCCAAGTTGTTGCCCGGTTTGCTCATTGCGCGTGGACACAGACACGCCTCCTTGCCACTTCTCCTGTTTCTTATATTTCTATGGTTCTAGGTAATGCCGGTTTCCTCATGATGTTTTGAGAGCAACGGTGATGAAATTATTTACACAAGGTCAAGCGCCTGTCTGGGTTCGAACCTACGACACTGACTGGGTAAGTGGCTAAAAATATGTTATACATAAATATTTAAAGTCCTGCGTAATTTTTGCATGTTTTTATAAATAGTTACGAGGTGTAGATACTGCTTTAAATATATGACCACCTAGACACAGCTGAAATTTTGTAACCGAAAAAAAACCTACATTTATTGGCGGCGCCAATGAACCAAACCTCACGTTTAAGCCTGTTCCCGGCCTAACCACGTATACATTTAATAAAAAAAACTGTACAAAGAAATACAGAGCTACCTACTTGCTAAGTCTGTATTTCTTCCTACTATATTGTATGTATTAAATTCACATTTTCTCCCTCTCTGTCTCTTTCTATTTATACGAGTGTGATTAGTGCGTGTATCGCGCAAAGAACTTCGGTCCTCTCTGAAGCTCGATATGCCATATTAATGGCCGCGTACAATAAACAACAAGCCTCTATTAGATTAATTTCGCAGCCTATTACAATCACTTACCCCCGTGACGTCACTGATCCTCAATGAAAGTGAACCACAATGAGAGGTTCAAAGGTTCGTGTTCTAGTACCTCTGAGTGACTAGCGACCTACTTTTCGTAATCGACGAGTAGCCGAGACGAGATACATATGGTTCTATTTACCTTAGCTGAAAGAAGAGGTTTTGTGTAACTTATTGTAAACAGAAAATATGAGTTAGGCACAGGTTTGAGTACACCCAGATTTCACTAGTTCTGTTAAGTCATCCCTATGATTTTACATAACTTCAAAAATCTGGGTGTAAATGCCAATATATAATCCCCCTGGTTTCATTTTATTCAGTCAAAAATCCAGACATCGATCTGTAAGTAAAAAACCCAAAACTTTCAAATTCAAACTCAAGGTATTTATTTTAATTAAACTATTTACAGGCGCTTTTGAACTATCAAAGAGTCGGTTAGTTAGTCAGAAAGTTGAAGCTATAGTTGTCCATTCCAAAACGTAGATCTCTATGGAGAAGAACGGGCAAGAAACTCCAAGGACTTCACTCTTTTAAATCAAGATGTTACAAAATCCTGGGTACATTATTCATATTTATGAAAACAATGTAAATTAAAAATATGCCGCAATGATTTCAAATGTTTCAATGATATGCCGAAGTTAACGGATAACCAGTCTCAACTGACGGCGCCCGTTCACGAACATGATGCGTGGATCACCACTATCCAGCGAATTTACCCGAGCAACCAAAGTCAAGACCCCATTGTTAGCAGTCGCGCTACCAGACCAACGAGGCAGTCGATTTGATTGTAATATTTTAGCAAAGAGTTTTATCCAGCTCCCACTCAAACATAACAGGAAGAAAAGCTTTAAGTACGATACAGAATTTTCATTTCATTGCAGAATAACAACATGAAATAATGATAAAGTACCAAGGCATCTCATTTGTGCTGAACTTTAAAGTATAAATAGCTATAGTGAACACGAGAGATAGTCTTCTGAACATCTTGACCCCACGCTAAGCAGAACGCGGGTAGCGGACGCTAAAAAGCGAAAATCTCCTTCTTTCGTAAACGCAAGTAGGTACTTATCATTTCTTAGCCTTTTCTAACCTAACCTGATTCATATTCATATTCATTTATTCATCAAATATAAGCTAATAGTTTACACCAAATCGCTTATATCTATGCTAATTCTACAAAATTACATTAAAAAACTGGCCAAGTACGTGTCGGACCACGCACAATGAAGGGTTCCGTAGTTGGAATGAATTTATCCCAAGAACAAACTTAACATTGTAGTTGAAAAACATGTTCTTACATTCCAACTGATAATGTAAGTTTGTACGGACAATATTGAGAGATTTACCATGTTGTTTCAAGATCATAGACTTCTTATTAATTTTCCTGTAATCTATAGGTATAGAACTATTTTCTGTATTTTTTTCAAAATTTTGGGCTCAGTAGTTTCGGAGATAAGTGGGGGGAATAATAAATTTCCGTCTATTGTCTTAAATAACTTTAATTCAATTTACTTTAAAATTATGAAAAAAATATATTTGAGATCACGGTAAGCCCTTTTCTTTTGATATGTCATACGGTACAGATTGCGAAACTTTTTTTTTAAATTGTCTATTTACCCCTCAAAAATGACTCCCATTTTCACAACTCATTTATTTACGTTACATGTCTGTGTTTGGGTCACAGAGATTCATATGTGTACCAAATTTCAACTTAATCGGTCTATAAGCACTAGGAAGTGGTGAAGGGCGGGCGTTTTGGGGGACTGTCTTATGTAATTTTGACGTTCGAAAAGTGCTGATTCTCAGCCTAGTTTGAATAAATGACTTTTGATTTTGATTTTGATAAGATTCGAAGCAAATTGGCTGTGACAGACGAACAGACAGACACACGAGTGATCCTATAAGGGTTCCGTTTTTTCCTTTTGAGGTACGGAACCCTAAAAACTTCTTAGACTAAAACAAGATGATGCAGAATGAT
Source organism: Gortyna flavago (assembly GCA_963669345.1). Taxonomy (NCBI): domain Eukaryota; kingdom Metazoa; phylum Arthropoda; class Insecta; order Lepidoptera; family Noctuidae; genus Gortyna; species Gortyna flavago. Next base: position 306,522 of record OY770147.1, on the reverse strand, counting down.
GCTGATGCAGCTGAATACCAGTATTTTACACATAGCGATTGCATATCTGACCTCCACAAACTCCTTCAGTTACTGGGTAATACGATACCCCTTAGTAAGGCTGGTTGTTAGACTTTCGGGAGTCTGATTGTCTGACTTTCGGGAGATTGGTTGTCAAACTTTTGAGGTTCGGACAACCCGTATCGACTGTCGAAGATCTGCGAATGATAGCCGAGAACGGCTTATCGTGCTTTCCGAGGCACGGAGGGGTCTCGGTATGTAAAGATGTTCGCCTATCCACTGATCAACCGCGGCAAGCGTAGCCTAACCTGATTGATCGACCCGTGTGGTTGTTATTACTAGGTCACACCGTGATAGAATATGGAGAAGTCAGCAAGGAGAATGACTACCCAATATAGGGTACACTCCAAGTATGTATGATATTTTGTTGTCGCCACTTGTACAGAGAATCACTTTTTCATAAATCAAAAATAACAAAGCAACACAGCCAGGGTTACAATCGTATCATCTCCATATTAAATCTGTTGGCAAGACTTCTTTACCCAAATATTACCTGCTAGCTCTGAGCGACTCGCATTTCGCTTTCTGTTTAGCATAGCCTTACACTAGATGTGGCCCGCCCGCGGTATCGAGGCAATTATCTCAATCGACGGTTTTCCACTGAAGTCTAGAAGGGAAGCAACTGACTTTCGCTGCGACCACTGTTTATTAGTGCCTCGGCACTTGCAATTGAAGATGATGAAGAAAAACAGAATTATCTGCTTTCATTTTCTTAATTGTTTTGTCTTTGTCTTTGTGATGGAAGTTTTTCTACTGTTGCCCGCGACTTTGTCTGCGTGTATTTTGTATTTCATGTTTTTTTTTTCAGGATGTTCTTCTTTTGGTCTCAGCCCCACACATAAGTATCTGTCAAATTTCATAACGGTCGGTTCAGTGGTATAGGCGAGCAAACGTAAGACACAGACCAGACATACTTGTAAGAATAATAATGAATTCAAAAGCGAACTCTTTAAGCTACTAAATGACAAGGTATATTATTCAGTCAAGAAGTATATTCAAAGTCAAAGTCAAAGTCAAAGCATTTATTTCAAATAGGCACAGAAAAGGCACTTTTGAACGTCAAAAATTATTATGAAATAGATTTGATTCTAGTCGCCCATTCCAAAAGGTAGTTTTCGTATGGAGAAGAATGGGCAAGAAACTCCACCGTTACTCTTTTAAAATGTTTTACAACATTTTGCATAAGTACATCAATTATATAACAAATAATATCGCTCACCTAGTAATATATCGGCACATCTACAAAAAATGTGAAATTGAGTTTTTACCGTGTGTTAGTGTTCAAAAATAGGGCACGCCGCGACAGCGGCGGTAAGGCCCCTCTTTGAGGAGTGGCTAGAGAGGCGTCACGGCGCCCTCACCTACCTCCTGACGCAGGTCCTCACCGGACACGGATGTTTCGGGAGGTTCCTGCACATAATCAGGCGGGAGGAAACGCCCGGGTGTCACCACTGCGAGGATCGCCCAGAGGACACGGTGGTGCACACGGTGGAGGTCTGTCCCGCTTGGGCAGAGCACCGCCGTGTCCTCGTAGAGGCGATCGGCAGCGGCGGCGACCTCTCGCGCCCGGCCCTGGTCCAAGCCATGGTCCGGGGCGAGAGGGAGTGGGAGGCAGTCACCTCCTTCTGCGAAGCAGTCATGCTAGCGAAGGAGGTGGCGGGATGGGAGAGGGAGAGAGCCGAGAGGGCCGCCCGTCCCAGCCGCCGCGGTAGACGCTCCGGGCGTCGGGAGCCGCGTGACGACTCCCGGCCACCGTAGGCGCGGGCCTGCGGACGGCGAGTAATGGGTAGCTCGCCGTCCGATCAGGACCAGGCCCGTGCCGGACGGCGCGTATGTGTTCCACGCGCGCCTCAAAGAGATGTCAGCATCAAAGGAGGGGCCCGTCAGGGCCGAAGCCTGCCGGGGCAGCGGGATTGTCCGAAAGGGTTACCGCTGCCCCGGAATATAAAGGGCTAAGGAAGGAACACGGATGGGTTTTATTCAGTAAGAGTCTGACACTCCCTTCCGCTCCACCCAGAGCGGGAGGGGTCATTTGATGATTTCCCATCCTTAAAAAAAAAAAAAAAAAAGTGTTCAAAAATGCATAATTTAAAAAAAGTGGTAAAACGGCAGAACGCTATACTAATAATCAAACTCATAAAATAGTAAAAAAACGTAATATAAACCCATAAATCAATTTTTAACATTTTATATAAAATCTTTGATCCTCGTTTCTGTAAAATGTGAAAAACGTAGATGTGCCAATACATTACTAGGTGAGCGATATGTGAAGACGATGCATCTAAAATAAAATTACTATACCACGATAGGTAAAAGAATTAAAAATGAAACCATGACATATAATTATAGATACATGGTGCTCACATATTTACAAATATGGTAAAATTAAACGATTTTCATGCAAAAAATAAACATACAAGTAATAAGTCAGGGTGTGAGTCAGTAGGTAGGCAGAAGGCCGAAAATACCGCCCCAGGGCCCGACGGCTTGCCGGGTAAAGCCTGGGCCCTGGCCTCGACGGCTCTCGGACCCCGACTGGAGGCGCTCTTAAGCGCATGTATGGAGAGGGGCCAGTTTCCACTCCGTTGGAAGACGGGGAAGCTGGTCCTCATTCGGAAGCCAGGGTGCCCTGCGGACTCTCCGTCCGCATTCCGGCCCATCGTGCTGCTCGACGAGGTCGGCAAGCTCTTTGAAAGAGTGATTGCGGGCCGCCTCGTCGGGCACCTGGTGAGGACGGGGCCGGATCTTGCGGATAGCCAGTTTGGCTTCCGCAAGGGGCGCTCGACGGTGGACGCCATCATGCGCGTGAGAGCCCTCACGACGGGGGACGCGGTGTCTCGGGGTGGGGTGGTCGTGGCGGTGTCGCTAGACATCGCTAACGCCTTTAACACCCTGCCCTGGAGCTGCATTAGGGAGGCACTCCGGTATCACCGAGTGCCGACCTACCTGCGTCGAGTAGTCGGGGCGTATTTGACGGACAGAGCCGTCATCTACCCCGGTCGCGATGGGGAATGGAACCGGCGAGAGATGTCGTGCGGTGTCCCACAGGGATCGGTCTTGGGGCCGCTCCTGTGGGACATCGGTTACGACTGGGTGCTGCGGGCAGACCTCCCTGATGACGTCAGCGTAGTTTGCTACGCTGACGACACGCTGGTCCTGGCGCAGGGGAGGTCGCATCAGGCGGCGGCCGACGTAATGACACGCGGGGTTGCGATAGTCGTGGAGAGGATCCGGCAGTTGGGTCTCGAGGTTGCTCTGCACAAGTCCGAGGCCATGACATTTCATAGGCTTCGGAACGGGCCACAATCGGGATCCCAACTGACGGTAGGAGGGGTTCACATCGACGTCGAGACGACGATGAAATACCTGGGTCTCGTCCTCGACAGCCGGTGGAACTTCGTGGAGCACTTCCGACGTTTGGCCCCCAAACTGGAACGGGCTGGGGCCGCTTTCAAGCGGCTCCTGCCCAACCTGAGGGGGCCAAACGCCTCCTGCCGGAGGCTTTACTCGGGGGTCGTGCGGTCCATGGCCGTGTATGGCGCCCCGGTGTGGGCGCGTTCACTGCGGCTTCGAGCCGCCCACTACTTGAACGCGCCCCAAAAGGTGGTAGCCATACGGCTGATACGGGGGTACCGCACGATCTCGCGCGAGGCGGCAAGCCTCCTTGCCGGACTGCCGCCATGGGATCTGGAGGCGATAGTCCTCGCGCGCCTCTTTGAGTGGCGCGCGGAGGCACTACGCCGGGGGGAAAACCCGCTTCCGCGGCAAATTGCTGCGGAGCGGACGGACCTCCGGCGCGATCTCATGGCGGCATGGAAAGCGCGACTGTCGCAACCCAGCGCAGGGCACGCCGCGATAGCGGCGGTAAGGCCCCTCTTTGAGGAGAGGCGTCACGGCGCCCTCACCTACCGCCTGACGCAGGTCCTCACCGTACACGGATGTTTCGGGAGGTTCCTGCACATCATCAGGCGGGAGGAAACGCCCGGGTGTCACCACTGCGAGGATCGCCCTGAGGACACGGTGGAGCATACGGTGGAGGTCTGCCCCGCTTGGGCAGAGCACCGCCGTGTCCTCGTAGAGGCGATCGGCAGCGGCGGCGACCTCTCGCGCCCGGCTTTGGTCCAAGCCATGGTCCGGGGTGAGAGGGAGTGGGAGGCAGTCACCTCCTTCTGCGAAGCAGTCATGCTAGCGAAGGAGGTGGCGGGATGGGCGAGGGAGAGAGCTGAGAGAGCCGCCCGTCCCAGCCGCCGCGGTAGACGCTCCGGGCGTCGGGAGCCGCGTGACGACTCCGGCCACCGTAGGCGCGGGCCTGCGGACGGCGAGTAATGGGTAGCTCGCTGTCCGATCAGGACCAGGCCCGTGCCGGACGGCGCGTATGTGTTCCACGCGCGCCTCAAAGAGATGTCAGCATTGAAAGGAGGGGCCCGTCAGGGCCGAAGCCTGCCGGGGCAGCGGGATTGTCCGAAAGGGTTACCGCTGCCCCGGAACATAAAGGGCTAAGGAAGGAACGGATGGGTTTTAGTCAGTAAGAGTCTGACACTCCCTTCCGCTCCACCCAGAGCGGGAGGGGTCATTTGATGATTTCCCATCCTAAAAAAAAAAAAAAAAAAAAAAGGGTGTGAGTCAGAGCAACTACAGAATGTAAAACAATATCCAAAAAATTAGAATAAATTTACAATTAAATAAGCAACCAGTTTGATCTTGTGTAGACTCTAGATTGTCCTATGGAGCAGGACCAGCATGTTTCCAAGCGTTCTTATCCTGGATATAATCTTCTAATTTATAGTATGCTTGTTTACAAAGTGTATGTTTAATGTGAGTTTTAAATTTTCTTTCATTTAATTGCAATATATCACAAGGTATTTTATTGTAACATTTAACACAATACCCCATAAAAGATGTATGTACTTTGGCTAACCTGAAAAAGGGTTGATTTATTTTATCTTTATTTCTAGTATTAAAATTATGTCTATCGCTTATTTTATTAAAAAGATGTAGATTTTTTTTTACATACATAATATTTTCATAAATGAATTGGCAAGGTACCGTCATGATATTAACATTTTTAAATAGTTCCCTAAGAGATTCGCGGCGACGTAGATTGTAAATGGCTCTGTCAGCTCTCTTTTGTAAAATAAAAATGGATTCAATGTCAGCAGCCCGACCCCACAGTAAAATGCCATATGACATAATACTGTGGAAGTAACTAAAATAGACCAAACGCGCGGTTTCTACATCTGTTAACTGTCTTATCTTTCTTACAGCATAAGCGGCCGAGCTTAGCCGCCCCGCAATAGATGTTATATGAGGTCCCCATTGCAATTTCTCATCTAGCGTGATTCCCAGGAAAACTGTCTGATTAATAAATTCTAGTTTTTCGCCATTCAATATGATGTCACATTCGTTACTTCTAACATTCGGTAATTTAAATTTAATGCATTTGGTTTTCTTTTCATTAAGTACTAAATTATTTACCGTAAACCAGTCTTGGACCTGAAGAATAGAGTTATTCACGTCGTCAAGATTTTGTGACCGTCGCACGCTGGTCAATTATTAAAAGTTAGCGTCCCATAATTATTTTTGGTCAATGTGTCCGTAGTTCGAAAAATCATTTTATTAAGACTTGAAGGTAAGTTGTTTACATTATACTAAAACATCACCATTATGCAGACAGTAGTTTAATACATATGCTATTTCAAAGTTATCTCGAGAGCTAAACTATTATAACAAGACTGATTTATCGTTGTTTTGCGCTCCTATTCAAGTTAAGTTGGCTAAGTTATCAGTGTAAATTGTAAATTGAAAAAAAATGGTGCACATTAAGGAAGGTCTGTACTTTTTATTGGTACATAAATTAAAATATAAAATAGATCAATTTATGTGATAAAAAAATATATTTAATAATGTACTGATATTTACTAACTTTTCTAAGTTTGAACTGTGTTACGTTTAAAAGTACAAATTAGTACATTATCATTTTGATTCCATTATATAGCAGGGACTATTGGCTATACAAAAATATAATTTTTTTTACCGGTGATTGCCGGTTTCTATAGTAAAAAGTGTTTTTTTAGGTAATGGTGCCTCAATAAAAAATATTGATTTATTCAATATTTTGTCATTACATCGACCAGTGAAGCCACTATCAATGGACAATAAAGATAAACTACTTAGCTATATTTTGGAGACATTAGATTTATCAGAACTGCCTACTACAAGCAAGGACAGTTTTCAAAATGTTATTAAAACTTTTACTGTAACAACTTCAAGATTTTGGAAAAAATGTTCTCTTAATATTATTAGATTTTGGAATCAAAATGAAAAATGGCTTGATCAAATAGTAATCACTTCTGGCGGGCAAGAAAGTGGACCCTCTACGTCTACGTCTAGAGAAGCAGGACGTCCAAAGAAGAGCTTTTGTGAGCTATCCACTAAAACTAAACGAAGAAGGTTGAATATAGAGGTCAAATCAAAAAGTAAAGAAGAACTCTGTCTCGCTGCTTCGATGAAGTTACACTCAGAAGGAAACCGCAGTGCAGCTTTACTTATCCTAGACATCCTCACCCGATAAAGGCTAGATTGCAAAAGAAGCTGGTAAATCGCAGGACAACTGTATATCTTATTCATGTCAAGAAGCTTTATCGTTATTTACTGATTTGAAATTAACCCGCCATCAATATAATGCTTCAAAGGCATCTGCAATCCGTAAAAACTTATGAAACTTGTTTCCTCCTTACTACCAGATTATTGAAGAAAAATCTAAGTGTTATCCAAAGAACATTAGGTAGGTACTGTTACAGAAAAGTCAAAAAAATATTAATTACCAAGTTAAATTATGTGAAAACGATTTTTCGATACTATATAATGTTATAAATATACCTTTATTTCACGATTTCAGTATTTAATAATTTCGTTCCCCTACATTTTTGAAATTGATCACTGTGCGTCGGTCTATTTTAAAGATCAATGATGTGTCATCTGCAAATAACACCATCTTCGGTTGATTTTGAAGTAATTGGGGTAAATCATTAATGTAAACTAAAAAGAGGAATGGACCCAATATTGAACCTTGAGGAACGCCCATTGTCATTTCAGACCCTAATGAGTTTATGCCGTTTACTTGAACTTTAACTTTTCTATCTTTCAGGTATGATCTTAGCAAATCAAGTGCTGTTTTTCTAACCCCATAGTGCTCCAGTTTCATCAGAAGTGTCTCATGGTTTACGCAATCGAACGCCTTAGAGAGGTCACAAAAGATTCCAATGGCATCTTGTGCTTCTTCCCAGGCCTTAAAAATGTTCTTTATTAGGGTAACACCGGCGTCAGTAGTGCAACGCCCTTTGGTGAAACCGTACTGATGTTCTTGAAAGATGGAATTTTTATTAAAGTGACGTAACATTTGATAGAGCATCAACTTTTCAAACACCTTACTGAGAACGGGCAGAATTGACACCGGCCTATAATTGTTGGGTTCTTTACTATCACCGGATTTGAACAATGGTATTACCTTACTATGTTTCATAAGATCCGGAAAAACTCCATGGTCAACACTGGTATTAAATATGAAAGCTAATATTGATGACAAATTTTAAATCTATTGACATTGTGTATTTTCATGACATTTTCCTCATATATTATTATGACAATTCTATTATTTGACATGCCTAATAATATGTTTTCTTGATATTGTTTAATTTCGTCTATAACTACTGCGTGACTTTTTTTGTTTTCATTTTTATAAATAAGTTTACTTTAGTAGAACTTTAAATCGGATTTTGTATGCCTATCGGCGGAACATGGTTTGTGTACTTGACATTTATATTATTGGAAAACACCTGTAAGCACCTATGTTCACAAAATAAAATAAACTTAGTTTTGCATTTAACATAGGTACCAAACTTTTTGACAGATTGGCTAGAGAAGACAGCAGAGACTTAGATGTAGAAACTACGGAAACATGTTTGGTCACCAGTGGGACATTATAAGTTGATTTTAAAAGGGAAGATAAAAAACTGTCTTAAAATATGCCACCATAATAGGATAATTAAGGAAAGGCTCTAAGAAATAAACCCATCTTGTTTAGAAATCATTTCAACATAATGCTACTTTTTTTCTTTCACGAAATCACGCTACAAATCACATTATTATCATGTTCATAAGGCAAGCTTTCGACAGTGCGAACGTTAATAAAACATATTCGCGTGTAATTATAGCGTCACACTTAGGCCCGTAGGCGCTCACGATAGCTCGGAGCGCCCCCTCGCGGCTGTAAATAGGATTTGGCAAGAAGCCCCTATCAACTGCTGAAAGAGCGTCGATTGGTTTACGATTTGGAGAACCTTTATTAATGGTTCTTTACTTTAATATTAATACCACTTATTCACTGGGAAACAAAAGCTAGTTGCCATTCCAAAAGTTGCTCAACATTGCTTCAGCAACATTTTGCTGTATTGCAGGAAATTATTCGTACTAGAAACATGTCGCCTTTTTGTTGCTCAACATGGTTTCCTATGCATACGGGGCACGATCAGCAATATTATGGAGGCGCATTATTTAAAACAAACGTGAACTGATAGTAGAGGTCAAGTCCCACCGCGCTCCCTTCAGAGCAGAGTTCATTAAAGGTTACTGGTTGTCACAGCGATTACAGCTACCAGACGATTGTCTACACGAATATTAAAAAGAGAATAGATTTGATATTTTGTATGTGTGTTTGTTACGCTCGTTCACGCTAAAATGGCTGAACTGATTCGAATGAAATTAGGCACATAGATAGACCATGACCTGGATAGGACATAAATATACTTACACATACTTATATCCCGTTACTTATGAGGGTTGGAACCGCGGGGCGCAGCTAGTCTTTCGTGTTGGCTAGGTAAACGGAAATAAACTATTCCTAGAAAACGGATCTAAAATACAAGTTTTAACTCCGCAATGATTGGTCAATGCTTATCATATTTCCTCAAAAATATGGGCTAACGATAACTATGCTTAGTATGTTTCAAAAGTATCAGAGAAGTGTAAACAAACCCTGTTCAGGTTAAATTCTAACGCAATCAATCTCTAAAAGGCAATAATAAGATCTGAATCTGTATTTAGTAAGCCCATCTCCCATCTGATCTTTATATCTTATACTTTACTTTCTGTAATAGTTATTGTTTGTTTAACAAATTGTAATTGTAAAATAATTGACGAAAGTTAAGGTTGTAAAATTAACTTCACTCATTTGTGTTGAAAAACATATTGAAGATTATTAAGACAGAATTTCAAGTGTTAGTATTCCAATAATCAAAGGCCTCCACAGGTCCGTTTTCTCATTCATTTATTTACTTTGGAACAGACAGAGTTGAAACTTTTGGAAAAGACCATATATAGTTGTTCCAGGTAAATATGAGTTTATGAATAGTGAGATGTTGAGTGCGTATTTACCAACAACATAGGATAAAGTCATAGTGAGAAGCAGTTTTAGTTTTTGACGTGAATACGTCTTTAACTTTTATAATGGGAGGCAAGTCAACAAAACCAATGATAACAAAATCGGGGGATACAGTTTGGTGATGCAGCTTCGTATCTATCATCTCCATCCTAAATTCAATTACACCATTGGACAGCTAAAGGTTCAAAGAATTCATTAAGCCAGGTGAAGTTTATAAAAAGGAGAGGAAATAATCAAAGGGCATCAGAAAATTTGTCCGTATCGCTGTCTACAAGAAAAGTGCTATACTAATCAAAAATAAGTACTGTAGTTAGCCATAAACTGAATTATAAACCCCATCAATATCATTATCATCTGCCTAGCCATTTCCCAACTATGTTGGGGTCGGCTTCCAGTCTAACCGGATGCTTACAACATGTACAAAAATGCAAGTCTCGCTTGCATTTTTTTGCTTTAGCAATGCAACTTTTTGCTTTAGAAGAAGAAGATGTGAGATCTAATGTAAAACCAAGTCGGTTAATTTATTCAGTAGACCACCTATCTAGGAAAGCATCTATTCAACAACTTTTTCATAATTTGTTATAACGGGTGATTTTTTAAGAGTATACCTCTTAAAAAATCACCCGTTATAACAAATTATTTGATTTGATTTCCAAAAAAACCCAAAAAATTTGAAAAATTTGATGAAATCTTTAATGGAATCGATAGAACGATCAATATAATTTAATGTTTGAAGATGATTTCATGCAAATGCTGGCCGCGGCTCCGGTTTATATGGCCCATTCGCAAGGCCCAATTTCGGCACACTCTCTCCAACATATCAGCCGGTATATCACGAATAAATGCTTCAATATTGGCTCCCAGTGCGTCAATCGTTGCTGGTTTATCCCTGTAGACATGAGCCTTAACATGGCCCCACAAGAAATAGTCCAAAGGCGTTAGATCACACGATCTAGGCGGCCAACTGACGGGCCCAAAACGTGAGATAAACTGTTCACCGAAGGCGGCTCTCAATTGGGCCATTGTTTCGCGTGCCGTGTGGCATGTGGCACCGTCTTGTTGAAACCACATGTCAGGTTTAATGTCCAATAATGTAAACTGTGTTCGTAATTTAGTCACAAGCTTCCGAATAGCTGCCTCAGTAGGCCGACCAAACTGCCCATAAATTGGAAGAAGTGCGCGATGCACTCTCTTAACCGAGCATGCATTTTGATAGTAAAATTCAATAATTTGCAAGCGTTGTTCGTTCGTAAGTCGATTCATGGTTAAATTATAGACCAAACTGAACAAGTTTGACAATGACACAAGACACGATTCACGCGTGATCTGTCAAAAACAGTGTTGCCAAAAAGATACCAGCAAAAAAATCACCCGTTATAATTGGTTAACTGACAATTTTATAGTGACAGTTTCAATATTAGACATCTTAATTTCTTTAATATTTAGAATGACTTGGCCATCGCAAGGCACCATGATCAAATAAGAATAAATTCTATTTGAAATAGCGCTAGCGGGCCTTTGTGAATACTAAAACATAAATGAAGCGCTTAGAGCGCTAATATTATAATAGGTTTAAATATGTGGTGTTGTAGAGTGTGCGTGTGATTGCCGAGACATTGGCTTGGCAGTCAGTTGCTTGCATTCTTGTACATGTAATGTGTTTTGGTGGGATAAATTAACATAAGATGGTAAAACCTGGATCAAAATTCGTTGCGTAAACTGACTACCTCTGTCTTACAGTTTCATAGAACGTTGTACATATCTTTGAAATCAAAACTGTCCATTTAAATCTAACCTAGATTTATCTCGGAATTCTCTAGCTAAGTAGGTATATTGTTTTATTGGGAACGAGGCGCTTAATAGTTTCAAATGTTATAGCGAACATAAAAACGATGATTTATATTATATACTTACACAGTTAGTTAGGTACAGTAGGTCGAATATTAATAACAAAACCAGTATAAATGGCCTGTTATTCTATTGAAATTCCGTTCTCCCCTGGCCTAGGACAGCTCACGGTCAACTGTTACCACCATATGGTCGTCTGTCCTTCTTACTAAATACATAATATTCTGTGCAAAAACTCACTCACCACTGCAGCACTTTGCGAGAAAGGACTTACCTGCAATCAATAAAACAACAAACAATTATACAATATTCAAACAACATTGTTAACGTTCATCAACATTTCATGTTTGTACAACTAGCATGCAAACAGACAATCACTCGTTATCAACATAGCATAAGCATTAGCTCAATAAGCCTATAATGTTCCCACTGCTGGGACACATGCGGGTTGTTGCATGTTACATGTCTTCGTAGTTTTGGTTCTAGGACCAAGTAAGTACATAAAACATCACACAGCGAGTTTGCACTCTCGGCGGTAGCCATTAGTAAAGCGCGTGTCGCTTCGTGAGACAAAACTACGGTACAATCTCTGCAATATTTCACATAACTATCTGTCTGCAATCTCCCATTACCGCCACTTACTATTCCTATCTTAAAATCTATAAAACTCTACGATTCCTATCTTAAACGGGTTCCTATCTCGAGGCTCGGGTACTTGAGACCGTGCCGGATATGAGGTCGGCTACCGGAAATACGGCGGCAGTCACGGTTAGCCGACGTGGCGGAAGAGGATGGCTTATTTGCTGTTTGTATGTACGTATTAGATGGATGTATTGTTATATACATATAACGTGTATGACGAAAGGATATGAAGTCTTGTGGAATAGATTTTTCCGGGTAACTAAATGAATATTAAAACTGAGGTAGTCTGACCAAGATCACTGATTTGTAAAACGACCCATTGCTTAGCTTCTAAAAAGAAGCTAAGCAATGGGTAAAAATCAAAATCAAAAGTCATTTATTCAAACTAGGCTGAGAATCAGCACTTTTCGAATGTCAAAATTACAAAAGACAGTCCCCCAAAACGCCCGCCCTTCACCACTTCCTAGTGCTTTCGCTGGGAAGAAGAAGTGGCGCAACGAACTCCCCAGCAGCACAGCTGTCTGTTCAGGTATAAAATACTCGACTGTATACAAAACTAGATCTGCAAAGTATCTAATTAACATTACAGGACACAGAACATTCAATAAAATTATTTGCCATATGTTAGTTAGCCACGCCAATATATTAGGTCCTTACATATGAAATTGGCGTTTTGTACGGGAGGAATATAAAATCATTTTATTTTTTGTTAAATATATTTAATTAATCAAAGTATGCACCGTTGTTATCTATGCACTTTTGCCATCTCATAGGTAGTTCATTGATCCCTTTACTAAAAAAAACCATGGGGGCGAAAATCAATGTACTCTTTGAAGGCGGTTTGGACTGCCGCATCGGAGTTGAATTTTTTTCCTTGTAAGATATTGTCCAAATTCCGGAAAAAATGGTAATCTGTTGGAGCAAGGTCCGGGGAGTATGGTGGATGTCGCAGACATTCCAATTGTAGCTCATCTGACTTAGTGGTTGTTTGTTGTGCAGTGTGTGGTCTTGCGTTGTCGTGAAGCAGCAGTGGCCTAGAGCGATTGACCAATCTCGGTTGTTTAGCAGCTAGTTCTTCCTTCATGGTTTGCAGTTGCTGACAATAGATATCTGCCGTAATCGTTTGGCCAGATTTTAGAAAGCTGTAGTGAACGACACCGGCGCTAGTCAACCAAACACTCACAAGTAACTTTTTCTGAGTCAATTTTCGCTTAGGGCAGGATTTGGCTAGTTCTCCAGGGTTCAGAAATTGCGACGAGCGCTTCCGATTATCGTACAGTATCCACTTTTCATCACAAGTAATGATTCGATTTAAAATCCCTTCATTATTGTGTCGGTTGAGCAAAGTAACACAGCAGTCGACGCGTGTTTGCAAGTTCGATTCACTCAATTCATGAGGTACCCATCGCTCAAGTTTTTTTACTTTCCCGATTTGATTCAAGTGGATTAATACAGTTTTTTCACTTACCTCGAAGCCTGCAGCTATCTCTGATGTGCTTTGTGATGGATCCGCTTCCACAACAGCCATTAATTCTTCATTTTCCATTTTGGTCTCCGGCCGTCCACGGGGTTGGTTCTGAAGGTCGTAATTTCCTGAACGAAAACGTTGAAACCAAAAACGTACCGTGCTTTCTTTTGCGACACCAGCGCCGTACACATCATTAATCCTTCGAGCTGTTTCTGCAACACTGGTGCTACGGTAGAACTCGTACTCGTAAATATACCGATATTTCATGTTTTCCATTGTGCGGTATAAGCGACGACGCCAAAGAAAAAAATAATGAGGAAAAAACAAATGAATGACTGTTTTCAAAACTCAAATGTACCAGCTAAATGAATTTATAAATTTGAATTTGGAATTCTTAACCAAAGAGGAGATATTTCAGATCAAAGTGGTCAGTACGACAAAACGCTAATTTCATATGGAAGGACCTAATACCAACAAATACCATAAAAATTTATACGTACTCAAGCTAAAATAAAAATACTAAATCAAAAGTAATAAAAAAAAAAACTACCTAAATAAAAGCCTCCAGGTATAAAGGGCGTGACAACTTACATATTTATACAATGCTGGGTCGTTCTGGTCATTTTACAAGTCGGGTAAAAACCCGACCGTACATCAAAAACAGGGTTATGTCACGCGTAAGTATTTCTTTTATGTGCAGTTTATAAGTATTCTCTTTTCTACTTATCAGTTTGTTTTAATTGCTCCTATGTGGAAATACTCACAAGAATCTCTCAATTGTTGAGATGTTCTGGAGAAGGTTGGCTGGTTGGCTGGTTGACTGGATGCGGAGGGTTTTGGGTTCCAGCGGGGTAATTGCGTAACACACTAACAGTAGCAACACAGACTCCGGACCCAGGCTGGCCGAAACAAGGGAAACCTGTTCAGGTGGAGATTCATTGACGACTCCACCTTGGAGTGTAAATGTGGTGCTGTTCCACAAACGATGGGACACTTAATATTGTGTCCTGTCACCTGCACGTTACAGGGACTGATGGACGCTGGTGACGGCGCCAAACAAGATACCGAAGTCTGGGCCGAGTTCATTTAGATAGCTATCGACACGCTAAGAAGAAGTAGTACCTAACAGATTTCATTTTGACAGTTCAACAACATTCATTGCGTTATTTAGGTACGTTGTTCAGAAGACAAATTTTTCGAACTTATGAAGCAATATCCTTCAAAATTATTCAGATTGTAATTGAAAGTATATTACCAATCAGGGTGCTGGATTGCCAGTGGAAAGGGAAACGACGAGTACCTACCTCGCCTGCCGGCTGAGCTTCGCCTATCTATTGCACGATACGAAGGAAAAAATCGTCCACGCCCTTATACAAGTACATAGACACCCGAGGTAACCATAGTTTATTATCAACTGTATATTTATTTAGTACATTGTTGCAAACTTAGTATTAGATTCACTTTTATAGACGTGACTAGATAAATTAAAATGCGTGAAGCGGACAAAAGCTATCAAGCTGTGTCCTCCGTAAACGTCAAAAACTTACATTTGATTGATAAGACAAATCCACAGTACAATAAACATTTAATTCTCTCAAATCAGTCCCCGACACTTCGCCTAAAGATTGTTAAATTGAAATGAATCTTGAAGCTGCTTTCCTTCTGGGCACGTTTCCGTATGGCAGCGATGCGGACGAGTACTTCGACGCCCAAGTGTTCTTTTTTTTGTATTTATTTGTATACTAAGTTAGTTAGTCATTTAATTTAGCATCTAGTGTATAATAGTTAGTTACACTTTCCTTCATAAATATAGCATGGGATGATTTTTATAGCTTGTGTCGGCGCTACTGTAGCACTTCACTTAATTACAATGTTATCTCTTTACGTCCTAAGAGGACTGTGGACTGAGTGACAACGGAGAGTGGCGCGATAAGTGATAGCGACGAGCAACAGCGAGTGTCCTAGTAGGTACTCGCCCAGAGAATACAAAACACTTATACCCAGTCTCTGACCTCATGAAGCATCCGCCATTTTTGTATTGGAATTTGTAACGACGTCTCGTTACCTGGACTTTAATAGGTGGTGGAATTGGTAGCTGGAAGCTGCCTTTCAACTTTATTGTATCCAATTTTACGATGGCTGACTGTCGAATAAAACTTTTCTTCAACGCTACGAGTACCTACTTAGGTTCAGCTTTGCCTGTGGAAATAATAATTGTTTTGATTCTTTACTCGAGAGCACTCGAGTCAACTCAAGTAACAAATTATTTTCAGGTGTCACTCCAACCCGTAGGCGTTGTGCTACTGTGTAAGGTTGTTGACGCACAAAGACACAAGTAAATGTTTCCTTTTCGTGTTTTCAATTTCCGATGCGACACAAAATAAATTATTGTAACTGTAAGCCGACGTCCGCACGGACGTAAAAATGTCGTGGCAGGATTTTATCGCGCACTGGATTTTCAACTCTATGTGTTTGAGACAAGCATTGAGAGTCCAACAGAGCGCATCTGAACGCATCCCAGCGCGTTAAAAAACACACTGTTTAATTCTAAGCAGTGCGTTGAAAATCCAGTGCGCGGAAAAATCCCGAAGCGATATTTTTACGAAAGTCGGCTAACTACAAAAACACAGCGAAACACAAGTTCAACCATAAATCTAATCAGTTAAGACCAGATAAACCAGGATAGAACCATTCTAAACCAGAACGAACCGTTTTTTTTTTGTTTTAAATGTCCGCCGACGGGCTAACTGCGATACGGTAACGAGTGGCAAATGGCAATAAATTGCCGCCACACTCGAACGGTTTTTACAAAATGTCGCCAAAGGACGCTTTACACCCGCCGTGTTTACCAACGTGTCGGGTGAACGGAGGCGAAGAGAGGTTATTTGCGTAAGTAGAGGTAACATGTTACTGTTCGTTAGATAGAGGAATTGTGTGAGGTATTCTCTTATTGGTTAGCAGGATATGGTTTCCTATTTGGTAGATATTGGTTAATATTAGTGATACCTAAGTGTGCATTTTACTTTAGGTTTGTAGGTTGAGGATGAAATGACTACCTACGCCCAATTCAGTAACAATGCCTACCTACCTAAATTTATCTCTGGCGTGGTAAAAAATAAACCTTATTTACATTAATTAGTGCTACTAAATCATCCTTGGTGAACGTAACGTTGTATTGTAACCATTGTTATACTTTTTATAGTACTTACAGTGCTGCTTACCCCTTATAGTAACAGAAGCATGCTTTATTGGGACGACGTTTGTTAACGCGGCTTATCGTAGGAGTAAACTAGTAGAAATCGTCACGTAAGGAAAAAGTATTACGCCCCCTCCATGCGACGTTCTCTCTGTGTCTCTTTCTATTGTATACGAGTGTGCGTACTAGCATCGCGTAAGAAACTTTGTTCCTGAGAGGGTCCCCCGACAGCACACGTTTTGTATTTGTGTGATGGTAATTAAAGTTGCATACAAACTGCGATTGAAAGCGTATAATGAAACAAAAGGTAACAATTATGAAAGTCAACCATTCAAAGTACTCCCAGCTTGCTAGATTCACATACATGAATGAAGCGCTCCAGCGAGGTGACATGGACTGACATGGAGCGAACTAACTAATACATACAATTCAGCTAATTCCGCGAGATAGAGAATTTGATTACTAGGATTGGTTACAATTGATTTAATCTGTAACATGACATATTGGATTGGTATTCAATTAATTCAATTCAATTCATCGATATACCTAATACCCAGTAAGAAATATGTTGTTTTGATCCGATTATTTATCAGTGTCTAACTTGGCACGGTGAGCAGCGACTTCTCAATTATTTATAATAAATCATCATCATCCTGCACTTGTCCCAAGTTGCTTGGGTCGGCGCAACACGTTCTTTTCTTATATTCTCCCTTGTCAACCGTCACGCTATCAACAAATATAAAACGTGTGCGGTCAGGAGAGCAGAAACGAAGTTCCATACGCGATACTTGCACGCATACAAACACTCGTATATAATATAAAAAATAACAGAGAGGGTGATAAACTCGATATCAAGGTCTAAATGAAAATCCAAGATGGCGACAACTTTAAGCGAGCTTCTTGAAACTTATATTTACTGGAGGGCTCCGTATTGTATTCTATCATAATACGAATGTGTGTGCGTGCGAGTATCATGTTTCATAGTTTGTTTCAAATAAGTAAAAAATCACGAATACAGTTGGTGATAAGGCAACATCCTCCGTCTACGATTGTGTATTGTACTGAACCATGGAAGACTCTAGTATGACCCAGAGTGAAATCTTTGTTGAACACAGGTTTAAGCGTATAACACCAAATAATTCATAAACTTATAATGTAGACCCTAGTGAACGTTTTTACGCTGATTTTATTATTCCTTTAGTGATTATTTGACTGAGTTAAAATAAGGGATTATTTGACTTAGCTAAATATATAATTATTTGACAGAGTTAAATACTAAATCCCTAATTTTCAGTTTCAGCGAGGGATTCAGTTAAATTTTAATTGCATCTTAATTGCACACTGCCTAACATAGAAAAGATCCCTACTCATTTTTACAACCTTTGGAACAATGAAAACATACGAGCAATAAAATTGCCCATTAATTTTATTGTTAATTATAAAATTGCTCACCGAGGCACACAGCGGCCTCATCCGTACGAGTGAAATAAATTCTGTGTGATGTGGGATTTTATTATTATAACGTATATTTGAACGCTAGCTTCTGGCGCGTCTTCGTCCGCGTGAAATTTCAGTCCCAAACCCACCGCGTCGCATCGCATTTCCCGCCTGTGCTATTTATTTATTTATTTATTTTATTTTAGGAAGGCTTACAGAATATTACATCGTTTGCGCTTAACGTTTTGCTGAATTCATGGTTACAGTTGCTGTATTGCCATAACCAATATTATATTATTCTTAGTCATAAAATAACCAAAACATTTTATTCCTTTTATACAACAAACAAACTTATACCTTGTAAGTGCTACTTATAACTCATGATCTCAATTTAAAGAAGAGTATGTACCTCAAATAAAACATAATTGACAGACTTATACATGATCCGAAGAAAAAATAAAGTGCTCGGAATGTCTCTTTTATATTACGTTTGTCGTCAAGGGGATCCAAAGTGGAGTGGTGACCGGGGAAGTGAATATTGTAATTTTGAAATCAGAAGTCAAGGATATTTAGTATTCAGTGATATTAAAGGCACTTATTTTTATGATTGTGTGTGGTAGAAAGCACATTTGGTTCAGGACAAAGATATACCAGGTGTAGTTGAAAATATTCAAAACCTCTTGAGGGCTCATTGTACTCATCATCATGAGTTAATGGAACCAATTCTGAAATAACGAAATAAAGTAAGATAATCATGCGATCACAATGTTCCGAACAACAAATTTTACGATTTTGGAGTTGGTCCCATTGTAAAAGTTGTTCATAATGATGAGTACAATGATCTCTTTACGACGTACCGCATTTCATACAAACTTTCAAGCCCTTGTTTTTCGAAATAAATGAACCGATTTTAATGAAATTTCATACGCATAAGCACAGAGGTCTAAAAATATTGTTAAGAACATTTTCGAAAATTCTTATTTAAAAAAAGCTACTTAACTGGAAATCTCTGTTTCTATGGAAAATTTTAAATCGGTTAATTTGGCTGTAACACTATTTTTCGAAAATGTTCTTCACTAACTTTTTATTATTTTTAGGTTATTTCAATTACACCATGTATTTAAAACATACGTTCTACATAATTCAAAAAATTCTACGATACATGTGTGTTTGTACTAAGAACTATGAGCGGTTAACGAAGCGTTCTGATTGGCTACTTCTTTCACAGCTTCCAATCCTTCCAAAAGAAGGGTTCTAATTTCGAATTTCTCGCACCCGATCTGGGATCCAATTAGGTCTCAACCGTCTTGAGGGACGAACGTGTCACATTATGTTTAGCTGACTGTATAGGTACATACTTACGAATTACACTGAATCCAGTATGTTGGTTGGGTAAGTTTGCCTACATTATTATGGTTGTGTTTATTTAAGTTAATTAAATAGGTAACTTTTGCAATAAGTCTGTTTAATTTTTTCTAAATAATCACCATCTATTTAATGAACATCAATTGGATGGGTGTCACCATTGAACACTACAGTAACCCTACCTACCTGGGAGTCACCCTTGACAGGGCGCTGACATTTAAGAACCACTGTCTCTCATAACAACTTGCTCAGGCGTCTAACTTCAACCACCTGGGGTGCTTCACCTCAGGTTCTCCGGACTACCGGCTTAGCACTCTGCTTCTCTGCGGGCGAACATGCGTGCCCTGTGTGGCACCGTTCCGCCCACGCCAAGGAAGTAGATGTTGCTTTAAATGAAACTTGCCACACGATTACAGGCTGCCTGCAATCGACCCTGCTCAGCGCCCTATATCCCACAGCTGGCATAGCTCCACCACAAATCCGAAGAGAAGTTGCATGCGCAGTGGAGAAATTCAAACAGGAATCTGATACCAGACACCCACTATCTGGCGCACAGCTACCAATGCAACGGCTAAAAAGCAGACACAGCTTCTTGAGATCGACAGCGTCTCTGTCAGGAAACCCGGCTGACGCCCGTTGCAAACTGTGGCAGGATACTCTTCCCCCTCCTACTCACTACCTACCACCGAAGGAGCATCTCCCTGCAGAGTGTAACCTCCCGTGGCCCACTTGGAAGTTTCTGAACCGTCTCCGGACACAAGTGGGAAGATGTAAGTCCAACCTAGTAAAGTGGGGCTACCTTGACGGAACGGCAGAAGGGTGTGATTGCGGAGCTATGTCACAAACCATGCTCCACCTCTTATCCTGCCCTCTTTGTCCCAAAACATGCAGTCAAAGTGACCTCTGCGCTGCCACCGACGACGCCGTGGAAGTGGCAAAGTTTTGGGAAAACAAGATTTAAAACATAGTCGTGCCAGCGACACGAAGAAGAAGAAGACTTAATATAAATCTTATATTCGTTCATTTACTGACATACAACGCACAACATGCACCGCTGGGGTCTAAACATATGGTGTTTTGCACAAGATCTTTGAACATTCATCCCTTTGAGGAGTTAAATAGGGAATGAAAGTCTGTATCTATAGAAGTTCGTAATTGTCGCCGATGGACAATCCTATCACACACGGCTTGTTTACAATCAAATGCAATGTTATTTGCAACAAAAAATGCACAAATTATGACTTTACATTATTAATAAACATAGTACCCTCCCCTGATTGATTTAGTTGCCCTAAGCAAGACGCAGGTCTGAGTACTAAGTTGAAATGCGATTACTCAGAAAATTCTTAGTATCAGCCCGGAGTTTAAAATTTCGCCCGACGTATGTCAATAGGTTTAGCCCCAATTCCGTGAGACTTAATACCGTCACCGGTGAAATGTGGGGACCATCACATTACAGTACACGTCTGTCTCCTCTAGGAATACACAGCTATATAATGAAAATAAACAGATTTCTGGCAATAAATTCATATTTAGGAGACTGTACCGATTAGATCTATTAATATCATGCACCTAGTTGAAGGATTATCTCTAGGCATTAGACAATCATCATAACATCACGCCTGTGCAAGGATTAGACAGAGGTCTACCTATAGTACCTGTGCCTACATTTCACTAGAGTAACGGGGGGCGAACCTACTTCCGTCAACCGGGCACAAATCCAGACTCAGGGCTACTACTGAGAAATTCCTGAACAAATATCCCAAAATTACACTGCCCGACATGGTAATTGAAGCCAGGACCCCTTGACAGCAGTAGCGCTTGCAACCACTAACTAGACCAACGAGGCCGTACACACACATTACTATTAGTTACTGTTCTAGTAATCATTACACTAGCTGGGCCGACCTAATGCAACACGTACCATCAACTCGAAAAGAAGAAAAAGTAATCATTGTTAAAATAACTGTAGCCACTAGCTCATCATAAGCATGCTTATTTAACTTGGTGAAACCTACTCTGGCTCTATTCAGAGTTCTACTGTTAAGGCACTTTCTTCCAAACCAACATGAATTTTAATCAAATACAGCTTTCTCGTAACAGGCAGTTTATTTATTCTTATTTCTTTTCAACCAATCAGCGCGGGATCTAATCCTACGGAGCCATCTAATTGGCTGGCTCGACGAGTGCTGCGCAACACGATGTAATAAGATTGTGGAGACTCCTTGCTAAGGTAATTCCGTTGCTATACACCTATGTTAGGTTTAATGCGATGTAATACACGCTCTCGTCAAAGAATTTTATGCTAGGAAGGTCTGTATCATTAGTAATAGGAAGATTATAATTATGCTCCACCTCTTATCCTGCCCTTTGTGTCCAAAGCATGCAGCAAAAGTGACCTCTGCGCTGCCACCGATAACGCCGTGGAAGTGGCGTAGTTTTGGGCCAACATAATTTAGATAACTGTCGTACCAACGACACGAAGAAGGAGAAGCCTAGGAAGAACATAAACTGCAACGGTCTTTTGTTTCAGTGATATACTAGCGGACCGCCCCTGCTTCGCACGGGTGCAATGGCTACATGGCAAAACATCGAGATTGCTGTGCTATAGCTAACTTAAATATGAATTTATTATAATTATTATACACATACACCTTCCGGAATAATTGCTGTAATGATGGTTAAAATAGCAAGAAAGTCCATTGCATAGTTTAGAAGATCATCTAAGCGGTCACACAGACAGACAAGAAAAGCGACTTTGTAGACTGATAAAACTGGTCGACGACGCAGCGGCGCGGCACGGCGGGCGCGCGGCGGTCCGTCTAACGGGCATTGAGCTTCCATCTTAAAAGGTAACGAAACCAATTTTATAGAAAAAACTCCTCAAAACGCCTCAAGTGCAATCGGCCTAAAGGCAGATTTACTGCTGCACGGTTTAAAATTTACGCTTGAAAAACAATTTTATCGGGGCCACACAACTTCATATCAGAACAATTATACCGATTTCTTAAAGCTCGCAACAAAGACCTCTTTCATCTCATAAGCATCCATTCTTTATGAAAATATTCTGAATATATTCAGCGGCGTGTTCGTTTCATCTTGTATATCATTATTTGCTCATACTGTTATAACATTCATGTGCTCTCGTTCCACACGCTTAGTATTCAAAACATACCGCTTAGTTAATTAGGAACGTTGTTTGGAATTCTAGAATTTTTTATGTTACAAATGCGAGTTGTAAAGTAGGATAAATTCACATCATTATGTAACACTAATTATATCTACTATGAGGTATGAGCATATTTTGAACCATGCGAAAGGACATAAGCTTTTTATCGACATACCACACGGGCAAAGCTGCAGGCGGAAGTTAGCAATAATATCATTATGAGTGAATCCTGTCAAGACAAATGTCCAATAAATTCAGACAAAAAATTACTTCCACGTTCATTCATATTCCTCCTCGCCATCTTTTATATTTGCCTTTTTAAAATACAAAGCAAGTGTCACAAAAGGCAAAAAGAAAAACAAACAATTATATATCACATCTCTATCAGATGAGATTCAGAAAAAGATTGCTTTCAATTCCATTCAAAGGAACGATGAATAGGACCGAACGACTGAACCAATAATAGAATTCATTCGCGAGCTGATTGACTCCCTCGCGATAACTTTTGGAATAAAAACGACTTTTGGTCGGTCATAAATTTTCTCCGATTAGATTTAACCGACTGTGCGGAAGTTGGTACGTATGTTGAATGACAACTTTGCAAATACTTGACCCAGTTGAGAGTTTGGCTTTCAGTTTAATTGAGTTTTAACTCTTTGTGCTTGTGACTGTGGGTATGAGTTTATTATCGTTCGGCAAAGCATTGTATTGCATACAAGCCTCTCTTCCGCGCTTCACTCGTATTCATGTCATGCGCACTACTCTTCAAGCGATCAAATACTTCACCATCACTGACGCCTGAAAACAAACCCTATCTCGTAGAAAGGAAGATGTATATATATCAGAATGGAAGCGTTCTATTTTGATGGGAAGTATTGATTGCGTGGTGATTAAAAAGTGGAATCGGTCTTTTATGCACGAGACCGTGCGAGGTCGTGTACACCGTTTAGAAGCAAATATTGATTGTGGAGTGGAATGGACCGAAATTGATGTTTGGTTTTCAGTTATAAATGTTCTGAGAAAAGCTTCCTGAAAAGTCAAAACTACTTCACTATTTTCGCTTTCCGAATGCTTTTTCAATGTTCATCCTGACAAGTTTAAATTTTTGCTTTCCGAATGCTTTTTTAATGTTCATCCTGACAGGTTTACAATTAATCAACATTGAATCAGATAATTTGAAGTAATAGTTAAAATGTTGTGGTGTTTTATAATATTACTTACTATAAATACATTAGTCTGCCAACGATAAAAATCTTGGGTATGTATAGTTCACTTGACGGGAGTGCATAAAAGAACATTCACAAGTGACCATACTTTAGTTCGTCCGGCGCACTCTGAGAAATAACTCCCACTACCAATCTTGTTGACTGTCAAGATGAGATGAATGATTTTTAAATCATGGAAATAATTATTAGCTTTCCGACCTCGACGCGGGCGAAACCGTGGCGTGTGTCGCCCGCGTGGAGGACGGAAATTATCCTACGGGTACGAACATCATAGGATAAACCAGGTCTAGCCAAGGTAATGGTCTATCCGAATGCCAAATTTCATCCAAATCCGTTCAGCCGTAGCGCGTAAAAAGGTAACACACAGACACATAGGCAGACAGTCATTTTCGCATGTATAGTGTTTGTGTGGATTAACTATTAATTATAAATGGGTAGACACAGTACTCTTTATTGCACACCGATATGAAAAAAATAGGTACAGAGAGTTTGAACTTAATAGTTCTGTGATTGTAATAATGCCTCAATAGGCAGATTTTGCAATCACAGTCTTAGCTATGAAACCTGGAACTCACCCTTTATCATTCTGTGCCAAGTTAATATAGAGTACGTAATAGCGTCAGAACGGCGGTCTCCTGCTAAGCCTTTTAGGGTTTATAATCCTTTGCAGGGTAAGTAGATTCTGTGCTCATAAATACGCAGCATATAAGTCTACATTGTCTTAGTTAATAATAGGTACATTATCTAAAACAATGTAGATTCAATGTAGACTGGAATGAGTTTTGTGAATGGGCTGCAAGCTAAAATCTAAAAATATGAAATATAAATAAAGGAAAAATCATCGAATTAACTTCGAGGAATACTGAAGTTAGGTAACGGTTTGAACTGACTGACATTACGTCACCAATATTTTTCATTGTTGCTAAAAAAGCAATCAAGCCTACATTAATATACAGTACTTTTCTTACATTAATTTACAATTCAAATTCCTGTTGTTTAATGTATCACCTTGTGTTTAATACTGACCCATTTTGTTTCAAATGACACACCAAATTAAGAGAAATATATTTAAACTCGCGTTACCGTCAATAACAAAAAATACGTTTCCGTCAGCGCGCAGTAATGAAGTTACAGTTCAGCAGGAATATCCGTTAACCAGTAATCCATGCCAGTACCGCGTATAGTGACTAGTGCAAGTAAATTGACTCGCCGGTCGTCAACCCGTAGGTATGCCCAGTATTGAAAGCTATAAGTATTTAGGGCAGGAGTAGGTATATTGGTACGGCAGTGGCTTGTTTAGTACGTTACCACTTGAATTTGTTTTTTTTTTGCTATAACCAAGGCTGTTAAGCTTTGGTTTCCTAGTGAAGCGATTCCGTCATATTATAACGGCCGTCATAAAAATCTGTCATTACAAACCCCGCTGCCCAAAAATTTGCTCTCACCGTACTTAGTCAGCCGACAAAGTGTTCATACTGAGAAGTGTGAGCTCAACATTATTAAGTTGCGGTTCTATGACAATCAAGTCAAGGCACTGCGTCATTGTGTCAGAGGTGTCAAAACGAAATAGAAACGAGACTATCTTTTGATGCGGTAGGGCGAATCTAACGATTTAAATCTTTGACGCTGTCATCATTTTCATGACAATCGTCACTACAGCCGTCAAGTGCGGCCTCCGTTCTTGTAGGCAACCGTAGCTATAGTCAACTATTACTGTGTCTGTGTGTGTATTAGCACGAGCTAAAAGAAAGTAATGGCCAGTCAGCATTGATGATAGCGAACTTGGCTGGCCAAACCTCGGATACAGTTTTTGAATCGCACAATATGGTATGGTTGGTATGGTGATATGAAGTTTATGATCTACTCATCCATAAGTTTATCTTACTAATTCAGTCGGTTTTAGAGCTTACGAAACTACAATAATAAAGTAGCAGCATATCAAAAACTTACTCATATAATGTAGCATTAGCAATAAACTCCATGCATCACATCTTTATCAAATAAAACACACCCAACAAAAAAAATTAACCAAACAAAGTCAAGACGTCAACTACGTACTGCTATGATCAAATACTTTGACTTGAAGGGCACCATTATTTTGTAGCAGTAAGAGTTGTTTTAGTAGTGTTAGTATTGACGCGTGGCTGACTGGATCCGCGATAAAACCACATGTAATGGTATTGGCCGAGCGACGCGGGCGCGGCGCGCTGCCAGTAATAATAGATTGATGATACCCTGTTAATCTATCAAATTTGATTATGTACATACTTTGGTGACTAGTTTTTCCGATGGATAGGGAGCTTCTTATACGAAAAAAAAAAAATTTGTTGGAGTCAAATGGGATGAATATTTCAAAAAGATTATGGTAGAAAGAATTAGCTGTTCTTTTTATACACGTTTCAGATTTTTTCAAGCTTCCAATTTTTCAATTGTCAGATAACTTCTTTCAGAAGAATAAATAAATGGCAGTTTGACACACTCATTTTCAATACAAAAGCTGTCGAATTGCAAGTTTTATTCCTTTGAAAAATCTGATTTTAAAAGCATAAGCAAATTGGTCTTAAAACTAAAATTGTATAAACAGAACAATGTTATCGTTAAAATCGGTTCAGTTCGTTGGCTTAAATACCAAACACATAACCTCACCCGGATTTGAAAGCTCGATTGATTCTCAGGTGTTATCAAAATTCGTGTCAAATCAACACACGATCGAATAACTTGACATAGGTAGTACTCATTAAATTGAAAGGATTATTATTAGCTAAGAACTGGGTTCGACTAACTTTCATATTCCCGCTTAGTGATTTCCTTAGCACAACTATCTCTAGTTCTGAAGCGTGTGAATATATCCACATTCCGACGCAATAGTTATGTATCGAAGCTTCCGCTCAGTAAGTATTGCAGATAACGCCAAACAGTGGAACTATCCTCACTGTGTGCAAACTATACAGCTACTATAATATCGTTGAAGTTATCTGCAGTTAACGCTCTGTCACACATCGCTGGTGAACTACTGGCTTCTCATCATAAAGGGCTGTTAAGTCAATGTTTACGCGATGTTTTACTCTAATATTGTTTCGACTTTTTAAGTTCAGAGATTTTATGGTGCTTACCTACTATTTATTTTATGGTGCTTACCTACTATTTCTTTTATGGTGCTTACCTACTATTTATTTTATGGTGCTTACCTACTATTTATTTCTGCTTGTTCCTACTTATTTTTAAACAAACTCTACATACTTGCATTCATTATAAATAGTTCATTTTCTCTATCTGTCTCATCGTTTGATTATTTATTTAAAAAGCATAGTAACATCACATAACTTTTAATGCTAGAAACAATTTTAATAAATAAAGGACTAATGCACATAAGATTAGGGCGTACAATGAGTTCAGAACAATTTATTGCTGCTTTGAAATTTAATGAATGTACTTACTAAACAAATCTTAAGTTTATACACGAGTGGATTCATAAGCACATCTAGCCTTTAATAATTTTCTCTGCAACCCATTGCTAATTAATTGACGCCCCGGCGAATGCTCTAAGGAAAAAACAAACACATGGGCTATCCTGCCTGTAAGCATAAGATCTCTGAGCGAAACGATGTGCTAAGCTATGCCACCCTACTTATGTACAGACGGGCAGTTATCTGCAGTGAACGCTCCAGCACACTAAGCTTCCGAACGCGAGGGCATTCTCATCATTGTGGTATGGTCGGTCACTGTTATGGGTGAAATAAGTTTAAGTTCGTGATTATTGAGCAGCCTGTGTGGAAAAGGTGACCAAGAGATTTCAAGAGAGGACGAGTAGATTATGTGACTTACTTCGATTTAAATAATATCGCCAAGGGTAGGTACTGATCAAAGGGTACATAACATGAAAATATTTCTGTACATGTGTTGATGTTGTAATGTCGTGGTGATATAATGAAATTTTCCTTTGTGAAATAACAGGCAGTATAGGGGTTAGACCACTACGAATCGACGATAATGGTAATCAACAAAATTTTGATCGATTTTACACCGAACTGTTGTTTAGTTCTAGTGTTCTATCAAAAGAATATTAATCACTTCTATATTACATTCTTGTTTTGCTTTATTCGAGTCATAATCACAGACTAACATACATTTCTAACGATATACTAGCTGTCATTAGTTCATGCTTTTTTCTTGATATTGGAAAGTTTGCTTTATAATATACTTATACTAGCCGTAGAAGTTTGATCGAATTCTCCATGTCATAACATGCAGTCTCGATACCTACCTACTGGAAATGCTATTTACCTATATTGAAATATTTGTGTAAGCGGCTTTCCCAGAATGTACGTAACGCAATTACTGCAAACCTTGCATATTTCCCAAATCTATCCGAGTGTAAATAGCTCTACATTGTAATCCCACATATTAATATCTCCTGTCTACGAAATGCTATAATATTTTCATTGGTAGGTAGGTGGTAGGTACCTAAACATTAATGATTTAAACAAATGACGTAGGTACATTTAGTCAGTCCTCTTATGACGACAGCTGCTTTCATCTGCACTGTTATTAGGACAAACCCGTAAATCAGTATAAATATAGTAAATCCGGATAAACCCCGTATATCAGTATGAACACAGGTTGACGAGACAACGACGCGCAATCTTCTACCATGGATTCAGTAGGTACATGATTCTGAACGCCACTGCGTTGAACTTTTCGTCGTTTATTAAATAAAAAAAAAATTGTCCCATACATTTTGACCGCGTAAATATTGCAATTTTGTAGGAAACAGTATCTGACTTTTTTTTAATAACCGACAGAATATTATTTCAACACAGGGGTTTCAGAATCATGTACTGAATCCATGGTACCAGGTTGTGCGTCGCATTCCCTGCCACCCTGTACAGTAGATCCCGATAAACTCGTTTATGTTATGCTAATAATATGTTTATGCTCATCAACAAAAGCCGTACCTATTTGACAAGGTCCTTCCTCAGTGTTTAGTCCACGTATGACGAATCTGCTTACCTACTGTGTTATGACACTTACATCATCATCGTCACAAATATGGCGCAAGTGTTTCATCAGAGCTAAATCAAGCCCGCGATGTGTTTGCTAAACTAATACACTCCGGCTGCTTCCCAGTTTATTATGTACGAGTGTGTTTTGTACAAATATTACATTAAGACTTATTGTTTTTATATTCGGGACTGTTGAACATTTGTTGATTCTGTGCGGCGCGAATAGTATTTGTTTTGGTCTGGATCGACGGATTGATTTAGATAGAATTATGAATAGATTTATTGAATGATGTTAATAATGACAGACAGCTATGGTGTGTTGGCTCTGTTTACAGTTGTTCTATTCTATTACGTTCTGTTATATTCTATGAATATTAGCACCTTGACCATCTTTGTCCAGTCTACTTTAGATGACTGTCTGTCAGAATTTGCAAAAATGTATTAAGTAAGTAAGTACCCTTAGAATGATATCCGATATTCTACCTAACCCTACCCGAATTGCACGTTTTTATTCACACACTAGCTTCTGCCCGCGGCTTCGCCCGCGTGGATGTCGGAAATTCATGGGTTATAATTTTTTTACGCGGTAATAAAATAACCTACGGTCACTACGTACACTATCAAATATACTACCTATACTTTAAAATTAAAATCTATACCTACGACTTGTAAAAATAAACATAAATAACTCTACCTTAACCTACTTAGTAAAAACTAAAAGGAATAAAGGAATAAAAAGATCGCACTGAAAAGCACGGTTTAGATCAATTTCGATATCATCGCTCCGATGTATCCCACTCATTTCCCGGGCGACCCCGAGCAACTTCCTGACGTTCTCGATGTAGCGCTTCTCAAGAATGTAAACCTCCGTTTGCAGTCTATCGAGACGGTACAAGAGCTTAATTCTGACCACCGCCCGGTCATCTTGCACCTGGCCCCCTATTCGGGCCCCCCGCACGACCCCAACCAGCCCCCCCCGACCAAAATAGTCACCGACTGGAGGAAAGTAAGCGAAAGACTGAAATCCACCACGTCTCCCCACCTAGACTCCATCCCCGAGCAAATTATCTCAGTCGCAGACACGACTGGGGCGATCGACTCGTTCACAGAGCACGTTCAATCCGTACTGACGGATTGCTCACGGGAAGTTCCAGTGATGGAAGACCACCGCTGGAAACTGCCCGATGACGTACGTGAACTGATGACCGAGAAGAACGCTGCCATTCGTGCCTACGACTCTTTTCCCTGCGACGCGAACAAATCCCACATGCGCCATTTACAGCGTGCTGTAAAGAAACGCATAGGGGAGTGGCGCTCCGAGGGATGGGATAAGTTGATCGGCGAACTCGAGCCCACCCACCACGCCTTCTGGCAACTCCAGAGGAAGCTCCGCTCCTCTGAAGAGGCCACAGTTCCTCCCCTCACACGCCCCGACAAAACGGTCGCTTTCGAAAACCTCGAAAAGGCCGAATGCCTAGCCGACAGCCTAGAGGCTCAATGCACTCCCAGCTCTCAACCAGTAGACAGAGCGCACCTCGACGAGGTGAACGCTGAAGTCGAACGGAGAGCCTCCCTCCCGCCAGTCGAAGACCCTGATGATCCTCTGCCTCCCGTCACTCCCGACGAAGTGCAAGACATCATAAAAGGGCTCGCAACCCGCAAAGCCCCCGGTTCGGACGGTATCACCAATAGGGTGTACAAACTCCTCCCCGCCCCCCTCATACTGCTCATGACCGCCATCTTCAATGGCGCCCTGAGCAACAACATCTTCCCCCAAATGTGGAAAGAAGCCACAGTCATAGGCATCCCTAAGCCAGGCAAGCCCAAGTCTGAGCCCTCCAGCTACCGCCCCATCAGTCTGCTCAATGTTTTCGGCAAAGTCTACGAGAGGCTTATTTATAAGCGCCTCAAAGACTATGCCGAAGCAAAGAGCCTCATCCCCCCCGAACAGTTCGGTTTTTGCACGAAGCATTCGTGCATCCACCAGCTCCACCGCATAGTCGAGCACATTAGCGCTGCTTTTCAGCGAGGTGCTTCGACAGGCGTCCTGTTCTTCGATATAGCGAAGGCGTTCGACAAGGTCTGGCACAATGGCTTATTATATAAGCTGTACCTGCTAGGTGTGCCAGACCGTCTCGTGCTCATCTTACGAGATTTTCTGTCGGACCGCACTTTCCGCTACCGTATCGAGGGCGCTCTCTCTCCCCCTCACCCCATCCGCGCCGGAGTCCCCCAGGGTTCCGTTCTGTCTCCCCTCATTTTCACCCTGTTCACTAGTGACATCCCGAACAGTAAAAAGGCACAGTTGGCGCTCTTCGCCGACGACACTGCCATATACTGTTCGGGTGTCAACCAGTCATCCATAGCTCGAAACCTCCAAACCTCCGCAAGCGCCTTGAGCGATTGGTTCCGGAAATGGAGAATCGAGGTCAACCCCGATAAGAGTCAGGCGGTCATCTTCTCGAAACCGCGCAAACTACCCCCCCCCCCCCTCCCGCGCCCGATCTCTATGTATGGCAAGCCGATCCCCTGGGGAAAGCGAGCCAAATACTTAGGTGTCATCCTAGACCACAACCTCACCTTCAACGAGCACATAAGACGGCGCGTTCGCGCGCCTCTTTCGCTCTCGGTAGGCTCCACTCCATGATAACTGCCCGCAGCAAATTGTCACTCAAGTGCAAATTGCGCCTCTACACCGCGGTCATCCGTCCCATCATGACCTATGCTTGCGTAGTCTTCGCACACGCCAAGCCGCGATTTCTGCATAAAATGCAAACCCTCCAGAACCGTTTCCTCCGAAAGGTCACGGGAGCCCCCTTCTATGTCCGAAATGTGAATCTGCATCTAGATCTCAGACTCCCCACCATCCAGCAGTTCATGAAACGCCTCTCCAAGCGCTTCTTTGACTCTGCCATAAAGCACCCCAATCCCCTGATTGCGGCGGCCTCCCGATACACTCCCTCCCGCATAAGTAGGATTCGCCGACCAAGGCATACCCTCACTATCCCCGACGACGCCACTACCCTCCTCCAATAGAGCAGTAAGGCCACGAGTACTCTCAGTCGACAACACAAACACAAGCTCAGACATCCGTCCTTCCGTCCTCGCCGCCGGGGCCCGTCGCGACGTCCCGCACCATCACCGTGCCCGCCCCGACCCTTGCTCGAGCCAGCCCGCGCAGCTGAGCCTGTAGTTTTAAATTCGCCCCTAAACACTAATAATAATACCGATCCAGCCTGTCCCTTGCTGTCCTCTTCCAGCGACGCCCTGAGCCGAGGTCCGAACCCCGCAGGGGGTTACCCTTAGCGCTGTCGCTTAGTTTTTAAGTTATTGTATGCCCTGGCTGGAGGCCTTAATTCGAGGCATCCACAGGAAAGTCCGGTTAAGCAGTAGCCATCCTCATAAAGGATGAACTGCGAGATGCTCGTCTAAAAAAAAAAAAAAAAGCACGGTTTAGAATTGCAAGTAGCAGTTAAAACATACAATTTATGGAATGCTAATAAGAACGAACGCTCGCCACTCGACACGTCCGTTCAATACAAAGTTCAAAAAAAAAATGTGTGATGCGCGCGCTCAGACGATCCGTGACGGCCGCGCGCCACGCGTGCACTGTTCACGGCAGTGTTCGATGCAAGCCAAATTCAACCGTCAGCACTAAATTTACAGCATAACTTAGGGGCGCTTCACACGGCTAAGATATTAAGATAAGAAGAAAATAAGAAGATGAGAAGTTATTGAGATATTGTACGGTTAAAATATTTTATCTTAAGATCCAATATCGCTCGCCATACAAATTCATCTTAAGATACGAAAACATGAAATGTTATTTATTATCTTCGTCGTGTGTGATAGTCCATTGAATTGTATGGCGAGCGATATTGTATCTTATATTATAGTATCTTAGCCGTGTGCAGCGCCCCTTAGTAAAATCCACTGCGGGTGACGTAACCTACGACAAACTTATTATTTGCGGTTGGTACAGTAATCGGGTCTAGGGATCGAACCACAAAATTAAGTTTGTTTTTTATTGTATATACTTTTCCGGGATAAAAAGTACCCAGTGTGGTGCCCAGGATATTAAAGAATAATTATACCAAGTTTCATCGTAATCGAATGGGTAGTTTTTGCGTGATGCCTGAACAAACAGACAGACAGACAGACAAAAATTTTTTTAATCAAATATTTGGTTTCGGTGTCGGTCTAGTAACACCCCCCTGCCATTTAATTTTTTGATATTTTTAGTGTACAGAATTTTCACTTCTACAGATTTATTATAAGTATAGATAGATATAGATAACAAACTTAATCCGCTCCATCCATGTTAATATTGAACACATTAAAAAACAAAACGACTTAGTGCGAAAATTGCATTTCAATGCCGAATAAATACATAACGCAAATTGAATTGTCCGTACATAAGCAGCAATGTACATAAAGCAGAATTAAACGTAGTTTCATCACCAATCTTCGAGTTATGCGATGCAAGCGAGGTGGAAAATGTGAAGTAAATGAACCGCGATAATCTCAGTCAGCACGAGCTGAGATATTCGGTGTTCTGCTCACACCAACGTGCACAGCTGACGGAGTTCTACTTTTAATAATAAGGTTTTTGGCTTGAGGTATGTAGAATACCCTTGTGGTATGCAGAAGACCCTTTTTGTGGAGATATGAAAACTTGAAATGGTTGAAATTATACTCGTGTTAAAAACATTTTTAGCTTTGTTGCCCTGTAAAACTGAATGTCACACGATTTTACAAAGATCACTTTGTTTTTGACAGTGATGCAAAATCAGAGGTAAAATAACTGTGAAAAGACTGTAAGTAGCTATACCTTTTATAAAGGATGTGTTAACAATAAGTACGGACCCTGATTAATTTTGTAATAAAAACCGGTCAAGTGCGAATCGGACTCCCGCACCGAGGCGAGGCTTCCGTACAAATTTGTAGGTATGTAAATAGTTCATCAGGGGATTTTTTTGTTTGTAATGTAACGACAAAGGCGAACAGCAGATTAGGTACAGTACTTATACGTACTTTTTTTGTTGTTTTGTATAGAATTTGTACCACTTTAATAAGGCAACCAAGCCATTTATTTTTATGTAAGTGTACTATTTTTAGAACTTCGGATTAATTATATCAGTAAATAATAAAAATAAATAAATTAAAGAAAAAAATAATTATAAATAATTTTTTATCTGATGTATGTATTTGGTGTATTGTGTGTCTTTTAGTCTGTGCTAAATAAATGTATTTTCTTTAATTCCTTTTCTAAAAAGATTTTATAAAATACACGTAATAGAATCGTTAACTAAACGCAGTCCATAATTATGTAAAATAACACAAATATCGAAATGATAGTTAATTATTTAGAAAATATAAATAACGTTATATACAACATTATTTTTAGTAGGTATATATGCGAAACCTGAATAGAGTTCGTTCAGAATAAGTAACTGAATCGATTTCAATAATTTTTACACCATGTTAGAATTTGTCCCAAAAATATTTAACCACTAGTTATTTACAATAAAATCGCCGTACAGTTAGGAACCTACTGCCAAACTATTATCAATGAGTGTACGATGCTGGAGGAGCATAAAACATGGTCACCCCGCGCCGCGCCGCGTGGTGAGCATGTTTTTGAACGGACAACCAGGTAACATAACAAGCTTATAACTTTGTGATTTCTCATGATAGTTTTGAAATTTTGTATATAGATTCTTTACATAAAAATACTAGACACGTGTTTCGGGTTTTTCATATACTAAAAATAATGTTGTATAATTTAAAACTTATAATATTACTAGCTAACCCGGCCACGCGTTGCTGTGGCTAACGTTTTTGTCATTTTATTTTTCTATCCAATCTTTCAAGTTGGATCAAACTGCACACGGTGCGCGGTGTACAAAAATTAGTCCATCGCGGAAAAACATCGTGAAAATTAAGATACGTATGAATGCATAATTGTCAGTTTTCGGATTGTTTCCTTTACTTGTTAGCACAAGTAAAGGAAACAATCCGACATGACATTACTTCTTGCCAAATTTAATGATTCTAGGTCCGTTGACCTAGAATCATTAAATGTTTCAAGAGTACCCTATTTGTTTTCATTTCGGAAACTAGACGCCCGTATCTTTTGATTGCGTTGACTTAGAAGCTTTATTTATTCACTGCTTCAAGGGATTGTAGCCTTGACTATTTGATATTAATTTCAACTTGATAACTCCACGCATTCCTGAGAAAAAGGGTCCTGACCGACGGACTAGACAGACGGGCAACGAAGTGATCTTATAAGGGTTCCGTTTTTCTTTTTTCTCAAAAAGAAAAAAGTGAATAAATAAAACGGAACCCTAAAAAGCAAGATTAGGAAAACTCATAATGCCATGAGTACCTATATAAACGATTATTAGATTACTGAAGCCCTTAATTTAATGTTACGGCCTCCTGTCACCGTATTCTAAGAAGAAACGTAATAAGAATGTAGGTTTTAATGTTAGAGCTAAGTACTTGAAGTAACTTAGCAGAAGCAGGTGCTGAGTGAAACCTACGCGAGACAAGAGTGTTATCGGGAGTATTTTTGAGAGATTGAGACTGAGATCAGACTGTGACCGTTTTTAATATTACGAAAATTGCCCTTAATTATATGTTGTTTGATAATTTTTTTTTTTTTTAAGTCGATGCTTGAAATTATTTTTTTTTAAACAATTCACCTACCTTGATGTGTCGTTTTTTTTCGCGATCTTAATTTGGTATAGCTATTTAGTTTGTAAATGTTACCAGGACTTTGACACGTTACCCCTTAAAATTGATTTGGAAGAATATTTCGATACCTAAGCGATTTCTGTTCAAATGTTATTGTAGCGATATTTCAAAAAAACTTTTCCGGACAGGGATCTCAAACACACCCGATCCTACCAATTTACATAAAAACACATATCGCGAATATGAGCCTCCTATGTAAGACTCCAACTCGTATCGATAATTATTTATCGATATGCGTCGAGTCTGTACGTCGATACGTACCTACTCGATATCAAACAGAGTACGTATTGACGTACAGACTCGACGACTGTATGATAAAATAGTGGCCGCGATCGTCCATTGTCATGACAAACAGTTCCGCTGTTATGCGCGAATATCGCAAATGTGCGGAATGTGCAGGCACAACCGTTTGCGCTGCCTATCTGAGATGTATTGTTGCCGATAAAAGCCAGCTGCTGTAGGATTTATTCGGAAAAAGGAATGCCGTGTGTTTTGTGCCTAAAAGATATGCTGATTTCAGTACCTATCGTATGAATTGTTATGAAAAAATTGAAATATAGTAATAGCCAACCTAAAAATTTATTTTGTAATTTAATGAACATATTTAAATCCTTCAAATTTTTTTTAAACATTCCACTTCAACATTTATTTAGAAAGGTTAACAGAGTGGAAAAGTAAGTAAGTGACCATGAATTATAAATACAATCAACGACAAAAGGCTAGCTTTTAAATTATGAAGGTATATGATTGCCAAAAAGGTGACACGTAAGTCTTGAGCCATATTTTGATTAAAAGCACATACATATTATATTATTATACATACACATATTTTATATTACTTAGTGATGCTAACACACTCAGGTACTAGTTTTTTTAACAGACTCCAGCAAAAGAGGAGGTTCTCAATTCAGATGTTTATTTTTTTTAATACAAATAAATAATCATTATTATTTATTTGGAGAAAATGTAACTAACTATTTACACTAGATATTAAATTAAATGATTAACTGACTTACTATGTTTATTACAAGAACGTTTTCTGTAAGTGGATTAAAATTGTAGATTTGAGCGCCAACACTGATACTATTAATTTTACAGAACAACGCCTTCAGTTAATCACATTGAGATCAGTTTTTTTATTATTAATTTCAGATAAGACCTGGATGAAAGTCGCACAGACCACGTGAGCATGGCGCAAAAAGGGGAGACCATTACTCAGCAGTAGGTAGAACACGTAGAATAAGGCTGCCGATGATAACGTAGATGATACCTTGCAAGAATGTTTGACATCAACAGTTATGCGGATATTTCACATCATTCTCCCTGCATACATTACGTACTACTCAGAATTCTTATAATATGTTGCTATGTTATGGGTTTGGTTTCCGCACTTAGTCCTTCAAATAGACCAGTGTGCGTGATGCTTATTCCATACTCTGTAATGCAAAAGAGCGCCGAGAGTTCACAAGACAAACGCTCAAATATTATCCCGAATATTCTAAAGTAGACCTACATTTATATAGCTTGAAACGATCACATATTATTATTATTATTATGTACATTATGTACAGTGAAAATAATATTTCCTAGTATAAGTATAATAAAATCTACAAAGATTTTTATACAAATGCATACGGATTTAAACTACAATTTGTAAAAATATTATTGGATTCACACTTTACAAATGCAAATTGTTTTTGTGATAGTTACACATTCCACTAACTTACGAAATAAAGTAGGATAATATTGTCAATCGTACGTGTTCTTATTATCTAGTACGTAGCTGCGCCCCGCGGTTTCACCCGCATAAGTGTCGATCCCGTCGAAATATCGGAATAAAAAGTATTCTATGTGTTATTCCAGGGTGTCAACTACCTTCATACGAAATTTTATCAAAATTGGTCCAACCGTTTGTGCATAAAGAAGTAACAAAGGTACTTACATACATAACACACAAACTTTGACCTTTATAATATTACTAGCAGCGCCCCGCGGTTTCACCCGCATAACTTTCTCGTGGGAATATCGGGATAAAAACTATCCTATGTCCTTTCCCGGGACTCAAACTACCTTTCTAACAAATTTCATCTAAAGCGGTTCAGCGGTATAAACGTGAATATATTGCGGTATAAGGGATTATTGTGACTATTTGTAGTTCGATAATTAGAATTGAAATAAATCTATGCTAATAATAATAAAGCTGCTCTGGAACTACCAGTCGGATTTTAACTTTTTTTTTTTGTTTCCGTTTTTTAACAATCACGACATTAGACATTCACAAAATTATTTAAACTCACGCTACGACCCATCCGATCAGAAGCTAGTATAATAATAAATGTAATTGACGTGTAAAAGTATTTGTACAAACCTACTTACAGAAAATAAATCATTTATCATAAATGTATACATAGATAATAATATGTCAGAGGTAGTTTCAGAAAATCAGCGCTGTTGACGATAGGTTCTTCCGAAGTCACAGCATTTTGCTGAGCAACGACCTGTGGGGTTTTCCTGTAATTTTAAGAACGTTCACAGTCAGGAGGCCTAAAAAGGCCACTTTGGCAGAATCATAAAACAATTCATATCAATTTCATCTGTTGACAATTTTGTATGGAGATTCGTAAAATGCTACAGGTACACCTCTGCCTAACCCTTCAGGAATATATAGGTGTGAAACTCTCAAACAGATGAATTGCGTGATATGAATTGTTTTATGATTCTGCCAAAGTGGCCTTTTTAGCCCCCCTGATCTCAGTCTCAATCTGTCAAAAATACCTGTAATTTTCCTACATTTTTGACAAGTTTATGACATTGATTGTCGCTGAGATGAAATTGCGACTAGATTTTGAACGTTTTTAATTACCCTTTTTAAAACCTTTTTAATTGGCCTTCAGTTCTCGCTCAGATGCGACTCACGGCTTAATTGTTCTTATTATTGTTGTTTGTTTGTTACAAAAGTAGTTATTTTTCGTCGTAACACAGATTAATGTGTATTGTCTTTGGTCCCTGGCGCTGACATCAAGCGATGGACTAAATTGTCAATCTTTTTAATTGGTTGAGTAGGTACCTACAAAGCTTTTGGATATTTTGTATGTGTGTATTTTATGTAATTTTTTTTTTGGAATGTGCATTTTGTTTGTACAGAACAAAAAAAAAATCTTTTCCTATGTATTTTATTTATTATGTTTATTAACTATATATACGTAATTAATATAGGTGCTTACTATGCTGAAAGTAGTATTGTTGTGTCTCTGTTTTTGGGAATAAAATCAAGTGGAAAACAAATTCATCCCAAAAATTCACAAACACATTTTCATACGCACACTAAAGTTGTAAAGGCGAATCTGGCGAACTCCGACCAAGCGTTTATTTCTTTTACTTTCAACTCCGTTGTTGCTTGTAGTAGGTACCTACTTGTAGTAGGTACCTACTTGTAGTAGGTACCTACTCGGTAATGATCAAAGCTACGCGTAGACGAATACTAAGACATTGGTGAGATGTTTTATTATTCAGTGTTGATAAAATTGGTTATTTGTAGGGAGGTCTATGTAGATCAAAAGGAAAAAACGCTGATTTGACAAGAAGCAAGGTCAGATTTCAGACTTTTTCCTTTACTGTTGAGGCACTGAGACCGCAGACCTATGTATTTCATATTAATTTCAACTTGATAACTCCACGCGTTCTTAGAAAACAGTCTTGACGGACAGACAAACGGACGGACGGACAACGAAGTGATCCTAATAAAATGGCGATTGGCGCACGCTTTACACGTTAGTAGGTTATTAAACGTCTATGTTGATTATCATTAAAATTAAGATCATATCCTAGTAAAACTGTAGCATCGTCTCATGAAACAGTTTCCCAAACATATTTTTTTTATTTATTTTTCATTTAGCACTATAAATAAACTAAAGCCCTTGCTATTTCCCCAACACAAAGATTACGAACCCATCCGCTTATCTCTCGAGGATAAAAGTTTCCAAAACCAATTCGGCATAAATCGGCTAAATCCGTATGCATTCGGAAGTCGATCGCTGTGACGGCTATTAGCTCCGATTGATTTATTGAAAGCTTAAATCTAAGTAAGTGAGGTGGATGCACCATAGGGATCGCTTTACTGCTAATTTAAGGGTAAATAATACGATTATTATCAATTTATTTTTAACTTATTTTGAGTACTCCATTTTATGATTTCTGTTACCCACAATGCTACGAAGCAACCATTCAACTTATCTGTTTTCACGACACTAGCCGTAGTATGCTTACTACACTTGCTAGGACCATACTACGCTGCTACGCCGTAGCATCTCGTAGCACGTCTAAAGTAGCTAAGCAGTTAACAGTCACAGTGATCGACCTCCTTAAATATTAGTAATTAGTTATAACATTTAAATACATACATTTCTGACGTACTGATCAAATGTCCTCACCGCGGTCCTCCCGAGCAGCAACGCATCCATCTCACTCTCCGGCACAGGAACCACTGCCACCGTGGGCGCGGGACCGCCCTTCATAGGCACATTCATTTTGAACCTTGTTCTTTTCACTAAGACACAAAATTCTTCATCACCAAATACAATTTACAGGAACAAAAGTTTATTTACAGGAACTTCTGTTTTGAACACATGACCTTTCAAGGAGACCAACTTGAAGTCACGATTGCTTCAGCGTAAATACAAGTTAATGTCTACGACACAGAGTACACTTTGCAATGTTATCACAATAAAACGCACCAGTCATTTAGAATAATGTACATAAAATTCATTTATTCTCGTTTCAGCGTACGTGTCTTGTTCAATTAAAAATATTTTATCTTCCACATAATTGAAACTGAAACTGATTGTATTGCTATTTTTAGTTAAACCGAGTGTTTTAAAAAATACAATTGCTTTTATTCTCAATTGCATTCCATTTTTCGAAAATTTTAATTATAAATTGACCTTTTTTATATGTTGAAATGATATGGTTCGAAATTATTATTGTCTTTTTTTAATATAATGTTAGTTGAAATTATATTTAGTTTTAATCGAATTGTTTTTTTTTCTTAATTCAGTTAAAACACTCACTGTATTATTTGTTCATTCGCACACAATATGTTTTCTCACACAATGTCGGAGTGTTATATCTGTCACCTTGCCCGGTGATCCCGTGCGTTCAGTCTTCACTATTATCTTTCTTGGTTTACTATTTATTGGTTCAAGGATAGGAATGAAAACATAATTCGTTTTTGGACCGCTGTTACTGATGTTAAATCTATATCTGTAATATTATATTATATTGTGGTATTGTTTGATTTTTATATGAAAGAAAATGTGCACCATGATTCCTGTGGCTGTTTAAAAATGTTTGACGCATAAAATCAAACATAAATAATAATTCATATCAATGTCATCTTTACGTAAGTAGTTGAAACGAAGGTAATAGGTCCACCATTTCAGTAATAAAACGATATACTTAACCTAACCTGTGACTTATTGAACTTATTGTCTCGTCGGTGCACTGTAACCCTGTTTGTCTGTTACCTTTTCACACCTTAACGGCTGATCGGATGTTTGGCTCACGGATAGACCACGACTGGGTCAGGATTTCTTATCCTGGTAG
The DNA here is from genome assembly GCA_963669345.1 of Gortyna flavago. NCBI lineage: Eukaryota > Metazoa > Arthropoda > Insecta > Lepidoptera > Noctuidae > Gortyna > Gortyna flavago. Next base: position 265,306 of record OY770147.1, on the reverse strand, counting down.
TTCCTCCCCGTGAGATAATTTCCGAACTCCACGCGGGTGAGGCCGCGGGGAGAAGCTTACTTTCTGTATAAGTTACATGTTCTAGCTATACTGATGGTGTCAGAGAAATGTATTATTTTTGTACGACTAATAAAGAGTGACAGTTTTGATTTCAATCTACAGTTAATTTAATTTGATCGTGTAAACAATCCGTTTCTCGGACGGTACATATCTTACAAGTTTAATTTCAGCAGGGTACATTAAACAGATTGCCCTGGAGAGCCACTTTGAGTTGCTGTTTTTTTTTTTACTTTTCCGCTATCTATTCGCAACTTCCTGCTTACATATCTTACATATCTCCAAAACATTTTTGTTGCAAAGTAATCTCTAATTAGTAATCACAAGATCGCTCTCAGCGCATCTGTACGCCTCATTGAGAAGATTCCTAAGTACCGCATTACTATCACAATTCTTTGTAAATGAGTGCACTATCATTACCATACTAATCTGCTGAAATTAAACTTGTAAGTAGAAACGACTTCTGCGTATAATGGCGTTTAGTACGTGAGCTCGTTGCTGACAGACTACAACATTTCACACGCATCTTATGTTTCCGAGCTACCTATCCCATAATGCATGCTTTGTGCTATTTTTTTTTTATTGCGCCTACAGTTTTAATAAATAAACAATTTGATCAACATACAACATGATACTAAGCTGCAAATTGAAAAAATAGATAAGAAAGCCACGTCGTTGAGTGCGAATGTTTTCCAGTCTATTAGATTCTTCGTCAAACAATGAACAGTTTGCGGGACACCAAAGCTCGAGACATTATAACAATAAAACTTCTATTGTGTCAGGTTCATTGAAGGACTTCAATGAGTTAAAACAATATTTGACAAACATTATTTTTTATTTTTAAAAGCCTGCGATGTCCCACTGCAGGGCAAAGGCCTCCCTACTCTCTTTCCACTTCTCTCTATTTAAAGCTGCTAAGGACCAGTTCTTGTTGAAGGAGTCCAGCTCATCCCGCCATCTCCGTCTGGGCCTGCCACGATGTCGCTTGCCATTACGAGGGACCCATTGAGTAGTAAGTTTGGCCCATTGTTCGTCTGACATGCGGCAGATGTGTCCAGCCCAATTCCATTTTTAACCGACTTCCAAAAAGGAGGAGGTTATAATGTTCGATTTTATGTATGTTTTTTATGTATTTTTAACTCGTGCATTTGCTCTCGGAAAGCACCATTTGGTGAAGTGGAACTGATGATGAAAACCACAGATGGCTACCGGAACTACTCAATAATAAGTATTTCACGGGTTGGGATTGGATTACTTTAATATGGTTGCTAAGCAATTTATGCTCGGCACAATGCGAATGCTGAAATGGAGCTGATGGTGAAATACCAGGTGAACTCTTCAACAATTAACGTCCCTGCATCGGGAAAAGCGATATTTTGTAAAAGGCGATGAGCAAGTTGACAAACTTAGATAAATTATAAACAGATCCAGTAAAAAGACATCAGTTACGAGTATTTGACAAACATAGTAATTTCAAATAAGTATCTATATAAATCTTAGTTACACGTGGATTTCTGAATTAGATACATCACCATACCATAACATCACGCCTTATTGCCCTAAGGCTTACGTAGAGGTACATTAATACAATAATAATGTATGTGAAAATAATGTAATGTAATAATGTATGTAATGTGTGTGTGTATGTATGTGTGTGTTTATAATGTTGTATGTATTTAGAGTATTTTTAAATTATATTAATATTGTATTATGTGTTTATATGGGCCTTGATGCCTGAAATAAATGGATAAATAAAAAGTACACCCACATTTCGCCAGAGATGATTAGGTTTATATGAATCTATTTTCGTTTACAAGTGAGTGTTTCTCGCTATTCATACCTACAGTTTGCGATAAGGCTCTACGTCGGCGCCATCAAACGCGAATTAGTATAGTTTGCCGCGATTGAGTTTTAATATTTACCTTGCATGTTTGACCATTGAACCATTGGCTGAAATACATATATGAATTTGATTTACATTTACACTTATTTTGCGTAGCTCTTGTTACTGCCGAATATAATGAAATCTTACTTATCTACGTGGCAATTTTGGCTCAAAAATATTTAATAACCGATACGATACGACCGAATAAAAATGATATCAGTAACGGTCCCAGTTTGAGAAATTTCAACCAAATGTGATCAAAAATACCTACAAAGCTTGGTGGCTTGGTCAATTCTTGTCTTTCACGATTTCAAAAAAAAAGAAGGAAGTTCTTAGTTCTTCGGAATATTTTTTTTTTGTATGTTACCCGATCGAAGATCGAAGACGGCTGGACCGATTTGAAAAAATTTTTCGGAAGTCGGTGGTAAACAACTAAAATACAGATCCAAAGACACCGACTTCCGAAATTAAAGTTATTTTTCACTTTGTAGTGTTTTATTTGTTAAATGTTTTTTTTTTGGTATGTTTCAGTCGAAGTGAAATGTCTGAACACAAATTAATCAAAAGTGAAAAATGAATTCATTAGTAAACTGATCCCAAATCTTTCACTCGCCAACCGAATAATCGACAAATTAAAGGATAAAGATAAACTTTCTTGAATGAACGTTCATCTGGTCTTTTCATTTTTTAAATCAACGTGTGAACGCTGAACGAATTCACTCGGGTGCTGATATCAGAAAGCCAGTTCTCGTAATTAAAAACGTTCAAAATCTAGTCGCAATCTCATCTCAACGACAATCAATTTCAAAAATGTAGGAAATTCGTCAGGTATTTTTGACAGATTAAGACAGAGATCAGACTGTGAACGTCCTTAACATTACGAGAATTGCCCCTCTGCTTAATGACTACTCACTTTGACCGTTTATTGTAGTGTCCATATTTGGCAGTGAACATTACTTGTAATACGTTTCGTACCACGTTTTGAACCACCGAAAGTGACAATTGACCTACTGGGTTTAGTCTACTGGGTTTAGTCTTCGAAATATGATAAGTGTAATTGGATTTTTCTGTTCGAAAAATCTCTCTTTGATGCGCGGATTTGGATTTATGCCCGATGACAGGACATAAGGCTGGCTCTCATTGAATGAAATCTAATTAATATTCTTTAGGACAGTGTCGTAGATATAAGTACGTAGTAAGTAGGTAGTTAATGTAGTGCATTATGTAATAATTAAGAAAATGATGAAAAGTACCTAATCAATATATTCCTACATAGAGAAAATTTATTTGGAATACTTAGAGAATACAGTTGTAATTATTATCATAAGCGGCGCTAAGTCAGCCACACCTGTTGACACACACCATGTTGAGCTACTTCCCTCACCATAACAAACGAACCGGCGCGCGGCGGTTTATGAACGTAACTAACATGACCTTTTGCTAAAGAGTCTTGTCCCACTACAAGGTAAAGGCTTCAACATAGAAAATGTTAAGTCAGGGAAATTCTTTGTTAAGCAAATAGATTTCCAACTTATCCGTAAGTATATTCAAATTATTACAAGTGTCACTCTTTGTCAGTTCTATGATATGGCTATCACACCATAAATATTGACGTAGGGAGTCTATTTGCTTAACAATTAATTTCACTGACAGTTCGAGCTACGAGTACGTAGTACGAGCATTGATCATTACGCTGACTCAGTATGTTTTGGTGACCTCAAACCTTATAAGCCCAGGTTATCTCACAGTATGTTTACAGTTTATTCGATTTCTAAATTAAATGCTTGTCACGGCTTTTTGATTCTTGCTCAAAAAAGATATTTTTCAGGGTTTTAGTCTGTGGTCACCCAAACGTCCGTAGAAACATTGAACTACAAAAACCACCCTTAATACTACTAAATAAAAACTCGTAAAATTGTCGTACCCTGGATGTCCGGTTCATACCTGTCTATCTTATGAAAAGGACATTCAATGCATGTTTTATAAAATAATGCATGTTTTCCTCCAATTTCAACAAAATTTGCCCACCTTCTACTCAAAAACCAATAAATTATCATCCTCTGCACATCGGTCGAGGCGCGGTATAAATCTCCATTGAGCAGCAAGGTGGGTCCTGACCTGGCAGCAACAGCGCGCTATACATCATTGTATGCTCTGGGGGGAGGCGTCAGGGGTGCGCTACTGAAGATAGATGGCGCAATCTGAACGAGGTGTATTGTACTGTACCTTGATAGAAGCAGGAAAACTCAACTATTCATAAGAAATAAATTATTATTTGCCTGGAGTATGAAAAAAACTTTAAAAGACTACGCTCCAATTAAAATAAGTACATACTACTTACAACAATTTTGATCACGTTTAAATTACTCAATTAAGGCGAAATTAAAAAAAAAAATGGCGATTTTTGCGAATGAAACTGAACACGATGAGCACCTAAGCCACGTTCAAAGCTGTCAGTGTCATCATTGTAGTGGAGTATAGAAACTGACAGCTATTGAACATGTTTAGACCTGTTGATCGCGTTCAGGTTCACTGGTGAAATTCGCCATTAGTCATACAAAGTAAATTTAAAGTATTTTAGACAATCCTATATTGACCAGCCTTCTTCCCATAGGGGTAGGTAGGCTGCAATCCTTGCATTCTCCTTTTGCATCTTTTAAATAGACATCCAAATCGAACACAAAAAGGCGTAGGTATTGCAGTAAACAAGTTTGTAATCATTTAAAGTTAATGTAAGGTCTTCCAAATTATTTGACTTAATTTTTTTATGGAATTTAAACACAAAATTGGAAGGAGTGCCTACTCCCACGCACCACACGCTCCCACATTCTGACGCGCTATGTTGTGTGAACGCGCGCTTGTGTATTCAATCGTTGGTTTTAAACGTTTACTTACTGAGCGAGGCATCTGCTTGATAACATTCACGATTGTGTGAACAGACTAAGCTATTTCTGAAGCAATGTATTTTTTTCCGTATATCTTTACTGGCTGAGACGTCAGGTTGATCAACATCACAGATTAGGTAAAACTAGAACGAAGAGCCAAGCAACTAACCAATTACTAACAATAACAATTTTTTCTTTGTTTCGTGCATTTTTAATTTCCTGTGCAAGTTCAAAGCAGATCGAGTACTAGACTAGCACAGGAAATGACTTAGTTACTCTTTACTTAGGTACTCTTTAGTTTTGTTTCATTCAATCCGTCCATGAGTTGTTTCAGTTGTAGACGTCGACATCACCATCACATGGTAAAACAGTATTATGGCAGTAAGCTGGCATGCGTTACAAATGACTACAATTTTGGTTGATTTATTTATTTTTTTATTTATTAATTTATTTTTTATAGTTAATTAAAACGGTACAACACCAATTACATTAATTAACATAGAGACAGTAATTACGTTGACAATAATATAATTTAAAACTAACATGGAACAGTGGACTCCCTTGCATACTTTCTCTTACAGAACTCCAGACATATACGCATAATTTTAATCCATTCATCCGCAAACACATCACATTCAGGGTTGGCAACCAGAAGAGCATTCAACACCTTTACAGTACGACAGATTGGAGATTCAGCTCTAGCTACAGTTTTGGCTGGCAGTTGCGCAAACAGATTGTGCCGGCGGTTCTGACGGTGTCCGATGTATTTGTCGGGCACAAATAGTCGGCAGAAAAGACCAAGGAGTTCCGGGCAGTCGATACGTCCCCGTAAGATCTTACAAGCTACAGTGAGTTGATCAAGGCCTCATCTCACCTCCAATGAGTTAAAGCCCAACGTCCCTAAAAGATAATTGGTAGGGTACATGTAAGGAAAGAAAGTTGATAAACGGAAAGTATTTACTTGTTAGTCACTTTTAAACATTGAACTAGTGCTCGTTACTAGTGAACGGCTGATCTTATCAAATAATAACAGACATTAGCTGCTGATATGTTTACTGACACTGTCACTACCGAGTATGTGTGGTGAATTGACAGCTTGTTTATATCTAAGAGGTAAACACGACGGAATACTTCGAATATTATAGTAATGAATAGTAGGTAGTCAGCTCAGCATAATATGGCACTATGTACCGTCGGTCGGTTTACCATAATATTCAGTGGCACTGTACTAGAAGTATTGTCACCACTTTTTTTTACTTTGAAAAAGAAAGGTAACCCGTCAAACGCTCGCCTGCTTGAAGCCGTGCAAACGGCTTCAAGTAGCGCTAAACGGTTTTCATGATTACATTTATTGTCGTTTCGAGTGTATTTTTCTGGGTCATACGACATTTAAGAGGTTAAGCATCAAAATCTTATGTCCTGAAAGCTCTCTCATTCTCGAGATGTTTTTTTTTTTTTTTTTTTTAACAATGGCATCTCGCAGTTCATCCTTTATGAGGATGGCTACTGCTTAACCGGACTTTCCTGTGGATGCCTCGAATTAAGGCCTCCAGCCAGGGCATACAATAACTTAAAAACTAAGCGACAGCGCTAAGGGTAACCCCCTGCGGGGTTCGGACCTCGGCTCAGGGCGTCGCTGGAAGAGGACAGCAAGGGACAGGCTGGATCGGTATTATTATTGGTGTTTAGGGGCGAATTTAAAACTACAGGCTCAGCTGCGCGGGCTGGCTCGAGCAAGGGTCGGGGGGGGCACGGTGATGGTGCGGGGCGTCGCGACGGGCCTCGGCGGCGAGGACGGAAGGACGGATGTCTGAGCTTGTTTTTGTGTTGTCGACTGAGAGTACTCGTGGCCTTACTGCTCTCCTGGAGGAGGGTAGTGGCGTCGTCGGGGATGGTGAGGGTATGCCTTGGTCGGCGAATCCTACTTATGCGGGAGGGAGTGTATCGGGAGGCCGCCGCAATAAGGGGATTGGGGTGCTTTATGGCAGAGTCAAAGAAGCGCTTGGAAAGGCGTTTCATGAACTGCTGGATGGTGGGGAGTCTGAGATCTAGATGCAGATTCACATTTCGGACATAGAAGGGGGCTCCCGTGACCTTTCGGAGGAAACGGTTCTGGAGGGTTTGCATTTTATGCAGAAATCGCGGCTTGGCGTGTGCGAAGACTACGCAAGCATAGGTCATGATGGGACGGATGACCGCGGTGTAGAGGCGCAATTTGCACTTGAGTGACAATTTGCTGCGGGCAGTTATCATAGAGTGGAGCCTACCGAGAGCGAAAGAGGCGCGCGAACGCGCCGTCTTTATGTGCTCGTTGAAGGTGAGGTTGTGGTCTAGGATGACACCTAAGTATTTGGCTCGCTTTCCCCAGGGGATCGGCTTGCCATACATAGAGATCGGGCGCGGGAGGGGGGGGGGTAGTTTGCGCGGTTTCGAGAAGATGACCGCCTGACTCTTATCGGGGTTGACCTCGATTCTCCATTTCCGGAACCAATCGCTCAAGGCGCTTGCGGAGGTTTGGAGGTTTCGAGCTATGGATGACTGGTTGACACCCGAACAGTATATGGCAGTGTCGTCGGCGAAGAGCGCCAACTGTGCCTTTTTACTGTTCGGGATGTCACTAGTGAACAGGGTGAAAATGAGGGGAGACAGAACGGAACCCTGGGGGACTCCGGCGCGGATGGGGTGAGGGGGAGAGAGAGCGCCCTCGATACGGTAGCGGAAAGTGCGGTCCGACAGAAAATCTCGTAAGATGAGCACGAGACGGTCTGGCACACCTAGCAGGTACAGCTTATATAATAAGCCATTGTGCCAGACCTTGTCGAACGCCTTCGCTATATCGAAGAACAGGACGCCTGTCGAAGCACCTCGCTGAAAAGCAGCGCTAATGTGCTCGACTATGCGGTGGAGCTGGTGGATGCACGAATGCTTCGTGCGAAAACCGAACTGTTCGGGGGGGATGAGGCTCTTTGCTTCGGCATAGTCTTTGAGGCGCTTATAAATAAGCCTCTCGTAGACTTTACCGAAAACATTGAGCAGACTGATGGGGCGGTAGCTGGAGGGCTCAGACTTGGGCTTGCCTGGCTTTGGGATGCCTATAACTGTGGCTTCTTTCCACATTTGGGGGAAGATGTTGTTGCTCAGGGCGCCATTGAAGATGGCGGTCATGAGCAGTATGAGGGGGGCGGGGAGGAGTTTGTACACCCTATTGGTGATACCGTCCGAACCGGGGGCTTTGCGGGTTGCGAGCCCTTTTATGATGTCTTGCACTTCGTCGGGAGTGACGGGAGGCAGAGGATCATCAGGGTCTTCGACTGGCGGGAGGGAGGCTCTCCGTTCGACTTCAGCGTTCACCTCGTCGAGGTGCGCTCTGTCTACTGGTTGAGAGCTGGGAGTGCATTGAGCCTCTAGGCTGTCGGCTAGGCATTCGGCCTTTTCGAGATTTTCGAAAGCGACCGTTTTGTCGGGGCGTGTGAGGGGAGGAACTGTGGCCTCTTCAGAGGAGCGGAGCTTCCTCTGGAGCTGCCAGAAGGCGTGGTGGGTGGGCTCGAGTTCGCCGATCATCTTATCCCATCCCTCGGAGCGCCATTCCCCTATGCGTTTCTTTACAGCACGCTGTAAATGGCGCATGTGGGATTTGTTCGCGTCGCAGGGAAAAGAGTCATAGGCACGAATGGCAGCGTTCTTCTCGGTCACCAGTTCACGTACGTCATCGGGCAGTTTCCAGCGATGGTCTTCCATCACTGGAACTTCCCGTGAGCAATCCGTCAGTACGGATTGAACGTGCTCTGTGAACGAGTCGATCGCCCCAGTCGTGTCTGCGACTGAGATAATTTGCTCGGGGATGGAGTCTAAGTGGGGAGACGTGGTGGATTTCAGTCTTTCGCTTACTTTCCTCCAGTCGGTGACTATTTTGGTCTGGGGGGGCTGGTTGGGGTCGTGCGGGAGGCCCGAATAGGGGGCCAGGTGCAAGATGACCGGGCGATGGTCAGAGTCGAGCTCTTGTACCGTCTCGATAGACTGCAAACGGAGGTTTACATTCTTGAGAAGCGCTACATCGAGAACGTCAGGACGTTGGGCGGGGTCGCCCGGGAAATGAGTGGGATACATCGGAGCGATGATATCGAAATTGAGGGAGTCGCCTAGTTTGAACACGATCCTACCTCTGGTAGAGGTCGTGCTGCTATTCCAAGCGGGATGTTTGGCATTGAGATCCCCCGCCATGATGACGGAGTCACTCATACCGAAGAGGGTAGTGAAATCGGTAGAGAGAGAGATGGGATCCTCCGCACCATTGGTGGGCGGGATGTAAGCGGAGATGATGGTGATTGAGGGGTGACCGGTCATGCCGAGCCGACAGATAGAGATCTCTAGCTGAGAGAGGAGGGCAGGCGGGTCTATCGGGATGCAATGGAGGGACTTCCTATAGTAGATGAGGGTACCGCCCTTGTGGCAGCGAGACCTGTCATTGCGAACTATCTTGTAGTTGGCAATGCTCGGGTTCCGCAGATGGGGCTTCAGGAAGGTTTCCTGGACTAAGAGGACATCGAGCTGGTGATCGCGGAGGAACGCGGCGATCTCTTCGCGTTGTTTTTTAATGCCGTTTGCATTGAAAAACCCTAGTCTAAGGGATCGGGGTTTGGTAACGCTCATTCTTTGTAAAGCCATTGGAGCTTTTAGAAGTTGAGGGTTTGCATGACTTGCGTAATCTGAGGATACGCATTGAAAATCTCGGCGATGCGCCGAGGATTGCCGTTACAGGCTTGGATTTCCGCTGCCATGGCATTTGCGGGGGCAATAAAAGCTGCGTAAGCACCGATTATTACCTCCATGCTGCTAGGCTGGGGGCGGGAGGCGGGGGTCGGGGGGGACCTACTGGGACCAGCGGGAGCCCTGGGCGCGGCGGCGGGAAGGGCTACCGGTGGGGCTACTGGGACCGAGGGGCCTACTGATGGCGCGGGGATGACAGTTGCCATCAGCGCTGGGATAGTCGGGGGTGGGGGGGGCACCGAAGCTGCGGGAGCTTTGAGGTGGTTGAGGTTCGCCCATGGGGAGGGCCTTTGGGGACTGAGCCTATCGGGCATCTGGGAGGAAGGGATCGGGATCCTCACAGAGGGGCTTTCCCTTTGCTGACGGTCGCTCGCGCGCTTCGTCAGTTTGGGAGAAGAAGACTTGGGAGCCTTGGGGCAGCCACGGTAGTTAGCCGGGTGCCCGGATTGGCCGCAAAGAACGCAGCTCGGTGGCTCTGTGCACTGAGAGCGGTCTTTAGGGCGGGGACAGTCTGACGTGCCGTGGGCACCTAGACACTTGACGCATCTAGGTGTCGCGTAGCAGTGGGATTGGGAATGGCCATACAGTTGACACCTGTGGCATTGTCCGATGAGGTTGGACTTCCTGGGTTTCTCGATAGAGATACCCGAGAGGGAGCAGACTGACTTCACCTTGAAGATGGGGTGATGTCCTTCAGTAGGGTCGCAGATGACCAGGACCATGTCGTAGACTAGGCCCTTCCATGCTTTGTGCAAGCGATGGACTGCTGAGACGGGGATGCCTTGTGAAGCAAGGTCTTCTTTGATTTCCTCGGTGGGGATTTCTTTGGGGACGCGCCTGATGATTACGCGGGTGGGGACTTCCTCCGGAAGGGAGTACGTATGGAAGGAGTAAGCCCTTGTCTGGAGGAGACGGGTAAGGTCCCTGTAGTCCGAGGACGAGGCGACCGTTACCTTAATACCCTGTTGGGTTGAGCGGGCGTTCGTGTAGTTGATCTTTTGATCAACACACGCTTTGGAGATTTCTGTCCATTTGGACTTATCCTGGACATAGATGGGGGGCGGGGGTCGTGGCTTCTTTGCGTTCGAAGCGGGAGGGGTAGCCGAGAGGCTAGACGCGGGATTGGCCTGCGGTGCGGCGGGGGTTGGGGTGGGGGGGCGGGGGTTAGAAGGGATTACCGCGACCGACTTTTTGGCCTTGTTGGCGTGAGAGGAGGCGTTCTTCTTTCTCTTGCCACCCTTTCCGACGACTATATAGTCGTCTTCCGAGGAGGACGAAGAGTCAGAGAGGGCTTCCTCTGAGTCGGATTGAGATTGGGGTACGGACGTGTCCATACTCTCTGGAGTATCTGCTGCGGTAGCGGCTGGCACGGAAGGTGCGGGATCGGGGACTGGCACGGACGGTGCGGGTTTCGGGGCGGACACGGAGGGAGCGGGTGATGGGGCTGGCACAGAGGGTGCGGGTTTTGGGGCGGGCACAGAGGGTGCGGGTTTAGGGGCTGGCACGGATGGTGCGGGTTTTGGGGCTGGCACGGAGGGTGCGGGTTTTGGGGCTGACGCGGGGGGTGCGGGTTTGGGGGCTGGCACGGAGGGTGCGGGTTTGGGGGCTGGCACGGAAGGTGCTGGTTTGGGGGCGGCGGCTGGCACAGAAGGTGCAGGCGAGGGGGCTTGCACAGAGGGTGCGGGAGGGGAGGCGGCGGCGGCCTCGGGGATTTCGCCTGAGTTTGGCGGAAAGAGGGGGCTGACTAGCGCGTCGCTAAAGTCAATGACCGAACCGGGAGGGCGTCTAAAATTTATAAGACGTTGGGCATACTGGTTAACGAAAGAGGGGTCCTTGAAGAGGACCTCTTTAACGAACGCCAATATGACCGCGTCTGCCATGATCGGGATGGGGGCGGGGAGAGGGAAGAACCATAGGGGGCGTGAATCCCTAACAACCTAGCACCCCGGGTGGATGGGCCCGGGGGTGTGAGATCCTAATTCTCGAGATGAATGTCTGACATACATTTATACGATGTATCAGTATTGAACAAACTCCCCAAAACGAAGGTATTTAGGTCATCAAAAGCTACCCACCTACCTATACCTATCTAAATGATTCCCCTTAACGCGATAAGAACGATCTATCCCCCATTGCCTTCGAGTGACAGTGACATGTTACGAAGGTTCATTCATTCAGACGAAATGTATCTGTATGTATGTTCTCTTAATTATAACTTTCTTTGCAAACGCACACCGCTGTGGGAACTATTCGAATGTCACTGCGCAAAACATTGGAGAAGGCAGACTAGATGTTTGTGCAAAACTTTTAAAATAAGTAAAAGTTTCTTAGAAACCTAAAGCCACACCCCATTCCGATGATAAAAATCCCTTCAAATCAAACTCATACCTATTAGAAGTTTATTTTTACTTCAGTTGTAATTTTGAGGTATTCCACTCAGAGCACTGATTTGAACAGCACTTGGACGAACGGCACCTGAGCACTTCCACTAACCGCACTCAAACAAAATTTAGTAACCTGCGGTTCGGTGGAACAATTTATCGTTATTTTTATCGTTATTTTTTTAGTGATGGGATATACTTTTTTGTTCAAATCATTATCAAGCAAAACATATCGATACAAATCAGCAGAAGTCTTGTAACGGATGATTCCATCTTGTTCATGTATCTTACTCGTAATTTTGACATTTTATCAAGAGCCCCGGATTGATGACCGGTTTGAATTTGGCAATTTCTTTCGTGTTTCTGAAACGATTTCGTCGAATTGTTTTTTCTTATACGATCCGATCTGCAGATGTGATGTGATTAGATGTGCATGGTGCACGCCCAATTAAAAATTAAACAAACCCTTTCCATGTAGCTCAGAAAACAAAACCATCGTTTGTGTGACCACGCCATTTTGTTTCGATTTTTATGTGTAATGTTTCGAAAAAACACGCGCAGGAGACATGACGTCATTATGTATAAAAAAATATTTTTGTAATATAATTATATTCAGTCACCGCCATTGTAGTATTATTATTATTTATAGGTACGTATTTTGATATTTTTTCGGACCCTAGGGTCCTGAACCTTTGGAAGGCGCATGAGGGGCCGAAGCCAACTCCCAGAAGGCCGTTAAACGTTTTAAGTTAAATGAGGCACCAACCGACGATTATCCCTGTTCGCACTATGCAAGTACAACCAACAATAATTGTTAATGTCAAAAGTGTTCAAGTTTTTTGTCATGGGTGTTGATTTCGTAGTTTTCTAGGATGTTAAAACCGATGGTGAGGTCAAAATTAAAATCCAAGATGGCGGATGTCAAAATTGTTGAAATTTTTCTTCATGGGTGTCGATTTAATATTTTTAGATTTAAATTTAAAAGAAAATAAATTATGAATAGCTTTTAGCCACAATCTACTAATCTTACGGTATTTCGGAAAATGGTGGAGTATTTAGGAACACAACAACGAGTACTTTTTGCATAAATAGCATAGAACTAAGTACCTTAAACGCGATTTGAATCCAATATTAATCAAATTACATTCGTAAACATTTAACCGCATTCATAACGACAACGGGGACCTTTACCGTCCGTGGTTCTACACGCACTTGCCGATCGATACGTTGGTAATGTCCTGAACAAAGAATATTTACGTCCCATCACTACAAACTGTATGCAAGTGCCGTTCGGAGACTGAAAACAATAACGATAAATTGTTCCACCGAACCGCACGTTACAAAATTTTGTTTGAGTGCGGTTAGTGGAAGTGCTCAGGTGCCGTTCGTCCAAGTGCGGTTCAAATCAGTGCTCTGAGTGGAATACCCCGTAATTTTGTTTCAAGTAGACTTCCTGTACTCTGTAGGGGTCAGTGTAACCACTACGTAGATGTAGGGGTCAGTGTAACTACTACGTAGATGTAGGGGTCAGTGTAACCACTACGTAGATGTTGAAGTTATTGACGGACAGCTATAACTTAGCAATATGGAAATTGTTTAGGATAACGGCCAAAGTGAGTAGAAATATAATTTTTGTGGATATCTATGGTGTTACCTAAAAAAAATCTATGTAGGATTTTCTCATTATTTTTTTACTAATACTACCTTTATACTGGGCCTTTGCCCGCCACTTCGTTCCCGTGGAAACGCGTTTTCATTTTTAATGAATTAATGAACGCCGGCGTTCCTGCATTTACTTCCTAATGGCACAACTCTTTCTAATTCGATTCATTTTCAAAGTAACGAAGTCTAAACAGAGTAAACATCTCATTCAATCCACAGACTATATCACTAGCTGCCACTCGCTAATGGAAATAGGGCTTGTGTAAGCGGTGAGATGGTAGGACGTTTTTTACCTCATTAGTTTAGATTCAGCCGTAGATGGCACTGAATATTGGTATATATATATATATTGTATTTACTAAGTAGAAAGCGACGACATTTTGCTCCGATTGCTACAATTCAACTGACTCGCATGATGTTCTGCTACTCGAATTGAAACAAATGTTAAATTAGAGTTTGACAAGTGTTAACTCCAAACTCTCCAATCAGAAACTGAGTGTAAGTTTCAATGAAGTTCCAGTACTTATTGCGTTAAGCAACAATGTATCGGCGCGGCCTGAACAAGCGAACCATCCTGTTCCAACAAGTGCAACCCGCGGCCTTCACGACTTGTGAAGGTCATATCGAATGAATCCATTGGGGATTCTATAGCTTCGTTACAAGTTGCCACTTGGAGCTCGTATTTGAGTCGGTTTAAGTTTGCTGTAGATTTTGATGCCAATATCTATCTAAATAGACATTTAATTATTTATTTATAACTTCAAGCACATAAATGCACAGAGGCGGACTTAATGCCATAGGCATTTTCTACCAGTCAACCTTTCGGTGATGCAGAGACAAACAATGGTAGGGTGCAATCATGAAAATTGAGGAAAAATATTTTAAAATAAAGATAAACCTATTAAAACTATATACAGGGTTTTCGGTAATTAATGGATAACCTCGGGGTCATTGTACTTTTATTATGCTACCTAATTACATTTGCCTGCCATTTTTTACCTATCTTCATTTTGAAATTAATAATTGAATAAATATTGATCAAAAATATGTATAGTGCTAGTATTGAATAAAGCTTTATCAAGTCTACAGCAGATTAATTCGAGAAAATAGTCTAGATCGTGTACAGCTTCCAAATCAGCATATCTTAAAGCGTTGCGTGGAGTCTACTCTGAGATTAATTTAAGTGTTTTCAGTGTGCTCTAGAAACAGACTGTCTCACAGTATGTGTGACTAAAATGACTCTGTACATATCCTAACATTTCTAAAACTCAATTGTGTGTACCTACTTCGGACCTCTTGGATTAGTTTTTCCGTAATATCAACATCCATTCTACAAAAAAAAATAAGTTTCGCTTGTCAACTGCCACAGATACCTACGTGCGAAACAAACGCGGCTCCGCAACAAATTCAAAAACTGTTTGCAAAAAAAATTTTTTTACAAAAAAATTTAACCGCCGAAAAAACAGAAAAGCAAAAAATAATAAACCTTTTTTAACCTTAATGACTAAGTTCTTAAACTGATACCTAAGTAATTTTGAGTCGGCGCCAAATAATAAAATAAAAGCCTTTTTTTTTTTACAAAATAATTTCATCGTAGTTTTGAAAGTGTCCAATAATTACTTTTTAACGATCAGCGGTGCTTGTTCGTACATTGGTACAAGCACCGCTAATACCTACCTACACTTGTATTTATATAGGTCTATGTTTAGACTAGTAAAACGTATCAGTCAGCGGTCCCCACATCACTGCCCCACGATCAGCAATACTTCAGCACACGACACAGCACTTTATAGGACATTAAACATACTTTACGGGACATAAATGGTCTAGACTGCGGCGTAGGGAGGCGTCTTAAATGTAGGGATGATGGGCTTTCTGGTAATATTGGCTTTTATTGCGGTTGATAGTGTGCGTAAAGCATAATGAATTATAGTAAGTAATAACAAAGCCAATGCATGGTGTATTGGATTTGTGATTGGCTTCTGCACTGGGTTGCAGGTTCGATCGAATATTATTTACTGCGTCTTGCTTTAATTCTTTCCTTACACAGGCCGATACAAGCTTTCAATGCTTTTGGATAGCTGTCACACTACAAGGTTTTTCTTATGCAGCCAATCCTCCAAAAAATATAGCCATGCAAGCTAGGTCATGCATGACGGTTACTTCGTTTATCATCCTAGTTTCACAGTTAAGTTTCACATAAGTGTTCAGTTTTCTCACTCAGACATTTATGTTTGCATGTTCAGTTAAAATTGTAGGGATAGCGTTATTCCCAACGATCTTATTCACCTATCACTTTATCAAGCTTTTATTTACTTCAAAAATGAACAAGACCCAACTCAGTCCATAGTCGTGAAATAAATTTAAAATAGTCTAGTAATTTAGTAACAGGCATTACACGCGTCGGGCAAGTTACACGATCGTCGGACGACCGGCTGTCCGGTTGTCCGGCTGTCCGGCTGTCCCACTGTCCGGCTGTCCGGCTGTCCGGCTGTCCGTCTGTCCGGCTGTCCGGCTGTCCGTCTGTCCGGCTGTCCGGCTGTCCGGTTGTCCAGTTGTCCGGCTGTCCGGCTGTCCGGCTGTCCGGCTGTCCGTCTGTCCGGCTGTCCGGCTGTCCGGTTGTCCAGTTGTCCGGCTGTCCGGCTGTCCGGTTGTCGGGCTGTCCGGCTGTCCGGCTGTCAGGCTGTCCGGCTGTCCAGGTCGAACTTACTTCATAAATATGAAAAACCTTCGCAAACTTGTTGGCAGTTTTACTACAGGGTTTTGTGAAGTTATCAATAGCTCTATATTTTTCCGTAAGAACCTTTTGGATAAGTTGTCCAAAAAATGTAATATGAATGGAAAAAACTAGAATGTTTGTTGTAAATAATGATGAGAAACCGGACGACTATTGAATGTTTTAAGAGGCATAGGCAAGTAGATGTGAAATGAATAGTTTAATAAATAATATTAGGTGAGTGGGTAAAAAGAGCGTTCAAAATCCAGCGGTTACAAATTTCCATGATATGTTATCACCTAGAAAGACTACTCGAATACCAACGTATATCTTTTCTATAAGTTCTATATCCTTCTTTACTCTCAAAAGCAATCACTTTTTATTCCACGAACCAATAACTAACTTTAGACAGGTATTTCAGGTATGTACTCTTTAATTTTATAGACTCCACACAAAAACATACACTGCAAACCCTATACAGAAGTTGAGGTTTAATCCTACCCTACTCCGACCCTAGTTAGTCTACCGTAAAACCGGCCAAATCAGGGTAGGTACGCTAATAATGGTCATTATATAGGATTCATTGCTGCCCTCATTACACAGGAGTCTCGGTATTACAGGTTTTAATAAAGACCTGGACGGTGACTGGAGCTGTAAGCTTATGAAAGGTACTTATTTTGAAATAAATCGAGCTAAAAAGTATGGCTATTTTTGTTTATATAGGAAAATCAGATTGCCTGTTTCCTTTTAATAATTTACAAAGTTCTAAGACTAGGCTAAAGCTTAGATTGCTATGTCCGGAGTGTTTAATAGTTTTAGTTATCTTCATGCTCTAATTCACCGCCACTGTATCGATTCCGAACCGAGGTAAGTACCTATTGTAGATTATTTCACGATCCATTTTTCGTTCATGTATTATGGTAAATAGTTCCTATCCGGCGAAATAGGAAATATCTTTCTTTCTAATCTCCTGTTTTTACCCGACTTCAAACAAAGGAGGCAGTTCTCAGTTCATCGGAAACTTATAATATTTTTTTGTTTATGTGTCTTCGAGTAATCGGGGAATGATTAGGTACTTGAAGAAGGCTGGACTGCTTTGGAATTTTTTTGTTTATCAAGGTGTACTTCCCAGGTGCTCCCATTGTCATCAGGTCAGGATTTGATGATGGGATCCTGGGAGAAATTGAGGGATCTCTTCAAATATTATAGACACTCATAGCGATTTCGGCATTTTTTTTTGTTGTGGCAAACAAAAAAACAGTAAAAAAAAAAATTTTGGTTTTTATCTTCACTTTCGATTCAATCTTTCAATGTCAAATGTTTTAATTAATTGAAAACAAAATAAGAACAATTACCTTCAGGCTTCACTTAAAATCTATTGAATCGTACACATAAGTTCCATTTCAACCCAAAATATTTCGCCCAAATTGTTTGAAACAAGAGCCAATTTAAAACAAAAGTTCCTTTATTGATAACTCGTTGTCCTTTCATTAGCAGTTAGTCAAATCATTTATTAAAACGATACTTTGTTCTAAAGACGAGCCATCAATTCAGAGTAAGTTAATTCTCAGAATGAAGCAGACTTGCTCAAGTAACTTTAGAATTAGAACCAATTATTTCTGAGAAATTACTGTTTAATGTTATTCAATGACTCTTTCAGAGTGGCTTTTAGTGTTCGTCTTGCCGGTTCCTAAGAGGGCTAAGAGTACCTAACCAATCGTAATTAGGTCCATTTATAAAAGGAACTGAATAAAGGACCGTACAGGACCTGAATAAAAGACCAGTAAGTGGACATTACCAAAAACCGTTGGTAAATACAACGCTTCGTTAATATATTTTTTTAATGAAATTGATGCTCTACTCAATTAAAACAATTCACAGTAACTGTTAGGTATTTCTGTCTGTACGTATTTATAGATTAGCATTTAAATACTTTACCAACAACTATTTACAATGTTGCCAAATCAGCATACTTATTATAACACCCCTCTTTTTGTCGGGGGTTAAAAAGAGATTGACGATTTCAGAACATTAGTTTTGTCAAACAGAGACCGAAAAGTAATGTACTATGAGCGGTCTACGTAGATAGAGTATAGTTTATTCTCTATCTACGGCGGTCTACAAGATTTTATAAACACTGATCCGTCACCATGGCAACGCTCTAGCGTGGGAGATAACAGCTGACTGTCATCCCGCAGTTACTGAAGTTAGCTGATCGATGGATGGCGCGAATGATTGATAACGTTATACCTATTCACTGGGGAGAGATAAGTGATTGATTCGGTGTACTTGGCTTTATTTTATGTGGTATGAAGTCACCACCAGTCCTGTGTACAAACATGTGATGTACATCATGTGTTAGTCGCCAAGGACTTCGTATATAAGTCAACTACTGAACGCTTTCGTGTCATTGTAAATGTATTTTAATAACCAGATTTCTTTTTTGTTTAAGTTTACCTAGTATGTAGATTATATTGTATTGCCCGATTTGTGAACCATTAATATTTTATTTTTATTTTTATAATTTGGTGAATTATCATTGCGAGCGCAGAATAATGTTGCTCTTAGCTTAGAGAAGAACGCGGATATCGGTATCTTTATAATATTCAGTAGTTTTTTTTTTTTTTTTTGTAAAACGGAATGAACTACGAGAGTGAGTTAGTTTTGGTCTTTCGTCTCAGAGTAGTCGGGTAAGAAACACCGACCTCGTCTAGTTTTAAAACATAATTTAATTTTGACGTGTCAATGTTTGTTTTTAATTACAAAAGTGAATACAAAAATAAATTGGTCCACACTTTAAACGAAACGACAAATACCAAACATTTTGTTTTCTTAGAATAATGAATACCGACGCGACGACGACGGTTCAAACCACGTTCAAACTGATAACCTTACTTTTCAGTCCACGGCCTGATTTAATATCTCACCATCTCAGACCTACATTATCACAACTTTGTATGTACGTCTGTCTCTCAATCTCGAGGCAACAGCTGCGGCATCGACGTAAGACATATCCTGAATTAGCACATAGAGTAGTTTTCATCGCTATTCTCTGGAAACTGAAGTTTTCGCGGGCAGAGCCGCGTGTATGACTAGTTTGTACTTCACTTTACTCCTGTAGTTTCAATTTGTGCAAAAGACAGCTAAAGTTTAAAACAATCAATTATGAAAGAAAGTTGTCGTAATATCCTAACAACTACTGCTGCTTGTTTGTCGGCTGTGCAACAAAGTGGATCAGGGGAGACGCATGGTACGAGCTGATTACAGGATTTGAATTTAAACATCTTCTACGAGATTTCATTGTCATTATTATTTAGTCAATATCATTTTTCAAACGGATAATTTCATAAATAATATCTAACAACCGCACGGGTCGACTGCAGCAGTCGGTTTGTGAATGGGTGACCTTCCGTTACATATCGAGACCCACCTCGGAAAGCACGCTGAGTTGTTAGTCCCGGCTGTCATTCGTAGATCTTTGACAGCCGTTACGGGTATTCAGAAGCCCGAAAGTGTGACAGCCAGTCTTACCAAAGGGTATCGTGGTACCCAGTAAATGGGTTGTGGAGGTCAGATGGGCAGTCGCTCCTTGTAAAATACTGGTATTCGGCTGCATCCGGTTAGACTGGAAGCCGATTACGACATAGTTGGGAAAAACCTGGGCTGATGATGTTCCTTATTTATAAAGGCTAACTAACGGCTAGGCAGACTGATGAATGAGATAATTTCCTGCATGACACCTGATGCACGTTTATCATTCATCACTCTACAAATGGTCCCATGGATTAATGTGAACAATTAATATGTCTCAAGTTGTGTCGGTTTTCTTAAGTTACCTACAGGTTATCGTAAGTTACCTACAGTTACTTACTTGTAGAATCCATGCTGAATTTTATCTCGTTTCATAGAGCTCTTCTGAGAATGAAGAGCAATGCACGTCGTATAAACAATTCAATGCAAAAGAAAATTATCTACAGCGAATTGAGTAATATAATGTGTGTTTTGTGTTTCGCCTACAACCATGTATCCGTTCACATTCACAATTCTTTACAAGTGTAAACAAAGCCACAGGAACCACGTTGTTTGAAACTGTTACGTTTTTGTAAAATCGCACAGTTTTTTTTAAGTATATTCCGCTGATGGAGCGCGTTCGTGGGATTCTATTCAAAAATATTCAATTTGTTTGTTTTAACGATCCAACTTTCTACGAATTGTTTTTGCGATCGACGAAATGTAAACTGTTTCTGATAAATTTTACACGAAATGCTGATTGAGTTTTGTTCGGTATACAATCACAATCCCAATTTATATAAACGAACGTGAATGAAAACACAGACATCGAAACTCGTAGTTTTTCTTTTCGCGCATTTTCCAGACGCTGTCTCGCACTGTTCAATGAAATGCCATCGTTTTTTTTAAAACACTGTGTTCATTTTAGCATAACCAAATTATACTGAAAGCACTTTTCCCACTAAAAACTGTCCGACGTTACCAATATTTATTTTCGCTCACTTTTATAAAATACTTACTAAAAATCAAACAATACCACAATAAGACACTTCACTACACTAGCTAATCTACGGGGTGTATAAATATAAATACTAAAGTGGTGTGTATAAAAATATCGCTTAAACTATGGAGCGGAGCGGGCGGTGAGCGGAGCGAGCGGAGCGCTCTCGCCGCACGTCAGACGACCACTGCCGCGCCCGCCACCGCCGGGCGGGAACAAATGCAAGTACCCGTTATCAGTTAGTAGTTAGCATCGTGATCTGTGGGGTACATACATAGATGAGGTACATTGAGGATGTGTGAATGTGTGTTGTGGTAGATATGCTTTATGGTTGTAGGTTAATAACAGGGGTTGGATACAGAAGCGTTGTCTATCTTGACCATTTAAAAGCTAACAATTCCTGAAACGAGATTCGATTTTTCTAACGACGCTTTGACGCTTCTGCTTTTGGAAGATGAAACGTTCCGACAGTTTCTAGGGCATACTGTTTTTTATTACTCGAGTTTTGTGAGTTGTTATGAGATATTATCAATTAGGACATATTTTAATTACTTTTTACTTCCAGAGAACCGCTAAAAATGCAAAGCTTTTCCAACAACCTACTACAACGTAAACCCCTACTAATATTTCAACAACGTATTACAACGTAAACCCCTACTAATATTTCAACAACGTATTACAACGTAAACCCCTACTAATATTTCAAAAGGACATCACAACAGCGACCTAGATATAATTATCATTAATGATATGACCTAATACCTGGAAAGTGGAGCATCCTCGATATTGCCGGGCATCTGCTTGGGGCAAATACCTGAGATATTATTCATCGCTACGGCGAACCTTCAAACCGAGGCTGTGCGACACGTCCCAGGACGATACTGTATACTGTACCGGTGGAGCTAGCACGAACGCGCCAAGTAAACCTAACGCAAATTCAAGCGATTTTGAATTAATAATAATAATATAATACTATCCTTGGACACTTCACACAACGCCATTTAGTCCCAAGCTAAGCAACCTAATGCTTGTGTTATGGTAACGAGATGGCTGATAAACCACTTACATACATTTATTTTTTTTGTAAATGCATACGTATTATGGATAAAACACCCAGACCCGGAACAAATACTTGTAGGTCGTACAAATATTTGTTCCGTGCGGGAATCGAACCCGCGACATGCTGCGCAGCAGTCAATCGCTCAACCTTTGCGCCAACCGTGTCGTCAAAATTCATTTACTCATTTTGCACATAACATTACCTTTGAAAGCTTTATTCTCTTATTTCTTTCTCTATCTTTGAAAACTTTATTCTTATTAAATTCATTAAGAGTGAAACTATGCTTGTCGCATTTTGAACAAAAATGCTACAGGATAGTATTGTAGATTTACAATTGGGTCGAAATTACGTTTCGCGCGTTCGTGCTGCCCCTACCCGTTGGGGCTAGTGTACCTATGTGCAGTCACGTGCACTAATATGTATACACCTAGCAACATTGTAACGCGATATTCTCGTGAAATAACGATACTTACTTACGAAATTATTATGCTCGTAACAATATGTAATACCCGCTTTTCAATTTAGGTAAGTTTAGACATTTATTTATGTTCCTGACTGTACCTATGATGAACAAAGAGATTGGTACTTAGACAGGTAGCTAACTTGCGACTACTTTTTAGGGTTCCTAAACCTCCGCTGTCCACCCGTCCGTCCGTCCGTCCGTCCGTCCGTCCGTCCGTCCGTCCGTCCGCCCGTCCGTCTGTCTGTCTGTCAGCGGGCAATTTGTACAGTGAGTATTTTGATCGAACAAGTGTAATGTTCCTTCCATGCGACTTTTTATCATAATAAAACACAGAGACAGAGACAGAGATATAGTTTTCATTGTCTTCGAGGGTGCTAAAGACAATAGTGAGGTCAAAATAAAAACCTAAGATGGCGGCTGCAAATTATTTAAAATTTTTCGTCATGGGTGTCGTTACAACGTCGTGTGGTTACAACAAACAAACTCTTCAGCTTTATTATTAGTATAGACTACTTTCGGCCCGAGACTTCGTCCGCGTCTCTTGCTCCAACGACCCATTCCGTCGCATCGCATTACTTCGTTATCGCTTAGCGTTCTATCTATTTTTTTTCTTTTTGTATTTAATTCGTACGCCAATTTGTCAATTTGTCTTGTTATACCTCTGTGATTTAAATATATCATCATCTGCCTAGGCAGATGATGATATATTTAAATCACAACATTGACAACATTATTCACACATTAAAGGCTAGCCTTTTCCCAACTATGTTGGGGTCGGCTTCCAGTCTAACCGGATGCAGCTGAATACCAGTATTTAAACACCAACCACACCACACCACCACACCACACCACACCACACCACTCCACCACACCATTTTTTTTGTGTGATTTAAATATATATACAAACAATTCAAGTTGGAATTCAACTTGCTTAACAATTAACTCTCGCTCGCTAGGTAGCTGTTACATCGGCCGGCGCTGAGGGATATTGCTGTAACTCAATCATTATCACGCCTGCTACTCAAATTGGTAATCACAGAGATTTTATTACAACCAGTGGGTTCCTCTGCTCAACTTTTAGATGTAAAATGCGGCTTAAAGCGGTAAGCAGTGATATAGGTTCTGATATTTGAAGTGACTGCGTAAACCAACCTTACTTAGAACCCTGTAGTTTAATGTTGTCAGAGATGTAGTTAATCGATCCTAACCTGTGATAAAATCCAATTCAGCTCTATTTTTCCGTTCTTGGGATGCCCATAGACAAGTATTTTGGGCAAGAAGCATTTCGCAGCCCTTACGTAGCTGTCTGGGATCAACTTACGATCCATTCAGATTGCAATCCCCGCATCTCACTCAATTATGACCGTAACGCGGTCTGAGTGCACACTATTAGGTCAACATGCTTATAAAGCATTGTGGCATTGTCTATGCTAATGTTATCGCTGTGCGTGTGTGATCTGTTCTAACTAAGGGATGTCCGGCGAAGACAACGGATGGACTTCAACAATCGGACATGTTCACTATGTTCAGTGTTTATGTTGTGGCTTTCTGAATCCACAGTCCCCACAAATCTGTGTGGAACTTTCCTCAAAATACCATTTCAGACACCAATCTTCATGTTCTTCACATGATCTGACCAAGATTATGTCTAGACTTTAAAAGAAACTGTAACCTCTGAGTTTGTTTCGGCCTTTCTTCTCAGATAGGCAACGCCGACCTCATCATCTGTATCTGTTTTATAAAAATTGTCGGGTAAGGTAAAGGTTGAGTCGCAGCGCAAAAATCTGCTCAAATCTCTCGTATGTATTTTAAATGAACTATCGCACACTAGCCGGGACGCAGTGGGCCGCATATTCCGCCACGGATTTTGGTTACGTGCGATACGGCCAGCCCCGCCCCGCTGCGGCCCGCCCCGCTGTGTGCGATGCGGCCCGCCCCGCCCCGCTGCATAATACATACATAATTAGCCTATAATGTTCCCACTGCTGGGACACAGGCCTCCTCTCTGTGAGAGGGAGTGGGCAGTAATCCACCACGCGGGCCCAGTGCGGGTTGGCAGATGTCACATGTCCGTTTTGAGAGCAATGGTGATGAAATAATTTACACAAAGTAAAGCGCCTGTCTGGGTTCGAACCGACGACCTTCAACTCGTAAGTCGCGGCCGTTACCACTGGGCCACCACTGCTCTTGCCGCCCCGCTGCGGCCCGACATAATGTGCGCGAACCTTAAAAGTGATTTCGATATTCTATTTACAGAATTTCACTGTAGCTTGATGATGAGTCTTCTGACACCCGTTGGTTGTTTTGCAGATGTATTGGCAAACCTCTGTTCCTATAATTCACCGTATATGAGTGGTTAATTTAATCTTATTCCTAAAAGTACCCGAACGTGGTCATTATGTATATGTCGCAGCCAACTGGTTAAATTAGCCGTTCAGTTAACCGCCTAAGCCTTTCAACTAAACGGCGGCCGTTCAACTAACGGCCTGAATGATCTAATTTAACCAGTTGGCTGCGACATATATACCCAACGATCTGTTAACTCTTTTTCAACTACGAACAAAAACCATCGTAGTGGTCCTTTAACTAAAGGGAGAAGTTAAAACGTTTAGATTACTTCTTACTTCAACCGAGACATTATTCAAATATCTACGTTACCCTTACTTCAACCGAGACATACCTCCCCACATTCTTCAACTGAATGAGACAAAATTCAAGTCTTGTATAAAACGCACACTATGCAGGCAGGCATATTATAAGATAGGGGATTACATCGTTGATAAAGATGCCTGGATCAATGCTTGTCCTGCTCCACAACCACAACTAATTGATTAACACTTGAACATACTGTTGGAGCTGCTGAAGATTGTGGGACTATATTTGCATTGTATAAACTCAATTTCCTTTGTATTGTATAATTTCATAGCACAGATGTGAGTTCTATGTGAGCTACCATTTACCGGGTAATAATATGTCTTTCATTGACTTGAATGTGCCCTGGCGGCTGATAGTATGTCATGCTCACTAAAATGTCTCGCTGACGGTGGCGTGTGTGTTGGATCATTTAGCTCCCTTCAAAATGGTTGAGCTGAATGGTGCTGATCTATGCGTCATGTTCGTGAACGGGCGCCGTCAGTTGGGGCTGGTCATCAATTGGCTGCCTCGGCTTATTTTAATTTTTTTTTTTTGGATTGTTGTTTAGTTAAGTACTATTTGCTGTACTCTGGACGCTCTTGACACGTACGTCTTTTTTATTTTATTACATCGTTCTCACATATAATTATAAATTCAACATTAATGATGTAACTAATATTTTTGTAAAAATATAATTTAAAAGAGTGTCCATGGAGTTTCTTGCCCGTTCTTCTCCATAGGTACCTACGCTTTGGAATGGGCAAATAGCTTCATATTTTCTGACTGACCGACTTCTTGACAATTCAAAAATGCCTGTAGGTAAATGGTTTAATTGAAATAAATGCTTTGAGTTTGAGTTTGAGTTTGACATTATTCAAATATCAACGTTACCCTTACTTCAACCGAGACATTATTCAAATAAATTAATCGGAAAATCTCTCTCCTTTAAATAATGGTTCATAGCTAAATTCATACAGTTCATTGTAGACTTAAACATTTTAACTTATTAATTTCATTAGACTACTTTCATATGAGGTGACTGGCAGACTGCATAGCCTCGTCGAAGCTCGCTAATGCGCTGCTAGTAATTTGCCTCCATTCAAACATAATTATTGTTTAATTCATCATTGTACGAGCAATGGTGGCCAAGTGGAAACGGCCGCGACTTAAGAGTTGTAGGTCGTAGTTTCGAACCCAGACAGGCGCTTTACTTTGTGTAAATGATTTCATCACCACTGCTCTCAAAACGGTGAAGGAAAACATCGTGAGGAACCGGGCATGTCCTAGAACCAAAAATTAGAAGACATATGACATTTGCCAACCGGTACTGGGCCCATATGGTGGTTTATGCCCCACTCCCTCTCACAGAGAGGAGGCCTGTGTTCCTGCAGTAGGGACAATATAGGCTGACCATGCTTATGCATTGTAACTGTGAAAGCCTACACTCACCAGCACATAGAGAGCACGCGTAGTGATCAATGCTTATTTCTTTTCTGTATGGAATAAATAAATTTGAGCGTCAGTAGGTCAATGTCATCATCATCAGCCTTTTCCCAACTATTTTGGATCGGCTTTCAGTTTCACCGGATGCTGTTGAAGACCAGCATTTTGCACGGAGCGACAAGACAATGTAGCTAACTACATATATTGAGTATGCAACTCCAAAAAGTAGTACAGACGACAGCACATCAAGCTACTACAATCTGTCAAATTTCTATAATAGATTTTCAACTTTATCACTAGAGCATAAAGTTCAAAGTTTATTGGGAAAATTTGACAGTTTTGGGTAGCTTGATGTGCTGGCGTCTGTATATAGACAATTGTTTCCATACGATTTAATCTTTGTTTTGTTTCACTCTCAAAAAAACTTTCTTACATAGACACGTGCTCTCAGAGAGCTTCAAGCTCTAGGGCCTCCAATTTATTGGCGTGTGTACGGCCCTTGTGACGTCGCCAGCGAGCCCTGAGGGCCTCGTTCTATGTTATTGGTTTAGGTTCAGAAGTAAGCGTTTTCGGTCAAAATATACTGGCTTAATGTTATATGTAAAGATTCAGTATTATATAGTTATAGTTACCTAAGCCAATGAAGGTAGTTATGTCCACGTATAAGGGCTTTTATCTTTCTGGAACATAAGTAGTTCTGACTATTAACACCCAGCCCAGGAACAAACAATGTCATCTGTGGGCAAACCAACTATTAGTGGAATTGAACCCGCGACATGTATTGTTGCAGCTTATTGCTTAATGAAGCGCCAGGTTTTCAGCTCAACTGACCCTCATAGGTAATAGGTAAGTCTCTCTTAGATACTTCACTATTTCAATATTTATTGTTATTTATTAAACACTTTATTGAACACCACATAAAAGAAAAAGATATTGTTTGTTTTCGAATCTTTTCCTAAAATTTTAATGTCAATTTGCATTAAAGCATGCCATATGCATCTTAGTTTTAATTACCTATAATTGCACAATCAATCGTAAAATTAACCTTTAAACTCTGTATATTCAAAACCATTTCACGTTAACACGTAGGTATATACAGGGTGAAATTTTAATCACTGTTTTCCTCTTAAGAGGTCATTGTACTCATCATTATGAACAACTTTTACTATGGGACCAAACATGAAATCGCGAAAAAAAAATCTGCTGTTCCCTACATTTCATGTTCGCATAACTCGTCAAAATGTAGAAAACAGCAGATTTTTTTTTTCGCGATTTCATGTTTGGTGATGAAATGACCCCTTAAGGCGCAGATATACGACTTCTAATGATTTTAAATTCAACATCACGTCTAATCGACCGGACTGATTTCTTTGAAAAAAATAAATGTTATACTAGACCATTTGCTTCGTACCTAATTTGATATGTGAATATTTGCAATTATATTTTTGTAACATGGTGTAATTAATTTGTAAACTAATGTCTAACGCAGACATAAAAACGATAATCACGCAAACACTATCTGGTGTATTTTCATAAAACTTTCACCACAAGAGACAAGACAATTTAATTCCCCAAATTTTAGTATACGGTTTTTATTTGTTTGGTGTTTGATAAATCAACAATAGATGATTGTTTCATATTTTGCAATAAATTACCAGCGTTGTGTCATCGCGCTTCTCTTTCTTTTCTATGCAGTCCGATAGTGACCGCGTTTTAGGTCATGTAGTCGCCTTAAGAGGATTAAAATTTCACCCTGTATAATAAGTCAAGTTTATTAGGTCGCGCTGACGTCGGGGCTCGGGTGCGAGGACAACGCTTATTGGTCGGTTCATCTTCAACTACCTGCTACCTTGAGTCACCCGCTGATAACAGAGATAAGGAGAGACTTTGATCTAGCGAATTGCGGAGTTTCAATATAATCTCCATCACCAAGTGCGGCCTCCCATAAAGGCGCGCATGCAACACTGCGTGCCACTTCTTTGGGCTTGACTATTCAAGCGATACAGCCCCAGATTCGCCACCAGCAGGCCCCCTCCTTACGGTGGCGGGTGGCCGGGTATTATTAAGCGCCCTTCGACGCCTGACTGCTTTTATGGTGCGGGGCCATTGTTAACTTGGATGAACGACTAATATTTTAACAGGACATTACGTGATAAGACGACAAAACAATACGATATAACACTTGGCCCAGCCTGACAATCAAACCTTCAATGCAACTCATCACAAACTTAGCGTTAGTAAGTAACGCAGTTTTTGAGTGGCCTCGTGGACGATGGGGCGTATGATTATTTTTTTGCCATTAATAGGTATGTCTGGCAACCAGAAGCCTGCTAATGTTAAATTAATTGTTAAAATTTGTCAAGCTGGCAAAGTTCGGGAGTCGGTATCTTTTCAGTAATTGAGTTACAGGGGTTGGACGCTAACGCCGCGGGGAGAATAAGTACTCATATTTTATTCACTTATCTGCGAGCAGCGGAGTCAAATGACGATGATGGCGGTCATTTTATGTTTTTGATTACCTGCTTCAAATTTTAAATTAGAGGATACCCTAGAAACAGAATACAATCCTACAGAAGTGTATAGAAACTTATCTCAGCGTATCCATCGACCTGAAACTATTATCCTACAACAAGATTTTGAGCACGTCTGAATCGGTAGTTTTGCTTTTCTATATACTAATAATAAAGCTGAAGAGTGTTTGTTTGAACGCGCTCATCTGTGGTCATCAACTACTGGTCGGATTGGAAAAAAAAAACTTTTTGCATTTGATAGCACAATTCTTGAGAAAGACTGTAGGCTATCTTACATCACGCTATGACCCTTAGGAGCCGAGCAAAAAGAAAAGAAGTCAGAAGGAACGCTAAACGAAAACGAAGCGGTATCACGCCAGGCGATGCGATGCGACGGGGAGGTTCGGGTAAGAAGAATTTTCACGCGGACGAAGTCGCGGGCAGAAGCTAGTATCAGATAAACACAACTTGGATACAATTGAATACGGTTATACTATGGGAACTTAAAACTCAAAGCTCAATAGTTCAGAAACTGAACAGAATGAAACAAATAGACATTTTGATCGTCGCTGAGAAACGACTTGAATTTGAATGTTTTCGAGTACCTACCTATGAAAATTGGCCTTAGTGTATCACGTCACGTTGACCTCTGGCCAGTCCTTGTAACCTCATTGAACAGCGGACCTCATTGACCTCATTGAGCCGGCCATCATGCACGGACAGCGATAAACTTTTAATCAATTTGTGGCATCCTTCGGCGACAGCAAGTCGTATTAGGTGGCATTAAATACCGGGTTAGGTTTTAATGAAGGTTACAATTGAATAACTTTATTTTGCATAAAATATGGTAAGTGCCAGCATAAGCATAATCAGCCTATAATGTTCCCAATGCAAAGGCCCTTCTCATCCATGGAAGGTGTTGCTGAGATACACTTCCTAATTATTGTGTGCTATACTAGCGACCCGCACGGTTTTCAAGATTTCTTTATGATCTGTACCTTAGTTTAATATTTATGTATCATACAAATACATCTTGCGGAGTCTGACAACCAGCCTTCCCAAAGAGGTATCGTATTACCCAGTAACTGGATTCTGAAGGTCAAATAGGCTGTCGTTCCATGTAAAATACTGGTATTCAGCTGTATCCGGTTAGACTGGAGCCGACCCTAACATGGTTGGGATTAGACTCGGCAAATGATGTGACAAATACATCTTTCGGAATAAGTTCTCTAAATTATGGTGAAAATCAAAATCTGTTGCGTAATTAAGAAAAAAAAAACGCGGCCACAAATTTAGACACATGTATAGATGGGGCAAACGAACTGTCAATCTAAAAAGGCCTAGATGGGGCAAACGAACTGTCAATCTAAAAAGGCCACTTTGGCAGAATCATGAAACAATTCATATCACGCAATTCATCTGTTTGACAGTTTCACACCTATATATCCCTGAAGAGTTAGGCAGAGGTGTACCTGTAGCATTTTACCAATCTTCATACAAAACTGTCATACAGATGAAATTGCTGATATGAATTGTTTCATGCCAAAGTGGCCTTTTTATTCCCCCTGGTAGATGTCTGCCGTCTCAAGCATCAATAACACTGTTGACAAAATGTTCAAACAGCAAATATTAATAATGCTGAAAATTATGCCGATGGCAACGCGACGGCTCAGCATTAAGGAGACTATTTGGTCCAAAGATAAAAGGCTCTAAAACCTTATCTATATCTTGAGGTCAAGGGTTGTCTGAAGACTTTTTGACGACAAGGATGTCTTACACTGCTATAGAGGACATAAATATACTTTCACTTTCCTTTCCGAACCTTTAAGTATTTTCATCTATTATAATTTTTAAATAAAATCAATAGGTATAAAAAAAAATAAACTGTTAAATATCGTCATAAAAACTTCACACAAATTAAGGCCTCCGTCTCAACTTTCTTCATATTTTCCTCCAAACGTAATTTCGTGTTACTGGCAACGCCATCTATCAACAATTGAACACACTAACTAAGCCGAGCATCTGACTGGCAACAAGGGTTGAAGAAAAATATACCGACAGTAGCGACATGCAGCGGCGAGTAGCGAAATTACAGCATTGAAAAGTTCCTTTTAGAACTGAAAAGATGGTGTTGTTTCTAAATTGGAAGTAAGAAATCGCAAAAAAAAATAGTCATTACTGAAAATAAAACGAGCTGGCTCTACTTTAGAAACAAATGATAGTCACCTGAAATACAACAAAATACCGATTAAGAAATTCGTTGAGAGGCTGCTTCTTGTGGGTTTGTACGGCTTCATAGACAGGCGGCAAAATCGAGTATAGTTATACTCGTACATAATTATTTTGTCGCCTGGCTGTGGCGAATCATGAAGAACCGAGTAACACTAAACTTATCGAGATAAAAGCGTGGTTTCAATAATATGGCACCCACACTTTTAACAGTTCATTATTTTAGCGGTTATTCCGAGTCTTATTTATTGCAGTAAACGATATAATATGTACCTACTTACCTAGGTAATTTTGGTTTTATTAAACCAATAGCATAACTAATTACTTTCTGGTTTTAGGGTTCCGTAGCAAAATGGTAAAAAGGAACCCTTATGGTGCGAATCAGTCTGTCTGTCTGTCTGTCACAGCTGGATATCTCAAGAACTCCTAATGCTATCAACTTGAAATTTTGAATAGTTTTATATGACGTTTGCCCAACAACTTTGCAATCAAGAAAGAAATAAAAATACATTTTTTTTTGCAACAGGGAGTTAAAATGACTTTGAAAAATTCGAAGTGGGGCTACTAGGGCATGTGCATGGGGTATCATATGAAAGAGCGCAGTTTGCACATTCTCAAACATTTTTTTTTTTGTTTTCGACTTTTGATAAAAATTGTAAAAAAAATTACCGTTCCCCCCGTTATCTCCGAAGTTTGCAAAGAGAAAAATCTGAAATAATTATAGTATGTGATAGAAATTTATGAAAAGATTACAGGGAAAATAGAACGATGTCTCTAAATAGCACACTTTTTCAGAAGTCAAAGGTTACATTAGTTCCACTATCGGTCAAGTGAGCTTAAACTGAATTAATATTCTACAACGCAGAGCGCAGTGTTAAAATTCTCTGACGATGAAAATTTAAAAACATATTATTATGATGGTACGGAACCCTCGGTGCGCGAATCCAACTCGCTCTTGATCGGTTTATTTTCTTTTTTCTTATTTTGCGAGCCTTTAATGCATTGACTGCCCACGCGGTCACCGGTGACCGCGAACAATAAATTTTCTATTGTGTCTGTTGCCTGGCAGCCAACGTGTTAACCTGGGTTAATTTCTTTGTTTCTTTTAAAACGAAGTGTAGCTGATCAGATGCCAATATATACGCTTTTATAATAAAAGCCACGTTCAAGATCTAAGCCTTAATAAATTCAAATTATTCCTTAAACGTAAGTTGTGTCAGAAAGCCTTTTATACCGTTAAAGATTATATTGAGGACAAAAAGGCTTGGGATTGAGCTGCTTCCAATTTTTACAAGTCGGGGAAATTAATTGTTAAGCAAATTGACACGCCGCGATAGCGGCGGTAAGGCCCCTCTTTGAGGAGTGGCTAGAGAGGCGTCACGGCGCCCTCACCTACCGCCTGACGCAGGTCCTCACCGGACACGGATGTTTCGGGAGGTTCCTGCACATCATCAGGCGGGAGGAAACGCCCGGGTGTCACCACTGCGAGGATCGCCCAGAGGACACGGTGGAGCACACGGTGGAGGTCTGCCCTCGTAGAGGCGATCGGCAGCGGCGGCGAACTCTCGCGCCCGGCCCTGGTCCAAGCCATGGTCTGGGGCGAGAGGGAGTGGGAGGCAGTCACCTCCTTCTGCGAAGCAGTCATGCTAGCGAAGGAGGTGGCGGGATGGGCGAGGGAGAGAGCGGAGAGAGCCGCCCGTCCCAGCCGCCGCGGTAGACGCCCCGGGCGTCGGGAGCCGCGAGACGACTCCCGGCCACCGTAGGCGCGGGCCTGCGGACGGCGAGTAATGGGTAGCTCGCCGTCCGATCAGGACCAGGCCCGTGCCGGACGGCGCGTATGTGTTCCACGCGCGCCTCAACGAGATGTCAGCAGACAAGGAGGGGCCCGTCAGGGCCGAAGCCTGCCGGGGCAGCGGGATTGTCCGAAAGGGTTACCGTTGCCCCGGAATATAAAGGGCTAAGGAAGGAACACCGATGGGTTTTAGTCAGTAAGAGTCTGACACTCACTTCCGCTCCACCCAGAGCGGGAGGGGTCATTTGATGATTTCCCATCCTTAAAAAAAAAAAAATAGGCTTAATAAATTCAAATCATTCCTTAAACGTAAGTTGTGTCAGAAAGCCTTGTATAAAGTTAAAGATTATATTGAGGACAAAAAGGCTTGGGATTGAGCTGCTTCCAATTTTTACAAGTCGGGGAAATTAATTGTTAAGCAAATTGACACCCTATGTCAATTTGCGGTGTTATAGCCATTTGATACAACTGTCAAGGAAACGCATTTGTGATTTGATTTGAACATAAATGGCCTGTAAAATCATCTAAGTATGTTGGTATTAAATTAATTTACCTGGCTTCATTTAAGGGCTTGTACCGGGGATCGAAACTACAACCTGTGTGCCCAGACATGGCACCACTCAGTATTATCGCCAAGATGGCTCATTTTCACATACCTAATCCCTTACATCATCATTAAACGCGGCCCTTGTAATAACTTGTTTCAAGTTATCCTCGGGACGACGGAGGGGGCGGGCTAAACTTTCAAACTGTGCTTCATTTTAATCTGCGCCTTTGTTTCTGACTCGACAAGATATTGTTACTTATCGCCAAGTGGCAGCTATGTCAACACTCTCTTGTGTGCTTAGCAACTTTATATCTTTTGAAGTTCCCATAAACTTTTGTAAAAGTTTTTGAAATTGTAGTATTGATAGTTATGTAAAACTTTTCCCACTCAAATGTTAGGTAATGATATTTAATGGTGAGATTTCATTCGGAGATAAAGATACAGTCAACGACATAACTCGCTGATTATAAAGATACAATCAACGACAAAACTCACTGATTATTACTGAATATTATCTTTATTTAAGGGTACTTAGATTCAAATTCTACTTGGCGGCAAACTATTATTTACTCTTGTTCATAGTAAAACGGGCTGGCTGTCACAAGATGTAGAAGCACACTATTTCAGAATAATTGTTACAATATGTCTGTCAAAGTCTATAACCAAATAAGTACCTAAACGAATCAGAGAACTGCCATTAAATTATTTACAAAATAAACTTAATAAATGGCTCTATATAATGTATCGTACACTATACGAAGTTTCAAATTATGATCTCACTACTTAGTATTCGAAGCACCGAAAACCCTCGTCGGTCGAAAGTCTACGACGCCGGGGACAGAGCGGTGCGCCTCAAGTGGAGTTGGGCGGGACATCTAGCTAGACGAAGAGATGGCCGATGGAGTAAAGCTGTGACCGAATGGTGGCCAAGGTTCGGCCAAAGAAACCAGGACCGTCCAAAAGCGCGCTGGGCTGACGATGTCGTCAACGTCGCGGGAAGCACCTGCATGCGAGGCGCGCAGAAAGTATTTAAGTTTGTTTAGGTATACAGTAGGTAGGATACAGGTATTTTTTCCATACTGAAATAAGTAAGCAAAATATGTGGAACTATTTATAATTACTTAACTATTTTTTATTATTTATTACTTTCTATGTACAATATTTTATGCAAAATAAAGATATTCTATTTTTTATGTTCGTGACAATGAAACACCGAGATTCAAAGCAGACTGGTTTATTAAATATGTATTTCGACATACCCTCACAAGTGTGCATATTATGTGACACTTACAATAATACCGTACATAACACTGTCCCCTCTTAATCTATAATTATATGTGACTGAGTTATTATTATAAAACATTTTAAGTCCTTCTTACATAAGATGTTATGAATAATGTAAAGTCTATACACGTTTGCTACTTAAAGGGTACACATACATACATAATTATAAGTTTTCAAATTTATTGTCCCAATTCCATTTAACGGTTTTCTTTAACAAATCATATAAAGGTTTTAAGACATCACTCATATTTACGCAAAACTTTGAATAGAAGTTTACAAGTCCTAAAAAACTCCTTAACTGCGTAATGTTACAGGGTGATGGTGCTGCGACAATCGCTTTTATTTTTTTATCATCAGTGTGTAGGCCTTGTTTATCAATTCTATAACCTAAATATGTCACAGATTCTTTAAAAAATTGGCATTTACTATAATTAATCCGAAGGCCATTTTCCTTCAATCTCTGCAATACAGCCTTCAAATTTGACATATGTGATGACCTACATTTACCGCTAATACAAATATCGTCCGCAAACACAGCCGTAAACGGCAAGCCACTCAAAGTCTCTTCCATTATTTTTTGAAAATTTTCGGGAATGCACTTAATACCAAACGGTACACGATTATAAACAAAAGTACCGACGTGAGTGGTGATTGCCGTCATCGGCCTTGAACTTTTATCGAGTAAACATTGTTGAAAAGCATTCGACAAATCCAACTTAGTGAATAATTCACCTCCACCCAATGTTGCGAACAGGTCCTCGATCCGTGGAAGTGGGTAATGAAAGTCTTTCAATCGCGGATTGATTGTCACTTTGTAGTCTCCGCAAATGCGGATATCCCCGTTTGATTTGACTACAGGCACTATCGGTGTACCATAATCTGATCTATCAACTTTGTATATAACTCCTTCCCCCTGTAACCGATCGAGTTCCCGTTCAACGCGCGCGCGCAGAGCCAGAGGCAACGGCCGCGCCTTCACAAACACTGGAGTCGTGTCATTTAGGTGTAGTCGAATTTGCGACCTGAATGTACCTAGTCCCTCAGCGAAAACTTCAGGATATTCATCCTTGAGAGTCTTCGCCAACGAATTCTCATCGGATACATAATGGTGGTTGTTAAGTGCATCAAAACTCGATAATTTTAACTGTTTTATCCATGTGCGCCCCATTAACGGAGGTCCCCCATTAGTAATAACGTATAGTTTTAATGAAAGTTGTTTATTGTTGTATGTGATTGTCACCAGTATATATCCGAGTGTTTCAATAACGTCTCCAGTATAAGATTTAAAAGTTAATATTTTTATAAAACGTCTTATCGTAAAACTTTTTTGATATTGCTGATATCTTACTTCCCGAATCTACTTCAAACTTTAAAGACATACCTTCAACATTCAACTTAATGTAATAGGGACCGTCATCCTCACACACATTTATACTACTACTATAATTAGTGTGACCCATGTTATAGAAATTACAATCGTTATCAGTAACGGAGTCGGTAAAAGAATTGTCAAGATAGAACTGACCTTTGTTTGTCTTCTTAGTGGAATTACCATCCTTCTCACTACGAGTGCACACCGATTTTAAATGTCCTTTTTCACCGCACTTATCACACGAATAATGCTTGTAACGACACCTGCCCTCCACGTGACCGGCCTTGCCGCATCGAGCACACGAGCGCCGCTCGGGCGCCGCTGCCGCCGGCGCCACGCGTTTGCAGTGTGGGCGCGCGCCCCCGACGCGGTGCAGACCGTCGCTCGCGCCAGCGCTGGAGCCTGCGCTCGCGGCCTCCGCAGCCGGGGCGCTCGCCACGCTTGCGTGCCGCTCCGCCGCTTCGAGAGCCATCGCCAACTCCACACCGCGCTTGTAGTCCACATTCTTTTCGGCGAATAACCTGGATCGCATTTCCTCGCTGTACAACCCCGACACGAACTGGTCGCGGAGATTTACCTCCAGTGAGGCACCGAAATTGCAAGTTTTAGCCAGATGTTTCAAACCTTGTAGGTAGGAACGAACGCATTCGCCTTGCTGCTGCTTCCTCTGCCTGAAAATATGCCTTTCGGCTATTTCTGATCTCTCGGGTTCCAAATGATCTTTAACCAGTTTAACGAGCACATCGAAAGTCTTGTCCTCTGGCTGATCCGGTGAACATAAATCGCACATTAAGTCGTAACACTCCGAACCGACCAACGTCACTAGCGTAGCCACGTGTAAATTTTCTTCAATGTCGTTCAACATTATAAACTGTTTAATTCGACGAACATAAGTGTCCCAATTTTGGGTTCCGACTTGAAAACCTTCTACTTTTCCGAACGGCATGTTTAAACTTTACACACACGCGTAAAACTGGATAATTAATAATTTCCTCGTCGCCAATGTTATGTTCGTGACAATGAAACACCGAGATTCAAAGCAGACTGGTTTATTATATATGTATTTCGACATACCCTCACAAGTGCGCATATTATGTGACACTTACAATAATACCGTACATAACACTATTCTATTCTTAATCCCTGAAATCTTCCTTTTTTGTTTTCATTAAACCAAATGAATAATTTTTACTATTTAAATACCTTTTATACCTTCACAAAACATCCTTTGGAAATAAAATAAGTAGCGGGTTCACCGACCGTTACGCGACAAACAAACATAAATAGGAACAACTATTTATTCGATATTTTAACCGCTATAACTTTTATATGAAGGTGTAAGTAAAAGGGCTCTACGGTTAAGAAAACGTTAAATATCGGTTGATAATACGTTAAGCAAGTTATAAGAAATCCATATTGCAGTGGTTATCATTATCATTTCCTTATTTGCCATCTGACCACCATTATAGTTAATATGCTTGTGAAACGAAATAAATTTATTAAAGGAATAACCCATTAGAACTACGCATCAAACATAATACTAAGTACTTACACAAAACTAGCGTTTGTGCAACATCAATCAAACGTAGAATTAGTTTTTCGGCAAAACATCTGGTTTACGAATTGTGTGTAGTATATATTCTACTTGCTTCGCCCTAACGGGGCATTGTACTCATAAGTTGAGCTCCTAGTCAGAGCCTGTGACTGTGTGTACATTGTGCAATACATAACATAGGTACCGTTTCCGGTATTTAACTTTTGACAGTGATTTTGATGGAATTAAAAGTTTTTCACAAAGGTAACATGCAGGAGTTTTAACCTCTTAGTTTTACCTCTGCAATCCCATACAATCTCAGTTTCAATCAGTAAAGTTTCGCCACTTTAACCCCAAACAACTTCCAACAAATTCCACTCTTGTAACTTCAGTAAAAGGCAAGGTTTCCCCGAGCGCCGCCCCGCTCCCGCAGCCGCGCCGCTCCGCGCCGCAATCGTTTATGCCTCGTTCCGCGCGCGGATTTCATTACTTTACAACATAAAATACCTAAAACTTTACTGCCGTTATTTTTGTCGTCGAAAATATTTGATGTCGCTTTTATCGGCAGTCGAGTAAAGTTGCGTAAAGTTATGGAAAATAGCGGGCGTGGAATTATTACCGGGTTTCAGTAACGTGCTGCTGACGGCTTCTGGACCTTCTTAATGATGAATTCTTCTGAGTGAGGCAGTTAATCTGCGGGTGTAGTTTATGTCTTTTGAATGAAGCAGTTAATCTGCGGGTGTAGTTTATGTCTTTGGCGTTTTTTTTGGTTGAATCATTGAGGAAATAAAATGTAACTGAGCTTTGGTTTTTGTGGACATTTTAATTTTTTCGTGATTAGGCTCTAAAAAGAAATATGCAACGATAAACTAGTATAACATCCTGCCAAATGGCATAATATTCACGGAAAGTCTTCTCTGTCTCTCTATCCGCGAGTGCGCTTGTCCATTCAGCGCGATTTCCTTTAATTTATTCATAGATCATCTTTTATGGCTAGGTTTAAGTAGCATTCTTGTTTTTTAAGATCTACGAGTGGTGTCCCCTTGTTTCTGTTTCACAGACAGAAATTTCATAGAATTTCGTTTCCTAGAAAATGTTTCATATAATATTTGGTCCTTGTAGGTATTTTTATTTCGAATATTATTGTTTCAAAGACTATCTATTTACCTACTTGAATGAAACATATTTCACAGAAATACAATTCAATGAATTTTAAATCACATTTTTTTATTTAACAAACTTTAAAACAGTAGAATTATTTTTCGGTGTATTTTTCCATGGTATTTGAATGGGTTCCTTATGTTTCACGAAAACACCTTTGAAAATTTTTTAGTTTACAACTAACGTTTCGTATATATTACACAAACAACTTATTCCGCAAATGTTTTATTTTTTATATCTACACTCACTTTACAAACATTTAGGTATTTGGAAATTGCTTCCCTTTACAAATGTTTCGGATGATATTTAATGATTTATACATTTTTCATTTATTATTTAGGTTCTTTGGGAAAAATCACGTTTTAAAAACAAAATATAATTTTATAATACATTTTCTAAACCAGTCACAAAGTGATCATGACGGTATTATAAGTTAATATGCTAAGGGTCAGAGGGTCGTCTTTGGGGCGGAGTAAAAACAAGCTGGTTTACAAGCAATAATAGTAAGACGTAGTCGACGGATGTAGTCTCCCTCACACGCCCCGACAAAACGGTCGCTTTCGAAAACCTCGAAAAAGCCGAATGCCTAGCCGACAGCCTAGAGGCTCAATGCACTCCCAGCTCTCAACCAGTAGACAGAGCGCACCTCGACGAGGTGAACGCTGAAGTCGAACGGAGAGCCTCCCTCCCGCCAATCGAAGACCCTGATGATCCTCTGCCTCCCGTCACTCCCGACGAAGTGCAAGACATCATAAAAGGGCTCGCAACCCGCAAAGCCCCCGGTTCGGACGGTATCACCAATAGGGTGTACAAACTCCTCCCCGCCCCCCTCATACTGCTCATGACCGCCATCTTCAATGGCGCTCTGAGCAACAACATCTTCCCCCAAGTGTGGAAAGAAGCCACAGTCATAGGCATCCCCAAGCCAGGCAAGCCCAAGTCTGAGCCCTCCAGCTACCGCCCCATCAGTCTGCTCAATGTTTTCGGTAAAGTCTACGAGAGGCTTATTTATAAGCGCCTCAAAGACTATGCCGAATCAAAGAGCCTCATCCCCCCCGAACAGTTCGGTTTTCGCACGAAACATTCGTGCATCCACCAGCTCCACCGCATAGTCGAGCACATTAGCGCTGCTTTTCAGCGAGGTGCTTCGACAGGCGTCCTGTTCTTCGATATAGCGAAGGCGTTCGACAAGGTCTGGCACAATGGCTTATTATATAAGCTGTACTTGCTAGGTGTGCCAGACCGTCTCGTGCTCATCTTACGAGATTTTCTGTCGGACCGCACTTTCCGCTACCGTATCGAGGGCGCTCTCTCTCCCCCTCACCCCATCCGCGCCGGAGTCCCCCAGGGTTCCGTTCTATCTCCCTTCATTTTCACCCTGTTCACTAGTGACATCCCGAACAGTAAAAAGGCACAGTTGGCGCTCTTCGCCGACGACACTGCCATTTACTGTTCGGGTGCCAACCAGTCATCCATAGCTCGAAACCTCCAAACCTCTGCAAGCGCCTTGAGCGATGGTTCCGGAAATGGAGAATCGAGGTCAACCCCGATAAGAGTCAGGCGGTCATCTTCTCGAGACCGCGCAAACGACCCCCCCCCCCCCTCCCGCGCCCGATCTCTATGTATGGCAAGCCGATCCCCTGGGGAAAGCGAGCCAAATACTTAGGTGTCATCCTAGACCACAACCTCACCTTCAACGAGCACATAAAGACGGCGCGTTCGCGCGCCTCTTTCGCTCTCGGTAGGCTCCACTCTATGATAACTGCCCGCAGCAAATTGTCACTCAAGTGCAAATTGCGCCTCTACACCGCGGTCATCCGTCCCATCATGACCTATGCTTGCGTAGTCTTCGCACACGCCAAGCCGCGATTTCTGCATAAAATGCAAACCCTCCAGAATCGTTTCCTCCGAAAGGTCACGGGAGCCCCTTCTATGTCCGAAATGTGAATCTGCATCTAGATCTCAGAATCCCCACCATCCAGCAGTTCATGAAACGCCTCTCCAAGCGCTTCTTTGACTCTGCCATAAAGCACCCCAATCCCCTGATTGCGGCGGCCTCCCGATACACTCCCACCCGCATAAGTAGGATTCGCCGACCAAGGCATACCCTCACTATCCCCGACGACGCCACTACCCTCCTCCAGGAGAGCAGTAAGGCCACTGGTACTCTCAGACGACATCACAAACACAAGCTCAGACATCCGTCCTTCCGTCCTCGCCGCCGAGGCCCGTCGCGACGTCCCGCACCATCACCGTGCCCGCCCCGACCCTTGCTCGAGCCAGCCCGCGCAGCTGAGCCTGTAGTTTTAAATTCGCCCCTAAACACTAATAATAATACCGATCCAGCCTGTCCCTTGCTGTCCTCTTCCAGCGACGCCCTGAGCCGAGGTCCGAACCCCGCAGGGGGTTACCCTTAGCGCTGTCGCTTAGTTTTTAAGTTATTGTTTGCCCTGGCTGGAGGCCTTAATTTGAGGCATCCACAGGA
Organism: Gortyna flavago; assembly: GCA_963669345.1. Taxonomy (NCBI): domain Eukaryota; kingdom Metazoa; phylum Arthropoda; class Insecta; order Lepidoptera; family Noctuidae; genus Gortyna; species Gortyna flavago. Next base: position 223,929 of record OY770147.1, on the reverse strand, counting down.
AAGTCCGGTTAAGCAGTAGCCATCCTCATAAAGGATGAACTTCGAGATGCCATTGTTAAAAAAAAAAAAAAAAAAACGGATGTAGTCGTATTTCTGTCTACAGGGTTTAAAGGAACCTGACAGGAAGGGGATGACATTGGCTCATTCGCTCGCTTTGCTCGCTCACTTGAGCACCCGTCAATGGGCCTCGAACCTAACCTGTCCGAGTCGGGGTGCCCAAGTCCCGAACTCGCTTCGCTCGCTCTTGCGTAATAATCAGTCAATATTTAAAACGTTTCTATTCCAAACGTTGTTTTATGAAATAAAATCAATAAAAATGAATTATTTGTCAAATAACAAGTTACTAAACAAAAGTTTACCTGGTAAATTATTTGGCAATATTGTTGTTGTATAGTGATGAAATGACAAATCATGTTTTTGCCAATCGTTGCTTGTCAAGTAAAAATTTGTAAATTATTTTTTGGTGAATTGAAAGGGCACCATTTGAATGAACTATAAAAATAATATTTTCTATAAGCGATCTCGGGACTTGGGGCACCCCGACTTGGGTTAGGTTAGGTTCCTTCAAACCCTGTAGACAGAAATAGGGGCTCCGTCGACTAAGTCTTATTATTATTGCTTGTAAACCAACTTAGACCCGCCACGTGATCTTCCCCACGAATTGTAACGTTTAGAAACTGTCACTCGATGAAATGTTTTTCTTGGTAATATATTTTATATTAACTAAACAATATGAGGATAAAGAATATTTGATTTGTTATTCTATGATATGATTATTCTAACATTAAACTTTATGTGAAACAAAAATCAATGATTTAAAAATCTTCAAAGTAAGTATTCTGCGTATTGATTAATTATTCTATGAAACGAAAATATGAGAATTTTTTTATGTGATACGAAATTCTATGAAACTTTTATCTATAAAACAACGTACAACCTATACAAGTACATCTCATGCTTTTAATGGAACAGTGACCCATTAGTAGAAAGAACAGAATTATTTCCGGATTTTTTTTTACTCAGATCTCGCCAATAGTTAATCATACGTTCAAAATTCAAGCATTAATAATTAATTAATCCAATCAAATCCAATCAGTTTTAATTTTATGCGTCAACAAGTAGCATAAGTCCTCATAGCGAGATCTTCTTTGCGCTTTCCCAAAAGTAGTCTGTTTTCAGTTATGTCTCATCGTATACGAAATGAGTACACCACAATTATATCAAAGCTTTTTTTTTTTAAACCATCATCACTATCCAGTAATTACCATTAACCTAGAATCTAAAACTTCTCAAGCAGACAATTAATTTGGAGCAAATAATAATCTTTTACTACCTCACCTTAAACTCGATTATCTGAGGAATTTAAGAAAGTATTCTAATGGCTTCTGCAATCGTTGCGAAGTTTGAAGGTGAGAAATGTTATAAATAGATAATTTTATTGTATCTGGAGAAAAACTGCAAAAATAAGAACAGGAAACAGTTTGGCTTCCATTAAGAGTAAGATTTTTTGGTGTTATTAATATGTCATCAGTGTTAAACAATATACTTTGATTGTCTACTTGATTTTACAAAAACAGTACACACTACAATATACTTTGATTGTCTACTTGATTTTACAAAAACAGGACACACTACAATATACTTTGATTGTCTACTTGATTTTACAAAAACAGGACACACTACAATATACTTTGATTGTCTACTTGATTTTACAAAAACAGCACACACTACAATATACTTTGATTGTCTACTTGATTTTACAAAAACAGGACACACTACAATATACTTTGATTGTCTACTTGATTTTACAAAAACAGGACACACTACAATATACTTTGATTGTCTACTTGATTTTACAAAAACAGGACACACTACAAATTGTTTTGAATTATAATCATAACACTAGTCTTCACAAAAAACTCAACTTTTTAATAAATTCTCGTTCAAAGTGTAGTAGTGTGTGTAGTGTTTGTTTTTAATTTGTTTCATATATGTTCAACTTAATACAATTTTCTTGCTAGTTGTGCCCGTTGAAACAAATTCGCCTAATTGTGTTACATTGCTTAAACTAGGGCAGTTCATTTGAGTTACAGTTCAGGAAAGGATTCACCAATCTGTACCGGGCATAAGGTTTTCTACCACATTCTTAAAACATGCTCATAATATGAATGTCAGAATGGTTGTATTCTTACCTCAGCAGTGTATCGGTTGCTCCCCTTCCCCCCCTTGCCGTGCTCGGGGGAGTGGCGCAGCGCCTTCGTGTCGATCTGCACATTCGTCTGCATCCTGCGCCGGCGCACTTTTGCCCACGCGCACTATTACCCACGAGCACTATTATTACCCACGAGCACTATTACCCACACTGCTTAGTTGAAATGTTTAAGAATTAGTTCAGCACCAGCATTATCTTTCCCGGCTGTATAATTCACTAAATAAATAATAGACATCACTTCTTCAATGTCACCGTCTTTTATTGACACAAAAATCACATTAAAGTACACTTCAAACTGTCCGTGTGTTTATATTTTATAAATTTACACACACTTCTCCTCCGTAACTTTACGAGGTGTGTTGAAAGGTGCATTTCCAACGGTCATTGCGTTTTACAGCACTCCTTTACGACACTTATGCGATTTCATTTGCACCTTAACTGCACACTTTTACACGCCTTATAGTATTTCAACGCGGTTTCAGTTTATAAGGAAGTTTTGATTATTTGATATGCCGCGTGTATAGACCTGCAACAAGCAAAGTTTATTGTTACTCATGATGATACATAACTTGACAGAATTATGCTATGATAATGCACGTGAAATTTTTTTTTTTAACTTATGCAGAATTTATATTTAAACCATTTATTCTGCCTCGTCAGGTAAACAATGATTTTTAGAATAAAACTATATGATTCCAAAACTAAAAAGACGCTTTTATTATCCGACATAATTTTATTCCGCTATACGAAAACAAGCTACGTCGTAAATGATAAATGATTTTATTTTTGAAAGTAGTTTTGCACAAACACTTTTACACGTCAATTAAATAAAAAAAAACATACATAAAGTCGAATATATAACCTCCTCCTTTTTGGAAGTCGGTTGAAAACTAGATGAGGTCGGCGTTTCCTAACTGACTACTCTGAGAAGAAAGGCAGAAACAAACTCAGACACAGTCTCTTTTAAAGTCCAGGCATAATCTTTGTCAGATCATATGAAGAAGACCATGAAGATCGATGTCTGAGATGGTCTTTTGAGGAAAGAACCACACAGATTGAGAGGATCTGTCCGGTCAGTGCACGCATTTGTTAGAAATCGTGCAGCGAAACTCGAAAACTTAAGGAGCTCAACGATACGACGAACGTAGCTGTTGCTTGCTACGTCGTAGTCAATATGGCAAGCTGTAGCTACGAGAGGATGTTGCAAAATACATTGTTAATAAATCAATCATAAAGTGAACATTGTAACTGAAGTGTACCTACCATAAAATAGTAATTATATATTTTCTTTGTAATACTTGAGAAGACAAATAAAATCTGTGGTTCTTCTGACATAATATTATTATTGAATAATATGGAACTACAAGTGATAGATTTACTGTAAATGTAAACTCTCTATATTTACTCTCTGAGAGACAAAAAAGAGATTAATGTGATGACTGTGCGTTCTCAGTATATTTATGTAAATCTTTTACATGCCCATAAAAACATAAAATGGTTAAAAAAATACATTGATATCCATAATATAAATACTAGGAACAAACACAAATTTGTTGTGCCTACAACAAGGCTCAAGAAAATAGGTGGCTCGTTCAGATGCCAATGTATACGCTTTTATAATAAACTACCAAGCCACGTTCAAGATCTAAGCATTAATAAATTCAAATCATTCATTAAACGTAAGTTGTGCCAGAAAGCCTTTTATACCGTTAAAGATTATATTGAGGACAAAAAGGCTTGGGAATGAGCTGCTTCCAATTTTTAAAATTTTGAATGTTTTTATTATTTTTTAATTTTTTCTATATATACACATTGACATTAATGAATTTTATATAAACAATGACATTTGCTTACTTTGTAAAGTATTATATTATTTTAATTATTGTACACGTGAAGACAATGTGGGTGGGTCATTTTATTCGATTTTTTTTATTATTCTATTTGTTCTGTTAGTTTTTGTCTAGGTTTGGCAGTTTGAGTAATTTGTGTGGCCTACCCAAATGTCCTTTCTTTGGTATTGTTCGTCGAATCGTTGAGCTCCTTAAGTTTTAAGTTGAGCTGCACGATTTCTGACAAATGCGTGCACTGACTGAGTAAATGGCCATTTTTATACCACATCGTAGTTATTATATTGTATATTTACCTACTGTATGGCAATTTTTTTTTTTTTATTGGCTCATACTAAGTATACCATAAACAATGCATTGAGTACCTGCTGACCTAGATTGCACCATATTTTTTGCGACAAAATCTTGTCTCTTTGAAGAACCAAAACATCGTAATTCCCATCAGTAGGTACAACTCGTACACAGTTTAATTTTCGTTGTTTTACAAAACCTGCTTGCAAAATAATGGTGTTTCTAAAACAAAGTTATCTTGTTGTGTCTCAGTTCGCTAGTTATTAATTAACGATGTTGTTTGCAAACAGAAATACTTAATGTCTGTTTGCTGCACAAATGCATCTAACTCGCAATCTTCTAGGAAAATATCAAAATTCAGCAGTCGCTGTACTGCAAATATTAGGTACTTTCAACTGTTTTAAATGACATACGGGTTATTTGTTGCGTGACGATAAAAGTGTATTTAAAAAGTTATATTTATTGCTCTAAGCACCAAACTGATTCGTGACATAGAGTAGTAGTACATACATTAAAGACTAATTATTATTATTACAAAAACGTGAGCGGTCGGCGGGAACAAAGTTCCTTACGCAAATCTTGCATGCACACACGCATTCGTATTATGGTAGTAAAAGACGGAGAGAGAAAAACGCATGGAGGGGCATAACGCTTTTTCTTTACGTGACGATTTCTACCAGTCAATTCCAACCGCAATCTGTGTTTAGGAACTTTGTTTCAAAAAAGAAAATCAAGAATTTCAGCGATTATGATCGGGAACATGATTTGAATTTATAAAATTCTTCTTTTCTCGTGTTATGGCCGTGGCCGCGTGGCTATAAGAACAGATGAACCAGTCACCATGATTGATAGCACGGCTGACTGCCCAGTGTGCGTCTATCGTAGGTATCTAATATCTATTCCAAAAGTATGCATGACAGGGTAAACTAAACCTGTTTAGTTTAGACTCTTAAGCAATTGCTCACTAAAGGGAAATAGGAACACATAATATCTGTATTTAAAATGTTTCAGCTTGAATTTTATATTTTCCATTCATTTATTTCATGTTTTTTCTTTTTTTTTAAGTTTTTTTGTTTTTTTTTTTTTTTTTTGTTTAAATATCATTATTAAATTGTGATTGACAAATCTTCGACGGAAATTGTGTTTATGGAAATAACGTCAATAGTTGTTAAAACAAAAACGTATTTACGGTGATCTAAAATAAGAATTTCAGTATCAACCGCACGTTACAAAATTTTGTTTGAGTGCGGTTAGTGGAAGTACTTTTTTTTTTTTTTTAAGGATGGGAAATCATCCAATGACCAATGATCACCCGCTCTGGGTGGAGCGGAAGGGAGTGTCAGACTCTTACTGACTAAAACCCATCCGTGTTCCTTCCTTAGCCCTTTATGTTCCGGGGCAGCGGTAACCCTTTCGGACAATCCCGCTGCCCCGGCAGGCTTCGGCCCTAACGGGCCCCTCCGTGTCTGCTGACAGCTCTTTGAGGCGCGCGTGGAACACATACGCGCCGTCCGGCACGGGCCTGGTCCTGATCGGGCGGCGAGCTACCCATTACTCGCCGTCCGCAGGCCCGCGCCTACGGTGGCCGGGAGTCGTCACGCGGCTCCCGACGCCCGGGGCGTCTACCGCGGCGGCTGGGACGGGCGGCCCTCTCGGCTCTCTCCCTCGCCCATCCCGCCACCTCCTTCGCTAGCATGACTGCTTCGCAGAAGGAGGTGACTGCCTCCCACTCCCTCTCGCTCCGGACCATGGTTTGAACCAGGGCCGGGCGCGAGAGGTCGCCGCTGCTGCCGATCGCCTCTACGAGGACACGGCGGTGCTCCGCCCAAGCGGGGCAGGCCTCCACCGTATGCTCCACCGTGTCCTCTGGGCGATCCTCGCAGTGGTGACACCCGGGCGTTTCCTCCCGCCTGATAATGTGCAGGAACCTCCCGAAACATCCGTGTCCGGTGAGGACCTGCGTCAGGCGGTAGGTGAGGACGCCGTGACGCCTCTCTAGCCACTCCTCAAAGAGGGGCCTTACCGCCGCTATCGTGGCGTGCCCTTAGTGGAAGTACTCAGGTGCCGTTCGTCCAAGTGCGGTTCAAATCAGTGCTCTGAGTGGAATACCCCAAATAATCAAATCAAAACACTCAATTTGTAACTGTCACCACAAATTGGAATGCACAGCACGTTTTCTGAGATATTTGTTTTAATTTTCATCAATTACTTTTGCAACAGACCGTAGGACCGTACTTAAAGTGTCGTCACCGGTGAAACCTCTTTAATCCACATTTTTTCTTGTAAAATTAATAGGCTTTTAGTATAATGCAAGGGGTGCCTTATTATCCTTGACCAATTTTGGTAGTAGGTAGCTAGTAACTGCGTGTGAGTATATGATTACGTATTCCGTTGAGAAGGCAAACGCTTAGTGGAAATATGCGAGACGTTGCATATAAGTAGTATGACCATGAATCATACAAAGTGAATCCATGAATTCATTTAAAAACTGTTACCCTTGTAAACTATTTGATTCATGCGTGCTGCCGGTCCTAATGATAAATGATAAATGATTTATTTTCTGTAAGTAGGTTTGTACAAACACTTTTACACGTCAATCATACGTCCTCACGTATCATCCTAAATCATCCTAACGTATGGATGCCAGACTTGGGCTTTAACAAATGCACAAGCCAACAAATTAGCTGTATGCCAACGTGCCATGGAAAAAAGTATGATGGGAGTAAAAAAGAAAGACCGGATTAGAAACAAAACCATTAGACTGGTAACGATGGTGACTGACGTCACACGGTAAGTCAAAAACTAAAATGGAAGGGGGCTGGTCACATCCTCAGAGGCACAGACAAATGGAGCAAAAGGGTAACAGTGTGGTACCCGAGAAATGGCAATCGACACAGAGGAAGGCAGAGAAAACGCTGGACCGACGAGCTGGAAACCACAGCAGGAAAACTATGGACTCGAATAGCAGTCGATAGGGAAAAGTGGAAGGAAATGGAGGAGGCCTTTGTCAATGGGCACACAGACGAACACAGCCGGTGTCAATAATAGAATTATTATTTTGTTTTTATTTTTTTAGCTATACCTAATTGCAACTTATAAATAACTAGCTTCTGCCCGCGACTTCGTCCGCGTGAAATTTCACCCTCCCCCACTCACCCTCTTAGGAGTGGAATTTCGAAAAACCCTTTCGAAGTGGATACCTATATACACTTCACAAAGAACACACTCCTAATTTAGGCCTGAGTTCACCAACATTCTAACCATCGGTTAGGTATTTAAACAGTTGATTTCCTTAGGAAATTTGACATAAATCAACTGTTTAAATACCTAACCGATGGTTAGAATGTTGGTGAACTCAGGCCTTAATGTCTCTATGACCAGCGGTTTAGGCTGTGCATTGATATAACCAGTCAGACAGGATCACAGGACTTTGAATTTTATATTAGATTATAAAAGTAAACCTAAGTACCTACCTAATAAAAAAAAACTCAATAACAGAAAATAAAATACCTACCTACCTAAATAAACCTATTTCTGATGATAACTAATCTAAACTCAATAAATAAGCAAAATCCCTAAAAACTAATATCTATACGAATGACTAATCCTACCTAACAGTTTTATAAAATAACCTACGGTCACTACGTACACTATCAAATATACTACCCATACTTTAAAATTAAAATCTATACCTACTTATAAAAACGACTTATAAAAATAAACCTAAATAACTCTACCTTAAACTGTACTTAGTAAAAACTAAAAGGAATAAAAAGGTCGCACTGAAAAGCACGTTTTGGAATTGCAAGTAGCAGTTAAAACATACAATTTATAGAATGCTAATATGAACGAACGCTCGCCTATTATTATTATCTTCGTCGTGTCCTACGACAAACTTATTATTTGCGGTTGGTCCAGTAATCTGGTCTAGGGATCGAACCGCAAAATTAAGTTTGTTTTTTATTGTATATTTTTTTCCGGGATAAAAAGTACCCACTGTGGTGCCCAGAATATTAAAGAATAATTATACCAAGTGTCATCGTAATCGAACCGGTAGTTTTTGCGTGATGCCTGAACAAACAGACAGACAGAATTTTTTTAAATCACGTTTTTGGTTTCTGTGTCGGTCTATTAACACCCCCTGCCATTTATTTTTTTGATATTTGTGTACAGAATTTTCACTTTACAGATTTATTATAAGTATAGATTTGTAATTTGAACTAATATTTAAACACTACCAAAACAACTAATACCTATTTTATAAAATAACAACAAAATAAATTCAAATAAACTATTTAAAGACTAAAAGTCGCGCTGATAAGCACGGTTTGTTAATATCAATTATTGTCTGTCAATAAGGTCGAACGCTCTGAACGCATCAACAGCCAAATATTGAATGAAGCTCGCGCTCGGACCTCCCTTTATACCCTACCGCCACGACCCGCGTCGAGCGCGGCAACCGTTACACAACAATAATCCTTATGGCATGCTTATTAGCGTATTTCATGTATAAGTTTGGTGTTTCTATACCGATTACTATGATTCTTTTTTTATTGAATAGGTAATAATATTAACTTCTTTTAATTAGGGATGAGTGAGAGTATTATAAACGTAAGAGTAAACAAATATAATCAGAAAGCTCCTAACTGCTAAGCTATCGGGAGTTACACGTGTTATTGTGAGTCAACCATAAAAGATAGACATATGCTGTTGTGGGATATTTTTTAGATAATTTTATGTAGAACATTTCCGTCATAGATGATTTCTATGTAGCTTTAACCATTAAGGCTGCACACGCGACGGAAGCTTAAAAATGGAGCAACTTCTCCCGTTTTCTCAACATTTCCTTTCACTGCTCTGCTCCTATTCATTGTAGCGTGATGAAAAGTATACTATAACCTCCCCAGGAGTATGGAGAATAATTGTACCAAGTTCCGTTAAAATCCGTCGAGTAGTTTTTGTTTCTATAAGGAACATAGAGACAGACAGACACAGACAGACAGACATACAGACAGACAGACAAAAATTTTACTAATCGCATTTTTGGCATCAGTATCGATCACTTATTACCCCCTGATAGTTATTTTGAAAATATATATCATGTATAGAATTGACCTCTCTACAGATTTATTTTAAGTATATATAGATTTTATTGTACTAGCATAAGTTTCAAATGGTCTGAATAAATGGCTTTTATTATTACCCTTGTAAACTCCCCATTTCTCATAATAAGCGCAGTGGCTGCAAGATTGCCTTCAGCTCTACAGGACGAGGGCTCGGTTTCTGAACGGATCAAATATTCGTATATCTACAAATAGTATTTTCTTGTGTCTATAAATGCACACGATACAGGAGAAAATTGTTTTAAGACTGGTGAATGTGGCAAAAGTTTTTGATATGAATGAAATAATAAATTGCGCCATATAAGCATCGGTTGAGAAGTTTTATGACAATTACTCGTTTCGTTTTACCGTTATGATGTAATTACAGAACGTATAAACTTGAGGAAGGTCAGTAATGGTTCGCGTAAATGTTCAATTTTAATTCTTAACAATTATGATTCTGAAGGTTGTTACTTTAATCACGTAATTACTTGTGACGAAACACTCCCAGAGGCTTACCTCTGAAAAAAATGAAGCACAATTTGACCCGCTGTACTTATACAGCGGGTCAAATTGTGCGTAATTTTTTTGCGTTTTTGTTTACATTCCTCAGTTCGAGTGCTCGGTTACACCTTTACTTTTATGATAAGGGTCAAAGTTTGATTGTTGGAAGAAATTATTTGTGTAGTTGCTGCTGCTAAATTCAAGTACATTAATTTATACAAATAACGAAACAACGTAATCCTACACGTTTAAAGTCATCATCGTTTCGGCCGAAAGATGTCCACTGCTGGACATAGGCCAAGCACCGCCACTTCGACAAGCAGAGAATTCCTGCGGCCTCAAAGGCTGCATTCAAACTATACAATTATATTATTATACTTAAAGCATATTGTGTGTGCCACTGTCTTATCGTGTGGTCACAGAAGTCGCGTGACTGCACACCGGCGGCCAGCGCTAAATTATCTGTATACAGCGCACGTAATTGACCCCCATCGCACCGTGGATTTGTAAGGATCACGCGTTTATGAACAGTCAGCAATGTGCTTAAATTCTACGTGGTAGCAGAAATGGTCAGCAATTTACTGATTTCATTGATTAATAGTTATTGCAAACTTTAAAAGATGGTGACACTTTATACGCAGCGACGTTTAAAGTGTCACGCCTTTTGTGAAGTCGAGATTGCATTAACGATTGTCCAGGGCTTTGTCGCTGGTAGTGATTTCTAGACTGCTTACTCTATTTTACAATATTGCATCTATGATTAATCGGGCATCTAATAAATGATCTTTTATCATAGACAAATTCAGCTGAGGTTTACAAGATCAACCTATTATCCTATTGACGCTGTATGTCAAGTGATCCCTCTCTATGCTAAGAGCAACGTGACAGAGTGCGTGTCGTCCCTCCGTCCTCTCATCTGTTACAATGATCGGGATCCTTCATGATCTGAGGATCAGCTAAATTGTACTAAATGGATTTTATACAAGAGGTGAGTACGGTCAACTTACAGTTGAATAATAATAATATATCATATATTCTTTCTTCAAAATAAGTGGTCTTAAAAATAGTGCAAACCTTTTCCCACCTTTGTGAGAGACTGGTGCCTGAAGTAGGTTTTGGGAGTAAAGCCTGTGTTACAGGTCACCAGGACCCTCACCTCGGTAAGATTTTTGTAGAGATGACCAGAAGATAACAATAACAGGTAAATAGAAAAAGTTCAAAGAACAAAAACATCGACTAAATTAAAAATAGTACAAAGAGCAGAAAAAAGCAGAAATATCCAAGTGTATTGATTAAAATGATATGTGTGTGGGCGTATGAGGTGTATGCATGACTGTGCGATGTGAATGATTGTGAGTGACGGTGTAAATGTGATTGGCGAGTGTTCAGTTTTGTGTGACTGTGTTGCGAGATATGGATGATTAACAGCTATGAAGGGCAGTTAGGGCTTTGACCCTATTTGGGTACTACCAATAAGTTCTCGGTTTATTGGTAATCAAGCAATTTAAGATAATTTTTAAGGCTTTATTGCCACTAGATTTTGTTTCAGGATAGATATTTAGTGATTTATTTATTTTGTTGTATACGTGTTGTCCGAGAAAGCAGAAGAATTTGTGGGAAAGGGATGAATGCAATCGATAGGTAGGACATATTCTATCTCTGCGGCTTCAGACAGTTCTTTAACTCATGAACGCAACACACACATTCATCACACAGATACATAAAGTTCGATTTAGACCAAACAAACTAGATTTATTCTGTCCCACTTCGTCGGATTCCCTCAGTCTAAATGGAGTGAGAGTATTCTTTTGTTGGTCTATCCATAAATACAGAAATGTTAGAGATGGCAGGAGGGGAGTGCTCTTGCTCTTGCTCTGGCTCGGTCTTCGATTGGTCTAAACGCACCTTAACTCACTCATTGATCACACATCCACCACACCACACACGTATACAATACACTACACCTGTTTAAATTTAATACACCTAAGTTAACTACGTATGTTTAGATGAATTTATTTATTTGGAAGATCACTCGATTATTGTCGCCTCAGAAATCTCACGAACCGGTGCTATGAATGAGCCTAGCTACTATGTACTAACAATTAATCTTGTAACTCGAACGAGACTAGCCTCCACGCACAATAAATCTTCGTGTGGAGGCTAGTGCTATTTAAATATTGTAATGATTTTTTCTGAACAAAAAAGTTTGTATTATTATTATTAAATGATAAATGATAAATGATTTATTTTCTGTAAGTAGGTTTGTACAAACACTTTTACACGTCAATCATATTTTTTTAAACTAGATGAGGTCGGCGTTTCCTATCTGACTATTCTGAGAAGAAAGGCCGAAACAAACTCAGAGGTCACAGTCTCTTTTAAAGTCCAGACATAATCTTGGTCAGATCATGTGAAGACCATGTAGATTGGTGTCTGAAATGGTCTTTTGAGGAAAGAACCACACAGATTGAGCGGACCTGTCCAGTCAGTGCACGCATTTGTCAAAAATCGTGCAGCTCAACTCAGAAGTTGAGGAGCTCAACGATTCGACGAACAATACCAAGAAAGGACATTTGGGTAGGCCGCGTAATGTACTCAAACTGCCAGATCATGATTAAAACTAACTAAGAAGGAAAACAGTAAAAAAAGAAGAAATGACCCACATAGTCCCCACATTCACAACAATTAAATAAAAAAAATAAAAAATACTTTACAAAGTAAATATTCATGTCATTGTATATATAAAAATCATCAATGTCAAAGTGTATATAAAAATTTGGGCATAATCTTTGAGGGCCATGTAGATTGGTGTCTGAAATGGTATTTTGAGGAAATAACCACACAGATTGAGAGGACCTGTCCAGTCAGTGCACGCATTTGTCAGAACCGTGCAGCTCAACTCAGAACTTAAGGAGCACAACGATTCGACGAACAATACCAAAAACAGGACATTTGGGTAGGCCGCATAAACTACTCAAACTGCCAGACCATGATTAAAACTGAAACAATGACCCACATAGTCCTCACATTCACAATAATTAAAATAATATAATACTTTATACAGGAAATGTACATGTCATTGTTAAAGAAAAATATATATTTCGAGAAAAAAAAAATAAAGTGTAAAATAGCAAAATGAAAAAAATAAAAACAACAATTACAGTCTAAACCTATTGGAGCAGCTCAATCCCAAGCCTTTTTGTCCTCAATATGGTCTTTTACAGTATAATAGGCTTTCTGGCATAGTTTTCGCTTTATAAAAGATTTGAATTTATTAAGGCTTAGTTCTTGAATGTGACTAGGAAGTTTATTATAAAAACGTATACATTGGCATCTAAACGACCCACCTATTTTCTTGAGCCTTGTTGTAGGAACAACAAATTTGTGTTTGTTCCTAGTATTTATGTTATGGATATCACTGTATTTTTTAAACAGATTAATATTTTTATGTGCATACAAAAGATTATCATAAATGTACTGAGAAGGCACAGTCATTATATTAATCTCTTTAAATTTGTCTCTGAGGGAGTGTCTGGGACTTAATTTATAAATGGAACGAATTGCCCTTTTTTGTAAAATAAAAATTGTCTGAATATCGGCGGCATTTCCCCACAACAGAATACCGTACGACATCACACTATGAAAATAACTAAAGTAAACTAAACGGGCTGTCTCTAAATCAGTTAAATCACGAATTTTCCTAACGGCGTATGCTGCAGAGCTAAGCTTTTTTGACATTTTATCTATATGGGGGCCCCATTGAAGCTTGGCATCCAAAGTTATGCCTAAGAATACTGTGGTATCTTCGGGTTTCAACTCTTCATCCTTAATGAGAACACTAGTTTCTACTTGTCTAACGTGGGGTATCGTAAACTTAATACATTTCGTTTTTTTTTTCGTTAAGAAGTAGGTTATTGACATTAAACCAGTGAACTACTTCTGCAAGGGCGCTATTTACATTGTCAGTAACCAGCTGCTGACGTTTGAGTTTAAATAAAAGTGAAGTATCATCTGCAAACAACACTATATCATGTTTATCCCTTATGAGGTAAGGCAAGTCATTTATATAAATAATAAATAAAAATGGGCCAAGAATTGAGCCCTGGGGGACCCCCATTCTTACTACAGATCCGGGTGACCTTTTTCCGTTAACATCAACTCTCTGAATCCTATCACTTAAGTAAGAAGTAAGAAGATCCAGAGAGGCGTTCCGGATTCCGTAGTGGTGCAGTTTCCTGATTAAAGTTTCATGAAGAACACAATCGAATGCCTTGGACAAATCGCAAAAGACGCCCAAAGCATCGCACTTGTCCTCCCATGCATTATAAATATGTCCTAAAAGTTCAACTCCGGCATCAGTAGTTGAACGACCCCTTGTAAAACCGAACTGTTTGTAATGCAGTAATTTATTTTTATTAAAAAAACTTTGCAATTGAATTAAAATAAGTTTTTCAAAAATTTTACTAAAGGTAGGTAGTACTGAAATTGGTCTATAATTAGTAGGGTCTGATGTACTACCCGATTTAAACAACGGTATTATTTTACTGTTTTTCATAAGATCAGGAAACTCACCACGGTCAATACAATTATTAAATATAACAGCTAAAGTAGGTGCTACAATGTTTATAATCGACTTAGCAACATCCACAGAATTACCCCATAGATCTGCGGTCTTTTTTACATTTAACGTGTGAAAGGTTTTAATTATATCTTTACAAGTTACATACTGGAAGTGAAATTCAGAATCACAAACTGGAACGTTTTCTTTAAGTAAAGACTCTGCAGCAGTGGGTGATGAGTTCAGAGATTTAGTAGTTGATACGGGAATCTCTGCAAAAAATTTTTCAAAGGCCGCTGCAACTTGAGAATCTGATTTAATTATATTGTCATCAATAGCAAGGCTGTAGTCACTACTTCGGTTGGATGACCTTCCTGTTTCGCTATTAATGACATTCCAAGTCATTTTGATAATGTTACTACTATTTTTAATTTTTGAACTCAAATAACGTGATTTGGCAATACTACAAACTTTTTTAAATATTTTAGAATAATTCTTAACATACAAATTAAATTCAGCAGTGTTTATACAAATCCGTTCTTCATATAATTCATAAAGTCGTTTTCTACTTTTATGTATACCGATGGTGGCCCAGTCACCGAAGGAAGCGTTACTATTAATTGATAATGTCTTTGGAATGAATGTGTTATCAAATTGTGTGCAATACATATTAAAAAAAAAATTATATTGTTGATTAGGGTCATCATTAGTCAACAAAAGTGGTAATTTACTCAAGAGTTTGGTTTTAAATGTTTCCAAGCGATTAGTTGTTTTTGGGTTAACAGTGATATCTTTTTTAGTAACTTTTTTGTTTTGATTTGGAATAGTGATCAATTGTCCGCAATGATCTGAGTCTATTAAGTTAATAATTTCTTTGTGGGTTGGACTAACATCTGTATAAATGTTATCTAGGCATGTGGCACTAGTAGGAGTTATTCTAGTGGGCTCCAAAAATTGGTTAGCAAGATTGTATGACTGAAACAAACTTATAATTTTAGTACTTAACCCAGAATTTTCTAACAAATTAACATTAAAATCACCACAAGTGATGATGGACTTGTTTGTATTACAGATTTTGTGCAACACTTCATCCATAACCTTTTCAAAACAATCATACAATCCTGAAGGAGGTCTGTACACACTTAATATGATGAACTGCTCCAATTCTATACAGGCTATTTCAATTGTCCGTTCAACAGAGAGGCTCACAATATCCTTTCGGTCCTTAAATTTAAGCTGGTTATTTATTAATATTAATGAGCCACCATGTATAGCATTTACTCTGTTGAATGAACTACCAACCTGGTGATTACTAAAATTGAACATGAACTGGTGGCTTTTAAGCCAATGTTCTGTCATGCAAAGAATATCTATATTGTAACAATTCAGGAATAATTCTACTTCTAAGTCTTTGTTCAAAAATCCTTGAATATTTTGGTGCACCAGATTGATACTATTTAATTTTTTTACACTTTCATTTGACTTATTAATTGCCTTAGTGGTTACATTTTTGCAAGAGGTTGCCTCTATTGTCCTAATTTCTAATTTAAATGATGATTAATGTCATTAATTTTGACCAAATTATTGACAATGTGATTGCATTGCTCAAAAGGAGCAATTTGTTTAGCCAAATGTTTGGCTGAAATAGAAAAAAAATATGATAGCGACACAGCTATCTGTCTTTTGAGATAGTTAGAAAGATAGTACATAACAATATTATGTCTATCTCTTGTCAAATGTAAATTATTACCAACATAATAGTTAGTATCAATTAACTGGTATAGATTATCATTATATGTCAAATTCTGCAATGTCATATTTATATCAAATCTTAAGCTATTTTCTTCCTGTGGCAAACTGTTACTATAGGGGAATGTAAACAACACAATTTTTCTTAAACTAAGGTTGCACAATGTTCTATGATATTGGAGTAATTCTCCCTTATTTAAATTACCCCTATTTCCCATAAAAATTAATAAAGTTGTTTCCTGCTTAAAGTTACATTTAATAATTTCTTTCATAATATCAAATAAAGAACAACCAGGCATACAGTAATTTATTATTGAGTGTCCCGGATATTCATTTGTCAACAAGTGACCTAAGTCCTTTCCAATCTCATCACAAAATAATAACTGAAAACTACGAAAACCGCTCTTGCTGTAACGAAATAAAGACGCTGACCAAGTTATTACCATGAACATGCGATTGATTGTATTTTTTATTTATAAAGTTACTAGCTGTTGCCCGCGTCTTCGTCTGCGATCAAGACAAAAGACACGTGGTGCCATCTGTTATCACAATAACGTTATTGTTGTTTTCCTTAGGAACAGCACCTTTTTTCGGGATGACACGTGGGTCCTATGTCTGTTTCTGTACACCTAACAACTGTTCGGTGGTTTATGCGTGAAATTTTTTTTTTCTATCCTATCTTTCATGTTGGATCAAACTGCACACGGTGTACAAATTTGATTAAAATCGGTTAAGTAGTTTAGGAGTCCATCGCGGACAAACATCGTGACACGTAATTTATAAATTTTGATTACTTGGTAACCATGGTTACCAAGTAATTATATATAGTTTCATCTTTCCACCGAACCATCTTTGACCAATGTAGAGTTGACATCGACCTAAACCTTTTACATGGATTATAAATATAATTTACTGACGATTGAGGACTAGCGAATAACAAGATGACTGAATGTCATCCTACGGTATTGACATTACGACGCAATATATAATGCTGAGTCGGTAAAGCAGATTCTATCGTGCAATAGGCAGAGAAAAATACATATTTTAGCTGTTACAGGACTTTAATACTAACATTCATAAGAACGATGCAAAGGCCCATAGTAAGTTGACCGAAGTAAGTTGACAGAAGTAATTTGACAGAAGTAATTTGACAGAAGTAAGTTGACAGAATTGTATTTTTATTTATTAAATTACAGTGGCTCGTTGCTAAGTAACAACAGCAGCACGGGTCGATCGATTTGGTTTAACTACGCTCCGTGCCTCACAAAGCGTGTTAAGACGTTGGTCCCGTCATTCTTGGATCTTTGACAGTCGTTACGGGTCGTCAGAAGCCCGACGCGGCGACGGTCTGACAAACAGTGTTACCCAGTAACTGGGCTGTGAAGGTCAGATAGGCAGTCGTTCCATGTACTGTAACCGAATGCATCTGAATACCAATACTGGTATTCAGATGCATTCGGTTAGACTGGGAGCCGACCTCAATATTTGGGAAAAAGCGAGGCAGATTTAAACCTCCGATATGAAACGTAGTACTCACTACTCTCCTAATATAAGTAATCTTTGTAATCACGTGTCCCTCGTCGCGGCGCGGCGGTCTGTGCGCAGCCTGTGATGGCTCCAACAAGACTCGTTACCTCAGAACCGCTCCGACTCCACAACCATGAAATAGAGTTTCAAACATCAATATCTAATAACACTTCGCAAACTTAAACACTGGCACGGATTTAGTGATATTTGATATTTACGTAGTCAACTTGAGTCAAATCTCGTATACGTAGTCAACTTGAATCAAATCTTCGGCGTAGCGCTGCGGCGTAGCGCTGCGGCGTAGCGCTACGGCGTAGCGCTACGGCGTAGCAAAATTTGCAGCAAGAGAGTAAAATTGCTACTTGAGCGAGCTGAACTCGATTAAATGATAAAACGATGTTTATTTCTGTAAGTAGGTTTATGCTCTAACACTTTTACACGTCAGTGATATTTTTAGATGCGTCTGGTCAGTTGGTGTTTTCTATCCGACTACTCTAAGATGAAACAACAATTGAACGCGTTCAAGAGCTGTCAGTGTCAAAATTAATTGCTGAAATTCTCCCTGTTACATTTTCTCCAACTAAAGAATTTTGCACATTGATTTTCAGTGAAAATAAAAAACACATTCAACCGAATCCACATCCCACACTAGTAGATCTTAAACAAATCCCAGTCGCACATAGTACAACATTAACATTCGGTTCTGCGATCACTATAAACAGTATCAACATCGTACCCGGCATTGTACCCGGATTGTCGAGATTGTCGGGATTGAGGCGGTGGGTCTTGAACACGTTTACTGACGTCACTTATTGCGTCACCGGGATCAACATGTACCGAGTGTTTGTGAAGCGAGGCTGTTATCCTAAGCCAAGACTAAGGATAGAAGGCCGTATGTAAATGAAAACATAAACTGTATACAATAGTATGGTGTTGGTAGCGTACAGCAGTGCGCCTGTCCGTATCAAGGCCGTGTGTTAACGTTTACCCTTCATATAATAGTTTCAGTTAGAGGGGCTCGTGGCTAAGTAATAACAGGCGCACGAATCGATCATTAAACTACGCTCGCCGAGGTTGGTCCGTAGATAGGTGACCATCTTTACATACCGAGACCCCTCCGTGGATGGGTGACCATCTTTACATACCGAGACCCCTCCATGGATGGGTGACCATCTTTACACACCGCGACCCCTTCGTGCCTCGTAAAGCACGTTAAGCCGTTTCCCGGCTATCAATCTTAGACCTTTGATAGTCGTTACGGTTCGTCAGAAGCCCGAAAGTCTAACAACCAGTCTTACCAAGAAGTATCGTATAACCCGAACCCGATACTGACACCACGACGAGACACTGGGTTGTGGAGGTCAGACAGGCAGTCGTTCCATGTAAAATACTGGTATTCATCTGCATCCGGTTAGACTTGACCCAACATAGTTGGGAAAAGGCTAGGCAAATTGATTGATAATTTTAGGAAATGTAGTTTAACTTCACAGAAATCTAAAGGTTTTATTTGTTATTCGTTGCAATTTTGACTCAAACACGACATTCATTATTTCCGGGTTTCATTCGGGGATGAAATAAATCTAACATGCATTACGATTTTTTACACAATGTCATGCAAAAAGTAGATTCGAATATGCCTTTATGTACGATATTCTGTGACATGACACAGGCTTTCGACCATGTCCGGCACGACATACTTATTGATAAATTGGAAGCATATGGCATTAGAGGTAATGTCTCAAACCTTATTAAGTCTTATTTAAGCAACAGAATACAATTTACAAAAATTTCGGCAGTAAATAAAAGCAATAAACAGGAAATTATGTATAAGTCGGAAGAACGTGTAGTTAAATTTGGTGTACCGCAAGGCACTGTCGTATGCCCGCTTTTCTTTATACTATACATTAATGACCTACCGAAAAGTATCGACCACCCGATGACACTTTTTGCTGACGACAGTACTATTACAATTGCTTTCAAAAACAGAGAAACATACGAAGCTGACATTAACAATTCCATAGAATCAATGGTAAAATGGTTGGAAAACAATAATCTTAAGATAAACGTAGAGAAAACTAATATTCTGCACTTTGCCCAAAGATCATCCATACCAAATGTAAATGTCCATTATTGTAATAACAATATAGACAAGGTGAACACAACCAAGTTTCTTGGTGTAACGATTGACTGCAAATTAGATTGGAAAGCGCATACGGAAGCATTAAGCAAAAAAAATAGCAATTCCACATATGCCCTGTATAAAGTGGCCCCCATCTTAAATGTTGATGCTAACTGCTTATCACGGCCTGGTGTCCTCTAACTTGAGATATGGAATAATTTTTTGGGGAAATTCAACAAATAAAGATGTGATTTTTAAAACGCAGAAGAGGTGTCTGAGGGCTATGTTTGGTCTTCATGTTACAGAGAGTTGCAAACAATTTTTTAAAGCATATAAAATATTAACTCTGCTGTCAATGTACATTTTAGAGACCATCATGTTCGTCAAATCGAATTCTCACCTTATTCCCCTTAGTGTCAGATAAAGTAGTTCGTAGATAAATAGACACGACAATAGTAAGCTATGTATTCCGAGATCCAGAACAACCCTAATGCGTAAAAGTGTATTCTCTATGTCGCCAATTCTTTATAATAAGTTGCCAAAACAGTGGAGAGAATAAACTATTGAAAAATTAAAAAATAGTTCAAAGGGCCTTCTGTTAGAGAAAGTATATAGCAGCACTGACGAATTTCAAACTGACGAATTAATTTGACCTGTACATTGACATCCTAATTTTATTAATAACTGCTTTAACATTTTGTATTTTCTTTTTTTTATTTCATTTTACTATGATGAGTCTGTGACACTATTTGATTATATTTTGTTGTACCATTTAGCTAAGTATGGTCTAAATTGGATTGTTAATTGATATATTATATTATTTGCTGTGTGTATTGTACGAATTTAAAATCAATTGATGCTGTGTAAGCGTCCGACATCATTTTGTACGCCGTTTGGGCAAAACATGACTGTCATAATCATTTGAAGTAACATCTTGCATGCTATGTGTGTACACTCATGTTTTGGACAAATTACAAGTCAATACGAATAGGAACGTAAAACTGACTTCACCAGATTTACTTCCTCTCATCTTTTAAATTAAAAGACTTTCCTTACTGTTTGAAATGTATTATGTAGACAGGCAACTTTGTCGTTATTTTAACAATTTCATATTATGGAAGTATTTCAACAAACCTTTAATAAAGTCTTCTTGTCACAACGGCAAAATAAACAGAAATAAATGATCTGTCCTTCAGCTCGGTGAAACAGCTCTTATTCGTCAGTATTCGTCCCTGTAAGTAATGGCAAGCTGAAGGTCCGGCTATTATCGCGATAAGCCACGGCTTTAAACAAGCAAACCGTTCCCTACGTCTCGAGGGTCACTTCTGGTAAGCTGTTGACGTTCTGATACTCTGAGATAATAACGATATGTATCTGTATTTGCTTCCAGAAAGGGATGGGTATTTTGTATATTGCGGAAGCCAACAAGCTGTTTGGAAAACGTGGTAATTAAAGCTTACACCCATTTGTTTATGTTAATATTTGATACTAGCAGCGCCCCGCGGTTTCACCCGCGTTAGTTTTGATCCCGAGGGAATATCGGGATAAAATCCTATGTGTTAATCCTGGTTATAAACTACCTGTGTACCAAATTTCATCCAAATCCGTTCAGTAGTTTTTGCGTGATTGAGTAACAAACATCTTCACAATTGCGTGATTGAATAACAAACATCCAAACATCTTCACAAACTCACATTAATAATATTAGTAGGATTTTATCTAGAAGTTTCTTCAATAAAACAAACGTGCTCAACACAGAGCATGGTGCTTAACACGGTCGTAACAGTCCATACAAAACACCAACAACGGTTTAGTTTCGGGAAACGTCGAGAGGTGTCACTTTGTTAAATTAAACATATATTTTTCTATAGCAATACTTTTTTTTTTTTAAGGATGGGAAATCATCAAATGACCCCTCCCGCTCTGGGTGGAGCGGAAGGGAGTGTCAGACTCTTACTGACTAAAAGCCAAGGTATATACATAACCGGTTGTAGTTCCTAAAGTTATTAATAGGTGGCGCCTTACTGCCAAAGCGACTGACTACTCTATTCTCATAAATTATAATGTACTCTGTGGTGCTCAACTGCCAAGATGGAAAGAAGTGTATTTCATATTTTACACAAATATTAGACACGGCCATAGACTTTGGAAATAATGTCATACAGCCTACAATCAACACTATAAGGTGGCACTAGTAAATACTAACCTAACACATGGTATTTAGAGCAAATTACAACAGTTTTTTTAAATACTATGTATCGTATTTACCAGTCCTGATTGCGACTTGACAAAACATTTAGATTTATTTATTATAATGTAACTTTAATCCAAATTATTTAGAGAATTTAATCCGAAATTTTGATGTGTTTAATGGTGAAAACTTATTCCGTATTTTAGTCGATCTAAGCGGACACAGAGTCACAAAAAGCGAATATATTTTATTTCATGCACAGATTATTTAACAAACGCATGTTATTGTTTTTTTTTGAAAACCGAATCTATATCAGTAGCATAATAATCTTATGTCATTGTTTTTGGGCACATGACAATTAAAATATTCAAGTAGGTATTCAGATGAATTATAATTTCGATGATCACAAAAGTGAATTTGTTTTAACCAGTCAAGTATAAACATGTGAGGTACAATTAATTATTTTTTGTTACATTACTCCCGGGAGTTACACGTGCATAAAGATTTCCTTCATATGCTTCTCGACAGAAGTATACTGACATGATTGTGTATAAGGCGGTATATTATGTTTCCTATTGGACTAATCCTGGCTTTTGTTAATTAGTTTTGTGTATTTGTCCGTCCGAGTGTACACAGATCAGTGTAATACAGATCACATTGGCTGTCTAGGTAGCTTCTACTACATCATTTCGTTATTAAACTAATTGGGAACAAACCTAATGCATATCTTACACAGCGGTTGCACAGCTATCGCTCCTAAGAGAACTATTTATACAGCAATAAGGAAAATTCAGCGTTTTGTTCACGAAAACGCTATTTATAGACAAGTGAGAGTTGTAGGACTTCCGAGCTTATGTCTTCAATAAGTTCGTAGAAGATGTATTATACACGAGCATTGGTAATGCTAATAATGTTCGAAATATGGTCATTTTTTGTGGTAGAAAAAGCCTTAAAAAACTGTTGAAAAGGACGTCCACACATCCATTTAGTCCGCAATAATTAATCATTGGGCGTCTGCCTTTCTGTCACTTAAGTATTCTTATTCTTTTATTTTTTTTCTATTGCTGAATGCGCCCGCTCTTGACCTCGGTCACGCCTGATAGAAAGCGATGGATGAGGTCTATGATGGAACATTTATTTTATTTCTATGAAATCTTTGCTAAAATAAAGATGTCAAAAACGATACTTAGTTGCTTTATTTTAACAGCAGACGACAACTACATATAGGCGTAAAGTTACAGATTGCTCTGCAATAGTTTAAGTAAAGCCAGAGGACGTAGCTACTAAAGGTCGGCGCGTGCAATCAACTCAATGTATGGGATTACAACTAATTGCACAGAAAATATTGTGACATATAAATACCCCAACAATACGATATCTAAGCGATATGCAGTAAATTAACGCAGCGGTATATTTACATAAATTAGAGCTCTGTGTTATGAGATCGAATGATAAACCAATCATCAAAACTCGTTGTTTTCTGATGACGTCGTACACGCTAAGCTAGTCTGTTCCACTCTTATTAATACTCGCGGAGTAAAGTTACCGTCAGTATAACCTTGAGATGATTGAGGACTAAGTGAGGCATCACTCTACACATCACATAACATCACGGCTTGTTTACCAAACGGTTAATCAGAGGTGTACCCATAGTAGGTACACCCGCATATGCCAGTCATGTTTGAGTCCCATGTAATAGGGGCGAGCCTATTTCCACACCCGCGCACAAATCCAGACTCCGGGCTGCTACTGAGAAATTCCTAATGGAAGAACAAAATAACGCTTTGCCCGACCTGGGAATCGAACCCACGACCTCATACTCAGTAGTAGTGCTTGCGACTACTACACCAGCGAGGCAGTCAGCACTCGGCCACTCTGCGTCACTTTAGTATAATCAGCCTAATGTTCCCACTGCTGGGACACAGGCCTCTTCTCTGTGACAGATAGTGGGCCACCACGCGGCCCAGTGACTGTTCCAGGACATGCCGGTTTCCTCACGATGTTTCCTTCACAGTTTTGAGAGCAGTGGTGACGAAATTGTTCACACAAAGGAAAGCGCCTGTCTGGGTTCGAACTCGTAAGGCGAAGCCACCACTGCTGCGTCACTTTACTCCGCCTTAATTCATAAAGGAGGTTAGTGCAAACTCGCCTACTGAAAAGAAAGAAGTTGAGAAAGATTATATTGTTATCATAAAATGAATTCGGAAGGTATTAGACCTTCCGAATTCATTATGTGTGTACTAATTTACTTACATATGCAAGCTCATTTACCTAATGATAATTAAAGACATTTTGAATAACTCCATCTATACGAAGCTCTTGCCACTCTTGGCGTAACTTGACTTGGATTTGACTGAAGTTAGTGACAGTCTTGTCGTTCAATGTTTATGTATACCGAACTTACAAAACGTCCTCCACTGCGGTTTTCCCTTCACCGACAAGTTTCTATCACGACGCCCGTACATCGGGTGACGGAAATGAAATCATTTCGGTGGAAGTAACAGTTCCCGGCGAGCACTGACGGACAGGAAATTGTGGCTTAACGACCAACTTGTGGTTTGTGTAATATTTTGTATTCTTAATGATACTTGAACTTTTCTGAATGTTGACACTATCATCCCACGCTATTTTGTATTTAAACTCCACCTTTCTGCACCTGTGCACCTGCGCCGATGTGTTGTTGATTTGTTGAGATGTTATGTTATAAATATTTGCTTCTACACTATGTTTACCTTTCCAAAATATACCTATAATAATAATAATAAACAACAATAAAATATTCAGTGAAATGCTTATCACCCCCATCGGCAGCTAGAGTCGGTACTATGTATGCCGGTTGTATGGGAATGTCAACACATAGAATATAGAATACATTGGTGGTTTTATTTGATAACCGTGACGTAACAGTAGTGAAAGATGAGAGACTGATAAAAATAGATGTACGGCTGTAACATGGTAAATATTTGACGAAACTTGTTTTATGGAACATGTTTTTTGTAATTCTGGGGTTACAGATCTTGCTACTAACCTTGTTGACTAGTATAATAATCTGTTTACCACGTCACGTTATGTAACTCGAGGAAATAGAAACTTGCTTTTACAGGGTGCCACGGACATCGTCGCGGAACTTGTTAACATGGATTCAAAACGCATAATTCGAAATCTCCGAAGGATATTTAAAAAAGAAATTGCAGTTTCATACATTTTCACCGCGTAGCTAGGTGTTCGTGCACCGCACTAATTGAGATGTCTTGGAGCGACACAAGCGAGCGAATCCGCACCGCGACCATTCATTCTTGACAATTCAAAAGTGCCTGTAAATGGTTTAATTGAAATAAATGCTTTGAGTTTGAGTTCATTCGTCCATACGTTCTTTTCATATGTTCATTCGTTCGTAATCATCTATCGTAGCATTAGCTTGTGGAACCATCTCTTGTTAAGAAAAATTTATAATGAACGCATTTAAAGTTGGAGTCAGATTTTATCATTCATCGAACCCTGGGTCGAAACACTAGGTATTGCACTTTTCTATGAAACAGCATTTTTTTTATAAAAATATTCTGCTCTATGGTGTCTAGTCTAGATCATGCTGAATTCATGATTACAGATTGCGCGTCGATGTCCCAGCCAGGCAGCCACCCTGAACAGGTGTAAAACAAGTCATGTCTGCTTCTTATCATTAAGAAATCATTATAACCCTTTGACAACGGTGATTGAAAGCTCAAGACAGTGCTCTTATAAGCGATGTCAATCTTGATCGTAACGTCAGATTTAATAGAATTTTTAAATCGATTATTATACCTTTACATTGACGTGTCAACAAGTCTCAAGACCTGTGACCTCACTTAACCTTTCGTTCACATCGCTCACTCGACAACTTACTAATGTCTACAACATCCGAGCAATCTGCTCGGCCGGTGACCAATACCGTCACGTTTCAAGATCGTGAGAAAGCACTCCGACGTATGAGGGAATTGATCGCGACTTGTCCGAAGTCGGATCAAGTTGTTAGAAAGTCTTTCATGTTGGGGTCTGTATACCTGTGTTGTGAGTTTGTATGAAGGAAAGGTTCCTCTAGTAAGTGTAAGATAGTTTAGGAATGTGATTGGAGTGTTTTGGCTTGGCGATTGGTTCGGCGATTGCTATGACAAATAAATGTGTAAGCCTTCTCGTACAGAAAACATTTGCAAGTTCAGGTTTATAATCCGGAAAACCCGATGTGTCTTTACATATTGTAAGTGTACCTACCCTCTGAAACATGACTAGCAATAACATTATAGTGAAAGAAAATGTCGTAAGAAAATCCGGATTAAATGCACCATCCTTAACGACCCCATCATGGTGGCGTAGCTCTTTGACCTATGGGATAATTCACAAACTGAATGCTTATTTATTAAGCCATACTTAAAATAGGTATAAAACTACGCGCCATTTCTGAAATTACGCGTAGTGTAGCACAAGATGGCAAACCTTTTCAATCCAATAAAGGAAATGTGTGATAACATACCCCGTATAACTCTCTGGAGTATACACACACAATCAACAGTACCTATGTTGATTTAATCTGGCACCCTCCTTAAACATCGTCAATTGTATAGACAGAAAGACAGATTCCTCTCAAAACAAATCGCTGCAAATTGTTTGTGAAATTGGCATGTCTGTCTGGCTGTCGGCGCTTAAAGACTTCTTGAGATATTAACGAGGGATTCAGGGCGAAGGGAAAAATGCATTAGGGAGAGAAAAAAAGCTCTTAGTTATAAAAGCGTTTTGTTTAGAATAACTTTATTGATTTGCGACATAATCCCAGCGACGGTACGGGCGTGCTAGTAACACTTTGTTTACTTTGCTATACTTAGTACTATGAGTCATAGTCTCATTACGAGCCAAGATTCTTACATAATTATGCATTCTAAAATCGTGCAAAAACTGTGAGTGACTATCTGAAAGATAAAATCACTAACCTGACGAAATCAATGCTCTTTACCCGATAATGTTTGATTTATGTTTTAATACGAGAAAGTTCAGAGAACCTAGGTAGGTACCTATAATTTTAAAAACTTGTTATCGTCCATATATAAAATAAAATTAATGTAAAATCACGCTTTGCGATATTTATTTGCGTCCTGTTTCTCCCGTACACACGTCACACATACATAGTACATCTTTAAATATTATAAAACTGAACTCGCTTTACGTGTCTCTCTGTGTCACCGCGTTGTTCTTCTAAACTAAGCAACAGATTTTAAGTCATAAGTCATTTATTAATTTGTTAAACATAGGTACAATAATGATATTACATACAGATATAATAGTGCGCTATGTTAAGCCAGAGGGCGTACAAATGATTTTTTTTTGCAATCAAGCCGGGCAAGTCTCGACAATAAAATTAAAAATAAGCCTGGCCAGTAAAAAAAATATAAAAATTATAATGAATGACACAATTTGACAAATTAATTAATAGTAAATACCAATATGATGTAAAAAAACAGAAAAAATTGCAATACCAAATAAAAATTTTAAACTAATAATAAGACTATGTCAATATACAATACTAATGTCAATATACAATATAGATGTCAAAATACAATACTAATGATGTCAAAATAGTCCTAATGTCAATATACAAAACTTATGTGAAAAACAACAATAGATATAATTTATTAGTATGTCAACAATCGGTCATTGTATTTTTGTCTGTTATAAATTCCGAAATACTGTGTAATATGCTTTGTTCACAAGTAAGGATTTTAGCCGTTTCTTAAATAAGTTTTGATGCGGTGTTTACAGTTTACCATCACTTGGAGAATTTATTCCGAAAGGCTTATGTGTATAATCCATGCTTTATTTCATTATTTAACGTATAAATTATATTTTTAAATATTAGAATATAAAACCATTTAAAAATATAAAAAAATAGTAGCCCACCGGTATCAAAAACAGGATCCAAGCTACGCCGGTCAGGGCTCCAGAGAGAGGCACCTCCTAACAATGCGGGCCGTGTGCAGAAGTACCGCTTTCTGAATCAAGCCCTTGGTCCAGCTGCCCAACGAGAGGCTTTTCAGGTGTTGGTCGAGGCTCTTGGCTATTAGCCCATTGGCTGTCACGACTACACGGCACGATGATCGCTGAGTCCACACTAACGATTGCCTTTGCCTTATGTCAGTCACATTGATGCCCAACGCTTCCGACATAAATAATACAGATTTATTCCGGTCCAATCCCCTGATCCTATTGCTCATAAATATTCTGCTTCTAATTACTTTGTCGTATAAAGTAGCATCCACAAAAAAGTCCCGCAATCTGCAGGGCATGTTACTAAGAGTAATGTATTATTCCCTCTAATAAAAGTATTAGATTCTCCCAAACTGGCGCGGGGCTCGTCCGGGTAACATTATGAAAGGAAACGTATTATGTATGAAAACCTTGTTATTGGGACTCGTTTGTGAGTACGGAATATATTTAATTTTATCTATGTCCGGGACTCCGCCTACCGGAAAACTTTTTTTGAGAGTAAAAGTAACCTATTAATAATAATTATGTTCTCCCCGACCGATGCCTGTCACGGTGGCCACTCTCAACGGAGATTAGCCAGGTAGGTACGCGTACGCACGAGATATTATAGTGCACAACTGTATGCGCAAACCACAGTGCACTCTCTGTTCCTGTTTTGATGTTAGTCAAATCATTATTTTTATTTTGTTAATTTTGTATTATGTGTTTCACAATGACTGTGTCCAAATAAACTTTTTTCTTTCATAGTCCGATGGGACAGCAATCTGATACGACCGGGGAGAGATCATGCGCAGGACCAACGACTTTACATGCTATCCGAGGCACGGGGGCTTCACACGATCAACTTCCAAACTCCGAGCTGTTACTGAGACTTCCAAAAAGGAGAAGGGTATACTCGTATGTTTTTTTTTTAGTGTTAGTGTTTTAGATCCAGCTATTAATATTAGATACCCACGTATTTCGGAAAATATTATTGCAATAAACTTGCCCCCAATAAACTGAACGTAGTCTTACTCCTGGATAATCCTTTAAAAGATACACGCGTTAAATCAGCAACGAAAAGTTATAAATCAAAATAATGATGTTGTTCAGTGGCTCTTTCCCCTGTCAAGCTACTGCACAGTATATTTTTTGCCCAAAAATTCGGACATGCCTTTTTTATTATCTTATATCTTAGGACTTGCAACTATAAATGCGAGACGAGAACTCCCGATTGCCTATTTGTCATGAAAGACAGAAAATTAGTACTTGAAAAAAATTTCTATGGTTTCCAGAAAAACCATAGAAACAATTGTAGCTCAAAAGTTTGATATCTTTTTAAGACTTTACTGATGGTATTGAATAGTGATTTAAAGACTTTACGATAGCAAAAAAAATCAGGCTTTATTTGTTCAAGATAACAGAGTTATGGCTGATTTTGTAAATAAATGATTTCTTTTTTTTACCGCCATATTATTACGTATTAGGATTTGTTACTAGGACTGAAATGTTCTTTTTATTTACACTTATGACCTTACAAACAAAGGAATCCCAAATAAGCAGGATATGGGAATTATTGTAATTCAAACTTTTTTGATTAGGGTTGTCACCTCGTTAATTTATTAAACTTAATATTTGAAGTTATTTTTTAATGTTAGTAAGATTATAAAAGAAGGCATTTTTATCACATTCTAATTGTTTTTTGAGTGTTAGGTGACATTCAAAAATTCTATTTTTGAAATAAAATAGTAGAAAAAAATAGTAAAAAGAAAATCCGACCGCGAAAAAACCATGTTAGATTTGTTTCATAGAGCACTGGAATCGTCAGATCCAGAAATTTCCTACATAAGGCTACAGAATAGGTTGAAAAAACTAAAATCGTTACCGTTACCACCCAGCGTAGTTAGGTTACTGAAACCGTATGAAATCTCAGCAGAAGACGATTTTGTGGCAACAGAAAATTACGAAAATTTTGAAATTATTGAAGGACATACCGACAATGTAACAGAAATTCTTTCGTCAGATCAGGCTGAAGAATGTACATCAGAAAACAATTAAGTAAAATGGCATAATGTAACTTACTACTAGTGAAAGAAATTTCAATAGGTTCAGCATGTCGATTCTGTAAAAATCTCACCGTGAAAACTTGCGTGGAGTGAGCTGTCATTCCATCTGATGCTATAGGGATTGACACTAATGACAGCTCACTCCACGCTCACCTCACCTAAGTTTTCACGGTGAGATGGTTACAGAATCGCACTACAGTACAGAGATCGCTTCCTACAAACTTTACCTCTTTATGATATTAGATATAATTATGTAGATTATGTTCAAAAAATTCCAAATTAGTATGGCAGGATTGGCATGTCAAATAAAATTCATAGTTTTTTTTATTACCTAAGCACGTCTAGGAAAACTGTGCTAAAAAACCACAGCTCGATCCAAAAATGAAGATAAAGTTAAAGATAAAGATGCATTTATTTGTTTAAACATGTGTAACATGATACATAGTTCAACATGTTTTGCCATATTCGGCATTGAAATAAAAAGTAATCTTTTTTTTTTTGTTTTTCGATTCCTTTAAAAACTATTTTTCCGTGTAAATACTCGTAAAGTGATCCCATGCACACTCCCCAGCCTCCAGTTAATATATTATTTACGAATAAAAGTTATGGTAACTTTTTTTACAATAAATTCCATTTAGAAATATTGACAACCCAACCCTAAAATCATAATTACCATAGAAAACTTTAGAAGCTTCTAAGTTCGAGATCCTTCAATATTTGGATCAGATTTTTTTTTCATGGATTCATTCAATTTTTTCTAACAATTCTGTATTAAAATTGAATCCAAATAATTAAAAATAAGACCATAAAAAAATAAATAAAAAAAAAACATTAATTGTAAATAAATCTCTGAAAACTTAAGATCATTGTTTATCAGAAAAAACAAGAAGATAATTCGTGAAATATTTCAAAAGTTATGGGGGATTTACAATTTTATCATAAAAAATAATTAAGTGTTTTTTTTTGTCATAATGAGAAATAGGCGCGTGTGAGTTCAATTCATTAATTTTATAAATCATTACAAACAAAGTTATCACAAAAAAAAGACATGTCCGAAATTTTGGCCAAAAAATATACTGTGTACTGGCGACACGGGCAGGGATTGTCAACCCTTGTGATTAGTAGCACAGCCGACTCATCGCGTCGTGCGTCGTCAGCGCTGTGTGTGCGGGCCCCGGGAGGATGCGACATTGTTTAGTAAACATTGAGGTTAGCGTTCATTTTGAAATACAGGTCTAATTGGAAAACTGTTGGCCCCGTATACGGTTTCATTGAGATATGTACAATTAGAATAATTGAGTAACCACATAATATACAGAGAGGTCGTTGCAGTAAATTTAAATATTATAAGCTTTTACAAACTTTTTGAATAATTTGGGTATAAGTTTATGATGATGGGGCTCCCTTTTCCGCACTTAGACTCTCATTCGGTCTACATAGCTATACAATATTATTAATTGAAAATTCAAATTTCAAAGTAAAAGTATAACCTTTTTGTTAATCATTTAAATTACTCTTTCGATGAACTTCAGTTAAATAGTAAAGTGAGTTGAACACAAATATTTCTCTTGTTACTTAGAACATAATAGTATGCGCGGGAGATAAATTGTCAGCTAACATTATTTGTTTACGTAGCATGATTGACACGCGACATGTTACAGCATGCATGCTAAAATATGTTTTTTGACTTTGTTTATGTTATTAAATATTTTTATGTTTTGTTGAATATGTGTAGGTAGGTACCTACATGTGACCGTGTGATTGGCATTGTTGTGTAACCCAAGTATTATACATTTGGAAAAAGAAGAGCATGTGTAGTTCATCGATCTAAAAATAAAGTTTGTCTTCTGAAAGGACCATAAGTATCTACTGTTCCTTGTGGCTAAGTATAGACAGAATGAATGGCTAGGGTCCCTGATGGTCTATCAACGGTCTTCAAAAGTTGCCAATAAGTAAACTTTAAATGGCAGCCAAGAACCAGTATCATACTGAAATCTCATAATTAGGTATTTCTAAATCTCGTAGACCGCTTTCGCCGTCAAGGAAACCAGTTACGAAACCCCGGTTTTCTTGACGGCCGAAGCGGTCTACGAGATTTTTTATACTAATATGTAACGACGACGAAGGCTTTTTTATACTAATATGTAACGACGATGCAGAACATGAACATTTGATCAAATCTACAGAGATATCTAAACTATCTCGAATGTAAACAAAGAAAGAACACATAAGTACTTTTATGTAATACTATCTGAATTGTAAACAGAGCTGGGTATCGCTGTGCCGCGGAGGGCTCGCACGCAATACCTACATGTAAAGCGGGATACAAGCGGATAATGTGATGACATGGTATGAGGCGCAGGGATCAACTTGACATGTGGACAGTTTTACATACGAATAAGAAAGTACTAATTCTTATTAGCTTAACATTGAAGAGGACAGGAAAAGCAAGGTTCGATGCAGTAGCTAAGATGGAAAGCCTGCATCGCATGACATTCCGCCTGACCAATCGTTCTTCAAAAGTCGTGTAACCAGTCTGCTAACAGACAACAATACAATAAATCTCGAGGTGATCCCCGAGGCGCGGCGCGCAACAGGTCGCGTCGAACAATCGCAAATACTTGTTATTTACCACATCGTCCACATCTATACGAGTCGTCGTCGTATGGCTCCTAACGTATGTTCCACAAGTATCGATGAATGTGTAAGCCAATTCACGTTAAATTCTTACGCAATTCTCGAAAATGAATTAATAGGTAACACATTCATAAATGTATTTAAAAGGTTTCAACCTTAAATCTTTCCAGCCCACCAATTTTTCAAACAATTTTATAATTATAAAAATAACATTATTACATTATAATTGAAAATTACGGATGAAAATTGAGTTTATAACCTTAATTGTCAAATAAAAAACTTTTTTACAAAAAAAAAGTTGGTTGAATTTTTTTGTAAAAAAGTTTTTAATTTTTTACTTTTTAGTGGGAGAGTTTGTAATTTATCTAAGTTAAAATAGCCTAACGTCAACTGCTCATCACCTTTTACAAAATATTTTTTATTTTTAACCAACTTATATTAACAGTTTGCACCACACATACCTACAAGTTAATATTGCTTTTCCCGATGCTGGGAGTTAATTCCAGGAGAACTCCTCAACAACCACTCACCATACGCATTGTGACGAGCATAAAGTGCTTAGCTACCATATTAAAGTAATTAAAGTAGTAAAATATTTATCATTGATGTGTTCCGATGGCCGTCTGTGGTCTTCATTATCAGCTCCACTTTACCAAATGATGATTTCCGAGAGCAAATGCTCAAGTTACTCTAAAAAATATCCAAATCGCTACAGGTTTGCCTATAAAATTTGAGGGTTTCCCTCGATTTCCATGGGATCCTCTCATCAGATTCCAACTTGATGACAATGATGGGACCACCTCGGGTGTATAACCTTTCAAACAAAAAAAACATCCACAGCATGATGCTTGAACACTTCAGTTGGTTTGAAAGACTTATAATTATGTACTTTTATTTCGGGCTGTTAGCTTCTTCATTTGCAGACAGATTTTAATGACTTCTCTCTTTATTGAATAAACTTCTTAAAACATTTTTTTTTTTATCCGGTTTATAACCGCAATGCGTATGACAATCCTAACATACCCTAAACACACACTGCCGCGGATTACATTTGGGCCATAAACCTGAGCAAACTCCTCGCATCATCACCATTTAGTTGAGATTGAATTTTTGATTCTAAGTGCAGTTGTGTTAAAATAAATCCTCTAAAATGCGTCCAACATTGTAAAACGTAGGTAAGAAATCTGTTCAACTACCTATGTATTTTACGACTGTCCATAGGTCGACGGGTGTCGGCCCGTCGCCGCAAATAAAATGTACAATTACTTTCAATTTATCGGGTACTCACGTTTAGTGGGAGATCCTCTTACCACCCCCTGCATCCCCCGGCTTCACCCCCTAACACCCCCGGGAACCAACAGCTGTTGTTATTATACAACGTTACATTTTGATCGTTTTAATCCTTAAAAGGGGTCATTGTACTCATCATTATGAACAACTTTTACCATAGGACCAACACTGAAATCGATTAAAAAAATCAGCTGTTCCCTACATTTATGTTCGTAAAACTCGTCAAAATGTAGGGAACAGCTGATTATTTTTGTCACGATTTCAGTGTTGGTCCCATAGTAAAAGTTGTTCATAATGATGAGTACAACGACCCCTTTTAAGGATTAAAACGATCAAAATTTAACGGTGTATGTTTTGTGGAGATAATAAGCTGAATGGTGAATAAAAGGAATCAATAGAACTGTGCGGTGTAATACAATGCTTGATCTGTTTACAACAGATAGCAGATATTGGAACATTCGACTAATATCGAATCAGTGGCGTAGCGTAGTACGAGCGCCAGTGTCGACCCGCCCCCGGCGGCGGCACCTTTAGGGGGCGGTAAAATTACACAATAAATAATAATAATATCTTGTAAATATTTGAACCATTTCATATTTTTGTCAGCACCTACCTAAAAATACTACCTGACAATTGAAAATGATCAACAATTATTTAAGATCAACAATGAGTACTTTAAGGCTAATACTTCAGGCATACATTAACTTTTATTTTAAATGTGGCCATGGATGACCGAGCTTGGGCACAAGCTATTCTTCCCATTCGTATGGGGGGCCTCGGCGTCCGCAAAATTTCTAGCGATTTCTTCAAAATTAGTTTACCGGCTTTCTTAACCTCGGTCCACGGTACTGATAAATTAATCAGGAAAATCCTTGCTTCCACACTGATTAATTCTGATGTGCCGTGTTTCACCGAGGCTATAGATGCCTGGAGACTCGCTTGCTCGAATACAGATCCACCCGACAATCCATCTTCCCAGAGACGGTGGGATGAGCCGCTCTGCAGAGCAGTACAGAAGAATTTACTTGACTCGTCTGCTACTACTGCGGAATGTGCGCGCCTGCTGGCTGTGGGTAGGTGGGAGTCGGGTCTTTGGCTTCATGCACTACCTTCGTCGAACATAGGCACTTTGTTCGACGACACTACTTTTCGCCTCGCTGCTTCCCTGCGACTAGGCACTCCTTGCTGTTCTCCTCATCGCTGTCACTGTGGCGAAGATGTGAACAGCCTCGGACACCACGGCCTGTCTTGCAGCCGAAGTGCGGGTCGCTTAGCGCGACACGCGAACATTAATGACATCATCCGACGAGCTCTTATTACCGTCGGCGTTCCAGCTGTATTAGAACCCAATGGCTTGGCACGCGACGATGGCAAGAGACCGGACGGTATGTCTTTATTTCCATGGAAGGTGGGTAGGCCTTTAGTGTGGGACACAACGTGCGTCGATACTCTTGCGCCATCCCATCTTCCTGGCTCGGCATGCTGTGCTGGTGCTGCTGCTGCGACTGCGGAAAACATCAAGCGGCGTAAATATAATAACCTTATCGGAAATTATATTTTCGAGCCGTTTGGGGTTGAAACCCTCGGGTCGTGGGGTCCGAGTGCTCATGGTCTTTTTAAGGAAATTTCAAAACGGCTGGTTGTCACTTCCCGTGAACCAAGGGCTGGCTTTTACCTTGGCCAAAGGTTAAGCATTGCCATACAACGTGGTAATGCTGCCAGTCTCTTGGGTACTTTACCAGTCAACAGCGATGCGGATGAATTTTTCGACGCTATATTTTAGTTTTTGTATAGTTTTAGTTAATTTTGGATTTAAATTTGTTATTTTTATTAATTAAATTAAACTTTATCCATGCAACTGTTGTATAATAAGGGATATCGAATAAATAGTATCACATAAGTGTTTTAATACCTAATTACAGTTGCATACAAGACTTTATCTACACCCATGATATGAATCCTCTATAAAAGATTCTGAAATCAAAGGGTGTTGTACAGTGTTGTAATAACTCTTATATAAATTCATGGAAAGTTTAATTGCTGAGCATATAATACAAACAAGCTATACATCATAGGTAAACGACATTTTGACGTTTTTATTTTATAACCTTTTCCCGACTTTCTCGTCGCTCAGCGACAATATTTTTTTCGAATTCCGTAGATTAATTTCCAATGTGCTCGATAGTCGTGTGAGGCACGAAATCTGTGATTTTTTTTAACTCTAACAAGTGCATTAATTAGTAATAATTAATATCTTCATAACCATAATTATTATTTTTTTACGTTTATGCATGTCATAAACTTTCAACAACATTTATAAGTAGGTAAAGGGGTTAAAGTTGTGATTTAAATGCACGACAAGGTGATATCAATTCGCTCAACAGTACGTTTCCCTGACGCGTAGGTAACGAATTCCGTGGCGAATCAAATGAAAGATATGAAACACGTCGTCAGTCGGAGGTCCTCGGCTCAAAGAGCGTGTCACTGCATATTAATACTTACCACCACTGAGTACAACGAGGACAGGACTATGTCCGTATACACAGTCGAGGAGCGAGGACGCTCGGTCCGTCGTGAAGGAGTGCGAGGACACTCGACGGGCTCAGGGCATTCAAGTTGTTTCACGTTATCTGTACGATTGTGACTCCGGCCAAACGAAAACTGATGTTATTTTGTTACAATTTGTTGTTTATACCTTTTCAGTTGCCGTCTTCGTCGTAAGTGGTTGGGTTTTGTTTCTTTTTTATTATCAAAAGCTATTAAATTTTTTTATATATTCGCTCCTTTTCATCCGACTTCATTTAATGCCATTCGAAAGCGCCCGCCTACTAACGTTACATGGCACCCTTATTTTTATGAAAAGTGATTTATCACCATCATTTCAGCCGAAAGACTTCCTCTGCTGAACATAGGCCTCCCCCAAGCACCTCCAGTTCGATCGGTTCTGCGCTTCCCGCATCCAGCGGATTCTTTCACAAAGTCATCGGACGATCTTGGGGAGGCCTTCCAACGCTACGTGTTCCGGATACCTACGCGGTCGCCGCTCCAGAACATTTCGGCCCCATCGGCCATCTGTTCTGCGAGCTATGTGCCCACTGTCACTGCAAAAGTGATTAGGTTATATTTTTACACTGGGAGAGTTAGAGAAAAATTGCAATCAAACAATAATAATGAATAATGTATAATGAGTATAACACTATACGCGCATACGTATAACAAGTTTACAAAATAATGATAATAATATGTAATATAATCTGATAATTTTCTCCTTACACAATAAAATATACGTCATGTTGATAATACCTACTTATTAACACAAATACGAGCTCGAATAATAAAAAAAGCTTACGTATACAATTACATAATATTATTGAATCCAACAATACATTATCACAAAGGAACGTTATCATTATTCATACGTAATTATTAGTGCGTACAAAAATCTTTACAATCTGATTAGCTTATTGTTATGAATGCCTCTGTAATATTATTATCATGTTGTATTGTGGCAGAATATACACACGATGGCTCTGCTCAGTAGATGATTAGGGGATTGTCTTGCCTAAGCAAGGAAATATAATTACTAATAGTTATATTTCTTTTCCCAGTGCACCCAACTTTCATTTTTTCCCACCACGACCTATCATCGCGATCAGTCTTGGATAATGAAATCGGGAAAATATTTATACATATTTTGTTTGCCAATAACACAAAAAAAATAGTACTTACCTACTTTTTTTTGTGGGGTAATCCTCATGGATACCCTCCGTCTGGGAAGAACGGAGGGTTCTGTCGGACTCCTACCGACTACAACCCCACTGTTCCTTCTAGTACCATGAGTCGGGGGCCCGGGAGATACATTCGCTGCACCCCCGACTGATATCGGCCCGCCATGCCTAGCGGGCCCCGTCACCAAGTGCGGCCGATCCCACGACCTCAACTCTTTGAGCCTGACTGCTCGAACGATGACATGGTCCAAATTCCGCCGCCCGCAGGCCCCTTCTTATAGTGGCCACGGACTACCTAAACGCAGAATGTATTTTCACACCGGCAACATGTGAATTGCGGGTGTACCACTATCTACCCCTTATGGGAAATACTGGCGTGACATTATGTAGATATTCCCATGACACTAAACGGTACAAAACACAACATAAGTCCAACTACTCCGCGGTCCTCATTCAATAGCTGTGAATTCATTGAGCCGTGACAATCATTGAACAGGTGGGAAGTATGGCCGATGTCGTTATTGCTTTACCACCCTAACCTCATCTAGTTATAAAACATAATTTATTTATAACGTGTATATGTGTATTTTTTTATTAATTTACAGAAATAAATATCATTTATCGTAAGGTTGAATGTCACTTGCACCTAGGATAGCCAACTCTAGAAAGGTCCAACCCGGGAGAATTTTAAAAAGGATGACAGTTAAGGGCTAATAGTTTTTAAATTTGTATTTACTTTGCTTTCAAACAGCATCTAATAATTGACGGTTTTTTACCACAAAATCAAAAACGTTTTTAAACTTTGTTATTATTTGTAACTCTGCTTTTACTAAAGAAATATTCATTCGGTTTACTTGCTCCATACTTGTTCCAGCATGGTGAATACGCGCTGGCAAGAAGCATTAGAGACAGGAATGGAAAAAACAAACGTGACGAGCTGCGACGGATGTATCTAATTTTAGAAAAACCGGAGAAATTATTGCACCCCGGGAGGTCGGGAGGTTAACCATTATTACCGGAGTCTCCCGGGCAATCCGGGAGGGTTGGGAACCCTACTTGCACCTCATATACAACGAAATAGTAGTTCATTTGACAGATAGACATTTTTAATCTTAGTGAAGTCTCAATTTACCGGAAATAGTTATCTAAAGTGGTAAATCAATTATGATGACGACAGTACCACCTCTACGAGTACATAACACACCGGTCCTAATGTACGCCTGGTGGCGCTCCCACACCGCGCGCATTTCTATTGTTGACACGAATTTGGGAGATAGGAATAGTGTCCGAGTGAACGAATCGTTTGGGAGATAAGAGTAGAGTGTCCGAGTGAACGAATCGTTTGGTATAGATTCTGATACAGGGGGACCGATCTTTTATGCTATTATTAAAGCATACTAATTCAATAACTTCAGTTCTTGCGTACCTACTGTTAGACGAATATAAATGAAAATGACGAGTTTTAGACTTTCGAATGCGAAACCTCGATATCAAAGTACCACGTACTCGTATAAACGAGTCCTAACCGGGGACTCGAAAATTATTGACTGATAAACCAACAAACTTTATAATAATAGTGAAGCAAGTCCATATTCATGAATGATGTTAAACATCAGAGGGGCCGAAATTTGCCTTCTAACTCAAGATATTCACCCTGTATACGTATCGGCTCGTTACCGGAGCGACGGGCGACGCGAGGTGCGAGGCACAAGTCGCTCGATTCGCGGCGCGGGCGCGGCGGCGCGGCGAGCCGGCTCCCTGTTGCCGCACCTGATTTAGGAATTAATTAGCGACGATACAGCTAAAGTAAAAATCTCACCGTGAAAACTTATGTGAAGTTAGTTTCAAATGGAATGACTTAAGAGTCAATCCTTAGCATCAGTTAAAATGAAATGGCTTAAGAGTCAATCCTTAGCATCAGTTAAAATGGAATGGCTTAAGAGTTAATCCTTAGCATCAGTTAAAATGGAATGGCTTAAGAGTTAATCCTTAGCATCAGTTAAAATGGAATGGCTTATGAGTCAATCCTTAGCATCAGTTAAAAAAATCCTAACGGTATATTTTGAAGTCTTACGTATCTTAGCCTAAAACAAGTTCAAATTTGGAATGAATAGGTACTATGAATAGGTACTATCAAGCTTAACTTTGGTTCAGTAAATAAATGCTTTTACCTATTTTCTATCATATCAGATTATAAAGTAGCACATGTATTTGTCGCCTATACCCGTCGTTGGCGTTCCAGCGGCCGATTACGTTATGGCGTTCAAAGGGTTAACAGCAGCTATGTTTTCTACAATACTTAGCATATATTCATTATTTCTGGCTATAAGCTTCGTCTGTTTGGCGTCTTTGTTAGCCGTCCAACTCGTTGGTACCATATTATTTTGTTATCATCGGAATGCATACATTTGCGGATAATCAAACAAACGAAGACTACCGTCCGGGTACGTCCTACGGAACATAGCCATAACGTTATTCACACAGCGATTTGAAATGAACCGCCATAGTAGTTATTGCTCTATATTAAAATGCTTATCTAATGACACATGTTTGGTTGTTATTGGCCGTGGGGACCTTTTTGTCCGGTGCTCCCATTTCTCTTTCCTACTTCATCATGAGCCCCTGATCACCATCTGTGTCTACCCAATTCATTGAGACCATTCCAAGGAACCCAAACACGATACCTCTGCTGTAAGTTAAGGGAGTTGGATATCCTGCAAATTCCTATTCCTGCATATTCAAAGTCACTATGTTCTAATGTCATTGAAGTAACGAAATACCAAACGACTCAGTCAGACCTGTGGACCTGTGCTCACATCAATCCATCAACTAGAAAAGAGCTGATAATCTTCAAACAGCTGACCGGTTTTCTTGTATCATACTCGTAGCTAAGAACACTCAACCAAAACAACTTTCAAACAAAAAAAAAAACAGAATCGGTTCAGCCGTTTGAGAGCTACGATGGCACAGACAGACACACAGATACACACGTTAAACTTACAACACCCCTCTGTTTTTTACGGGGTTAAAAATACAATGGAATAGTGAAACATTGCTGTTAAGTCAGATATAAAGAAGTAAAAAAAAAACCAAACAACTTAACTTTTTAATTAAAAATATTAAAATTTAACGGGGTCTGTTGATACTGGATTCCAATTTTCCAAAACCACACAAATTAAGCGAAGTCCCTTGACAAATCCACTCTTGACTCGTACAATCACGGGCTTAATAAACAATGTATGTTGTAAACGAATGACACAATAACTGGGTTGAGGAGGTCAGATAGGCAGTCGCTCTATGTTAAATACTGATAGGTGATACTGATTCAGCTGCATGCGGTTAGACTAGAAGCTGAGCCTAATATATTTGGGAAAAGGCTAGGTAGGTAGACGATGATGATGTTGTTTAAGAATGACACTCGTCTATTTACTGCCCCACTATAGCTAAACTTGGCAAGCTGCATGTGGTGCACTATAGCTAAACTTGGCAAGCTGCGTGTGGTGCACTATAGCTAAACTTGGCAAGCTGTATGTGGTGCACTATAGCTAAACTTGGCAAGCTGCATGTGGTGCACTATAGCTAAACTTGGCAAGCTGCATGTGGTGCACTATAGCTAAACTTGGCAAGCTGCATGTGGTGCACTATAGCTAAACATGGCAAGCTGCATGTGGTGCACTATAGCTAAACTTGGCAAGCTGCATGTGGTGCACTATAGCTAAACTTGGCAAGCTGCATGTGGTGCACTATAGCTAAACTTGGCAAGCTGCATGTGGTGCACTATAGCTAAACTTGGCAAGCTGCATGTGGTGCACTATAGCTAAACTTGGCAAGCTGCATGTGGTGCACTATAGCTAAACTTGGCAAGCTGCATGTGGTGCACTATAGCTAAACTTGGCAAGCTGCATGTGGTGCACTATAGCTAAACTTGGCAAGCTGCATGTGGTGCACTGTAGTTAAACTTGGCAAGCTGCATGTGGTGCACTATAGCTAAACTTGGCAAGCTGCATGTAGTGCACTATTGTTCCCTTCTTCTCCAAAACCCACAAGACAACAATGCAACAGTCTAAAGTTGTAATCAGCGCCACAACTAGGACCAGAACAAACGTTGTTCCTTTGCGTTCCTTTTCCTCTCATTAACGAAGCACTATTCTTTTTCCTTTTGCACCACAGCGTACAGTCAACGTCACGTACATGGTAACACCTGCGGCGATACCTGTCTTGGAGCGTATTGTGGTGTTGCTTTGGCCGGTGAGTTTAATTTTTAAGATGCTACGCTCCATCGCTCTTTGGTAAACCATAAAAATATTATTATTGGTAAATTATTATAACACTAAACTGATTTCTTT
Source organism: Gortyna flavago (assembly GCA_963669345.1). Lineage (NCBI taxonomy): Eukaryota > Metazoa > Arthropoda > Insecta > Lepidoptera > Noctuidae > Gortyna > Gortyna flavago. The sequence continues at coordinate 181,771 of OY770147.1, read as the reverse complement.
TGTATGAATACTTGAATGAAGGCGTTCAAAAAGACAATAATTAAAACGTGTTTGAGAATGTGCAAACTGCGCTCTTTCATATGATAACCCACATGCCCTAGTAGCCCCACTTTGAACTTTTCAGACCGCTTTCAGAACCTGTTGCATTTAAAAAAAAATGTCTTTCTTATTTGCAAAATAGTTGGGCAAGCGTCATCTAAAACTATTCTAGATTTCAAGTTGATAGCATTAGTAGTTCTTGAGATATCCAGCTGTGACAGACAGACAGACAGAGTCGCACCATAAGGGTACCTTTTACCATTTTGGTACGGAACCCTAATTAAATTCAGAGTCTGTGTAGACTACCGTTGTGCCTACCCATAGCATCAGCAATTTGTTTAAGATGCTGTGTTTCTTGGTATAGATGCAACAATGTTGGTATCTATATACTATCCAGGTATCTACTTTTTGTTGATTTCCGATTCAAATAATGATAATCACAATTAAATAAGACCGAATGTAAATTGCTTGAAATATTTACTAGTTATTATTTTTTAAATCTTTAAGACGGTTGATAGGAGCAGCGCGCGGGGGGCGGGGCACAAGCGGCGATATAACGAGCTTTTGAAACTGTAACAATAAATAACAAATTAATAGCGCTAAAACGAACAGCTAAAAGCTTTTCATCCTTGACCTTGATCATATCCGAAACTAAGCAAAGCAAATATCTTTGCTAGCTTCTTGTTAAAAAGCGAATTATTAATGTCGGGAGGAAGTCGAAAAAACATTAATAAAAAGGAAAATATATAGTAATAGGGTGGCTGACCCCAAATAAAATATGATAATAGCCAGGAGAAAGAAGAAGACAAAGGAAAACACAACGTAGTGAGCTCTTGCTTTACAAATAATAAATAATAATATCCTTGGACATTTCACACAACGCCATATAGTCCCAAGCTAAGCAACCTAATGCTTGTGTTATGTTATATCAAAATATAAATATGTCAGATCATTTTACTGGGATATTTGAAGTTTATGACTGATGCACTTTCTGCATTCATTTGTACGCTATCATATTTGACAAGGCTATAACAACAGTTTTAAAGGAAGATACCTTATCATTTGTATAACTAATTAAATTAAACGATACTTGGGGAAGGCCTATGTGCAGTGGACGTCTTTCGACTGAAATGGGAATGAATGAACAACCGAAAGACATTGTAGTGATCTCGAGTATGTATTATATCCGACTCTATCCGAAAAATCAGTGGTGGGTTCCCACGACTACGGTTCAATCCGCACGAATACGTAAATAAACTGCTTTAGCTTTTTTCTTCCCAGACCCGATGCACTGAGCTATCATTTTAGAGAAATTCCTTGAAAAGAAGATTCACCTATAGGTACTTATTTTTAGTTTCTCCTCCACTTTAACTCAAAAGGAATTCATTAGATGTACGACAACAGTTTTGATATTTGTATCGTACATCTAATGAATACATTTATATATTATAACAACTTATACATTTATATATTACTAGCTTCTGCCCGCGACTTCGTCCGCGTGAAATTTCACCCTCCCCCCATTCACCCTCTTAGGAGTGGAATTTCGAAAAACCCTTTCTTAGTGGATACCTTTATACACTTCACACAGAACATACTCCAAATTTAATGTCTCTATGACCAGCGGTTTAGGCTGTGCATTGATATAATCAGTCAGACAGGATCACAGGACTTTGAATTTTATATTAGATTATAAAAGTAAACCTACTAATAAACCCTACCTAATAAAAAAAAACTCAATAACAGAAAATAAAATACCTAAATAAACCTATTTCTGGTGATTACTAATCTAAACTCAATAAATAAGCAAAATCCCTAAAAACTAATATCTATACGAATGACTAATCCTACCTAACAGATTTATAAAATAACCTACGGTCACTACGTACACTATCAAATATACTACCCATCATCATCTGCCTAGCCTTTTCCCAACTATGTTGGGGTCGGCTTCCAGTCTAACCGGATGCAGCTGAATACCAGTATTTTACATGGAGCGACTGCCTATCTGACCTCCACAACCCAGTTACTGGGTAATACGATACCCCTTGGTAAGACTGGTTGTCAGACTTTCGGGCTGCTGACTACCCGTAACGACTGTCAAAGATCCACAAATGACAGCCGGGACCAACGGCTTAACGTGCTTTCCGAGGCACGGAGGGGACACGGTATGTAAAGATGGTCACCCATCCACAGACCAACCGCGGCAAGCGTAGCTTAACCTGATCGATCGACCTGTGCGGCTGTTATTATTTAGCCACGGGCCCCTCAAATCAAATATACTACCCATACTTTAAAATTAAAATCTAACTCTACCTTAAACTGTACTTAGTAAAAACTAAAAGGAATAAAAAGGTCGCACTGAAAAGCACGTTTTTTAAATTGCAAGTAGCAGTTAAAACATACAATTTATAGAATGCTAATATGAACGAACGCTCGCCTATTATTATTATCTTCGTCGTGTACTACGACAAACTTATTATTTGCGGTTGGTACAGTAATCGGGTCTAGGGATCGAACCGCAAAATTAAGTTTGTTTTTTATTGTATATTTTGTTCCGCGATAAAAAGTACCCAGTGTGGTGCCCAGGATATTAAAGAATAATTATACCAAGTGTCATCGTAATCGAACCGGTAGTTTTTGCCTGATGCCTGAACAAACAGACAGACAGACAGACAAAAAATTTTTTAATCACATTTTTGGGTTCGTGTCGGTCTAATAACACCCCCTGCCATTTATTTTTTTGAAATTTTCAATGTACAGAATTTTCACTTTACAGATTTATTATAAGTATAGATTTGTAATTTGAACGAATATTTAAACACTACCAAAACAGCTAATACCTATTTTATAAAATAACTACAAAAGAAATTCAAATAAACTATTTAAAGACTAAAAATCGCGCTGATAAGCACGGTTTGTTAATATCAATTATTGTCCAGCCAAATAATGAATGAAGCTCGCGCTCGGACCTTCCCGCCTTTTTATACCCTACCGCCACGACCCGCGTCGAGCGCGGCAACCGTTACACAAAAATAATCCTTATGGCATGATTCAGTATCCACGCGCGACGGCGCGATGGCTTATTAACGTATTACATGTATAAGTTTGGTGTTTCTATACCGATTACTATGATTCTTTTTTTATTGAATAGGTAATAATATTAACTTCTTTTAATTAGGGATGAGTGAGAGTATTATAAACGTAAGAGTAAACAAATATAATCAGAAAGCTCCGAACTGCTAAGCTATCGGGAGTTACACGTGTTATTGTGAGTCAACCATAAAAGAAGGACATATGCTGTTGTGGAATATTTTTTAGACAATTTTATGTAGAACATTTCCGTCATAAATGATTTCTATGTAGCTTTAACCATTAAGGCTGCACACGCGACGGAAGCTTAAAAAATGGAGCAACTTCTCCCGTTTTCCCAACATTTCCTTTCACTGCTCTGCTCCTATTCATTGTAGCGTGATGAAAAGTATACTATAACCTCCCCAGGAGTATGAAGAATAATTGTACCAAGTTTCGTTAAAATCCGTCGAGTAGTTTTTGTTTCTATAAGGAACATACAGACAGACAGACAGACAGACAGACAGACAAAAATTTTACTGATTGCATTTTTGGCATCAGTATCGATCACTAATTACCCCCTGATAGTTATTTTGAAAATATATATCATGTACAGAATTGACCTCTCTACAGATTTATTATAAGTATAGATAACAACTTATACAGGGTTATTGGAAAAACACCAACAACCACTTCAGAGGTCATTGTCATTGTTCATAATTATGAACAACTTTTACTATAATAATAATTATTTATTTATTTCAGACAACAAATAAGGTCCAATGTGTTAGTAACAATATTATTTAGCCTATGTTAGTACTTAATAATTACGCCCGTACGAACGTGGGTTTATGTTATAGCTCCGGACGACTTTCTATCTCTCTCCCAACTGCAATGGAGGGACACCCAAGGACAACCCGTGGTTGGTGTAGGACTGTTGCAGGATGGGGGACCACCCCACAGTGGGGGACCACCCCACAGTGCTTGCGTCCACGTCGCGTCCCCTGGAAACGGCCCAGTTCTGACCACCGTAACGGAGTGGCAGACTGGGTACGGCCAAAGTGCACTGTGCCTTCGCAGCGAATTTTATTGCCTGGTTGTCTGCGAACCTGCGGGAAATATTTTAATTATGTCGTCAAAACCCACGCGGGATGCCTACGGGCGGTTTTTAAAACAAAAAGGCCCTTCTCAGGGCCAACCAAAAGGCCCTTCTCAGGGCCACTCCGAAGCTGACCGCGCACCATCCGCGGCCAGCTTGTCCAGTCTGCGGGCGGAGTCTTCGGACTCCGACGAGTCCGTCATGGACACATCAGCGGCCGAAAATGACCGCCTCCAGCGGAAGCGGGCCTACCTGAGGCACGGGTCCGAGGGTTCCTCGGAGTCGGTGGACAAGGCGAGGAAGAGGCCGAAGTCCAAAAAGGCTTCGGCTTCTTCTTCGACTCCCTCCCACGTCGTGGGCCTGGTTGACGCCGTGCGTCAGTTGGGCCTGGCGAAGAGGGAGCAACTGCAGCAGGACCTCGAGGAGAAGGTTGCTGCCAGGGAGCAGCAGGCGCAGGCCGCCAGGTCGAGAGCTGGCTATGGCACAAGTACAGTGCTGTACGCCGACCACTCCCTGGCGGAGCTGGAGCGCATGGCGCTCCAGGACAAGGAGGAGGTAATGGAGGTCGCCTCAAAGTCCTCCAATTTGAAGGGGACCGTCCAAAAGGCTCTCAAATGCCGGGCCGTCAGTTTACACGGCATCGTCACCGAGCTGGTGCAGCGCACGGCTACTGACGAGACGCAGCAGCTGCAGGCGAAAGTGGATCGCCTGCAGCTGGAGGTCAGCCAGCTGCACCAGAAGCTGGCTGAGGCCACGGCCCGGCACGCCCAACCTGCGCCTTCGCCTGCGCCTGCTCAGGCTGCTCCTGGTCCGGCGGAGGGAGGCTCCTCCTCCCCTGGCAGCCTCGTGGAAATAATCCGCGGGGTTGTCATGGAGGAGAGGGCCTTCATCAGGGCCTGCTTCGCGGGCATAGAGGACCGGCTCCTGCCGGAAAAGCAGCTCCGCCCGCCGTTAGCGGCGGATAAGAGTCCGCCACCGACGGAGCCGGTGCCTGTACCTGCGCGGCCCACCCAGGATGTGCAGCCCCAGGCCCCAAAGCCCTCCAAGGGCAAAGGCAAGGGCAAGGGCAAGAGGACCAAGGTGGCTTCTCAAACCCCCCCCACCACAGGCGCGGAGGGAGCGTCTGGGTCGACTGCCACTCCAGCGGCCCCCCAGAGCTCGCGGGAGGAGGACGCCCTTCTTCCCTCCACTACCCCGTCCAACCAGTCGTGGACGGAAGTGGTCAGGAGAGGAAAAGGGAAGGGAGGGAAAGGGAAGTCCGCTGCGACTGCTTCGGCAGCCCAGAAGGCTCCGGCGGCTGGGAGGAAGTTGGTTCCTCCCAAAACTGCGGCGGTCGTGGTGACCATCACCCCGGAGGCCGCGGAGCGGGGTGAGACGTACGAGTCCGTCCTAAGACGGGCTCGTGCTAACGCGGATCCCTCCCGGCTGGGGATCGGCAACATCACGTGCCGCCGCACCCAGGCCGGAGCCCGAATTTTTGAGTTCGGGGGGAGCAGCGCGGCGCAAACGCGGACCTCTTTGCAACAAAGTTGCAAGAGGTCATCGCGGATGTGGCGACGGTCGCCAGACCCGTCAGGACCGCATCTTTGGAGGTGATCGACATGGACGATTCGGTCACCAAAGAGGATGTGGTGGCGGCCGTTGCCGCTGCCGGAGGCTGCAGCGCCAGCGCGGTGAGAGGGGGAGCCATCAGGCCCGGCCGCCGCGGCATGGGCGCCATCCGCGTCGAGTGCCCAGTCGCCGCGGCGGTGGCCGCCCTTAAGGCGACCAAGGGACGGCTGCTCGTGGGCTTCGGCTCGGCTGTGGTCCGGGCGCTTGAGGACAAGCCTGCGCGTTGTTTCAAATGCTTCGCGCCGGGCCACACCCGATCCACGTGTCCCTCCAAGTCCGACTGGGGAGAGTCTTGCTTCCGGTGCGGACAGGAGGGACACAGGAGTGCCACGTGCAGCGCCGCCACGCCACACTGCCCGGCGTGTGCTGCCAGCGGCCGCCCCGCGGGGCACAGGATGGGGGGCAGGAGCTGCCAGCCCCCCGCGAGGAAGGGCATAGTGCCGGCGCAGGTTCGCCCTGTCGCCGACACCGCCGCTGTCGCCGCTGCTGTAACTACAGCTCAAGCGGCGGCAGCTGAAGAGGGGGGTGCGATGTCGGAATAATTTCCAATCACCGCATCCTCCAGGCGAACACCAACCACTGCAGGGCGGCCCAGGATCTACTGGTGCAGGCCATGGCTGAGTGGTTGGTGAACGTAGCGGTGGTCGCCGAGCCCTACTCGATCCCCGGCAGCTGGCTGGGTGACGAGGACGGCTTGGTGGCACTAGCGGCGCGGTCTTCCACAGACTCCCCTCCCCTCTCGCTATTAGAGAGGGGACCGGGATACGTGGCCGCCGCGTGGGGAGAGGTAGCCCTCGTGGGCGTCTACTTCTCCCCAAACCGCCCTCTCCAGGACTTCAACTATCTCGGAGTCCTGGCCGCCGTGGTCGGCAGGGCGGCGCCGCGTCAGGTCTCCGTATTGGGAGACCTGAATGCCAAGTCGGTGACCTGGGGCAACCCGGCCACCGACCATCGCGGGCGGGCAGTGGAGCTGTGGGCAGCCTCCTCTGGGCTCTCCCTCCTCAACAGAGAGAACGTCCAGACATGCGTGCGGCGGCAGGGTGGCTCGATAGTGGACGTCACTTTTGCCACCCCTGCGTTGGCCGCACGCGTGCTGAACTGGCGGGTGGATCTGGTGGAGACCATGTCGGACCACCGCTACGTGCGGTTCGACATCTCCACCGGTGTCCCCGGAGGGACGCGGCCCCCCTCGGGGCGGCCAGCGTTCCCACGGTGGGCTGTCACCCGCCTGGACAGGGAGGCGGCGGCGGAGGCGGCGTTTGTCCAGGACTGGCTTTCGCCGCCTTCCGCTGACTCGGACGTGGACACGGTGGCGGGACACCTGAGGGAGTCTCTGACCGAGGTGTGCAATTCTAGCATGCCTCGGTCTGGCCGACCACTGCCCAATCGGGCGGAGTACTGGTGGTCGGTGGAGCTGGAGGGGCTTCGAGCGGCGTGCGTGAGGGCCAGGAGGGCTTACGCGCGCAGCCGGCGGCGGCGTCGTCGAGACCACGCCCACGAGGACCACCTCTATGCAGTGTACATGGAGGCTAAACTGGTCCTCGGGCAGGCTATCGCCGACGCCAGGGACTCGGCGAGAGCGGAGATGCTGGAGGGTCTCGACAGGGATCCCTACGGGAGGCCATACAAGGCGGCGCGCAACAAGCTGCGCCCCTTTGGCCCCCCGGTGGTCGAGACCCTGGAGCCCTCATTTCTGGATGGGGTGGTTCAGTCCCTGTTTCCGTGCAGGGACAACTTCACCCCACCAGTGATGGACCCACCAGGGGGGACAGCTCCGCCAGCCGAGGAGGACGAGGAAGCCCCTCCGGTCACGGAGTCTGAACTCAGCGCGGCGATTGTGCATATCCGCGCCAAGAAGACAGCTCCGGGCCCCGACGGTGTCCCGGCAAGGGTGGTGGCAATTGCCGCCACCCCGATGGAGGAGCGGTTTCGGGATCTCTTTAGCGCATGTCTTGCGTCTGGGAGGTTCCCGAAACCGTGGAAGGAGGGGCAGTTGTGCCTCATTCGCAAGGAGGGCCGCCCGGCAGACTCCCCCTCGGCATACCGACCCATCGTCCTGCTCGATGAGGTCGGCAAGATGTTCGAGGGGATAATCGCTGCCCGCCTAAAGAGCCACCTGCGGAATGTGGGGCCGGACTTGTCGGACGCTCAGTTCGGTTTTCGGGCTGAGCGTTCGACGGTAGACGCGCTGGCCCGCCTTAAGGGCCAGGTCAAGGAGGCGATGGAGGTGGGGGACGGATTGTTGGCGGTGTCATTCGACATTGCAAACGCCTTCAATTCTGTTCCCCACAGCACCATCCTAGAGGCGCTCCGTTTCCACGGGGTGCCTCTATACTTGCGGCGTCTACTGGCCAGCTACCTGGAGGATCGTTCGATCGTCCTCGTAAACAGGGCTGGCCAAGTCCGGCGGTACGCAGTCGGGGCCGGCGTTCCACAGGGGTCAGTCTTAGGACCTCCCCTCTGGAACGTCGGCTACGACTGGCTCTTGCGGGGAACTCTCCTCCGGGGCACGAGGGTCGTCTGCTACGCGGACGACACTCTCCTCACCGCCCGGGGGGAGAGTTTCAGGGAGGCGGCTAACTTGGCATCGGCGGGCGGATCCTTGGTCGCAGGGAGGATCCGCCGCCTGGGATTGACGGTGGCGCTGCACAAGACCGAGGCCGTGTTCTTCCACGGGCCTCGGCAGCGCCAACCACAGGATGCCCACATCTTTGTGGAGGGCGTCCGCATTGAGGTAAAGGCCCAGATGAAATATCTGGGCCTGGTACTCGACAGCAGGTGGCGTTTCGGCCCGCATTTTATCGGGCTGTCGACGCGCCTGCTGAAGACTGCGGGCGCCCTCTCGTGGCTGCTTCCCAACTTGGGGGGGCCCAGCGCGAGATGCCGGCAACTCTATGCGGCATCTTGAGGAGTATGGCCCTTTACGGGGCCCCTATTTGGGAGGACTCCCTCCGCAGGAGGGAGAACGCCGCCGCATTGCGGGCCCCCCAAAGGGCCATAGCCCAGCGGGTGGCGAGGTCCTACCGCATGGTCGGCTTCTCCGCGGGGTGTGCTCTGGCCGGCACCCCGCCTTGGGAACTCGAGGCGTGGGTGCTCACCAGAGTATACGAATGGACGGCGGGGCGGAGGGCGAGAGGAGAACGCCCTGCCCCCGAAGAGCGGGAAGCCGTCCGGCGGGAGGCGAAGGACGCCATAGTCATCCACTGGACTCGGGACCTCGCCGCCGCAGCCTTCGGCCGCCGAACCCTCGACGCGATTGGGCCGGTCCTGCGAGACTGGCTCGAGCGGTCGCACGGGTTCCTCTCCTTCCGTCTGGTACAGGTGCTGTCCGGGCACGGTTGCTTCGGATCGTACCTGCACCGTATCGGGCGGGAGGAGACGCCGTCGTGCCACGACTGTGGTGCGGCGGAGGACACGGCGCAGCACACTCTCGAGGTGTGCCCGTCGTGGTCCGAGCCGCGCCGCAGTCTCACGGCGGCGATCGGAACGGACCTCTCGCTCCCCGGTGTGGTCAACGCCATGCTGAGGGACGAGGGGTCCTGGGCGGCAGTCGCCTCCTTCTGCGAACATGTCATGTCCCAGAAGGAGGCGGCGGAGCGCGCGCGGGAGGAAGACCCTCTCGCGGCGCCGCTCCGAAGGCGGAGGAGGGGTCGGAGAAGACGTCAGTATGACGGTCATCTCCGACTCCTCCCAGGTGGAGGCCAGCATCGCACGCGCCTCCACCAGTGTCGGACGGGAATGGCCAGGTGTTCCCGGCCATTCCCGTCGCCCCCCAGCTCCGGCTCGGGGGGCACGCGGGGCCCGCCAGCTAGGCGGGCATGCGCCGGGAGTTTCGTGGAAGTAAAGGCTGAGCCGGTTTCCCATGACCCTCCCATCACGGCGACGAGAGAACACCGCTGAGTTTTAGTGGGTATACTGCCACTCTGGCAGGGAGTCCCACATACTCCGTCTCGTCCCCCGACGAGCGGAGATGCGTAATGTCATTTCTCAGCGACAAAAAAAAAAAAAAAAAAAAAAAAAAAAAAAAAAAAAAAAAAAAAAAAAAAAAAAAAAAAACTGTTGCAGGATTGGAACAAAGTTATTGGATTATAGGTTTGGGTGAATAAGTAAACTGGTTTTCTAGAACTATGGAAATACTATAATATACAATATGTCGTTTTGCATCCTCGTCAAATTTCAGGAGGCTGTTATGAAAGACATAAATAATCAAATACAATAACGATACCTGCTCAATAATAAATACATACTTGTTTTTTTCGTTATTTAAGTTTGACAGTATTTCAGAATACACCACTTGCAAAGAACAGAATCGCCCCGTAGCGTATGCGGTAGGCAGTGTCGCCATGTCGCACGAATATGACGCTGTGTGCGTGCGTGTCGACGACCGGCAGACCCCGCCCACGTAACAGCGGCGCGTGCGGCTAGCAATAGCAAAAATCACCTACATGGCATAAACTGTGGATAATTACTTAGATAATTTTTAAGCTTAATTAGAATTAGTAAAAAATGACTCACTATGCGCCAAGGAAAGGTCAAAAGTCAACGTAGGTAATGCAAAAAACGTAGCCAGGGCTACATCACTTCATGAACTTGCGCGCGATAACTGTCTGTAAGCCCAAGTGGCAGCGAAACGATAATAACTCTAGGGTCGAGCGTCTTAGGCACAGTTTAGCACGTAGCGGTCGCCGACGACATGAAAAATGCTTTTATCGCGATAGGTAAGTATAGGAGATTTTGTAGGGAGTGAGGTATCTGTTACAACTTAAATAATTTGTGACGTAACTATCAGCTGATTAATAAAATGTTAGTTTTGCTTATAAAATGTATTTCATTCCTGCTAATCGGACAGTAAGTAATCCTAAAATTGTAAATTTATCTTAGTTATAAAAACGTGTAGGCACGAAATACGCGCCGTGCGTAGTTTAGATAAGTAGGTAATAATAAAAACCTGTAAGACTAGGTACGTAGTTACCAGCTTTGATTAATAAAGTGTTAGTTTTGCATTACGTATACAATTTATTTTATTTTTGATAAATGGTCAGTAAATAATAAAATTGGGAAATTGTAAATCGTATCCACTCACCCGTCCCGCTTCCCGAGAACTGCAGCGGTTAGGCTTGTCCGCGAATATTCCGCGAATTATTTTGTTGGCGCGGGGCGGGTCGCCTGCGCACTTATTACACGACTTTGTTTATTTTTTGTTTTTATTTGAAAGTCATTGTTTTCTGCAATGTATTGTTTAATTATTATCTGTGTAATTGGTTGATTTCAAATTTTCCTTCCTATTTAACGGGCAAAGGACCGTCAAAAATACCTCAGTTAGTGTACCTATGTAATGTACTAAATCTAAAATGGTTTATTACTTTGTAATAAAAATGGAAAGCTAGCTTTTTAAGTGATACATTTGTTTAGGAGCACTGGTTATCAGATATTCTAGACCGGTATTTTAGGCGTAGTTAAAAATTTTAAATCAATTTATTTACACCAATTGATTTAACTAACTACGTATTCACAAATGATTGTATGTACAAATAAATAAATAACCTACGCTAGCCGGAGGTATTGTTCGAAGTGGCCACCTTCACGTTCTAAACACAGTCTAGCACGACGTCGCGTCGCTGGTTTTCTTTTAGCTTTCGCAACACAAACACATTCGTTTTTACAGTGTCGAAAGCACTAAACACTTTTTCCCTCAATTCTGTAACACTAGTTATTTCGTCTGTGTACACTAGTCTTTTAATGCAGGGGCGTTAAGTCCGGAGAATGCGGAGGCCAGGCCACAGGTCCACCGCGGCCAATCCACTGATTGCCGAACCTTTCGGTCAAGTACCTACTCGCGTACTTGACGACCGTAGTGAGGAGGGGCACCGTCCTGCTGGTAAAACAAGTTGCGATGGATTGCCAGGGGAACGTCATCGAGCATCTCCTCGACGCCGCGGTGGTGGCCGATTGGGAAACATTTCCGCGAACATCTGCACAGAACACTCCACTCCACTACCACGCCACTCCACTTATCGCGTATAAACGCACCATCTCCACTAACTCAACATTGGAGTAGTTTTCCGTCATCGTGTCGTATTTAAAACGAAATTAAATGACCGCGAGCCGGGAAATCGCGAAAGACGTGCTCACGACGGCGACATCAATCACACTAGTCGAAATGTGGGCGTGGCCGGGTGGGTTTAGGGATAATAGTAGGGCGCTGGCGGCGGTGAGGGAGCGCGCGCGCAGGGGTAGGCAAAATTATTGTATCGTATTTAAACCACATGAGTTTTTAAGTGTGTGTAAAAGAGCAATTGCAGTGCGGTATCACACGGGTCGCGTTTTAACATGCGTGTCCCACACATGCCGATTTCCGAAAATTAGAAAAACAATAAAAAAATTACCTACTTATTTTATTATTGATTCGTATCGAGAATCATTAGCATAGTTACCTCCTTGAATTTGACGAGGATGCAAAACGACACATTGTATATAGGCAGGGGCCTGCCTGACCAATGTTTTATATAAAACTAGCGGCCCGCCCCAGCTACGCGAGGGTGCAATTTTTTTTTTCGAATTTCCTAAATTTCATACAAACCTTGTCCTGACAATACCGACCACATCAAATATTAGCGAAATCGGTTTAGCTGCTCTCGAGATTTGCGCTTAGCAACACATTTAGCGATTCATTTTTATATTATAGACTAACTTCTGCCCGCGACTTCGTCCGCGTGAAATTTCACCCTCCCCCCGTTCACCCTCTTAGGAGTGGAATTTCGAAAAACCCTTTATTAGTGGATACCTACTGTAGCGAAATAAAACAAGAAGAAGAAACACTTCGCTAATAAATACGTTTAATTTTGGTGTTAAAATAAAAAAAAACCGAAAAATACAGGAATCAAATATAAAAATAAAAATAGCAAGAAAAGACTACATTCTGTAAGTACCCTTGTGACGACAGTAATACCAATTTTAAAAAATACTTCAGGTTTTGTAAAGGAAAAAAAGGTGGATTTTGTCACGCGACGCGAATGCAGACGTGATTGCAATCAAGACACATATAAAGACTAAATAGGTTGAAAGGTTAGCGCGGTCCAAAGAAAAAGAATTAATAAAGCTCACCCGCCGTATTTGAAGGAAATAATCGCGATTTTAATTGGGAAAATAAATCTAGACAATTTACTATGAGAATAGTGTGAAAAAAGGTATCTGTTCCAAAAAAAGGGGTCCTCGTCTTCGTTCACGGAATCCTTGTAGAATAATAGGGCAGCACAATAAACAGCTACTAGATCCGAAACAGCTACTAGATCCGCAACAGCTACTAGATCCGCAACAGCTACTAGATCCGCAACAGCTAGCTGCTGGGAGCTCCTCAGGTGAACAGCTTTAATTTCTTCACGGGAGTCAGGTAGGGGAAAGCCAAATGAATCGGCTTGCCGTTAGTTCGGGCCTTATCCTGGGGTAAAATTTAAAAATAAGAACCCGTGGAGCAAGCAGAATCACTTGTACCCAAGAAATAGAGTAGAATGATACATACCGAAAATGAAAGAGATAAGTCCTCACTCCGACATTTGAAATTTAAAAAATATATGTAGAACTCTTGGTAGCGAGGTACCTTATAGAGTAAAAACGTTATAACACAATAAATCAGATTCAATATTATAATTTACATGAAAATTTTGGCGTAAATTCCAGATAGAGAAGTAGCTCGTCACAAGGTTATTTTAAAAGTCTATGGTTACCATCAAAAATGCCATCTGACGTAAGTCAATTCGTAATTTGAAAAAATATTAGATGGAAATTTCTGGATAGACCATTATAAAAAATAAGGTTGAATATGTATTTAAAAAGAGGATTAAAGTAAAAAATATATATATGCAGGATTTGTAAATACTGCACTACATACACTTCACAAAGAACACACTCTCCAAAAATGTCTCTAGGACCAGCGGTTTAGGCTGTGCATTGATATAATCAGTCAGACAGGACTTTGAATTTTATATTAGATTATAAAAGAAAAACCTAAGTACCTACCCAATTAAAAAAAAGATCTCTATAACAGAAAATAAAATACCTACCTACCTAAATAAACCTATTTCTGATGATAACTAATCTAAACTCAAAAAATAAGCAAAATCCCTAAAAACTAATATCTATACGAATGATTAATCCTACCTAAAAGTATTATAAAATAACCTACGGTCACGTTCTCAAAAGACCAGGAGACCTAATCAGCTTCTGGAGGGAGGTGGGCTGGTTGGAATAACCGCCAACGGCCGCCATGGCCCACGCACAATGGTCCACTGAAGGACTAAGTGCGGAAACCAAACCCATAACATAGAACATAGAACCTATGGTCACTACGTACACTATCAAATACTACCTATACTTTAAAATTAAAATCTATACCTACGACTTATAAAAATAAACCTAAATAACTCTACCTTAAACTGTACTTAGTAAAAACTAAAAGGAATAAAAAGGTTGCACTGAAAAGCACAGTTTAGAATTGCAAAGAATGCTAATGAACGAACGCTCTCCACTCGACACGTCCGTTCAAATCAAAGTTCAAAAAATGTATGATGCGCGCGTTTTTTTTTTTTATAAATGGCATCTCGCAATTCATCCTATATGAGGATGGCTACTGCTTAACCGGACTTTCCTGTGGATTCCTTAATTAAGGCCTCAAGCCAGGGCTATGATGCGCGCGCTCAGACTCCGTCCTTAAATACGATAGCTATCCGTGGCGGCCGTGAAATGCGTATGCTGTGAACGGTGCAAGCCAAATTCAACCTTCAGCACTACATTTACAGCATAACTTAGGGGCGCTGCACACGGCTAAGATACTATAATATTTTATCTTAAGATACAATATCGCTCGCCATACAAATTCATCTAAAGATACGAAAATATGAAATATATAATTATTTATTATCTTCGTCGTGTGTGATAGTCCATTGAATTGTATGGCGAGCGATATTTTATCTTAAGATAAAATATTATAGTATCTTAGCCGTGTGCAGCGCCCCTTAGGCCTGAGTTCACCAACATTCTAACCATCGGTTAGGTATTTAAACAGTTGATTTCCTTAGGAAATTTGACATAAATCAGCTGTTTAAATACCTAACCGATGGTTAGAATGTTGGTGAACTCAGGCCTTAGGCCTGAGTTCACCAACATTCTAACCATCGGTTAGGTATTTAAACAGTTGATTTCCTTAGGAAATTTGACATAAATCAACTGTTTAAATACCTAACCGATGGTTAGAATGTTGGTGAACTTAGGCCTTAGTGAACTCCGAAACCGACGTAACCTACGACAAACTTATTATTTGCGGTTGGTACAGTAATCGGGTCTAGGGATCGAACCGCAAAATTAAGTTTGATTTTTATTGTATATACTTTTCCGGGATAAAAAGTACCCAGTGTGGTGCCCAGGATATTAAAAAATAATTATACCAAGTTTCATCGTAATCAAACCGGTAGTTTTTGCGTGATGCCTGAACAAACAGACAGACAAAAATTTTTTTAATCACATTTTTGGGTTTGGTTTCGGTCTAGTAACACCCCCTGCCATTTATTTTTTTTGATATTTTCAATGTACAGAATTTTCACTTCTACAGATTTATTATAAGTAATAGATACACAGATAAAATAGCAGGGGGTGACTCGCACACTCAATAATTGGCCCCCGGAAACGGTCGCTAGCACATAGTGTTTACAACATTAATTATTACAATACTTATTCTCTCACCTATCAACTTTGTTGTTACTGATTACGTAAATAGAGACTTAGATACTTCGTAAAACTAAGGATGCTAAAATATTTATAGGTAGTAAAGTCAAAGCTGCTATTACTGAGCAGTTCTCAGTATGTACTGACTGAACGCTACCAATAAATAGGTAAGTACAGAAGGCTGGCTCTATACAACGAGTGAAAATCCACTCACACAAAGTAGTCTTGCTTCACGTACAGCGAGTGCAAGCGCATTGCGACTGGCATTTGTTTGAGACCGCCTTACGTACGCGTCTATGTGTGCATGCGCCATGATATCGCTCGTTGTATAGAGCCGGCCTTCTGTACCTATATATTCTGTGACGCGTTGCTACCCCTTAGTTAACGCAGTTTGCTAATTACAAAAAGAGAAACCATCTTTTAATTAGTCTGCTCTTTACCAGTTACCCTGCACGCTTTGTGAGACGACTTCTGCAGATAAAAGTCACGTGATGTAGTACCTTAATGCGGAGGAACTGTTAGCAGGCTTAGTCAATAGATAGATTATCTCGTGTGCTTCACTAATGCGGAGGAGCTGTTAGCAGGCTTCATTAAAAGATAAATGATTTATTTTCTGTAAGTAGGTTTGTACAAACACTTTTACACGTCAATCATGTTTTTTTTTAAACTAGATGAGGTCGGCGTTTCCTATCTGACTATTCTGAGAAGAAAGGCCGAAAACAAACTCACGAGGTCACAGTCTCTTGTAAAGTCCAGACAAAATCTTGGTCAGATCATGTGAAGACCATGTAGATTGTATCAGAAATGGTCTTTTGAGAAAAGAACCACACAGATTGAGCGGAGCTGTCCAGTCAGTGCACGCATTTGTCAAAAATCTCGCAGCTCAACTCAGAACTTGAGGAGCTCAACAATTCGACGAACAATACCAAAGAAAGGACATTTGGGTAGGCCGTGTAAATGACTCAAACTGCCAGATCATTATTAAAACTAACTAAGACGGAAAACAGAAAAAATAAATGACCCACATAGTCCTCCCAGTCACAAAAATTTTATAAAAAAAACTTTTTTACAAAAAAAAACAACCGACTTCCAACAAACACTACAAAGTGAAAAATAACTTTAATTTCAGAAGTCGGTGTCTAAAAACGAAAATGCAGAACCAACGACACCATCATCTGCCTAGCCTTTTCCCAACTATGTTGGGGTCGGCTTCCAGTCTAACCGGATGCAGCTGAATACCAGTATTTTACATGGAGCGACTGCCTATCTGACCTCCACAACCCAGTTACTGGGTAATACGATACCCCTTGGTAAGACTGGTTGTCAGGCTTTCGGGCTTCTGACTACCCGTACCCCAGACCAACAGCGGCAAGCGTAGCTTAACCTGATCGATCGACCTGTGCGGCTGTTATTATTTAGCCACGGGCCCCTCAGAACCAACGACACCGACTTCTGAAATTAAAGTTATTTTTCACTTTGTAGTGTTTTGTTGGAAGTCGGTTGTTTTTTTTGTAAAAAAGTTTTTTATTTTTCACTTTTTAGGGTTCCTTACCTCAAAAGGAAAAATCGGAACTGATATAGGATCACTCGAGTGTCTGTCTGTCTGTCCGTCTGTCACATCCAATTTTCCCCGAATTTAATGGACCGATAGGTGTTGTCTGAGAGTCATCACTTCATGCTAGCTGATGATAAGTGAAAGTCAAATACTTTTATTCAATTAGGCCTATTACAAGCTCTTTCGACAATTACAAGCCCTTACCATCATCAGATGAGGGACATGTTTGTCCCGTTACATCATTACGAGAAATGGAATGATGAAGACGATTGTCTTCAAGTTCACGTCTATCCAAGAACTGCTAAGTAGTTTCTGTCGACATATTGCCGTATCTCCTAACTCCTAACAGTTAAGGACTGCTGTGGCTACCATCGACGGCTCGGTAGCATTATAGTCGGACTTTCAATTAGCTGCAGTAAAACGACAGCTTATGTGTAACTTAAATGACTAAAATTGGCGTCTTTTTGTTTTTTCGCGGCCATTAACCAAACCATGTTTTTCTAGTACAGAATAGTGTAACTAACGAAACTTATTTGACATGCATAATATCTCTAAATGCAGTCCGAAATGAGTTATTAAAAGTGTCATTTTACTGCAGCTAAAAGTCGGAGTATTGGTAAGTGATGACTCTCAGACTCAAACACTTGAATCATCAATAGGTTTCATTTGATTTGAGAGAGTTCAACTAACACACTGTACATGCCTACCAAAGAGGATTTTCCTCGACTTTCATGGGATCCCTTCATCAGACTCTGACTTGGTGACAATGGGACCACCTCGAGAGCATACCGTTTCAAACCTTAATGTCAACTGCTCATCACCTGTTACAAAATATTGCTTTTCCCGATGCTGGGACGTTAATTGTTGAGAAGTTCTCCTGGTAAGAACCAGGAGAACATCAGCTCCACTTCACCATACGCATTGTATGGTATTTTGAGCAATGAACCACACAGATTGAGTGGACCTGCGGTCCAGTCAGTAAATGATAAATGATTTTATTTTGTAAGTAGGTGTGTACAAACACTTTTACACGTCAATCATATTTTTATAAAACTAGATGAGGTCGGCGTTTCCTATCTGACTACTCTGAGAAGAAAGGCCGAAACAAACTCAAAGGTCACAGTCTCTTTTAAAGTCCAGACATCATAATCTTGGTCAGGTTATATGAAGACCATGTCGATCGATGTCTGAGATGGTCTTTTGAGGAAAGAACCACACAGATTGAGAGGACCTGTCCAGTCAGTGCACGCATTTGTCAGAAATCGTGTAGCTCAACTCAAAACTTAAGGAGCTCAACGATTCGACGAACAATACCAAAGAAAGGACATTTGGGTAGGCCACATAAATTACTCAAACTGCCAGACCTAGACAAAAACTAACACAACAGAGAGAATAATAAAAATTAAAAAAAAGTGACCCACATTGTCTTCACATGCACAATAATTAAAATAATATAATACTTTACAAAGTAAGCAAATGTCATTGTTTAAATAAAATTCATTAATGTCAATGTGTACAAAGAAAAAAAAAATTAAAACATTCAAAATGTAAAAAAAAAAATTGGAAGCAGCTCAATCCCAAGCCTTTTTGTCCTCAATATAATCTTTAACGGTATAAAAAGCTTTCTGGCACAACTTACGTTTAATGAATGATTTGAATTTATAAAGGCTTAGATCTTGAACGTGGCTTGGTAGTTTATTATAAAAGCGTATACATTGGCATCTGTGCACGCATTTGTCAGTAACCGTGCAGCTCAACTCAGAACTTAAGGAGCTCAACGATTCGACGAACAATACCAAAAACAGGACATTTGGGTAGGCCGCATAAACTACTCAAACTGCCAGACCATGATTAAAACGGAATTAATGACCCACATAGTCGTCACATTCACAATAATTAAAATAATATAATACTTTATACAGTAAATGTACATGTCATTGCTAAAGTAAATAGATATTTAGAAAAAATAAAGTGTAAAATAGCAAAATTAAAACAACATTCACTGTCTAAACCTATTGGAGCAGCTCAATCAGCCTTTTTTGCCCTCAATATAGTCTTTTACAGTATAATAGGCTTTCTGGCATAGTTTTCGCTTTATATAAGCTTTATTGACAATTTGTCTATATGGATATAGATAGATTATGTCATGTGCTTTACTAATGCGGAGGAGCTGTTAGCAGGCTTAATTAACAGATAGATTATGTCATGTGCTTTACTAATGCGGAGGAGCTGTTAGCAGGCTTAATTAACAGATAGATTATGTCATGTGCTTTACTAATGCGGAGGAGCTGTTAGCAGGCTTAATTAACAGATAGATTATGTCATGTGCTTTAAAATTTGAATGTAGAAAATAAACGCAAGGTTTTCTTACCACAACTGACATTTCACCGGTGACTGAGTTTCATGTAACGTGGGGCATATTGCTAGCATAGGCACGAAAATCATTGAAAAACGTTATTATACGGAAAACGTATTTTCCTTAGTCCGGAACGTAGAAATATGCTTGCACAGCTTTTACGCTTCTTTAAAAGTTATTTCTGCCAATAAAACCTTATTTTCTTTCAGTAAGTTAAACGTAGTCGTCTGTACGCCTTACATATGATTTACATTCCAATCCATTACGCGATGAGTAGCCTCGTGACCGACTCTTACATAAAGCCGGCGGTCAATGTATTACGCACATTTGCCTTTACACGCCACATTTATTTTGGGAGAAGATATTACATTAGTTGATTAATATCTGGACCCTGATAATAAACTTGAGTATGGTATCAATGTTCACAAAGAGGGTATATTTGATATGATTCAATTAAGCGCCGACGGTTAGTTTGGTCTTAAAGACGACCGGGAAAAGGTTCTACTAATATAAACAGCTTATACACAAATATAGATACAAAATGTTCTTTTATGAGAATATTCCTAGGTATATTTTACTGTTTATATATTCAATTACTTTATTATTAAAACAACATAGATGTATAACCATTATTTTGCATACCGCACACATTGCAATGGTAAATAATCTCAAGTCAGAATCATCAAGTTGTCAGAGATAGAATTATGTTTGACGTTGGCATTATTACAGATATTATTTCGTTGGAATAGCAGACCGACTCTAATGTCCCCGTAACATTAATACTAAGCGCACAATCGTGTGGCAGGACGTGAATGAGAGTGGTTATAGCCAGTGGTTGTAAGAAACTTAACAGTTAACAGTACAATAACAGGCGTGGTGCGTACTTCATAGCACACAAACAGTGCACTATGCTCCCATAACATGCGCCCCGCGTAGTGAGCGGCTTTATTCACTACAATCCGCCGTGTCCTTCACTATAAAAGATTTTATTACATGAAAGGAAAGGTGTCGAGGTGCATTCTATTTCTGGGAAATATAAAACCGCATTATTCTTTTGAAAGCGTGCTTACTTTCAAATTAAAACGCATTCAGGATTTTCTTTCTTCTCGATAACTCGATTTCACACATAAAAACATTTTCAGAAAGAGATTAAAACAGAAGAAGAACTACCAGGGTATCGATGAGGGGGGGAGAGGGGGGTTCAGGGGATCAGAACGGAATGAATCGTACCTATTGCATAATAATAGTGGGTGCCTCCCATATCATATAAAGTTATTTGGTATATTTTCTTTTCAATAACGTTCGCAAGATATAATAAACGTGAGATATACCAACTGTTGATATAATTTCTTTACTTATAACATTTGCATGCTCTAAAACTTACTTCATATAACGTTATTGGATACTAGCTGCTGCTTGCGACGTCGTCTGCGTGAAGGCTCTACAGCACTAAAAATACCTAGTATTAATAATACTAGTTACTTTAAAATTGGGTTACCTAATATGTTTCATCGAAAAGAAATTGACGAATTATCACTTCTTAAACAATTTGCCAAATAATTTCATTTGCCAAATTATTACTTAGCAAAAAATCTCTTCACAAATAATTGTAACGCAAACCTAATGTTTGGAAAGTGAACGTTTATCTCGTTGACTGCCAGGCAACAGACACAATAGAAAATCCATTGTTCGCGGTCACCGGTCACCGGTCACCGCGTTGGCTGTCAATGCATTAAGGCGAAGTTATACGACTTCTAATGATTTTAAATTCAACATCACGTCTAATCGACCGGACTGATTTCTTTGAAAAAAATTAATGTTATATTAGACCATTTGCTTCGTAATTTGATATGTGAATATTTGCAATTATATTTTTTTAACATAGTGTAATTAATTTGTAAAGTAATGTCTACCGCGGACATAAAAACGATAATCACGCAAACACTATCGGGTGTATTTTCATAAAACTTTCACCATATAAAAGACAATTTAATTCCCCAAATTTTTGTATACGCGAATTTTTGTATTTGTGTTTACTTGTTTGGTGTTTGATATATCAACAATAGATGATTGTTTCATATTTTGCAATAAATTACCAGCGTTGTGTCATCGCGCTTCTCTTTCTTTTCTATGCAGTCCGATAGTGACCGCGTTTTAGGTCATGTAGTCGCCTCAAACAATAATTTACCAACTAGTAGTACTTTTACCAACTTTTATGTAAGTAGTCAAATATTTCAGTTGGAATAACTCATTTTACGTAGAATAAAATAAGCCAAATATTTCTTAGGTGACTCTTGCATCCAATGTCGACGGAGCCCCGCTTCGCGGGGCCCCTATTTCTGTGAAAAGGGTTTAAAGTAATCTAATCAAACCTAACCTCGGGGTGCCCTTCACTCGGTCTTGCATCCTACGTTGCCTATCGACCGACTGCAACCATGCAACCGATTTTACCCGAAGTACGCACGAAACTTACTTCGGGTGACATCGGTTCAACAATAGCTACCAAAAAAAAAATTTTTTTCGTAAGAAATCATTTGACCAATCGGCAATCGTTTATTGTCTAAAGATAGTTTGCTGTAATAAATCATTTGATTAAAGATCAAATGCGTATATGACATTATCCTTGATAATATTCTGCCAAGTGATTTGACCAAAAGATAATGTGCGTACTAAAATCATTCCAAACATTGCATTGGTATAAAAAAGGTTGCTAAAATTTGTTTGGGTAGTGAAATTTTGGCAAAATCTTTTCGCCAAAACGGCAGGATCCCTTTAAAATTATATCAATCCTTTATTAGGTATATTAAGTAACTGATTATTATAATTATCAAATAAAATTCCCATCCGTCGCCAGTTAACTTTACATGAACTCACTTCAGGAAGTCGGCGCAAGCTATTAAACTTACGTAGTTCTGGTCCCATAACCAGCGAATTTGTGAGAAAACTTGCAGTTCAACTGAGTTTAGTCTCAAAACACGTCCTTTTGAAACAGTCGAAACTTTTGTCTACGAATGAATCGATTTTCTGATCTAAAAGTATTTATTCAAAATGAAAGCAAATGGGTCAGAAAACGTCCTCTTGGATGCACATTTGGAATGCTACTTACAAATTGAAAGAAAAAGAAAGAAAATACGTTAATTGAGTGCTTTCATTTGAATATTTGAATTCTAAAGCCCAAAATTCCAAATTTAAATAACTTTATCTACACCCATGCTATAAATCCTCTATAAAAGTTTCTGAAACAGTTAGCTTATTGCCAACATTAAAACAACCAGTGTCATAGTAACCATAATATGCGCGCATGCACCCCCCCACCCCCCACTTTATCACACATGCACACACTCACACACAAACTCACCTTCCACTACATGCTCACACACCCCCACACACATACATATACATACGTCAAAAGAGAATCACATAAATGATTGTAGCGGTAGAACGACACTGTTCATTAATTGTTGTAACAGTTATTGTAAAAGAATTTTATGGCCGAACACTGTTTCTCAAAATACAGGTTATTACCTAGTTTGAGAGGCAGGGTTTTAAACATTTTGTTACAGATTTTACAACAAAACCTAACATAAATAAATGTATCTACCTATTGATTCTGTAACTATCTGTAATTTTTTTTTATGAATAAATATTATTATTATTTTCCTTTATTTTATCGATATATACATATTAATTATATTTTTAAATATTAGAATATAAAAAACATAAAAACATTTAAAAATATAAAAAACAGTAGCCCACCGGTATCGGGAGCAGGGTCCAAGGTACCGGTGGTTAGGGCTCCAGAGACAGGAACCTCCTCACAATGCGAGCCGTATCGAGGAGTACTGCCTTCTGAATCAGGCCCTTGATCCTAACGAGAGCCTCGATAGATGTTGATCGAGGCTTTCGGCCATCAGGCCATTGGCCGATACGACAATCGGCACAATGACAGCCGAGCTCACATTCCACATGTCAACAACCTCGTGTGCTAAGTCAAGATATTTAATTTGTTTCTCTTTCTCAGCTTTCACGAGGTTCCCGTCATGTGGAATGGTAACATTGACAATCATTGTACGGCGCACTAATCGATCTATCACCACAATATCAGGCTTATTGGCGACAATAGTCCTGTCAGTAATGATAGACCGATCCCAGTACAACGTGACATGGTCATTTTCAAGAACTGGGTCGGGCACATACTTGTAATACGGTACCTCAGAATCCACAAGTTTATATTTCAAAGCAAGTTGCTGGTGAATAATCCTGGCTACTTGGTTATGCCTGTGCAAGTACTCGCCGTTAGCCAGACGAGAACAACCAGAGATAATATGTCTGATAGACTCACCCGGACGGTGGCATGCCCGACACACGTCAACCGTCCCGTCCTTCATAATATTTCTCCGATAGTTATTCGTCAAGATAACTTCGTCCATAATTGCACAGACGAAACCTTCAGTTTCCCCAAATAGGTCACCGAAACGTAGCCAGGATACGGACGCTAAGAAATCTACACCGGGCTCATGAAGAGCCCGATAGAAGCGCCGATATCTTCTGGCGGTCATCGGTAGTAAATACCACAGGTTTGCGCCAGTTCTCTTTAGCCATGGAGAGCGGGGTAAGCCCCTTGTCCACTGCAACCACATCACGGTGCATACATACTTCAGCTTTAAAAAAATATTCCCTGAGACTGCACACCTCGCGGTTGTGGAGTGTCTTCGCATTTAAAAAGCCTCGACCCCCGCACTTCCGCGGGATATACAGTCTCATCACCGATGATAGTGGGTGATGCATCCGGTTTGCGGTCAACCGTGTACGGACCCTTCTATCCAGGGCGTCAAGTTCGGTCTGAGTCCATTTGAGTATGCCGAAAGAGTACATCAAAACCGGCATGACCCAACCGTTGAAGGCGCGCACCTTATTTCCGCCCAAAAGAAGACTAATTAATACCTTCTTCAGGCGACAAAAGAAGCGCTCCTTCAACGATTGCTTCATGTCAGCATCGTTGATGCCTAACGCTTCGGACATACCCAAATACTTATAGCTTTCGGATGAAGAGAGGGATCTGAGGTTTATGGAATCCAAGAGTTGAGTTATTATTATTATTATTATAATACATCCAAATGAGTGCTAAAATGTTGTACTAAATTATATTACGCAAAAAACTTTTTTACAATAAAAAACAACAGACTTCAAACGACGGTGTCAAAAACGAAAATGCAGAACCAACGACACCGACTTCTGAAATTAGTTATTTTTCACTTTGTAGTGTTTTTGTTGGAAGACGGGTGTTTTTTTAGAAAAAAAGTTTTTTATTTTTTACGTTTTAGGGTTTCGTACCTCAATAGGTACAAAAAACGGAACTCGTGTCTGTCTGTCTGTCCGTCTGTCACTGCCAATTACCTCCGAATCTAATGGACCAATAGGTGTTGTCTGAGAGTTGATGATAAGTAAAATTCAAATACTTTTATTCGATTAGGCCTATTACAAGCTCTTTCGACAATTACAAGCCCTTACCATCATCAGATGCGGAACCTGCTCGTCCCGTTACATCATTACGAGAAATGGAATGATGAAGACATCTTCCAAGTCCACGTCTATCCAAGAACTGCTAAGTAGTTTCTGTCGACATATTGCCGTATCTCCTAACTCGTAACAGTTAAGGAGTGCTGTGCTACCATCGAGGCGACGGCTCGGTAGCATTAGGTAAGTGATAACTCTCAGACTCAAACACTTGAATCATCAATAGGTTTCATTTTATTTGAGAGAGTTCAACTAACACACTGTACATGCCTGTACAGCGCCGACAGTACGTCGAGTTTGGGGGACACGAATCCAGACCTTATTACACATTCTCCGGTGTAAATCAAGGGAGTAATATTGGACCTTTGGAATTCATTTTAATAATTAATGATCTACTACAGTTGTGAAAGAGGCGAAGTGTCTACTGTTTGCAGATGACTTAAAATTATTCCGAAATGTTGAGGACACTGCTGACTGTAATCGGCTCCAATCTGACATTGATAACGTAGTCCAAGGGAGTAAATCCAATAAGCTGCATTTTAATATTAAAAAGTGCTGTGTGATGAGCTATAGCCGGGCGCGTGCTCCATTACAGCATCAGTACGAGATGGACAGCGATGTTATGCCGCGTGTCTTACTTGTTCGAGACCTGGGCGTACAGATGGTATCTGACCTGACGTTCCGCAAACACATAGTTGAGATGTGCGGCAGGGCTTTCAGAAATCTGGGTTTCATCTTGAGACGATTTATTTTCGTTGGATCCGCTTTTGAATCCCATTTTTTAGGTATTAACGATGGGTCCCATTGTAAGGATTTTACGATACTGCAGCGGTTAAAGTTTTATACAATGCACTTTTGAGGAGCCACTTAGAAGCACGTGCAATCATTTGGAATCCGCATGAAGGTAAACACAGCCTCATGTTGCAAAAAAATCAAAACAAATTTGCTAGATTTCTTTGCCGTAAGCAGTACGGGGTTTATCCCTTTTATCCCCTGATGTACCAGAGTCTGTTCGTCCTGGGCATGGTCCGGGTACACCAGGCTGGCAGTAAGAAGGGACGTCGCGCTGGTCAAGTACGTGGCAAGCGTACTGCTAGGGTTGCTGCATCATCCGGAGGTGCTGGCAGCGCTGCGGCTGTGCGCGCCGGACGGGTGCGTAGACCAGGTGCGCGCCGCCGCCCTGCTCTGTTAGACGTGCCAGCGGCTAGGACTAACATACTCAAGTTTGCCCCTATGTCACGAGCCGCACGTATAATTAACATTAGTACAGTATCGGAGGATATATTTGGGCAAAACCTGCAGAGATTCATTAAAAAGGTACAATTAATCATTGAGAAAGGTCTGATATTGTAATATCAAACCTTTTTCAATGATTGATTCAAGCCAAGTGGGCGGGATTACAGCAGCGTTATAACGTTGTTGCTATTTTGCTTACGATTTTATTTTATTTTTGTAAAGGAATAGACATTGTGACTTACAACATCGCCTTGGATGATTCTGTAAAGTTGTTATAATTGTGGTTTAAATAAATAAATAATTGTAATCCAAATTTTCTTATAAATTGTAATAATTCAAATAGTTCTAATATTTTTAATTTTATTCAAATAATTGTTATAAATTAACTAAAATTTTGCATGCCCGTAATGAGAGTGAAATATATCCTGTGCTACTTATAGTTTAATTTAATAAATTATTTACTATTATTATTTAAAAAAATGTATTTTGTACGGTGACCTAAGTTTATAATAAACTAACAGATTGTTTTAAAACTCTTTATTTTAGTGCATTTAAATGTAAATTAATTATTAAGTAAATACTACTACTCGACTAATGATTTCATGAATGAAAATTTGACTTAAATATTAGGACACTCGCTGACCTGGCGAACTTCGTACCGCCTCAGAAACAATGTATAAGAAAATTTATTATCATTAAAGATCATAAAAATCGGTCCAGCCGTTCTTGAGTCACAAATAGGGTGTAACTAACCCGACTTTGTTTTATTAGATAGATGCATATAAACTCTTTTGCAACTGGCGTACTGAATTGAATGATAGGTAGCAAACATACACACAGCCAGTTACTACATACAATAATTAGCTGCTTAGAAATATGACACCAATATACAATGTACTTACTTCATTAAGTATAATAGCATTGTTTGTATCCTTTGATCTGTCTAATTATATCAGTGACGTGATCATATCAATGATATTCTAATCATTTATTTGCAAAGAATGTAGGTAACAAAACATAGTTTGATGGCGTAAAAAAGAAGAACAATTGGATCCAGTACATGCAACATTAGGCGCTATAATAATCATAAGTATTGCAAATCTATCATAATCAATAATTGTCAGGTAATCAATTTTAATATCATATTCTTAAAAGTCAAATTCACCGGAAAAGTTATATTCATACATGTATACAAAATAAAAATTATAGCACATTTAATAAATAATAAACAATTTGTACACATATGGTCTTTTCCTTGTACTAACGCGAGTCTAGCACGAGAATCTAAGGATTGAAAGGTAGGGCACCGATAAATGAAGTGCGCATCACTGCAATGGGCACAAGCCACATTTGCAGGTGGGTTAGATTTTGCGAGATAAGATGAGCGTTTGGATCCGCTGCTATTTTGCCTACTAGTCGCGGGCGAAGGTTTTTTCCCTTCAAGGTTACGAGGGTTAGAATTGTTATTGATATTAGATATAGAAGATAAATGACTAGTTTCTAAGATTTAAACATAATCTTGAAGAAACTTTAACAATTCACAAAAAGTAGGTATTTGTGAAATGTTTTTCTGAGATTCGAAACGATTACGCGTGTCCGAGTCCAGCGCGCGCGAAGATAAAATTTTAAATTTTTAAAGCTTGGAGTGCATGGTATGTATCATAAATTACGTTTGATAAAGTTTGTAGATCTTGGAAGTTACCCGATTTAAAAATGGCTGGTTCAATAATTTGTCTAAATAATACGCTAGCTAGCTTATAATACGCTAGTTATGATAACGCTCGATCAAACTATTAAAAACAACTTCGTAATTATCGGCGGTCATCGGAATCCCTTTGACAATAGACAAAGCCGGGCCTTGTAAACAAGACGCTAAAAAATAATGAAATTTCTCTATTTGCAAAATCGAATTATTATCGTGAATTAAAGTTTTGTAAATATCATAAAATGTTTGCCAGTTGTCTATATTACTATCAGCGATCTGCAAGTCAGTCGCACTCGCTGCGCTGATTACGGCATAGTATTTTTTTTTTTTTTTTTAAAGTGTTTCAAAGACTTTTGACACACTTGTGAATCAGGTTTTATGGCTAACTCCGAAGTTTGTATTTTACTTACTTAACGCAAAAAATTCTTCGCGAATTGAATGTATTCGAGTATAACTCGCCTTGAACGACGACACCTTTGAACGATCTTGAATCATAGATTTTGATAAGTCGTAAAGGATTTGGATAACACGATAGACATACTCGCGTTGAGATTGAAGAATTTTAAGTTTACCCTCCTCCATTTTGTTTAGTACGTAAAATAATGATGAAAGTATGAAAATACGAACCTAAATTGAGATTTATTAGGTGTAAATCGATACCTTTAGGTGAAATAGTTATGTAACAATGTTTGTTAGTGTATAAATACCGTGAATAGATATAGATAATAAGATTACAAACAATAAATTACGTAAATTACGTGCATTTTTGAAAGACGCTTTTGATGTTTCCTACTCAGAAACAGGCTAATTAGGACGTAAATTGAAAGAGATCAGGTACTCACGGGATGCTGGGAGCCAGGAGATCACCACACTGTATCACTAGCAGTCGTATTTCACGATATTTTGGTGTTTTTTCACCGCGCGCGCGGTTTGGTTGCCGGCCGGTCTTTTTGTTGAGTTCACTTTAGTCTGTGTTGAGTTCGAACTAATTTGTTTTACTTCCCGCCGTCAGATGGCGGGAGCGATGCGTTGTCCTTGTCGCAGTCACAGCAATGGGCGAGTGCAAGTCGCGGCGAATTTAAAACAGGGAGAGGAAAAGTACTGACTGAGAAAGCATCCCGAAGCCTGTTCAATACTGACTTGCCACTTTTATAACACTGTAATATATTAGTTAAGTAACTTAACGGACAGTAATTATTTCTTACTAAGAGAGAACCAAACAAACGTGAACAATCTATAATATAAAAATGAATCGCTAAATGTGTTGTTAAGCGCAAATCTCGAGAGCAGCTGAACCGATTTCGCTAATTATTTTTTGTTGTGTTCGGTATTAACAATAAATTTTGGACATTCGAAAAATAAATGCACCCGGGTGCATTTATTTTTCTTTTTTTTTTTTCATTTATTTTTTATAAACAAACTTACATTTCGAATTCACCTTTAAAACCACTTGACTTACCTTTTTTGTAATGTAGGCAACGATCCTACCGCATGCAGCCAAAGTCATGGTTAATTTTATGATTTTAATCGTTTTCTTACGCCCAAATGAATTTTGTACGTTACAAATAATCCATTATACAACTATTTATATCATATTTATTTATTAGCCTTGATAATTAAAAGATAAAAAGCCCTATTACCGGTTTATCGTAATGAGTTGAACCACACTATTGGAGCCCGTAACATAGCTAACTTCACGTGTAACAAAATAATCGCAGATCAATGTCAATTTAATTTCAATGTTGACAATATTGTTTTTAAGAGTACCGAATCACGTGACTGTAAAATTAACATTGGAATCATATTGGCATCTCATTGGAATTAAAATTAGTTTCAAGAGCCAGCCCCCAGTATACTGTTAGTCTCAATGGGATGCTACGGGTTGCTCGCTGCTGTTTTATTAGTACCTACCTACAGTTTAAATCGGCTGTGGAACTTTCGACCTTATACCACGCGGTGCTTAATAACTACTGCGAAGTATTTTATCATCATTCAGCTGAAAGAAGTCCATTGCTGGGGCATAGGCCTTTCCTTAAGTTTTGATACAACGACCGTTTCTGCACTTTCCGCATCCAGTGGATTCCCACGACTTTCACCAGATCATCGCATCGCGCAACTTATTCGATCTTGTTCTGACATTTACCTTGACAACTGACATACTCCGAGCAATGAAACATTGTAATGTGTTCATTGATGAAGCACTATCACTGATGCGTTCAGGAACATTCCAAGCGGTGCTTACAGCCGTACCTACTTTCACGCGGGGACCCTTTCCGACGAGACAGGCGTAAAGAGGGCGAGGAGGGAGGGAAGGGTGGGGTTCGCAAACGAATATCTTCATGAATTTCTATTGTTGCTCGCGCGCTCTGAATTTATGAATTACAGAAAAAATTGGAATTTCGTTAAAATATGTAGGTACGTATATATCGTATTACCCAGTAATTGGGTTGTGGAGGTCAGATAGTCGCTCTGTGTAAAATACCGGTTAGACTGGAAGCCGACCCTAGCATAGCTGGGAAAAGCTGCGTATATGGGATATTATAAAATACTCTACACTGAAGTAGCCTACACGAATTTAAATAAAATGCGAGATCGAGTGTCTCAGACGTTAATGGTAACGGCACCGCCCGCTCAACACTTTATCCAACTTTCCTGGAAACCCCTCTGGACGTTCCGTCGCGAATTTTCAATTTCGCAATCGGTCAGGACAGTATCTAAATTATTTAATGCCATCTTTAAGTCGCATCATTGGGTGGCCGAGATGCGAAACATCGGGTCTTCTTCACGATCCGACATAGTTTAGATAGGTGTGGGCACTGCAGTGGGTACTCGAACGAAAAGATAATTTGATTTTAAAGAAACTTTATTATATACTAGCTTCTGCCCGCGACTTCGTCCGCGTGAAATTTCACCCTCCCCCATTCACCTTCTTTTGAGTGGAATTTCGAAAAACCCTTTCTTAGTGGATACACTTCACAAAGAACACACTCTCCAAAAATGTCTTTACATGACCAGCGGTTTAGGCTGTGCATTGTTATAATCAGTCAGACAGGATCACAGGACTTTGAATTTTATATTAGATTATAAAAGTAAACCTAAGTACCTACCTACCTAATTAAAAAAAAAACTCAATAACAGAAAATAAAATACCTAAATAAACCTATTTCTGATGATAACTAATCTAAACTCAATAAATAAGCAAAATCCCTAAAAACTAATATCTATACGAATGACTAATCCTACCTAACAGATTTATAAAATAACCTACGGTCACTACGTACACTATCAAATATACTACCCATACTTTAAAATTAAAATCTATACCTACGACTTATAAAAATAAACCTAAATAACTCTACCTTAAACTGTACTTAGTAAAAACTAAAAGGAATAAAAAGGTCGCACTGAAAAGCACGGTTTAGAATTGCAAGTAGCAGTTAAAACATACAATTTTATAGAATGCTAATAAGAACGAACGCTCGCCACTCAAATCAAAGTTCAAAAAGTGTAAGCCAAATTCAACCTTCAGCACTACATTTACAGTGCGGGTGACGTAACCTACGACAAACTTATTATTTGCGGTTGGTACAGTAATCGGGTCTAGGGATCGAACCGCAAAATTAAGTTTGTTTTTTATTGTATATACTTTTCCGGGATAAAAAGTACCCAGTGTGGTGCCCAGGATATTAAAAAATAATTATACCAAGTTTCATCGTAATCAAACCTTTAGTTTTTGCGTGATGCCTGAACAAACAGACAGACACACAGACAAAAATTTTTTTAATCACATTTTTGGGTTCGGTGTCGGTCTCGTAACAACCCCTGCCATTTATTTTTTTGATATTTTCAATGTACGAATATTTAAACACTACCAAAACAACTAATACCTATTTTATAAAATAATAACAAACGAAATTCAAATAAACTATTTAAAGACTAAAAGTCGCGCTGATAAGCACGGTTTGTTAATATCAATTATTATCTGTCAATAAGGTCGAACGCTCTGAACGCATCAACAGCCAAATATTGAATGAAGCTCGCGCTTTTGTTTTTTTGACATGACCACTCGCAGTTGCAACTCGCTAAGGTTGCCCGGACCTCCCGCCTTTTTATTATACCCTACCGCCACGACCCGCGTCGAGCGCGGCAACCGTTACACAAAAATAATCCTTATGGCATGATTCAGTATTCACGCGCGACGGCGCGATGGCTTATAGCGTATTTCATGTATAAGTTTGGTGTTTCTATACCGATTACTATGATTCTTTTTTTATTGAATAGGTAATAATATTAACTTCTTTTAATAAGGGATGAGTGAGAGTATTATAAACGTAAGAGTAAACAAATATAATCAGAAAGCTCCTAACTGCTAAGCTATCGGGAGTTACACGTGTTATTGTGAGTCAACCATAAAAGATAGACATATGCTGTTGTGGGATATTTTTTAGATAATTTTATGTAGAACATTTCCGTCATAGATGATTTCTATGTAGCTTTAACCATTAAGGCTGCACACGCGACGGAAGCTTAAAAATGGAGCAACTTCTCCCGTTTTCCCAACATTTCCTTTCACTGCTCTGCTCCTATTCATTGTAGCGTGATGAAAAGTATACTATAACCTCCCCAGGAGTATGGAGAATAATTGTACCAAGTTTCGTTAAAATCCGTCGAGTAGTTTTTGTTTCTATAAGGAACATAGAGACAGACAGACACACAGACAGACAAAAATTTTACTCATTGCATTTTTGGCATCAGTATCGATCACTAATTACCCCCTGATAGTTATTTTGAAAATATATATCATGTACAGAATTGACCTCTCTACAGATTTATTATAAGTATATAAGTATAAATTATAACACACGTGTGTCGGAAACAAACACGTGCGTTGGTATTGAGTGTTGCCAAGACTGTTCGAGCTCGACTGTCGAAGTGTCGAGGTCGACTGTAGACTGTCGCACACGGTCGTAACAGTCCATACAAAAAACCAACAACGGTGGCCGGACAATAGGTTTAGTTTCGGAAAACGTCGAGATGTGTCACTTTGTTAAATTAAACGTATATTTTTCTATAGCAACACTAGGATATAGTTTTGATTGTTCATTTCTTTCTACGTAAAATGTTTACGTTGTTAACTTTACGTTAAAGTTGTTTTCTTCAAAAGCGATACCGTAACGCAAACTGTTAAAAGACAAAAGTCAATAAAATACTGACACTCTGACTCTCTGACAGTTGTTAGTTTGTTGCGAAGTTTGTTTTGCTGTTATTTTCGTGGCTTTTTCGACAACTTTTACTCTCTCAAAGGAAACCGATATCTCTGCTTATATTGTTTTGACCCGTGCGCACTACTTTGGACTTCCATTTTGCGTTCGATCCGGGCTTGCCGCTGTGGCATCTCCGTTCAAATGTTGTGTTCGTAATACAATTGCACTACAGCACGTAGTAAGTTTATAGTATTCATATATACTTAACTGTGGATTTTATTACAGAAGTATGTAAGACTTAGTTGAATAACAAATTGAACGAGTGAAATGTGTTTAATTTTTGTCCCCTTATAACCTGAATTACTGTTTTCATCTACGTTTTCTCTGCACTGATAATAATTTCCCTGTATTTTCATAAACATCAGTTCAGAGGAAAGAGTAGATGAATTCAAGATAAATATGGTTTTCTGCACAGGAAGGAACCATCTATATGTATATAAACGAGAGAGGCGCTATAGGTATATACATAGCCGGTTGTAGTTCCTAAAAATGTTTAGTAGATGGCGCTTTACTGCCAAAGCGACTGACTACTCTATTCTCATATATTATAATGTACTCTGTGCTGTCGCAGTCGCCACACTCGGTGAACTCGGCCTCTCCGCCAGTCCTCGCTGCATCCCCTCCATCGACGATCGTGTCCATGCGGTAGGGCTTGCTTGCGTTTCCATGCCGGACGTGACCCGTCCACATTACTCCACATTGAACGGAAATCGAACTGGAGCGCCAACACATTACGAAAACTTCTTCACCAGTAGGTACTTACATATGAATGGTTTGTATACGTATAGAAACTGATAGAAATTCACTTCAATTTTTCAATAAGTATCATTTTATGTAATACAAATAAAAAAGAATTGTTGGAAAGAGTGGTGAAATATAAAGATCAGATGAATGTGTTTCTGGACTTTAGTTTGTGAATGTGTAAGTATTTAACCTGCACAAGGTTTGTTTATATTTTCATCATCTACTTTTGGAACAGACTATTTGCCTTTATCATCTGAGTTCATTAAAACTACAAACTCAAACTCAAAATCAAAGCATTTATTTCAATTAAACTATTTTCAGGCTCTCTTGAATTGTCAAGAAGTCGGTCAGTCAGAAAATATGAAGCTAGCTGCCCATTCCTAAGCGTAGGTACCTATGGAGAAGAACGGGCAAGAAACTCCATGGACACCTTCGATCAATAAAAATGGACACTCTTTTAGCCGTTAACGCGCCCCGCGCCACTCAAGTGGCTTTGTACCAAAATTCAAACCAACTGAACACCCAACAAAACCACTGAAGTGGCTTTGAATAAAAAAAATGTTCAGGGCAGTCTATACGACGTCGCAGGAAAACCGGGGCGCATGAGTGGTTGAGTACTTAATATTATAAAAAACACTTATTTAATGAGATCATATTTTAAGATTATCTACAAATTATTAATAAAGAGATCATGGTTTACGTGTATCACAATTAGAGACAATTTATAGATTCAATATGTAACATTTTATAATTTACATATTGTATATTATTTATAATTTACATATTGTATATTATTTATAATTTACATATTGTATATTATTTCACTTTGTAGTGTCTTTTTTGTTTTACTACCAACAAGATTTTTGAATTTTTCCGTACGAACGTTAACCTTTAACATATTCTCGGATGCACCGTCAAACTTGTGTAGAACCTACGAGTTGAGAGCGCCTCGTGGCTACTTATGTCACACACACACCCTCACACATACACACACATAATAACAGTCTTCCAGACCCAATTTCGGTCATGGCGTCCAATCTCAGTGGAGACTAGCTATCAATGCGGGAGATATTATATTGCAGGTGTGTGCGCAGGCACTTGCACTTTCTCTTCCCTGACTCTCATAGTCGGATGGGACGGCTATCCGACACGACTGGCGAGTGACGTGCTTTCCGAGGCACGGGGTATTCAAACCACCAACTTCCAAACTCCGGGTTGTTACTGAGAAATCTTAATGATAAAACCCAAGAACACTTTGCCTGACCTGGGAATTGAACCCGGGACTACACGCTCAGCAGTCGCGCTGGCGACCACGAGACCAACGGCCACACACACACACCGTGTGTGACACTGATGATCTGATGACGTCACCACAACGGCTACACACACTCACACCGTGTGTGACACTGATGATCTGATGACGTCACCACAACGGCCACAGACACACACACACCGTGTGTGACACTGATGATTTGATGACGTCACCACAACGGAAACACACACACCTTGTGTGACACTGATGATCTGATGACCTCACCACAATACCACACGCAGCACATCCCGCCGCACAATTAGAATGTACCATAGATAGCTTCACCTCTTTGAGTTCGCTCTAGAATTCCATTACTATTATAGCGTTTTATCACGTTCGGTGACGGCGATGGGTGACCGATGTATTGTGAACCTTATTGCTTCAACATACGACACACAGTTACATTGTACAGCGATTTAATTTACATGCAAATAGCGCGGAGCGATTTATATCAATAGAGTATTGATAGGGGAGAATATTATGATGTATGGCGGGATTCGTAGCGCGTAGGCGTCGTAGCGGCGCTAAGTGTCTACGAGCGCGTAGCGCGTAGCACCGTAGCACCGACCACTCGATGACGTCACGTCGTCTGATTTATACATTTGTTTGTTTTTTGAAACGCAGCAGTGTGCCAATCGCCTAATACGTGTCGGTCCTATCCGGTGTGTTTGTGGTATGTGACGTAAATAACATTTTGTTTTTTACAGCAAACAAGATTACAACTTTTCAGTGAGATAGCAAATTATTAGTTTAAGTAAGCTTCGCAAACAGTATCTTAGTTTCGTTTGAGCACAAGCGAGGAGTGTGTCAGTTTAATTAATGCGTGTACCTGAACTTAATGTACCGCTCGAACAAGTTCGCTCACTTCACTAACAACGCCCAACTTTATTAAGAACCTGTACATAATTTAAACATAACATTTGGTCTCTGTTACTTACATACACAGATAAACTATCGATCATTTTAGAATATTTATTGTTCTACGATTTGATGGAAAAGTAACAAACTTCAGAACGCTGCGTACAATGATGTTCACATAGGACTATGCGATTATTGCTTAAATATAAAAAAATAATACAAGAAAGCAGTCTAATTTAATAATTTAGGTAACAGTCTTTTTTTCCCACTCAACTGTCCTACCGCCGAAAATCGACACGGAAGGAACATGGCCGATTGTCAAAGCGACAGAAATCGACATGAAGTTTTTTGCGCGCCCGTTCTCACTGTATTTTTATTTTTAGTAATTTTGTCTGTGGTAGTTATTTTTAGGTAAATAAAAAAATAGGGTCATCGCTTTAGATTTTGAAAAAAAAATCGTTTTGTTTTTCATTTACGTAATGTAAATAAACATAAAAAAAAATCTATTTCATTTAAAGTTACGAAACAAGCTGTGTAATTTTGCCTGTTTTGTCTTATTGACGAAACAAGCATTATTCAAGTACGGTTCCATAGATTTTTTTTGTGTAGGAGTCGTGTATAAGTGGCGAGACCTCCCGCGGCGCGCAAAAAAAAAGTGTACAGGGACATAAAAAAGAACGTCAAAAAAAAAAGGCCGTGTGAGTTTCTAACAGGAAATCTTATTTAGAGCTAACCCAACCAAACAGAACAGGACTGCTAATTGTTAAGCATGTGTCTGTCGCCACAACACAAATGAGAAAACCTTGATAACGTTGTCTTTTGGCCGAGATAGTTTTGTATATGCTGGCCCCTATAACATGGACTACATAACGTGCGACAAGTTTTCATATCGCTTGGCCTACAAGGTGAAAACTGGTAATCACCGCATGTTCTCATCACCGAGACCTATGCCATTGCTTACCTACATAGTAATGAATGTACTTGTCCGAGGCTGTTTATTGTTACTACTGCTTACACTTAAGATAAATCACAGAAGCTGTTGGTAAACCAAACTAGCTTCTGCCCACGGATTCATTCGTGTGCATGTCGGAAAACAAATTGGAATTCATGGGTTTTCATTTTTTTGCGCGGAACCCTAATTATTTTGTCTGACTCTTTAAAACAACTGCTAGTGGTATCTAGCTATCTGCCAGTGAAAGTCCCGTCGAAATCGGTCTAGCCGTTTCGGACATTAGCCGGAACAAATAGACAGACAGAGAGACAGACATAAAACAAATTGGTTTTTTTGTTATAGGTACCTCATATACTTTCATATACATTTAGTAAAAAGCTGTTAATTTAACATTACAAACAGACACTTCAATTTTATTTACTTGTATATGTATATTAGATCAGATATGAAAATAGTTTGAACGTGGTATGCGCTTTATTATAACTCCGGCCCTTTATACTGAAAATGACAAAGGAATTTGCTACAGTTTTATAGGAACAGTACCTATATGTATAGTAGGTGCTTCCTCGAATGATCGTTTTCATACGGATCTCTGGCATATCCCTCATAAGTCTCGAAGGAGCAGTTTAGTGCTAGTGCAGAACTAGTGTGCTAGTACTCGGCTGGCGGAGCAGCGCGCGGCGGCGGCGGCGGCGGCGCGCTGTTTGTTGATTGCATTTTGAGAGCCGTGACGTCAACGGCAAGGCTCGATACTGCTCTATGTTGACAGGATCTCGCCCGGATCTAGAACATAGCGGTCGGATAGTGCAGCCAGGGAGACACCTTTACGAAGTTACGAATAAACAAATGTTCTGCTTAAAATAGATTTATCATTCGTTTACAGTGGCATTCTCTAAATAACTGTTTGTTGAGGATGGTCCAAACGAAGCTTGGATTATGCAACAAGGTTAGTACATATTTAGACACCCTCTTATATGATAATCACTAATTAAGCGTGGTGAATAAGCCATAGCCCTGTTCCACGAGCCTGCTACTGTGCAAAGGTTTCTTAAATTCCATAATGTGAAAACTCCTATTTTGCGGGTCTTCTGTACCAGCCAGAGCAGTAAAACTGATTGATTCGTGACAATGAATTGTAGCGGTATATCCAATACTTTCCTATTTTTAACCGACTTAAAAAAAAGGAGGAGGTTCTCAATTCGGTTGTATGTTTTTATTTTTTTTATGTTTGTTACCTCAGTACGCCGTCATTTATAAACCGATTTGGATAATTATTTTTTTGTTCAAAAAATTTTAGATTGTTCCCATTTTTGTCAAAACCCAGTTCCGATGATGGGATCCAAGAGGAATTGAGGGAACTCCTCAAATATTATAGGCGTACATATAGCAATTTTGGTATTAACAACTCAAGCATTTGCATTGAGAAAGTATAATTTGGTGAAATGGAACTGATGATGAAGACCAAAGATGGCCATCGGAACTACTCAATGACAAATATTTCACGGGTAGCGATGCGATTGCTTTAATATGATTGCTAAGCAATTTATGTTCGTCACAATGCGTATGGTGAAGTGGAGCTGATGGTGACTTCACCATCAGCTCCCCCCCCCCGGAGCTCTTCTCCTGGTTCTTACCAGGAGAACTCCTCAATAATTAACGTCCCAGCTTCGGGAAAAGCAATATTTTGTAACAGGTGATGAGCAGTTGACATTAGGGTTTGAAACGGTATGCTCTCGAGGTGGTCTCATTGTCACCAAGTCAGAGTCTGATGAAGGGATCCCATGAAAGTCGATTAAAATTCTCTTTGTTAGGCATGTACAGTGTGTTAGTTGAACTCTCTCAAATCAAATGAAACCTATTGATGATTCAAGTGTTTGAGTCTGAGAGTCATCACTTACCTATACTCCGACTTTTAATTAGCTGCAGTAAAATGACACTTCTTAATAACTCATTTCGGACTGCATTTTGAGATATGCATGTCAAATAAGTTTCGTTTGTTACACTATTCTGTACTAGAAAAACATGGTTTGGTTGATGGCCGCGAAAAAACAAAAAGACATTTAAGTTATTTAAGTCATATTTATTAAAGACATTTAAGTTATTTTAATCATATTTAAGTCATTTAAATTACACATAAGCTGTCGTTTTACTGCAGCTAATTAAAAGTCCGACTATAATGCTACCGAGCCTTCGATGGTAGCCACAGCAGTCCTTAACTGTTAGTAGTTAAGAGATACGGCAATATGTCGACAGAAACTACTTAGCAGTTCTTGGATAGACGTGGACTTGAAAACAATCGTCTTCATCATTCCATTTCTCGTAATGATGTAACGGGACGAACAGGTCCCGCAACTGATGATGGTAAGGGCTTGTAATTATAGAAAGAGCTTGTAATAGGAATAATTGAATAAAAGTATTTGACTTCCACTTATCATCAGCTCAGCAGCATGAAGTGATGACTCTCAGACAACACCTATCGGTCCGTTAAATTCGGAGAAAATTGGATGTGACAGACGGACAGACAGATAGACACTCGAGTGATCCTATAACAGCTCCGATTTTTCCTTTTGAGGTAAGGAACCCTAAAAAGTGAAAACAAAAACTTTTTAACAAAAAAAAACAATCGACTTCCAACAGAACACTACTAAGTGAAAAATAACTTTAATTTCAGAAGTCGGTGTCAAAAAACGAAAATGCAGAACCAACGACACCGACTTCTGAAATTTATTTTTCACGTTGTAGTGTTTTGTTGGAAGTCGATTGTTTTTTGTTTTGTTAAAAAGTTTTTTTCATAGTTCGAGGTTTCTGGCACATCACCACAACATACCATCACTTAGTTACATTTCGTCCACTTCGATTTTCAAGTAACACGAACCTCACACCTCATAGTCGGTCGATTTTCATCTGTTAGTTCCATCAATTAACACTAATATAAGAGGTGTTAAATTAAAATAGTTATTATGAATGATGAACTTACCGGGTGTGCTCAGTCCTCCTGTGTCCACGACTGTATCACACAACACACTACTTTGAACGTAGAGAATGGTCCTAAACATAGATCACTCGTGACGAATCATCCTTGGAACACAAACTAGAATAATGTTAACGTTATTTTTTAAAGTATCATTCGTATATTTTTCTGAAATGCAATTTACTGAAAAAAATAATACTTATAAAATTAACCACAAAAAAATTCTAATCTCTCGGACTTCTGAAAGAACTAAGTACACCTATCTCTATTAAAACCTTAGTACCTAGTAATGTACCTAATAGAACAGAGGCTATCTGTAAATATATGAACAAAGTGCAGAACATAGAACTTGTGTGCTCGTATGTCATGTTCGGTACAACTGGCTCGTTCACTCGGAGGAGCCCTGTTTGGTTTACGGTCAACAGGTAGCTGCGCCAGTCGGAGGCGTACAGACTTCTTGCGACTTTACTTAGTTTATTAATAGTTTTTTATATATGTACCTTTAGGCATTACAGTGTTTCAGTCCTGTGTATTTAGTTATTTACACATTTCAATATACAAACACCTTACTAAGTCGGCTGTGACTACTTTATATTGAAACTTTAAAGATATACATTTTGACGAAAACTTTGAAGAGAAAAATCGTATCTAGAAAAAAAAGACGTTTGTAAATTTAGCATAACCCCGAACGACACGTAGAAACACTTCCAACACACATCACGGAATGAGTTCAGATAACTAATCACGTCATCTGACAAACAACACTCTCCAAAAATGCATCGAGTTCATCTCACTGCTGTAATCTTAAGGACCAATTTTTCGTTAGTACTTTTGTGAACTTAAAAAAACAATTAAAATTACAACAATCAAAATCAGAACTAAAATGAACGTTTAAGTAACCAAATTTCAGTTTAAATCAATTTTCACAAAATATATTGGTTATTAGATCAGTTAACAAACACAACAAGTCGATACTCGATCGGCGGCGTCAGGTCGGCGGGCTGCACGCGCCGCGCTCGCGAACGGTCGGCTCCCGACTGGCGCCGACAACAGGGCCGCCCTCCTTACTCACACTCGTCTGCCACGCACAGGATGTAAGGTCCTGTTATCTTCTGCTTACCAGGATGTGTCGCCATGCTTATAGTCGAGACTATACAGACAGGCAGTTCAGATCAAACGCTGACATAGTAGTTAGCCATACTGCATTCAGGGAAATCATAGAGCCGGAAAAAGTAATCTTTTCATTACTAGCCTGTACTGGCCCACTTCAGAGAAAAAGTATATGTCCCATTGTCAAGTCTGTAAAAAAATTGTCACAACACCTACCGTACTAAGGCTCCCGCAGACAAGCGTGAGGCGACCAGAATTGCATCGCACCGTCACGACGCACCTGTCTTTCGAAAAA
This sequence comes from Gortyna flavago, assembly GCA_963669345.1. Classification (NCBI taxonomy): domain Eukaryota; kingdom Metazoa; phylum Arthropoda; class Insecta; order Lepidoptera; family Noctuidae; genus Gortyna; species Gortyna flavago. The sequence goes on along the minus strand of OY770147.1, from coordinate 140,358 downwards.
CAAATCCTCCAAGTGTGAAGGTTAGCTGAATGTGTTTTTAAGAATATAAATTAATATACGTTTATATAGCATGGCACATTCAACCTATAATGTTCCCACTGCAGGCCTCCTCTTTGTGAAAGGGACTGGACTAGATGGTATTACTTAAATGTAATGAATTAATTACACATTGTTGTGGATTTTATCCCAACTCTCATTGGCTCTTATATTAGCTCGCCGCTCATAACCTTTCTGCCGGATCCAGGGGAAAATTTCCCCAAAATAGCAACAGTGTCTCTCCGGGTGTGTTGATGCCGCGCGCTCCACTTCGTTCATAGCTCGGCTTTATCAGTCATCGCTAACTAAATGATAAAACAAAGTTTTTTCATTTCTCTTCTAACGACTCTTTCAGAGTTTTATCATAAATATCTTTGTCCAGTTCGCTGTTTTCTCACTGCGACGATTTGTTTTATGGACTGAAGGACTTGCGAATCGTTAATATAACTCAATTGTTCTAGTACCTAATAGTGGTGCCTAACACGATCGAATAGAATACTCTTTATTATGTACGCCATATGAATCGAACCGTGCACACTTCGCTTTCAAAGTCAAAGTTAAAGTCAAATCGTTTATAATTTCAAATAGGCACCAATAAGGCACTTTTGAACGTCAAAATTTACAGAAAAAAAACTGGTGAGGTCGGGGGACCTCCGGCACGGACGAAGTGATGAATATCCAAGATGGCGGCTGTGAAATCGGCTCAATCGGCGAATCGGCTTCAAAAGCCTCGGAAACCATGAAAACGACAGCCATGATGAAAAATTTGAAAATTTTAAGCAGACGCAATCTTGGATTTTCATTGTGGCCTCACTATTGACTTCAGCACCCTCGAAACCGTTTTCGTTACGTGACGAGTTTACCACAGTTTACTCCTACCGCAAGCCGCGTTAAAGAATTTCGTTCCAAAAATCTCAAACAGCCCAATAATAACATTGATGGGTATTTGTTCGTGAGGTGAAGCTGTTCATGAAAGGCGGTATTGTTACAAAATAATGAAGGACCAGGGGGTGAGGGGGGAGTACGAAACTTGACGCGCATCGAATCTGCATATAAATTGTGCTTATTTTGTCATTTTTAGTTCAGCTAGAGTATGACACCAATTATTGTTGTGGACAGAAATGAGTATTCGTAATAAATGATTTAATTTCTGTAAGTATGTTTGTACAAACACTTTTACACGTCATCATATTTTTTTTTAAACTAGATGAGGTCGGCGTTTCCTATCTGAATATTCAGAGAAGAAAGGCCGAAACAAACTCAGATCACAGTTTCCTTTAATGTCCAGACAAAATCTTGGTCAGATCATGTGAAGACCATTTAGATTGGTGTCTAAAATGGTCTTTTGAGGAAATAACCACACAGATCCCAAAAAAAAACTACAAGGTGATAAATAACTTTAATTTCGGAAGTCGGTGTCTTTGGTTCTGCATTTTCGTTTATTGACACCGACTTCCGAAATTAAAGTTATCTATCACTTTGTAGTTTTTAGGGTTCCGTACCCCAAAAGGAAAAAACGGAACCCTTATAGGATCACTCGTGTATCTGTCTGTCTGTCTGTCCGTCTGTCACAGCCAATTTGCTCCGAATCTTATGGACCGATTAAGTTGAAATTTGGTAAACATATGAATCTCTGTGAACCAAACACAGACGTGTAACGTAAATAAATGAGTTTTGAAAATGGGAGTCATTTTTGAGGGGTAAATGGACAATTTAAAAAAAAAAAGTTTCGCTATCTGTACCGTGTGACATATCAAATGAAAGGCTTACCGTGAGGATCCCAAATATTTTTTTTTCATAATTTTAAAGTAAATTGTATTAAAGTTATTTAAGACAATAGACGGAAATTTACCATTCCATATCTCAATATTGCGCGTACAAACTTACATTTTCAGTTGGAATGTATGAGAGAACATGTTTTTCAACTACAATGTTAAGTTTGTTCTTAGGATAAATTCATACCAACTACGGAACCCTTTATTGTGCGTGGTCCGACACGTACTTAGCCGGTTTTTTTTTTGGAAGTAGGTTGTTTTTCTTTTTGTAAAAAAGTTTTATTTTTCACTTTTTAGTAAGAAAGTTTGTAATTTATCTAAGTTACAATAAATAGCCTAACGTCAACTGCTCATCACCTTTTACAAAATATTTCTTTTCCCGATGCTGGGACGTTAATTGTGAAAATACGCATTGTGACGAGCATAAATTGTTTAGCAACATATTTATCATTGAGTAGTTCCGATGGCCGTCTGTGGTCTTCATCATCAGCTCCACTTTACCAAATGATGATTTCCAAGAGCAAATGCTCAAGTTACTCTAAAAAATATCCAAATCGCTATAGGTTTGCCAATAAAAGGACATCATCCACGCTTCATACATTTTTGGTCCAAATATGGAAGTGCCGGCCAAAAGAAAAAAGTGGATTATTCTGATAGAATTGGTCTTCCTAAATATTTCTTATTAGGGCACTAAAGCTGTAGAACCGCTGTGCTTAGTATTATTTGAGTTCCAAAGGTCTGTCTTTTCATATATTTTCGATTAAATGAATTAGCTAAAACATATTGTATATACATTATTGACACCGACTTCCGAAATTAAAGTTATCTATCACTTTGTAGTTTTTAGGGTTCCGTACCTCAAAAGGAAAAAACGGAACCCTTATAGGATCACTCGTGTATCTGTCTGTCTGTCTGAATTAGCTAAAACAAATTAAATATCTTGCCAGAACATGACGTTTGGAATATTTTTGTAAAACACAATATACTTACTGTTGTTCACTATATAACCTGAACACCCAAAAAAAAAAAACATGGTTAGAAAAAATAAAAATAATTTTACAACTTGGCTTATTATTTTTTGAAATTACAACAATGGCCCCTGCCATTCTGTAATTGCCACCTAAGCAGGTAGGTCTAAGTCCTCTACCCTGCCGGTGCCACCCCTTTTTTTTTTTGTTTCCTCGGTGGAAAATCCTCATGGTTGTCCGCTGCCCATGGGCGGGCGGCGGGGTCTGTCAGACTTACTGACTGAAAACCAATCCACCTACGCCGGAGGTCGCGGGAACGTACGATCCTTCCGCAACCTCCAACTGGTGTCCTCGAGTTAGGGGAGAAGTGAAGTGTTTGATTCCCCTGCGACGTCTAAGAGGGCGCGAGTGGAACACTACGCGCCGCCACCTCGGGTCCTGATGTGTCGGATGTGTGTCTATTAGTTGTATTGTCTCTATTAGTTAAGTTAAGAACTAGAGACTCGAACGCAAGGCTTGCTAATATATTTAAATGTGGAGAAATAACATTCCGAACGCACTTCTAGAACATTTCGTGCCCTTAAATCTTGGATTTGATCACATAACACGTGAGGACGTGGCACAACGGAACCTGTTCCTGCCCAACAATCTGTTCGAAAACCCTTTGAGTCCAGAAGGCGAAAGAAAAGCAATCACTATTTGTGATGGAACGTATATATATATAACCTATACATGTGTATTTGCAAAAAAGGGGCAATTGTTTTTTTCAATGCAAATCTTTCAGCCATCACAAATATAGAAATCTTCTCAAACAATTCATTTTGGTTGCTTGCGATGGACACCTCATCGAGGTAATCGGACCAAACGCTGCGGTTACATCTGACGCACATTAATGATTAGCCTAATAAATAATACGGACAATGCATTCCCCTGGTTTTATAGGAGTGGAGATGTGTTTATTTTGGACCGTGGATTCTCGAGTGGAAATCTCGAGTCTAGCGGTTCCATAACACACATGCCAGAAACAAAGTATCCAAATAAGACTCAATTAACCACGGATCTGACAAACAAATCATCACAGACTGGTTACGATCTGTTGTTGGGTAGTAGAAGTGGTCAACGGCAGATTTAAGAGAGATTTTTGGCTACAGCGAAACGTATATGAGCCCTAAGAAGCATGTTCGATTATTTTAGGATCGCAGTAACCATTTTAAATACTTAGCTTTCATATTTTAATTGAAGACAATCCACATGCTACAAACATTGTAGAGAATATTGGGTGCTGTTCTCATATAATGTGCATAATATGGTTTATGATTAATTCTCGGCATTTACAAGGTTTTTCCCCCCAGCTTTGGGATTAGAGCATATTATTGTTATGCCAGATGAATATGATATGATGTTTTAACCATACATTAAACATAAAAAAATTAAAGTATTTTTATTTTATTAGACCCCCCGCCCCCCTCCCAAATATAAACTACAGGCTAGGATCCATGGCAGAATATTTATTTTGTTTTTAGTAATTCATTTAATAGAAAATATAACGATGTGGAAAGATATTTCATTTGTTTTAGTTAGTGAAAAGACAGATTTTTTTAACTCAATTAAAATCAAGTACAGTGGTGCTACAGCTTTGGTGCCCTAATAAGAAATGCTGGTGGGCAAGTTCTATCGGACTAATGCAGTTTTTTTTTTTGGCCGGCACTTTCACATTTGGGCCAAAATGGATGATGTCCTTTGAGGGTTTCCCTCGATTTCCATGGGATCCTCTCATCAGATTCCATCTTGCTGACAATGGGACGACTTTGGGAGTATACCCTTTCAAACAAAAAAATAATATTCAAAATCGATCCACAATTGACGGTGAACTAGGTGAACATACAAAAAAACATACATAAAAACGAACATAATATTATAACCTCCTCCTTTTTGGAAGTTGATATAAAAATCTATAACAGTAACATAAATAAAATATAACAGTAACACCTCAGTATCTTAACCTAACTTATAATAGTATTATTCCGGAGCCTTCAACTACAGGCATTTTATATGCCTAAATGGAGACTCCTCGTCATGAAATGTAAGCCAAAATTATATGAAATAAACTTTTACTTTTAATATTATTATAAATGCGAAAGTAAGTTTGTTTGTAACCTTTTGACGCCTAAACAACTGAACCGATCATCCTGAAATTTTGCATATATGTTGTCAAGTGTACAGAAACGGACATAGGGTCCTTTCATCCCGAAAAAATTTGCTGTTCCGGAGGAAAACAACAATAACCTTATTATGATGGCGCCACGTGTCTTTCATCTTGATCGCAGACGAAGTCGCGGGCAATAGCTAGTTATAAATATTCAGTGTGATATATTTGTAATAGTGGGTATTTAGGATTAATTAATTGTACGTTACGAGCCGCGCGCCAGTCTCCAAATATACGTCTATCAGTGAAGTCTGTGTTTAATTGTGCTCCCGATAGTTCCAGAAATTCCCATATCTTTCAGTGGCGACGAGGACAGACGATTCTACGCGTGATTCGTGCAATAGTAAATAATAAACAGAAATGTCGATCGGTAAAATTGCTGAGTTCAAAGTCCACAGCGACGATTGGCAGTTGTACGTGGAACGTTTAGAACAATATTTTTTAGTTAACAAGATTCCAGGGGAATTACAAGTGCCTACATTAATAACAGTGATGGGGGCGGAGTGTTATGAGCTTCTGGTTAATTTGTGTACGCCGGTTAAACCAAAAACCAAAACGTTAGCACAAATCGTTGACGTCATGGAAAAACACTTGCAACCAAAGCCAAGTGAGTTGGCAGAGCGGTACAAGTTTCGGCATAGGAAACAGAAAGAAGGTGAAACTATATCGGAATACGCGGCTATCTTGAAGAAAATGTCAAAAACATGTGACTTTGGGTCCTGCCTGGAAGAAAGCTTGAGAGATCAGCTAGTGTGTGGCATAACAAATGAAACCATACGACAACGGTTGTTCGCCGAAAGCAATTTGGATTTCGGGAAGGCGTATAAGTTGGCGGTTAGCATGGAGGCTGCAGAAAAAGACGCTGCGGCCGTTGAAGGACAGAGCGGGTCGAGATGCGAGGGTGCATCCACGACGTCGGTGACATGTCAAGCGATGTCAGCGGGCTCGCGGCGGAAGGGTCCGGCGGCGGTGGCGGCAAACACTCGTGACGTCCGCGGAGCGACAACACCGTTCGATACTACAACGTCTAACGGACGGGGGCGCGGCGCGCGCGCATCGGCAGCGCCCGCACCCATGAAGCTGGGTGAGCGCGCGCAGCAACAGCTGTGTCGAGTGTGCGGCGCGCGTCACGACACCAGCAAGTGCAAGTTCGGGCGTTATGTTTGCCGAGTTTGTAACCAAGTAGGACATTTGCGACGTATGTGTCCGAATTTGTCAGAACACTACAACGTGGATATGGACGCGCTTCAAATAAGAAATTCCAATGGAAGTGATGGCGCGGAAAGCGATGAGGTAATACTTGTAGATATTTGTAAATTGTCAGCGATGCAGTGTAGTCCTATTTATGTCGAACTGAATGTAAATGGTATTGACATTAAAATGGAATGTGACACCGGCAGTGCGGTGTCATGCATAAGCTTGGAGTGTTATAGTAAATTGTTTAATGATGTAAAACTTAAGCTTAGTAATTTAACACTAAAGTATTATACCGGCGAGTTAGTAAAACCCCTTGGAGTTATACAACCATTAGTGACATATAAAAATGTGCATAAGCAATTAGATTTATATGTTGTTGAGAATGGCAAAATACTTCTACTAGGCCGTCAGTGGATGGCAGAACTAAAAATACAATAACCTACAGTAACCTATGATTGTAATAGTAATGATGTTGTGATGTACAAAAACAATGTATTTGATGTGGCTGCTTTCAGTACCAAATACTGTGAAGTGTTCGCGGACGGCCTGGGGCGGTTCACCGGCGGCACGGTAAGCGTGTGCGTGCGCGAGGGGGCGCGGCCGGTGGTCATGCGCGCGCGCCCGCTGGCGTACGCGCTGCGCGAGCCGGTGGAGCGCGCGCTGGACCAGCTACAGCGGGACGGCATTCTCTCTCCTGTGGAGCGTTCAGACTGGGCAACACCCATCGTGCCGGTCGTCAAGAAGGACGGTAACATTAGAATTTGCGCAGATTACAAATTAACCTTAAACAAAGTTATAGAAGTTGACCGTTATCCGTTACCCAGAGTAGAGGAAGTACTATTCCGTTTGAAGGGTGGCCAGCATTTCAGTAAAATTGACCTTTCACAGGCATACGCTCAATTTGAGCTGGATGAAACAAAAAAATACACAGTGATTAACACTCATAAAGGATTATTTATGTATAATAGGCTAGTATACGGGTTAGCATCAAATCCGGGTATTTTTCAAAGACATTTGGAGCAGTTGTTTGCAGATTTACCACAGGTGGGGGTGTTTTTGGATGACATTATTATTACGGGATCCACAAAAGAAGCACACATGCGTAACTTATGCAAAGTATTTGATCGCTTAAAAAAATACGGACTCAGAGTAAGAAAAGATAAATGTGTATTTTTTGCCGAATCCGTAAACTATCTAGGTACACGATTAGTAAAGATGGGGTTCACACGTGCCCAGACAAAGTAAAAGCTATAGTTAAAACTCCAGCTTCCACGAATATTTCTGAACTAAGAGCTTTTATTGGTATGGTGATGTATTATGGAAAATTTGTAAGAAATATTAGTACAATTCTAGCGCCTTTGTATAAGTTACTTAAAGCTGGAACTTCGTATAGCTGGAATAGAGAATGTGAAGATGCGTTCAGTAAAGTGAAGCATTTATTAACATGTAGTGAACTGCTAATGCACTACACTCAGGAGTTACCTATAATTTTAACAACAGACGCGAGCGGTGTAGGCGGAGGTGCTGTGATATCGCACACAACGACAAGGGGCGAGCGACCCGCGGCGTATGCATCACGCGCGCTAACGCAAGCTGAGCGGGCCTACTCACAAATAGACCGAGAGGCACTCGCTATTGTGTGCGGAGTTCGTAAATTTCATCAAATCTTTATGGTCGTAAATTTATATTAAGAACCGATCACAAGCCTCTCACTTATATTTTTGGTGATAAAGTCGGTATTCCGGTGATGACTGCGTCGAGATTGCAGCGTTGGGCGGTGCTATTGTCTGGGTATAACTATGACATTGAATATGTTTCTTCGAGTAAGAATTGTGCCGACGCATTATCACGACTACCGTACAAAGATTGTAAAGAAAATGTAATATTACAAAAAGAAAATACTTATGTTAATTTCGTTGAAAATTATTTACCGATTACGAGCCAAGACGTTAGGAAAGCTACGGCTGTAGATAAAGAGTTAAGTAGGGTTTTAGTTTACATACAATCCGGGTGGCCTTCAACCTGTGTAGATGCCGAAAGTATCAAACCATACTATAGGAGGCGGAATGAGTTATATACGGAGTGTGGTTGTATTATGTGGGGTTATCGCATGGTTATACCATTATCGTTGCAGAATTATGTTTTAAAACAACTTCATAGTAGTCACATGGGAATCGTAAAAACAAAAATCTTAGCACGTAGCTATGTATGGTGGCCTAATATTGACGCTGCAGTGGAAACATTATGTAAGCAATGTGAGACTTGTGCAGCGGAGGCGGACGCGCCGCCACGGGCCCCGATACAGCCGTGGCAGTATCACGCGCGCCCCTGGACAAGGGTTCACATTGATTTCCTAGGGCCATATAAAGGCCTTACCTTCTTAGTTATTATTGATTCTTCTTCAAAATGGTTAGAAGTGTTTGAGATGACACGAACTAATGCATCAAATGTTATAAAGGTTTTAAGAGTTACATTTGCAAGGTTTGGGTTGCCGGAGGAATTAGTATCAGATCAGGGCCCACCTTTCACTAGTATAGAATTTAAAACTTTCTTAAAAAACAACGGCATTAAACAGTTATTTTCACCAGCGTATCACCCATCATCAAACGGGGCTGCAGAGAATGCAGTCAAGCTTTGCAAGCGGGCAATTAAGAAAGCGCATAGGGATTGTGTAGATGTCGACACCGCACTGCAAACGTTTCTATTAGCATACCGGAACACTGTGCACAGCACTACCGGGGAAACCCCGGCTATGCTTTTGCAGAGACGTCCATTACGCTCCAGACTTGATTTACTGCGTACCAACCAGGACACCAAAGACAGAGTCCATCAAGCCCAGAGACGGCAAATGGAATTCGCGGGGGGAACCGACCGCAGTTTCAGGGAGGGTGACTCAGTTTGGGCACGTGAGTATGGTGTTAGTGATAGGTGGGTGAAAGGTACCGTGGAACGGGTAGACAGTGCTCGTAGATACTCAGTGGTAAAGGATAATGGTCAATCACTAAAAAGACATGTAGATCAAATGCGCCGCAGGTCACACTTATCTGATGTTACTTGTCCAGAGACTGAGGACAATACGGATCATGGGGGAGAGAGTGTGGTCGAGCCAGTTAGCGAGGGGTTAGAACGGGTAGTAAAGGTAGCCTCACCAGAGGCGAGTACCAGGAATAAGGGGGAAAGTGCAAATCCGGACATTAATACTTCTGAAGATTCTCTGGTTAAGTTACAACCACAATCTCCGCCGCCGGAGATTCGTTACCCTAAGCGAACACGTAAACCAGTAGACAGGTTTACAATTAAATAGTTAAGAATCAGTCTACATCAGGTTGATATTGTTGTTTATGTTGATGTGTATCAGTGGTGTTTTATTATTGTGTTCTATAGATGTACTGTTGAATTGTGGTGGAGGTGTGATATATTTGTAATAGTGGGTATTTAGGATTAATTAATTGTACGTTACGAGCCGCGCGCCAGTCTCCAAATATACGTCTATCAGTGAAGTCTGTGTTTAATTGTGCTCCCGATAGTTCCAGAAGTTCCCATATCTTTCAGGAAGTTAATAACCTATGAGTCGTATTCCTGCTTGCCCGCGAACCTGACAGCCTAGTTATATTCCCTTTCGTTATCAAAAAAATTTATAGGGACTTGATAGCCATAAAAACCTGGGCTGATAAATTTGGTGTAGCCGTAAACCCTACGAAGTGTCAGGCGGTCATTATTGGCAGTCACCTCCTCTACATGGATGATTTGAAACTCTTTGCCCCCAACAAATTGCGTCTGATGGAGCTACTAAAGGTAACTGAAACTTTCAGTAGCACCATCAGGATGGAATTTGGTGTGGACAAATGTGCAGTCATGCATGTAAAGAGAGGGGAGATTGTGGAATCTGAGGGAATTCAACTCTTGGATTCCATAAACCTCAGATCCCTCTCTTCATCCGAAAGCTATAAGTATTTGGGTATGTCCGAAGCGTTAGGCATCAACGATGCTGACATGAAGCAATCGTTGAAGGAGCGCTTCTTTTGTCGCCTGAAGAAGGTATTAATTAGTCTTCTTTCAGGCGGAAATAAGGTGCGTGCCTTCAACGTTTGGGTCATGCCGGTTTTGATGTACTCTTTCGGCATACTCAAATGGACTCAGACCGAACTTGACGAACTGGATAGTAGGGTCCGTACACTGCTGACCGCAAACCGGATGCATCACCCACGATCATCGGTGATAAGACTGTATATCCCGCGGAAGTGCGGGGGTTGAGGCTTTTTAAATGCGAAGACACTCCACAACCGCGAGGTGTGCAGTCTCAGGGAATATTTTTTAAAAACTGAAGTGGGTATGCACCGTGATGTGGTTGCAGTGGACAAGGGGCTTACCCCGCTCTCCATGGCTAAAGAGAACTGGCGCAAACCTGTAGTACTTACTACCGATGACCGCCAGAAGATATGGCAAAGCAAGGAGCTTCACGGGTGCTTCTATCGGGCTCTTCATGAGCCCGGTGTAGATTTCTTAGCATCCGTATCCTGGCTACGTTTCGGTGACCTATTTGGGGAAACTGCAGGTTTCGTCTGTGCAATTATGGACGAAGTTATCTTGACGAATAACTATCGGAGACATATTATGAAGGACGGGCCGGTTGACGTGACGAAAGTCCATTTTCGCGCTGGATTTGAACTTAGCTGACATAGAATGAAATAAAATACACGCCAAGAGCTTTCATATGGCGTAAGTTTCATCACTGTTGAACAATGTTGAACGTTTTTAAAAAACCGCAAAAAAAAATAACATTTTCGCGCTGGATTTGAACTTAGCTGCCATATTATGAAATAAAGTATATGCCAAGAGTTTTCATATGACATAGGTTTCACCAGTGTTGAATGTTTTTAGAAAACCCAAAAAAAAAAACACTTTCGCGCTGGATTTTAACTTAACTGCCATAGAATGAAATAATTAAGATGCCAATAGCTTTCATATGACATAAATTTCATCACTGTTGCACAACTTTGAAAAGTGGGCCCAGTGTTCATACAAAAGTGCCCATGGTCCTTTGATTACCATAAAAAAGGTTATAAAGTCAACCTTAAAAGATAGACATATGCTGATGGGGACTTTTTTGTAGATATTGATGTACTCTATAAAATTGTGGTACATCACTATAGTTTCCGCAGCGTACGCGATGTAAGGATTTTTTTTGTAGATTTTTCACACCTTGGGTTACATTATCGAAGTTTTCATACGGATCCCTAACTTGTTTGAAAATATTCTATAGCCTATGTTCATCAGCGATAATGTAGAATTCTAATGGTGAAAGAATTTTTCAAATCGGTTTGAAATCGATTTGAAAAATCTATCGGAATTATATTTGGGAGTAAGCACTCCCGAATATAATTCCGATTCCGATAGATCGTCAAACGTTAGTTAGTTGAGATAAACGTCATGGATTGGCTAGACTCAGTGAGTCCAGCCAATCAATGACGTTTGACTGACAACTCCAATGTCGATCTATCGGAATTTTAATCGAGAGTAAGCACCTTGTAGTTTCAGAGCCTATTCAATTCAAACAAACAAAGAAACCTTTCCTCTTTATAATATTAGTGTAGATAGTAAGTCAACCCATATGCTGTCGCGGACTTTTTTGTAGATTGTAGCCTCCACCCGCTCTAATCCCACCTGATAATTGGCGACTGAATAAAAAACGGGTGTGTACCCTTAAAAGTATATTATCAATTAAACCAAGCTGGTAAAGCCGGAGGCACACGAAGGTCGTGGGTTACGGACGTCTGTTGACACTTCTGCAGGGATAGGTACTCCCCTGTAGTTGCAGACGATATTCCGCCACTGGCCGGAGATGGAAGTTGGCCGAGGTTCAGTGCTGTGCTGTACCGTGACGTCACTAGTCGATATTAAGGCGCGGCCGTCCGACTACTCAGCAAGTCAGCAACCCGGTGATGAAGAATAAAATTGAAACCTGGAAAACACCGTTCCAGCTGATTATAACTCGGCCTAATAACTTCCGTGCTGGGATACCACCAACCACAACAAGGAAGAGATACCTATTTAACTGTAGTAGTATCGACGTGGTGGAGAACGGAGTTTACATATAAAGCAAACTCGAGCAAAAAGAAAACAGTAAAAATAGATAACTATGAAACGGTTAAAACGATTTAAAAATTTAAAATTAATATTGTACTTGAAGGTAGAAGGAAATTAAGTAGCATGATACAGCATTATTAGCAATTTCTGAGGCTATTCCTAAATAGTGCTTACTTATTGTGGAGATATTATGCAACAGAAAATGAGGAAAAAAACAAGTAGGTAGGTAATCTATAAAGCAGTACACGAATAATGATTGTTAAAAAATTCATGATTATGATGTGCGTAATTTGTGTGCTATTCAAAACTTACCCTAAATCGGGATTTTCACTTTTACTTAATTGACACTTATTAAAATATTATAATTTAAATAACGGTCGTGTCTGCTAGGGCGTCGAAAAGAGGTACGTGCACTCTCACATCAGCCTAGAAGCTACTAGCGTGGACTCCACTCCCGGCGCGTTCCAAATCGTACACAAACAAAGAGCAAAGCATTCATTTTTAATCTATTTATTCTTTAGCATTATTACCATACACAAAACATGATTATTCATGTAACGTTCCGTTACAAGATATTGATGTCTTCTATAAAATTGTAATACATTACTTTGCTCTATTGTCAATAGTTTCCCCAGCGTACACGATATAAGGATTTTTTGGAATTTTTTTCGCACCTTGGGTTAAATTATGGAAGTTTTCATACGGTTCCCTTAATTTTTTTTTATATTCTGTAGCCTATGTTCACCAGGGATAATTAGGATTGTAATGGTGAAAGAATTTTTCAAATCGGTCTAGTAGTTTCAGAGCCTATTCAATTCAAACAAACAAAAATATATTTCCTCTTTATAATATTAGTGCTGATAATATACACAAATTGAGTGACAGGGACAAATCAAAAACTAAAACAATAGATAACATCAATCAATTGTTTTAATAAAAAATATACAGTTACGAGTATTTAAAAATAATTAATTGACAATAATTATGTGAGAGGAGGCCTGTGTCCCAGCAGTGGGAACATTATAGGCTGTATAGTGTATATGTTATGTAATTATGTGACATTGCTTTACAAAAATGCATCAATGTCTATGTTCTTGACCCGTTTATTTTTACAAATGTGGTCCTTTGAATCGAACGAAACTGGAATTCCCAAACACTAGCGGACAGTGAAGGCATTCTGTTCATTGAATGAACGTCGAGTCGGAGCTCCGCTGCGCTATGTTCCGACTCCGGACAAAGGCGTCAATCGTCAGCAGTCGGAAAGGCTCGGTCAATCGCCGTCTCGTGATCACTATAACAATCGTCAGCAGTCGGACAGGCTCGGTCACTCGCCGTCTCGTGATCACTATAACAATCGTCAGCAGTCGGACAGGCTCGGTCACTCGCCGTCTCGTGATCACTATAACAATCGTTAGCAGTCGGACAGGCTCGGTCATTCGCCGTCTCGTGATCACCATAACAATCGTCAGCAGTCGGACAGGCTCGGTCACTCGCCGTCTCGTGATCACTATAACAATCGTCAGCAGTCGAACAGGCTCGGTCATTCGCCGTCTCGTGATCACTATAACAATCGTCAGCAGTCGGACAGGCTCGGTCACTCGCCGTCTCGTGATTACTATAACAATCGTCAGCAGTCGAACAGGCTCGGTCACTCGCCGTCTCGTGATTACTATAACAATCGTCAGCAGTCGAACAGGCTCGGTCACTCGCCGTCTCGTGATTACTATAACAATCGTCAGCAGTCGAACAGGCTCGGTCACTCACCGTCTCGTGATCACTAAAACAATTGTCAGCAGTCGAACAGGCTCGGTCACTCGCCGTCTCGTGATTACTATAACAATCGTCAGCAGTCGAACAGGCTCGGTCACTCACCGTCTCGTGATCACTAAAACAATTGTCAGCAGTCGAACAGGCTCGGTCACTCGCCGTCTCGTGATCACTATAACATCACAAGTTCTGTTTTCTTTCCTTTGCTTAAATTTGCTCAAAATACCTACTTTACATTTGTGTTACGAACAGCATAACGTGGGTATAATACGTGTAGATGACAACACACTTGTGGCCACTCACGGGTGTGAGAACCATAAGAGGGTTCTTACGGTTCATGTGTTACTGCGTGCGGGAAATAAGCTGCTTAGTATATTATGACTTGCTTTTCTTCCGAAACTAATATCGAAATAGTTTTGAAAAGATTATGGTCAAAGGGACATAAAGAACTGATGAGCTAAACATTCCATTATTCTAAGCTTCATAAATCTTGAATGAGTTGTCACAGACTCGCATCCATGGTTTCCTTGCATTCAATATCTTGACAAAGCGTCTTGACAAAGCATTACATAGACATCCATTGCTTATGTAACACTGTTACGAAGCAAAACAATCTCGACGGAGCGACACCACGGCGACGACGCGGCGACGTCGCGACGCACGCAGTTAACCTTCTCCGAATCACCGCGTTCCTTTTTGAGATGGTTTATACCAGCTTAGTGTGCGACTTTCTACGCGTCTCAACACATCCTTTCATTCTTAGCGAACAATTTTAATATGCACAGCAACAATTCTAATATTTTTGTCTTCGAAAATACTTGGAACAGCTTTTTGAATATAAAAGAAATCACATTAAGCCAACCTCGATTGTCTACTTTAGCTGACTTTATCACGTTAAGCCAACCTCGATTGTCTACTTTTGCTGCCTTTATCACAAGACAGTGACCACCACGACTAACCGTTCTAGAGTCTTCCCAAACATGTATTTGGTTTTACACACAGGTTTTACACACTACTTGTAGATACCGTTTCGACATGAACGCTTTCCAGTGCCGTCTCCGTTCGTCGTCGCCCTCGTGCACTCCGTGCACAGCGTGCAGTCTATGTGTGCGCGGGCGGTAGATGTGCGTCACGTATCTGCCTCGCGAGCCACGCGACGCCATCCGCGAGCCCGGCGCCGGACAGCGCGCACGACGCACAGATGTGCCACGGCTTGTCCGTGATGCGCTCCAGGCCCAACGCTGCAACAATATAACGAATGATAAGCAAGGCCATAAATATAGAGGCAGACCAAAGAAACGATGGACAGATTGTGTGAAAGATGATGTGGTTCGTAAGGGTGTGAGGGGTGACTACTGAGATGGCGGTTAATTATGGAGACAGCATGCTGCGCCGACCCCAAGTAAATTGGTTAGGGCACGAATGAATATGATATGAGGAGGCACTGTGAGCTAGCTCAATTCCTGCTCTGGGTGAGTGGACATGAGTATGTGAGTAGGTACTGACCAGCGGCGACCTGCATGGGCGCGAGCGCGTGCGGCGCGTCGTGCTTGTTGGCGAACACCAGCAGCGGCACGCGCCGCCCGAACATGTCTGGGTGCGCCAACAGCAGTTCCAGCTCTTCGCGGGCCACCACTGACAACCAATCAATGCAAAGTGAAAGCTTTCACACTACAATTTGGCAGGGATAGCAGCATATTGTCATCATATAGGTAAATGAATACAAACATTAAAAATAGCCAGGTTTGCGTTTGACCGACACGTAAAGTTCCACATCTCTTCCTAAATGTTTGAACGCAGCTCGTTTAAACCGATATCGTGTCCATTACTTGTCAGCGAGCTACAAACCGCACGGCGCCCGGTCGCCGATCGCAGACGGTGCACAACTGCACACTACGCAGCCTTCAATCTCGGTTTGTAACTGCATCGGCCGCCGACAGACGGCATTCCTAATTCACCGACAAACTTACTTCCGCTTCGAGTTCAGACTTGTGTGAAGTTTTAAATTATATTAGGCAAATTATACACTTGTACAGTAATAAAAACAGTGATAATCACAATGTTAACACTAGAAATTACTGCTGGGGAGTTTGTTGCGCCACTTCTTCTCCCCAGCGAAAGCACTAGGAAATGGTGAAGGGCGGGCGTTTTGGGGGACTGTCTTATGTAATTTTGACGTTCGAAAAGTGCTGATTCTCAGCCTAGTTTGAATAAATGACTTTTGATTTGATTTGATTTGATTAAGGACAAACTACGTGCTCCCTTTCACCGGCTTCATAAGGTTCATAACTCATTTGCTGGGCTTGGTATAACCTTTTCTAACAAGCTACCTTCTTCTTTGCTAGATTTGCCTTATAATAAGTTTAAAGCTCAAGTAAAATCCAACCCATTTGATGATTTCCCATCCTTAAAAAAAAAAAAAAAAAAAGTAAAATCCAACCTTTGTTCAAAGGCTTACTATTCCATCAAAGACGAATAGATGGTCGCCCTGATTAACTCAAGACAATGTTTTTGTTCTTTCTACAGAATTACGAGTAGCTTACTGACAGGTTATATGAGTTCATTTATATACCTACTTGTTTTTATTTTTTTAGTTGACTGTAAAAGTCAATTCAGTTTAATTTTATTTAAATGCGATGCGGATGATTTTTTTTTTTATTTTATTTATCAAGTATTTTTTTTTCCTTTTGCAATCCCATAAATTTCAGTATAAGTGAGCATTCATTCAATCAATCAATCATTTAAACTATCACACGATTGATTCATGTACTCTGTTTTTATTTTTATCTCACTCACGTAGCGTTAACAATCTACAAATTAATAAGTGGATAATGTTGTTGGTAGTATAATAAGTCATCATCATCTGCCTAGCCTTTTCCCAACTATGCTGGGGTCGGCTTCCAGTCTAACCGGATGCAGCTGAATACCAGTATTAGTGGTAGTATAATAAGTATTTTGTTTAATTAGTAAGAAGTATGTATAATGTTTAATTGTACTCCTGTTTTTTATCCTAAAATAAAATAAAATAATATAAAAATGTTCCGGGGTAGCGGTAACCCTTTCGGACAATCCCGCTGCTGAGATGTCACTGCTTGCGGTAGCGTCGGGGGTCGGGTTGTATTCTTCCCTCAAATATGGCGAGGGGGTAATGGCTGATCTTTGCGTTATGCTCGTGAACGGGTGCTGCTTGTGGTGACTGGTCGTCTTGCTGACCATGGTTTTATTGTTGTTATTAGTAATAACTTGTTTATTTATTTTACTCCTATGGTCCTAGTTTGTGATTTGTGACTTCGAGTGACAGCTATGTGAATGCCCTTTGTACGAGTAGCTGGAGGCTTTAATTTAGGTACCTAGTAGATTTTGTTTACATTTTTTATTTTGATTTATTATTTTTGAGCTTGAGTACGAATAGTTTTTATTGTATTTGTTGGTACCTACCTATATTGGCGTGGCTAGCTAACATATGGCAAATAATTTAATTTAATGTTCTGTGTCCTATAATGTTAATTACTTTGCATACCTAGTATTGTACACAATCAAGTATTTTGTAACTGAACAGACAGATGTGCTGCTGGGGAGTTTGTTGCGCCACTTCTTTTCTCCAGCGCCAGCACTAGGATAAAAAAAAACAACCTCAAATGGTGTTATTTGCTGATGACACTTCCTTAATTTTTAAGACGTGCTACAAATTTTGACGACGTAAATAACGCCCTACTGCAGGTTCAAAATTGATTTACTGCTAATAATTTAGTATTAAATGGAAAAAAAACTAAGTGCTTAAGATTTTCTTTACCAAATGTCAAAAGTAGTGATTGTGAGAAAATATTGAATCAAGAGAAACTAGAATTCGTCGATAAAACCGTTTTCCTAGGGATCACGCTCGACTCAAGACTACAATGGGGTCCACATTTAACATCTCTTGCAGGCCGGTTATGCTGTCAGAAAAATCCGTCAATTTACGGATGTAGATACCGCGGGACTAGTCTATTTTAGTTACTTTCATAGTATCATGTCTTACGGTATTTTACTTTGGAGACAGGCTGCAGACGTCGATTCTATTTTTATTCTGCTGAAAAGAGCCATTAGAGCCATATTATAATCTTCGCAGGCGCGATTCTTTAAGGGAACTGTTAACATCATGACGGGGCCTTGTCAGTATATCTGTCGCAGCCAACTGGTTAAATTAGCCGTTTAGTTAACCGCCTGGCCTTTGGAAGTAGTGCTCGCCTCGCTTCGCTTTCTTTGCTCGCACGCGGTTGATCACAGTCCTAACCTAACGTAACCCATTTGGTCGGGGCGCCCTGGCTTAGTTAGGGTCAGTTCACACCGCGACGCGACGCGACGCGCAGTTTTCAAGATAGCAATACATTTATAGACCTTATATACTACACAAAAAGGCACACAATTCAGTGAGGTGGGCCGCGCGGCGTAGCTCGACGTAGTAGACACCATCTCACTGAATTTTGTACTTTTTTGAGTAGTAGATAAGGTCTATAATTGCTATCTTGAAAACTACACGCCGCGCCGCCGCCGCGTCGCGTCGCGTCGCGGTGTGAACTAACCCTTACTGCGACCAATTCGGCTCGCGCGTGATTGGTTACAGACTTCCAAGTTTCCAACCTGAACTGTAATTGAATATCATTCAGGCCGTTAGTTGAACGGCCGCCGTTTAGTTAAAAGGCTAGGCGGTTAACTGAACGGCTAATTTAACCAGTTGGCTGCAACATGTCTACTAAAACATCATGTATGTAAGAAAAAAATTGCATCTTTTTAGTAAAAGAGGTGAAAGACATAATTATAGTAGTTACTAGAAATAGGGACCTATTAGTTCAACCAGGTTTCAGACTGGCTAAAGTAGACTCATCTTTTATGGGGTACTGTTTAAAATGTTATAATAAAATACCTCCCCACATTCTTCAACTGAATGAGGCAAAACTCAAGTCTTGTATAAAATGCACACTAAGCAGGCAGACATATTATAAGTTAGGGGATTACATCGTTGATAAAGATGCCTGGCTCAATGCTGGTCGTGCTCCACAACCACAACTAATTGATTAATACTTGAAAATACTGTTGGAGCTGCTGAAGATTGTAAGACTATCTTTGCATTGTATATAAACTTAATTTCCTTTGTATTGTATAATTGCATAGCACAGACGTGAGTTCTACGTACATCGTATAGTGCTACCATCGGGTAATAATATGTCTTTCATTGACTTGAATGTGCCCTGGCGGCTGATAGTAGGTATGTCATGCTCACACAAATGTCTCGCTTACGGTGGTGTGTGTGTTGGATCATTTAGCTCCCTTCAAAATGGTTGAGCTGAATGGTGCTGATCACAGAATAATATAATACTCTAGTAGTGCTGATCTATGCGTCATGTTCGTGAACGGGCGCCGTCAGTTGGGGCAGGTCATTACTTAGCTGCCTCGACTTATTTTTAATTATTTTATTTTCCGATTGTTGTCGCTTTTAACGCGTGCGTCTTTTTTTTTTACATCGTTCTCACATTTAATTATAAGTTCAACATTAATGATGTAACTAATATTTTTGTAAAATACAGGGTGTTTGGTGCATCGTTTGCCAAATGGAATTGGCCGAAAGGATAGGTCATTTGCTGTCTCTTAAGGCCCAGTAACTCATTCCTTGTTACACCTGTTTTCTTATTGTGACTTTTTAAATTTATTTAGAAAATACAAGAACTCTGCCTTTGCTTAAATTTAAAAAGAAGTT
Source organism: Gortyna flavago (assembly GCA_963669345.1). NCBI lineage: Eukaryota > Metazoa > Arthropoda > Insecta > Lepidoptera > Noctuidae > Gortyna > Gortyna flavago. Next base: position 120,588 of record OY770147.1, on the reverse strand, counting down.
ATTAGTATAGCCTTCAAATTTCATTTTAATTTTTATGTTTACCCTTATGTGGTTCTATGAAATTCAAAATTACTTGCTAATAACATCTAGTTCTTTTTTAATAACTCACAAAGTTTTTAGAAAAGGACCTACAACAAACAAAATACGCGTAAGAATGCATTACTTTCTCCCAAGGGGTATTTTTTATTTAATACTGTAAAAAGTACAATCCGTGCGGTATAACATGACATCTCGCAGAGTGACGTCAAAGCCGTTACCTAGTACATCGGTGAGGTACACAGTAGAGCTAAAAAGGGTTTGCATTCCATCTTAGCGCGTACGGTTGTAAGTCACTATCAAAGCAGAAATATGTTTACACACCACTACAGTCGAGTTGAGACGAAGATGTCGCGTGTTAAATAAATGTTTATATTCGCTATCTGAATTGGAGACAAATGATGGTAAATAGTTGACTTTTTTAGTAATTGACCTTTCTGTACCTACAAATTAATTATGACATTAAAATCAACGCATTATTAAACTTTTTGAATACATTTATAATCATATGACATAAAATTATTTTCATTAATTCATAATTTATAATGAGTATTACAATCTTTTGACATAATACTTTTATCATATGTTATTGACTGTTTTATTTTTGTCATATATTATTTTTTTTGTGTTATTTACTGTACAAGCCCATAATGTATTATTTTTAGCTGTAATTAATTAATTAATGTACTGCATAATTCAAACACAATGTAAATTGTTTCATGAATAAATAAATAAAGTATGCATACCCAATAGTGGAGGACAATCTTGAACAAAATTTGTAATTAGGTACTTATTAAATAAAAGTTATTTTTTTCTAGTTCGAGGAAAGTTAGTACCCTAGAAAGAGATAAGAGACACATTTAGAGAATTAGTAAAGTTATTAAAAGTTTTTTTTTTTTTGTATATTGCACACCGTTGGAAAGGGGACAGACTAGAGAACTTTTTAAAAGATTTCGAAGATCCCGGTCAATTTTCGTTTTTCTTTTTTTACAGCAATTTAAAGTTGAGTTTTAAGTGTATTTTTCCTTTTTCCAAAAACTTTGTGAGTTATTACAAAAGAACTAGATGTTATTAGCATGTCGGAGACGGTATGTGTGTCTTGTTAGCTATGTGGGCGTGTCAGTGGGTAGTGTTAGTTTATGTGCAATAGAAAAACCGTTTGCAGTTCAAATCAGATTATAATTTCACGAACAAATTAATCACACCAGCGAATCACAATTAGTAGGTACACGACACAACCAGATACGGAACGCGGGACAGTTTCTGAGCGCATGTTGTTCGTACGATGTCCAAAGTCCAAGAGGGCCGATCCAGCTCGCTGCTCGCTTTTCTAGGCACCCCACCAACTCAGGCTAGACTCTGTCAGTGCCACCAGATGGCGCTCGCGTTCCGAATCAGTCAAACGAGTGACCGGATGCGACAAGCAAGTAATTTTGAATTTCATAGAACCATTTATGAGTAACAATAAAAATTCAAATGAAATCTGAAGGGTATACTAATATTTTTTTGGAAATTTAAGCTTAAGTGCAGAGTTCTTGTATTTTTCTAAGTAAAAATTAAAAAGTCATAATAAAAAAACTGGTGTAACAAGGAATGAGTTACTACAATGGGCCTTAAGAGATAGCAAATGACCTCTCCATTTGGCAAACGATGCACCAAACACCCTGTATAATTTAAAAAAGTGTCCATGGAGTTTCTTGCCCTTTCTTCTCCATAGGTACCTACGCTTTGGAATGGGCAACTAGCTTCATATTTTCTGACTGACCGAGTTCTTGACAATTTAAAAAAGCCTGTAAATAGTTTAATTGAAATAAATGCGAGTAAGTAATGCGTTTAAGTTTGAGTTTGGGGAAGTGGAGAAGGGCGGGCGTTTTGAGGGACTGTCTTTTGTAATTTTGACGTTCGAAAAGTGCTGATTCTCTATCTAAAATCTGGTCCTTCGACCCGCGCGCCCCAATGGAATCCATATTCATTTGCTGTATATTGAGCATGGTAAACAACGTTCTTATAAGATTCGTACAGTTTCTGGAGTTGTAGGAAATTCATTTATGGAAATGTGCAAGCTTCATTGTCACTTAAAATTATTGAATTAATGACTGTATTTTGCAATTTATTAATATGTTAATATGTTTGTTTATTTTATAATATGTTTTAACTGAAATCTGGCCGTTTGAAGCCATTGAAACGTTATCTAAGACGAACGTTATAGAGAATAAACCCAAAGTTATGGTCTAGCCAAGGGTTAGAGTAACTGGAAGTGCCGACGAACATGACACTCCATCATTCGAGCCAAAGACCATATACAAGGTAACCACTTTCTATGGCAAATGGAGGTCCTATATTAAAGAGTTACCACCGACTGAGGTGATACAAACTTATTATTTTACATTTTTTTTGAGTCCTTTATAGGCTCGTGCATTGCAGTCAATAAATAGCTGGAGCTTGACATAAGTATGCAATGTGGTCACACGTGCTAAACGAACACTGGCCACTAGAATACTGACCGAGCCGCAGGTGATCAGCCGAATCCACTACGAAGATGACGGCGTGCGCGCGGCGGTAGTGGCGCTCCCAGAGCGCGCGATGCCGCGGTGCGCCCGACACGTCCCACGCGCTGAACGCCACGCCGCCACCTGCACACACGCTGTGGTCAGCACACGGGCACTGCGACACTCGTCGGTGAGAGTACTACGCACTATTGAAGTGCTCCTGCTGCTGGCCCACAGTGGGCGCGGCGTGCGGCAGGCGCGTCTCGGGCGGGCGCAGCGCGTTGAGCAGCGTGCTCTTGCCGCTGTTGTCGAGCCCCAGCACCAGCACCGTCACCTCAGCGCGCCCGCGTCCCAGCCACACTGACAACTTGTCCAGTAGACCCATCTCCTCGATTAACAAATAACTGCAACAGTTATTAAATATCCACACATCGTACATAGTATAGGTTCATCAATAAGAAACTGATTATAATGTTTCACATACTTACCTACATCTAGAGGATGAGCTATTAGAACTTTGATCTGTAATCGAACTTTAAGGCTAGTAACTGAAAAGGAACAGGTTAGGTCAACCCCTTATGCTGGCTTTCACAAAATTATAATAATTATCGTCTTTCTTGGATTTTAGTCCTTGTCCTCCATCCTTCAAATGGTTTCCCCGACTTGAAGAACAAATTTCAACCACCATTGCTAGTATTAAAATCGATACGAAATTGTCTACGGAATATTGTCAAGCGTGCAATATGTACTTACCCGGTTTCGGTTCTCAGGATCTCACATAGTAGTTGTAGATGTTACCCCATCAATGTGTGAATACTTACTAATTACTACACGTACCTACTTAGTATACTCTATGCCGTAAACACCCACAACTAATAATTGGTGCAGTTCCAGGGATCAACTCATTACTATTGAGACGAGTGGCGACTGTTTGTGCGGTATTGACGGCGGTTGCACTCTATTAAAAAGTACTCTGTGGCGGTTGCCATGGCAACGCCGTACAAAACACCGCGGCCGATTGGTACCGCTGCCGCTGTACGTACTTATTGAATATATCTTGCAGTCCTCAGTTGATGTGATGGTTCATATAGATTATTGAATATCCTGCAGTCCTCAGTTGATGTGATGGTTCATATATAGATTATTGAAGAAATACTTTTTGAAAGGCCTAGTACTTATGTTAGATCCTTACTAATATTATAAATTCGAAAGTAACTCTGTACGTCTGTCTGTCTGTATGTTACCTTTTCACGCCTAAACCACTGAACAGATTTCGATAAAATTTGGCAGTGAGATAGATTGCATCACGGGGAAAGAATTAGGATACCTAGTTTTTATCGAAACACCTCGCGGGCAAAGCCGCGGGCGGAAGCTAGTACTCAATATTTCTTTCAAGTTGTTCTCGAAATCGGTACTTAATTATTTTCTTTCTGGTAAAGGAAACAATGGTGGCCAGATTCATTTGACATACCTAGATACAGAATAAACTTACTATTAGAAATTGGGGTTAAGCACACTATACTTAAGTATTTAAAAATATGCAATGCAAACATAATAAAATTTTAATAATATACATTTACAGTAGGTAGGTATCACATAATATGATTGTACTGGAAGACAACTAAAGTCAGGTTTCTGTTTTACTTGTATTGCACATTAAAGTCCTACTACGGCACTGGCCCTGGTACGCCGGAGTGTGGAACCTAAGATAGAAAAGCACAGATAATACAAATCTCTATTCCTAGACAGCACGTTTCGCCGAAAACTTTGTTGATAGAAAACATTGTTTGTAGATATCTCGGTCCATAGGAAGCACTGTTGACAGAGATCTCTGTTCATAGATAGCACTTCTTGCCGTAAACTTTGTTCATAGAAACCACTGTTTCCAGATACCTTGGTTCACAGAAAGCGCCTTTGGTTCACGGAAACCAATTAGGTAGATAATTATTTTTAAGTACGTCAATGCGCGTATTTTGCGTGCGGGTGGTAATTATAAGTAAGTTATTTTTTTATTATTTAATTCACAAAACTGATGTACAATCTTAAAAGCATTAAAACAGTTACAACACAATATTTTTGATTGACATCTACTAGATTTGAATCCAGCATGCATAATTGAAGTAAAACAATTAGTAAGTATTTAAAAAAACAATAATTAAACAAAACTTACAAAATGTGAAATTTACCTTAGTTAATTAAAAAGTTTTGGGAAAGAACAATTAATATAAAAAGGTAAAAATAAAAAATAATTATACAATTAAGACTCTAAGTTTAGTTCTAACTGAGGCCACAGAACCAGCAAAGACATCTATTTCACCACGAATGGAGTTGGCAAGAGAAAGCATGCGGAAAATAGGTGAAAAATTACCGATATTAGTCCGACTATGAGGAAGCACGAAAGTCCTTCGATTCAGTAAGCGGCTACTACTACGTGGGATACAAAAATTTACTTTTTCTAACAGCTCAGGAGGATCCCATTCGCTCGCTCTTGCATCCTATTGCTGTGTAAAGGTTTTAAATTAACCTAACCTTTTTTTTTATCGCGGAGAAATGCTCATACATTCTTCACTACTACGGGGAGGTAGTGCAGTTATGTGGGACTCTAACCCACTAAAACTCCACGGTGTCCTCTGCTGCTTACGGCGGGAAGACGGGCACGCGTTAGCACTCATCCGTGAACCCGCCGCGGATGTCCATCACTGGACCCTCCTCTGGAGAGTACGAGTACTCCCCATCACCGGCACACCAGAACACATAGCACGTAGTGACCATCCCAGGACCAAACCAGCACATGGGCGCCAGACGACCCCGTGTCAGGGCACCCTTGGTCCCCCTGTGATGGGTCAGGTCATTGCCCCTGAAGCCTGCCAATTTTCGGCCGCAGAGGATAGGGAGAGCGGCCAACGTCGTACCAACACTCCTCCTCCCCTGCGGCCCCACCGCGTCCGCCATCAGACGGGGCGACCCCGTTAAGGCCGCGGAAGGTAGGGAGAGCTGCGCACCGCAATACCGGCACTCCTCTCCCGCCGCGGCCTCCAACCCTCAGCCGCGATGCCTCCCATACGACATCGCGGCCCGCCTTAGTTGCGAATGCTACTGAGCCGGCCTCGACAATGCGAGAACCCATCGGGGGGGAAGTAACCTGGTTAGGTTAATTCCCCCCCGATGGGTAGCGAGCGAAGGGCAGCCTAAGGTTAGGTTTAACCAAACCTAACCTCGGGGTGCCATTCGGGGTGCATCCTATGTTGCGCTTTCTGTAAACCACGGTATCTGGAAACAGTGGTTTGGAACAAAGTTTACGGCAAGAAGTGCTATCTATGAACAGAGATCTCTGTCAACAGTGCTTCCTATGGACCGAGATATCTACAAACAATGTTTTCTATCAACAAAGTTTTCGGCGAAACATGCTGTCTAGGAATAGAGATTTGTATTAGCTGTGCTTTCTGTATGTAATGGTATCGTACAAGCGTGTTTCTATCTTAGGTTCCACAACGGGTACGCGATTCTTCTCAATTATTATTTAGAAAGTTCTTTAGTTCTTTTACTTTAACTAATCACATTTTGGTAGAGATAGTTTGTTTACTGCACTCTACAGTTAGCACACTATGACAACGCGGCGGTGGCGGACAGATGACGTCGTAGATCTCGTCGGGCGAACGGCCGCGCGTCTCAGGCAGCGCGCGCGCCACGAACAGCGCCAACGCCAGCGTCAGCGTGGCCGCCAGCGCCAGCGCCGCGCTCAGACCAGCATAGCGCGCCACCAATGGGAACAGCGCCACCTCCAGCGCGTTGCCGCCCCACGCCGCGCCGCCGACCAGTGTCACTGCGCACCCGCGGTACTGCAACACAACACGCTACAGTCGGTGCTAGCATGGCAAAAGCGGACCGGTGGTGACATCTCTACCGCCACATGCAAAGTACCCGTGCACACGTACAGACAGCGTCACTACGTTGTCGTCACGTTTAAAAAACTTTTTAACAAAAAAATTTAACTGCCAAAAAACTGAAAAGCAAAAAATAATATACCGTTTTTATTGAACCTTAATACCTAAGTTCTTAATGCATTGACTGCCAACGCAGTCACCGGTGACCGCGAACAATTGATTTTCTATTGTGTCTGTTGCCTGGCAGGCAACGTGTTAAACTAATGCTGTAGGATCTTTACACCTTTAAATGATGGTAGTTGAGTGATACGCAAGAATACGTAATTATAGATTTTATTGATGCTGAAATTAATTGAATGATAATGAGTGCACGCAATTTGGTTGATATTTGTGTACTAAAGAATAGACCGCGCGTAGCAAGTGAAGTGCTGACACAATGATGTCAATTTTGTACGTGCTTGCACTGTACAAATGTAATTTTGAGTCGGCGCCAAACAATCTATGAACAAAGATTGGTTCCGCATGTTCGTTTTTTAACATGTGGAACCAACGACACCGACTTCCGAAATTAAAGTTATTTTTAATTTTTTTGTGTTTTTTTGTAAGGCGGTTTTTTTTGTTAAAAAGTCAGGTTAGTTAGGTATACTTACATTAGTTTAAGAACTTAGTTATTAAGGTTAAATAAAAAAGGTTTATTATGTTTTGCTTTTCAGTTTTTTCGGCGGTTTAATTTTTTTTGTTTTAAAGTTTTTATTTTATATTTTTTTGTGGCTGTAATTTACTAATTAGCTCATTAATCGTGAGATTTTTTATTTTTAATTGTAGTACACAACTCAGCATTAAAATCTGTGAGTGAAAAATAAATCACCCCTATTTTCGCAACCTTAGGGTATGAATTTTTATTTCCAAATTTATGTGGGACCAACTTCGAGGTATACCCTTTCCAAAAAAAACAATTATCAAAATCCAACTACTCTGTAAAAAGTTATGCGTGGTCTTACATAAAAAAAATATAATAGGTACACGTCGACTTAAGAACCTCCTCCGTTTTTTCGTCAGTTATTAAAATAACATTGCATTTGTTACGACTATGCTAAAGAACAAAAAAAAATGTAGTTTAAAGAACTAAAATCACGCTTATCCAATCTGGTTATCTAATGGACTCGTCAAAACAAACCACATGAACCCAAAGTTCCATTATCCGCCTCCTGACTCCATCATCAGATCAGCTTCAAGGTACCAAATTATAGTTTTGTCATCCGAACTACTTATACAGAGCTTTTTTTAATTTAATTATAAGTGCGCTCCACGCTTTTTTAATTATTTTACCATTTTTAGTGCATTTTTTTAACTAAATTTTTTATTAATTTAATAAGTATTGTCCATTCTTCATTAATTTAATAAGTATCAAGTCAACGAAGTTATGACCTTTAGGGACTACTAGCAAACTCGAGGGGCTTACAATCCTCCTCCTGGCTCCATCATCAGACCTTCAACACCAAGTGCAATGTATTGGACTCGTCAAAACGAATCGTATGACCCCAAACTCGAGGGGTTTACAATCCACCTCCTGGCTCCATCATCAGACCCTCAACACTAAGTGCAATGTATTGGACTCGTCAAAACGAATCGTATGACCCCAAACTCGAGGGGTTTACTAGTAGCCCATAAAGAGTTCTACTATCCACCTCTTGACTCCATCATCAGACCCTCAACATCAAGTGCAATCTATTGGACTCCTCAAAACAAATTTATGATCCCAAATTCGAGGGGTTTACTAGTACATCCAAAGTTTCATTTCGAATTTTCGATAGGTACGTCAAAGTAGGTTAGAATTGACTTCTAAGATTTTGTTAAGTACATTGTTAGTTAGTTACAAGTGAAGCTAATAAAAGCGTATTATAAGGCTACAAAAAAGCGTGTCTTTTGCTGCGGTACTTACCTTATAGTGGAACATGTCGGCGAGCATGGCGTAGGGCGCGGGCTGCAGGGCAGCGGAGTCCGCGAAAACGGCGCCCGCCAGCGCCGCGCCCGCCCACGCGCCCCCCGCGCCCCCCACCACCGCGCCCGCGCCAGCCAGTAGGCACAGCCCCGTGGCGACCGCGCACCACAGCATCAGCTGCTAAGGAACCGTTACATCACGTTGTGAGTGATACCATCATCCTCCTGGTCTTATCCCGATTTATTTGAGGTCGCGTCGGCGCGACATCCCCCAACATATATTTGAGGTCGAGTCGGCGCAACATCCCGCAACATATATTTGAGGTCGCGTCGGCGCAACATCCCGCTACATATATTTGAGGTCGCGTCGGCGCAACATCCCGCAATATATATTTGAGGTCGCGTCGGCGTAACATCCCGCAACATATATTTGAGGTCGCGTGCGCGCAACATCCCGCAATATATATTTGAGGTCGCGTCGGCGCAACATCCCGCAACATATATTTGAGGTCGCATCGGCGTTTTTTTTTTTTTCTTATTGGCATCTCGTAGTTGACCTTGAGAGGTCGTGACTACTTAACCGGACTATCCTGTGGCTGCCTTAAGTAGAACTCAAAGCCTCCAGCCAGGGGCATAAAACTAACTACAGTGCTGGTAGGGATCTTGACCATCTTCCGGGCTCTGGGATGGTTCTAATGGCCGTGAAATAGCCTCTTCACTCCTCAAGCGTCAGTTGAGTGTGCAAGTCACCCCCTGCCGTTTTATCTGATAATATTTATTATCATTGATCAGGCAGGGGACATAGTCCTTGTATAGTTCAGGGTAACCGATCCATTGTAGCCTCCTAAACCCATAACCCAATATATATATTTTTGTTTCCATGTTAATTCTGCAATAGTCCTGCATTAACCAGGGGTTGTCCATGGGTGCACTTGCATTAGTGCATAGAGGGTTATGCGTCAGTTGGTGCCTCCTCATCATTTTAAATTGTCTAAGGGGCCTATGCGAGTTGGCTGCGGCTCCTGGTAGGTACGCTTTCCAAAGGTCCGGGACCCCAGGGTCCCGAGATATGTCAAACTTTAAAATAATAATAAGTAATAATCTGCCTGTATTGTCCCACTGCAGGGCAAAGGCTTTGTTTTCCTTTTTCCACTCAGCTCGATGATCCTGAGTCAATAGGGATCAATCAACCCCTCATCTATGCGTCAAGTTCGTGCCGCCTTCTGCGCCTGGGATACTGCAATGCCGTCGGACGGTTTCATTTTTTTATTATTGTTTAATATTGATGGGGAATGTAAACCACACGCAATATTCCTTTAGCTGGTTAGTTCTTAATTTTGTAAAAAAAAATATCTTTCTCTTGCTGGTAAATCAGAACGCAGCAAAAAGCCAACAAACTCCAACGAACGAACGCTGCTGTGAACGCTGCTTGCTTCAATGACTAAATAAACATAAGGACTTTTGTAGGTATGTAACACGCAAGGTATGTATGCCCCTACATATTCTTTAGTCATTGGTAGGTATGCCCATACCTACAAAAAATGCGTGTTACATACCTACAAAAAGATGGCCGATTTTCCTATTAATGGACACCAAAATACCTAGTTTCTAGACGTATTTCTCACGAAAACAACAAAAATATTTTGAGCAATCAACCGTTTGACAGCACATCTACCACAAACCCATTCATAAAACTCGGCACTTTCCGTATATACAAAGTACTCTTTGCTCGGCACTCAACATGGCGACGGGCGACCGGTCACGCATAGACATATGGACACAATGATTTCAAAAGATATGTCAATTTTGACGTCACACAAAAGTGTTGCCAAATTTAGTACTTGACAAACATTTAGATGTCTCTCTTTTCCTAAGCAGCTCTTGATTAGTTAAAAAGAAACAGAACGCTTTTTGACATGAAATGTCTATGTCGATATGATAGATATTTGTATAACTATTATTTCTGTAGTAGAATATGCCGTCTCCATGCTTCTCCTATCTCAATGGCTTACTTTGACTAAAGGCGCGTTCCGAATTGGGGAAATAATCTGCTTAATAAGCTGCTGAAGATTGTAAGATTATTTGCATTGTATAAACTCAATTTCCTTTGTATTGTATAATTTCATAGCACAGATGTGAGTTCTATGTGAGCTACCATTTACCGGGTAATAATATGTCTTTCATTGACTTGAATGTGCCCTGGCGGCTGATAGTATGTCATGCTCACTAAAATGTCTCGCTGACGGTGGCGTGAGTGTTGGATCATTTAGCTCCCTTCAAAATGGTTGAGCTGAATGGTGCTGATCTATGCGTCATGTTCGTGAACGGGCGCCGTCAGTTGGGGCTGGTCATCAATTGGCTGCCTCAGCTTATTTTTTTTTTTTTTGGATTTTTGTTTTGTTAAGCACTATTTGCTGTACTCTGGACGCTCTTAACACGTACGTCTTTTTTATTTTATTACATCGTTCTCACATATAATTATAAATTCAACATTAATGATGTAACTAATATTTTTGTAAAAATATAATTTAAAAGAGTGTCCATGGAGTTTCTTGCCCGTTCTTCTCCATAGGTACCTACGCTTTGGAATGGCAACTACCTTCATATTTTCTAACTGACCGACTTCTTGACAATTCAAAAGTGCCTGTAAATGGTTTAATTGAAACAAATGCTTTGAGTTTGAGTTTGAATCGATGTAATCGATTTGAGCGTGCTTAAACCCGTACCGAATGGGGCTGACAAGTGAAAGCTGATCTCAGATGGCGCTACCACTATACGAACCCTTGTCATTTGCTTGTCAGTTGTCATTTTAGTTGTCAAACATTTACACGCTTCGGATTTCCTAATTGATTGATTGAAGAGATTGCAGACTTTTAAAAAATTTGCGCTGGTTTATGATCTTAGCTTAGATCTTAGCAAACAAATAATTTATGTATTTATATCAAGGAGTAATACAAGATGGGTCAAATATCTGGTGAAGATCTCTAAATTTCCAGTGGACTCAAAAGGCCCATGTTCTCGACAAGGAATGGTCTAGATTCCATATCGAGAACATGGGCGCACATTATTAGAATTTTTGTTTGTGTATTATGGACAGTCTGTTTTCTTTTAAGGTTTATTAAATCGCATTATCTTACATGATGCAGGTAGGTATAGGTTACGTAAAAATAAGAGGAAATAGTTTTTGACGACCTAGTCAAACTGAAAGTAATCATTTTTAATACATACCTGAGTATTTAGCAATCTTATCATAGTCACTTTTCTTTGTAGCTGCAATACCTGCAATACATAAACACACATCCGTTCGCCGCCGCTGTGCGCGGGATTCTAGGGCTTTGGCGCCGGCCTGCAGCGCTCGCCGCCGCGCTGAGCCGTCGACGCGGTCTCCACGATCGGCCAACAACACGACGGCGACATGCCGCCCTCACACGGATTTCTTTACGAACTATATCTCATACCGAATATTTCAACTGGATTCCTATTGGTCGATTTAATGTTGTAAGTAGGTCACTACTTGCGCCCATAAGTTTGGTAATAAGACATGTACACATCTGGTAAAGAAAAGCTATTCACTACTCGCTATTCCTCGTCTATATTCTTAAATATACTTTCGTCGTACATCTGGAGTATTATTGCCTCACACCACCTAAGCGCTACACCTTGAAATGTATAAGACACAGTCTCGCCCCGCTTTTAGGCTCAAACTTCACTCGCCTTTTCGCTTTGAGCCACCTTTTTTTAAGTTTCTCATCTCGAGGAAACTGGTGGCCTCCAGTTTCTTTACAATTTCGTACACAACATCTAGGCATTTCCTCAATAATTTTGTCTTTATTTATGAATTCACTAATATTCCCATACAAAAACTGCTTTGTTATTGGTCTGTGCGCGACTAGCGCCACTTTGACAGTTGTCGGCCCCATTGGCGTGAGCGCGATAACGATGTCCCGTGAATCGTCATAGATGACGTCATGGCATGCGCCATCTTGCGATAACGCCGACCATGCCTCGTATTAGTATCACCGTGAGCGCTGTCAAAAATGACAGTGTGTGTGTGTGTGTGTGAGGATGAGGATGTGTCAGTGTGTGTTTTGTTTTGAGCTGCATCATATCTTATTAATAACGTGGCATTTTCGAAATTGTGCTTCTGGCTGACAGTCGCCACCTAGGCCGCCTTCCGAATTGGCTAATATCGCTCACAGCACTCAAATCGTCTCACATGCGTTCCATAATGGATATCACGATTATGACAGCTGAGAGCTGTCAACAATTCGGAACACTCGTTAGCGCGCTCACAGTGCTTACTCGGTGTCAAAAAGATATTACAGCAGTATTTCTTCATAAAAACACCACACGTTTCTTCCTTTTCTTTGTTTAGGTGGCGACAGTCAGCCAGAAGCACAATTTTGAAAATGCCACGTTATTAAAAAGATATGATGCAGCTCAAAACAAAACACACACTGACACATCCTCATCCTCACACACACACACACACTGTCATTTTTGACAGAGCTCACGGTGTATTAGTACGAGGCATGGTCGGCGTTATCGCAAGATGGCGCATGCCATGACGTCATCTATGACGATTCACGGGACATCGTTATCGCGCTCACGCCAATGGGGCCGACAACTGTCAAAGTGGCGCTAGTAGCGAACATACCAATAACAAGCAGTTTTTGTATGGGAATATTAGTGAATTCATAATTAAAGACAATTATTGAGGAAATGCCTAGATGTTGTGTACCAAATTGTAAAGAAACTAAAGACCACCAGTTTCCTCGAGATCATCATCATCTGCCTAGCCTTTTCCCAACTATGTTGGGGTCGGCTTCCAGTCTAACCGGATGCAGCTGAATAGCAGTATTTTACATGGAACGACTGCCTATCTGACCTCCACAACCCAGTTACTGGGTAATACGATACCCCTTGGTAAGACTGGTTGTCAGACTTTCGGGCTTCTGACTACCCGTAACGACTGTCAAAGATCCACGAATGACAGCCGGGACCAACGGCTTAACGTGCTTTCCGAGGCACGGAGGGGTCTCGGTATGTAAAGATGGTCACCCATCCACAGACCAACCGCGGCAAGCGTAGCTTAACCGATCGATCGACCTGTGCGGCTGTTATCATTTAGCCTCGGGCCCCTCAGTTTCCTCGAGATGAGTAACTTAAAAAAATGTTGCTCAAAGCTATAGGGCGAGTAAAGTTTGAACCAACAACCGGGGCGAGAGTGTGTCATAAACATTTCAAGGAAAGTGACAGTGAAAAGATTGGTAAATACTCAGGTATGTATTAAAAATGATTCCTTTCAGTTTGCCTAGGTCGTCAAAAACTATTTCCTCTTATTTTTACATAACCTATACCCTGCATCATATAAGATAATGCGATTTAATAAACCTTAAAAGAAAACAGACTGCCAATAATACACAAAAAAAAATCTAATAATGTGCGCCCATGTTCTCGATAGCGAATCTAGACCATTGCTTGTCGAGAACATGGGCCTTTTGAGTCCACTGGAGGTTTAGAGATCTTCACCAGATAGTAATTGATCCATCTTGTATTACTCCTTGATATAAATACATAAATTATTTGTTTGCTAAAGGCAATTCACTCTTTTCAGGAACCTTCAATCAAGCAATTAGGAAATCCGAAGCGTGTAAATGTTTGACAACTAAAATGACAAGCAAATGACAAGATTGACAAGGGTTCGTATGGTGGTGGCGCCATCTGAGATTAGCTTTCACTTGCCAGCCCCATTCAGTACTGGTTTTAACACGCTCAAATCGATTACATCGATTATTTCCTCAATTCGGAACGCGCCCTTAAACAAAGAAAAGGAAGAAACGTGTGGTGTTTTTATGAAGAAATACAGACTGCTGTAATATCTTGTAGGCTATACATAGACATACTTACACACATAAATATCAAACACATACATACATATTACACACAACACAAATACTTACATATACTTACATACAACAGTAATACAATTACATTAATTAAATACCTACAGCCGTGAGTACACGGCCGAATAACTTCACTTGTACACCGCCTTACTTACTGCCTACCTACCGCTCGACCGTACGCCACGCGCGCTGTGGCTAGCGGAGCCCTGCGCCAGCGCTGTGCCGCACGCCGAATATCTAACGACACGATCGGATCGCCGCCGCCCGCACCGCTGCGTCTCCCGCGCACGGCCGCGCCCCTCGGACGTCCTCACTAGTCCGCTACAAACATCTACGGCGAATGCATGTCGTCTTATAACTCGCGCCGCGCATTTTAATTGTGTTAGTTTATGTTGTATTATTCTATGTTAATAAGCATTTATATTTACTTCTAAAGTAGTGTTTTTAATAGGTTACCTTAGCCTACCTTAACACACTACAATCTTTTTGACATCGAGTAAGCACTGTGAGCGCGCTCACGAGTGTTCCGAATTGTTGACAGCTCTCAGCTGTCATAATCGTGATATCCAAAATGGAACGCATGTGAGACGATTTGAGTGCTGTGAGCTGAGCGATATTAGCCAATTCGGAAGGCGGCATAAATAATGACATTTACTGTCAGTGTCAATGTCGTCCTCGTTTTAGAGCGTTCCGTAGCCAAGCATTAAATGTTAGCATTGCATCACACAAACACATTCACAACTATTCCTATTAAAATGTACTCATTTTTGTGGAAATCAGCAGTGTTCTGCAGTTCAGCTTATTATTAAGATAGTGTATGAAACTACTTCTAATAAGTTGAGAAGATGTTCACGATCACAATGATAGAAATAATAAAAAAACAATCCTATGACCTAGGATACTGCCCTCTTTATTATGTTATGTTCGAATTGTCATGTTTTATCAGTATCAGAATGTGCAATGAAACGATTTCGCATGTTTCTATAAATTGCAATGATTGTGAATTCGTCGTGATGATCGGTGTATCGGTACTAATTTACTAAATCATAAAATTAAGTGCTACAAATGTGACCTCGAGATTAAGTGGACTAATTGATGATAAAGATCGACGCGTTTAGTTAATTAACAAAGAGTGCCTATAGTTGGTCACGACTACACAACGGCCGCTGAGCCTGCAGTCCATTCTGTTGATCGGTTTAGTACTTCAGTGTCGAGTGTCGTGTCGTCAGTGCAGCGCGAGGTCGCTGACCGCACACAAAATGTTGTCGCGCTACGTGGTGTCGCAGGTGAAGCATAACTCGTACTTCCTGGTGGGTCTAGCACTGGGCCTATGGGTGTCGCTGGCGCTGGTACCGCTGGACGAGGCGCCGGCGGCCGCGTGCGAGGCCGCCTTGGGCGCAGTGCCCGCCGCTGACGAGTACGAACCGCAGCGCGAGGAGCGGCCACTGGGCCCGGCCGGCCGCGCCGCTGGCCGCAGCGTGCAACGCCCGCGCTACTACAGCACCGAGCTCGGCATGAGAGGTACCCCGCACTGTCCGCCGCTCTCGTCAACGATCGCGTGACGGGAGTGAGGTGTAAAGTTAACTGATTGTTTCAGGATCCCTACTCACAGGAGTGCTCAGTTCTGAAGAAGCTCTCAAGAGCCAAATTGCAGCCCTGAACCACACAACAGCTCGTTTACAGCCTGCACTGAAGTTCTTCATCACAGCCAGTGCCATGAGCTCTGTGCCGGGACTAGCCAACGTTGTGGGCTTTACCGACACACGAGAGATGCTGAAACCATTCCATGCACTTAAGTATTTAGCAGATAACTATTTGGAAGAGTATGACTTCTTCTTCCTAGTGTCTGATACTGCGTTTGTGAATGCTCGGCGCCTGACCGAGCTGGTGTCGCAGCTGAGTGTCAGTGAAGATGTGTACATGGGTACTGTGGCTGAAGATGACAGTCATTACTGCACACTTGGTGAGTTGCTAACATTCACTTACACATTAGTTCTCTTCATAAAGGAACTGCCATCTATTTGGTAGAAACTTGTAAATAATAAAGATTCAGTTTTATAGGAGGTTTGGCCTTGGCAATGACCTAAGGTGCGGGGACACAGAAGGAATGTGAGACAAGGAGGGGACACAGATGCGGAAATAATATGCGGATTTAAAAGCGACGCGCCTGCGTCTTGTCCTTTCTGTATGTATTGTGCCAGATCAAATGAATACATTTTGTATGAAGAAAAATGGAGATATGTGAAAGGGACGCCGCGTCTGCTCGTGAGACGTCCCTTCTATGTGGCCCGCGCCTTAGGCTTCAATAACAGCTAGTTTCACTTTCTCAGTAACTGATAGAGTCATTGATTATTCAAAAATACCTAGGAAATGACTTGAATGAAGCAAATGCTTTGTGTTTGGAGCCATTTCTAGTTAAGACTTTAAGAAAGAGTGAGTTTGCATGACTGAGAGTAAGAGACAGTTCCTTTGTTAGAATGGTTATAGTTACTACATCCAATCATCATGAACATACAGTGCGTTGTGTTGTTTACTTACAACTAGCTGCGCCCCGCGGTTTCACCCGCGTAAGTTTCGATTTAGGGGTATGAAAAATAGATAGTAGCCGATTCTCAGACCTACTAAATATGCATATAAAATTTCATAAAAATCGGTCAAGCCGTTTCGGAGGAGTATGGTAACTAACATTGTGACACCAGATTTTTAATAATAGAAGATATGTCTTTTTTCACCCGTATGCAAAATACGCGCATTGACGTGGAGTTGCGGACACCAGCCCGTATTACCTATTAATATGTCAAATATTATTCATAACTTAAAAAAAAAAAAAACAATGTTGTAACACGTTGACTGCCAGACAACAGACACAATAGAAAATCTATTGTTCGCGGTCACCATCTGACCGCCTGGCAGCGAATGTGTTAAAACTGACCTCACAAGTCATGGCTGATACTGACATGTCTGAGTATTAATCTGTTGAAGGACACTGAACGAGACACAATAGAAGTTTTATTGTTATGACGCCTATGGGGGTCTTTAGAGTCCTTCAATTTTAAAAATATTTCTCCATGATCCTGCCATTTGCCGAAAAGATTTTGCTAAAATTTCACTACTTTAACAAATTTTAGCACCATCAGCTCCACTTCACCATACGAATTGTGACAAACATAAATTGCTCAAGCAATCGAATCGCAACCCGTGAAATATTTGTCATTGAGTAGTTCCGATGGCCATCTGTGGTCTTCATCATCAGTTCCACTTCACCAAATTATACTTTCTGAATGCAAATGCTTGACTTGTTGATGCAAATACCAAAATTTCTATATGTATGCCTATAATATTTGAAGACTTCCCTCAATTCCTCATGCATCCCATCATCAGAACTGGATTTTGACAAAAATGGGACCAATCTGAAAGTATATCCTTTTGAACAAAAAACATATTTTCCAAATCGGTTTATAAATGACGGCGTACTCAGGTACTTAACAAACATTAAAAAAAAAACAACCGAATTGAGAACCTCCTCCTTTTATTGAAGTCGGTTATAAAAAAGAATTAACGAAATCGGTTCAGCTGCTCTCGAGATTTGTGCTTAGCAACACTTGTGCCGATAGTCGTGACAGCCAATGGGCTGATTGCCAACACCTGAAGAGGCTCGCGTTGGGCAGCTGGATCAAGGGCTTGATTCAGAAAGCAGTACTTCTAGACACGGCCCGCATTGTTAGGAGGTTCCTCTCTGTGGAACCCTGACCACCAGTAGCTTGGACCCTGTTCCCGATACCGGTGTGCTACTATTTTTTATATTTTTAAATGTTTTTATCTGACTTCAAAAAAAAAGGAGGAGGTTCTCAATTCGGTTGTCTTTTTTCTTTTATGTATGTTACCTCAGTACGCCGTCATTTATGAACCGATTTGGAAAATTCTTTTTTTATTTGAAAGGACATACTTCCAGATTGGTCCCATTTTTGTCAAAATCCAGTTCTGATGATGGGATCCATGAGGAATTGAGGGAACTCCTCAAATATTATAGGCATACATATAGCAATTTTGGTATTTTCATTAACAACTCAAGCATTTGCATTCAGAAAGTATAATTTGGTGAAGTGGAATTGATGATGAAAACCACAGATGGCCATCGGAACTACTCAATGACAAATATTTCACGATGTTCGTCACAATTCGTATGGTGAAGTGGAGCTAATGATGACTTCACCATCAGCTCCTAGTTCTTACCAGGAGAACTCCTCAACAATTAACGTCCCAGCATCGGGAAAAGCAATATTTTGTAACAGGTGATGAGCAGTTGACATTAGGGTTTGAAACGGTATGCTCTCGAGGTGGTCCAATTGTCACCAAGTCAGAGTCTGATGAAGGGAACCCATGAAAGTCGAGGAAAATCCTCTTTAGTAGGCATGTACAGTGTGTTAGTTGAACTCTCTCAAATCAAATGAAACCTATAGATGATTCAAGTGTTTGAGTCTGAGAGTCATCACTTACCTATACTCATACTCCGACTTTTAATTAGCTGCAGTAAAATGACACTTCTTAATAAATCATTTCGGACTGCATTTAGAGATATACATGTCAAATAAGTTTCGTTTGTTACACTATTCTGTACTAGAAAAACATGGTTTGGTTGATGGCCGCGAAAAAACAAAAAGACATCAATTTTAGTCATTTAAGTTACACATAAGCTGTCGTTTTACTGCAGCTAATTAAAAGTCCGACTGTAATGCTACCGAGCCGTCGATGGTAGCCACAAGCAGTCCTTAACTGTTAGGAGTTAGGAGATATGGCAATATGTCGACAGAAACTACTTAGCAGTTCTTGGATAAACGTGGACTTGAAAACAATCGTCTTCATCATTCCATTTCTCGTAATGATATAACGGGACGAACAGGTCCCGCATCTGATGATGGTAAGGGCTTGTAATTGTTGAAAGAGCTTGTAATAGGCCTAATTGAATAAAAGTATTTGACTTTCACTTATCATCAGCTCAGCAGCATGAAGTGATGACTCTCAGACAACACCTACCGGTCCATTAAATTCGGAGAAAATTGGATGTGACAGACGGACAGACAGATAGATACTCGACTGATCCTATAACATTTCCGATTTTTCCTTTTGAGGTAAGGAACCCTAAAAACTGAAAAAAAAAAAACTTTTTAAAAAACAAAACAACCGACTTCCAACAAAACACTACAAAGAGAAAAATAACATTAATTTCAGAAGTCGGTGTCAAAAAACGAAAATGCAGAACGAACGACACCGACTTCTGAAATTAAAGTAATTTTTCACTTTGTAGTGTTTTGTTGGAAGTCGGTTGTTTTTTTTTTGTAAAAAAGTTTTTTTTATGTTTTTTATATTGTAATATTCAAAAATATAATTTATATGTCTATATAATGAAATAAAGGAAAAAATAAATAAAATAAACCAAATATTTTATTTTTATGTGGCTCTTGCATCCAATGTCGACGGAGCCCCGCTTCGCGGTTTTTCTGTGGACAGGGTTTAAAGTAACCTAACTTTGTGCGATGGGTCGCACAGTGCGCTGGATTGGAGGGTGGAAATACGTACGGGATACTAGTCACTGTGAAGATGGACGCTGGATAACGGTGGAAGTACTTAAATGAAAATAAAATTTTTCACTGTCAAAGGTAGCGAGTACTGAAGTCTGCTCAGCCTACTGTCTTGTACCAGATCTGAATAGGAATTAACTTTGTTTGGACAAGCAAGGCCCTTTTGTATGCCCCAGTGGCGTCAGTTTCTCTCTACTATTTCCCACGCTATGGGCCTCACAACAGTACTCGCTACGCTATTGTTTATTAAAAGATATCGTAAACACATTTGGTGCGGATAACATTGTCGGCACAAAACCACAAATTACTTACAATTTACTAAAAAGGTTCCTAAGAAATGTCGGATAACAATGTCGGCACGAAACTACAAACTAAAATGTAATAAAGAAAGGTTACTAGAAATGCGTATTTCTGTGAATGGTCGCAGGCAATAATTTTTGTTCACATTCAACTAACAAAACATTAAGCAACTAATAAAACTATAAATTTGACTACGACGCTCGGCAATTACAAATACAATACCCAAAGTCCAAGTCCAGTCTTGGGGGGACCCAAAGTCCCCGAAAGCCATAGGGTCTCAAACATCTGGCATCATCTACTTTCTAAAAATGGTTATTCTCTTTATTATGGTACCTATTTGTTGCCCAAAGATAAAAAATAACACGTTCCTAAAACAATTTTACTCAAGCTTAACCTATGAGATCGGCTGTCCTGCACATTCCTCCCGCCCGTGCGACGTCCAGTTTTGTAGTACTGGGTGTCGCACCTATTAAAACGGTGTAGGATAGCTGCTCTCGGTCTCGACCGATGACACGATGGTGCATATTGGTTGCTGAAAGGTGTCGGCTTTCGTGCTGATGTCGGCTGTGCGCACGATATCATTTGGACCAAGATAGGTGGCGCAGAAGCGCTCTCTGGCCCGCAAGTTGGCTGCCCGGGCACGGTGTTCGGAACAGGCTGCGCAGGCACGAGGTTTAGAGCTGGCTGCGCAGGCACGACGTTCCGATCTGGGTTTGCAGGTTCAAGGTTCAAAGCTGGCTTCGCAGGCACGAGGAAATTGTGTGATGGTTCGCAATGAGTGGGCCGCGCAGGCACGAGCAAGTTCTGCGATGGGTCGCACTGTGTAGGGCCCGACATTCGGAGCTGGCTGCTCAGGCTCGAGGTTCGGAGCTGGCTGTGCAAGCATCAGGTTCGGCGCAGGCTCGAGATTCGGAGCTGGCTGCGCAAGCTTGAGGTTCGGCGCTGGCTCGAGATTTGGAGCTGGCTGCGCTAGCATCAGGTTCGGCGCAGGCGCGAGGTTCGGAGCTGGCTGAGTAAGCATCAGGTTCGGCGCAGGCTCGAGGTTCGGAGCTGGCTGCGCAAGCATCAAGTTCGGCGCAGGCTCGAGGTTCGGAGCTGGATGCGTAAGCTCGAGGTTCGGCGCAGGCTCGAGGTTCGGAGCTGGCTGCGCAAGCTCGAGGTTCGGCGCAGGCTCGAGGTTTGGAGCTAGCTGCGCAAGCTCGACGTTCGGCGGGGGCTCGAGGTTCGGAGCTGGCTGCGTAAGCATCAGGTTCGGCGCAGGCTCGAGGTTCGGAGCTGGCTGCGCAAACATCAAGTTCGGCGCAGGCTCGAGGTTCGCAGCTGGCTGTGCAAGAAACAGGTTCGGCGCAGGCTCGATGTACGGAGCTGGCTGCGCAAGCATTAGGTTCAGCGCAGGCTCGAGGTTCGGAGCTGGCTGCGCAAGCATCAGGTTTGGCGCAGGCTTGAGGTTCGGAGCTGGCTGCGCAAGCTCGAGGTTCGGCGCAGGCTCGAGGTTCGGAGCTGGCTGCGCAAGCATCAGGTTCGGCGCAGGCTTGAGGTTCGGAGCTGGCTGCGCAAGCTCGAGGTTCGGCGCAGGCTCGAGGTTCGGAGCTGGCTGCGCAGGCTCGAGGTTCGGAGCTGGCTGCGCAAGCTCGAGGTTCGGCGCAGGTTGCTCTGACGAGCTGTCTCTGATAAAGTTGACCTTAAGCCCCTGTGTTCTGGTGTGGCTATTGTGCAAGACCCAGCTAAGCGGTGTAAGTGAAGCCCCTGGTTTATTTCTTCTTCCAGTTTTCATATCCGTTGTTAGGTGCCAGTTCTCTTGTGGCTGCTGCGTAATAGCAGGTGGCCAGGATACGGCAGTGATCGCTGGCTTTCTATTCTGTGGCCGCTGCGCAGTAGCAGGTGGCCAGGATGCGGCAGTGATCGCTGGATCTCTATTCTGTGGCCGCTGCGCAGTAGCAGTTAGCCAGGATGCGGCAGTGATCACTGGCTCTCTATTCTGTAGCCACTGCGCAGTAGCAGGTGGCCAGGATGCGGCGGTGATCGCTGGCTCAATATACTGTGGCGGCTGCGCAGGAGCAGGTAACCAGGATGCGGTAGTGATCGCTGGCTCTCTTGGTTGGGGGCGGCGTACTTTATTGGCTGTTGATACTGTGCGGCTTGGACTGCCTGGGTGATTGCAGTCGCCAGGTTCTGCAGGTCCGTGCTGGGCTACTGAACAGCAATGGTCCTGCTCGGCAACTGAGGCGTAGTATTAGCTACCGGTGGAGCTTGAGGCACCCAAGGCGTGGCGGTGCTGTTATTCTGTGACTGCTGAGCAGGAGCAGGTGGCCAGGATACGGCAGTGATCGCTGGCTCTATATTCTGTGGCCGCTGCGCAGTAGCAGGTGGCCAGGATGCGGTGGTGATCGCTGGCTGCTTGAGTCCCGATGCTACTCTGTCTTGGTTTTGGGCGGCGTACTTATTGATCCCACTGTCAGTCAAAAGATGCGGGTGCGCTGAGCTAACTCCCGCCGGTGCAGTCACTGGGATGTCCCAGGACTCAGCTGTGGTCACTAGAACTGCGGTTTCAATCCGGGACTGCCCATCTGGTCGTACCTCTTGTGTATGTATGTGGCCGATCGTTTATGGCGAGCAATTGACTGGATTGCGGCCAGTTCTGTACTCGAACCGCATTCGTAGCTTTGGTGACTACTGATTCGAGTTCCTCTTCGTCGCTGAATTCCGCCTCTTATTTCGGCAAGACGGGTGGCGGCCAATTCGGTCTTAGCCCTTGCTAGGGCTAGGCGGCGCGCCCTCGATTCTCTCTTGTTGGGTCTAGACGACGTGGGCTTACTTCGGCGGTTGCTAACCGATTTGTCGGTAGCTCTGTCGGCTCGATGTAGACTAGTCGGATCGGGTTCCGCAACGGTAGGCGCTTCCGATGTAGTCGCGGTGTCTTCAGTGGCCGTCATGGCTGTTGCCGTAGCGTAAGTTGCAGACTCAGTTTCAGCTGCTGTTGTTGACACTGGGCCGCCTCTTCTTCCGGTGGAACGCGTAACAGGCATCTTGCTTCCACTCCTCAGATCCTGCTCGAAGGACCAATTTGTGCGATGGGTCGCACAGTGCGCTGGATTGGAGGGTGGAAATACGTACGGGATACTAGTCACTGTGAAGATGGACGGTGGATCACTTACTTAAATGAAAATACAATTTTTCACTGTCAAAGTTAGCGAGTACTGAGTAGCGGTCTGCTCAGCCTACTGTCTTGTACCAGATCTGAATAGGAACTAACTTTGTTTGGGCAAGCAAGGCCCTTTTGTATGCCCCAGTGGCGTCAGTTTCTCCCTACTATTTCCCACGCTATGGGCCTCACAACAGTACTCGCTACGCTATTGTTTATTAAAAGATATCGTAAACCCATTTGGTGCGGATAACATTGTCGGCACAAAACTACAAATTACTTACAATTTACTAAAAAGGTTCCTAAGAAATGTCGGATAACAATGTCGGCACGAAACTACAAACTAAAATGTAATAAAGAAAGGTTACTAGAAATGCGTATTTCTATGAATGGTCGCAGGCAATCATTTTTGTTCACATTCAACTAACAAAACATTAAGCAACTAATCTAATATATAAAATTCTCGTGTCACAGTTTTCGTTGCCATACTCCTCCGAAACGGCTTGACCGATTTTGATGAAATTTTTTGTGCTTATCCGGTATCTATGAGAATCGGCCAACATCTATTTTTCATCCCCCTAAATCGAAACTTACGCGGGTGAAACCGCGGGGCGCAGCTAGTAAAACTATAAATTTGACTACGACGCTCGGCAATTACCACAGAGTAGATTATAATATAAGAGAATAGAGTAGTCAGTCGCTTTGGCAGTAAGGCGCCATCTATTAACAATTTTAGGAACTACAACCGGCTATGTATATACATATAGCTCCTCTCTCGTTTATATACATATAGCTCCTCTCTCGTTTATTTACATATAGATGGTTCTTTCCTTTGCAGAAAACCATTTTATCGTGAATTCATCTACTCTTTTTTCTGAACTGATGTTTATGAAAATACAGGGAAATTATTATCAGTGCAGAGAAAACGTAGATGAAAACAGTATTTCAGGTTATAAGGGGACAAAAATTAAACTCATTTTACTCGTTCAATTTGTTATTCAACTAAGTCTTACATACTTCTGTAATAAAATCCACAGTTATATGAATACTATAAACTTACTACGTGCTGTAGTGCAATTGTATTACGAACACTACATTTGAACGGAGATGCCACAGCGGCAAGTCCGGATCGAACGCAAAATGGAAGTCCAAAGTATTGCGCACGGGTCAAAACAATATAAGCAGAGATATCGGTTTCCTTTGAGAGAGTAAAAGTTGTCGAAAAAGCCACGAAAAAACAGCAAAACAAACTTCGCAACAAACTAACAACTGTCAGAGAGTCAGAGTGTCAGTATCGCCGGGCCTTGAAAATCGAATTTCATTCTATGTAGATGTTTACAAAACGGAACTTGCAAATTAAATTATTTTAAAGTTGTTTCCTACAAAAACAAATACTTTGTAAAGATAATTATAAATGAATAGATTATTTTATTGACTTTTGTCTTTTAACAGTTTGCGTTACGGTATCGCTTTTGAAGAAAACAACTTTAACGTAAAGTTAACAATCGTAAACATTTTACGTAGAAAGAAATTAACAATCAAAACTATATTTTAGTGTTGCTATAGAAAAATATATGTAATATAACATAGATAATAATTGGGTTTAATTTAATTACAAACGTTACTAAATTAAACGAATATTTTAATTCTCTTAAAGGAGTACACCCTAAATCTATATCTGAATCAGTTTCTGAATCGCTAGAACAATCTTGTAAATTTATTATAAAGTCTTGTTCGCAAATATTATCAAAGCGGACGTCACGCTCCCAATCTTCCAATAGTTTTCTGCATTTGGTTACCACCTTTTTCCAGTCTAACCCAAGCAAACCCAGTGATGGGACGTTGACGGATGCAATGTTACACGTAGGTGAGAAGTTGGATTTTATTTACTCACTATTATTTTAGTTCAAGTATGAACAAATGTAAATAATGTTATGATATTAAAATATAGGTAAATAAAGTTAAAAGTTACATTAATTTTAAATCAAGTTTTATTTAAAATATCGATAGTTTATAGTCTGTTGTCACGATGATTCATCGCCCATCACTAAATAGGTCGGCATGCCCATAAAGTATGACATTGAGAGGTACTGTCTGTCTGTACTATTAAGAAATTCAGGACTTATAGGCGTGATTTTACTGACAGCTGTCGCAGAGATGAAGCTATATTTTATGAAGTATAAACCTATTGCCCGCCCACCGTTGTTGGTTTTTTGTATGGACTGTTACGACCGTGGCAATTACAAATACAATACGTGACCCAAAGTCCCCGAACGCCGTAGGGTCTCAAACATCTGGCATCATCTACTTTCTAAAAATGGTTATTCTCTTTATTATGGTACCTACCTATTTGTTGCCCAAAGATAAAAAATAACACGTTCCTATAGCTATTTTACTCAAGCTTAAACTATGAGATCGGCTGTCCTGCACACTAACCAAACCGAACCTCGGGGTGCCCTTCGCTCGCTCTTGCATCCTACGTCGCCTATCAACCGACCGCAACCATGCAACCGATGTTACTTCGGGTAACATCGGGTACGTACATGTTTTATTATCATTTCACTGAATCAATTTAGGGATTTGTTCAAATCACTAGATTTCTTTCATGGGATTTGTCAAATCACCTAAATTGCAAATGATGATGGATTGTTTTATTTGTTTCATTTAAATTGATTTATTTGTCATAAAATAAAGCAAACCCGTGATCTTGACAAGAACTGTATCATAAACCCAAACTAGTTTAGGTTTTTGATCAAAATCTGGATTGTTGCAGGTTTATGATGAAATTGAGTTTAAAATGTGTCATCCTCCGGTTTTTCATCAAAAACCTGGGTTTGTGCGAGTGCGTGTGCGTGTGCGTGTGCGGGTGCGGGTGCGGATGCGGGTGCGGATGCGGGTGCGTGTGCGTGTATGTGTGTGCGTGTATGTGTGTGTGTGAGTGTGTGTGTGTGTGTGTGTGTGTGTCTGTCTTCATCATCAGCTCCACTTTACCAAATGATGATTTCCGAGAGCAAATGCTCAAGTTACTCTAAAAAATATCCAAAACGCTATAGGTTTGCCTATCAAATTTGAGGGTTTCCCTCGATTTCCATGGGATCCTCTCATCAGATTCAAACTTGATGACAATGGGACCACCTCGAGAGTATAACAATTGAAATTAAAAAAAAAATTAAATCGGTTCACTTTTGACGGAGAAATCTGTGAACATACATAAAAAAAAAAACATACATAAAGTCGAACATATAACCTCCTCCTTTTTGGAAGTCGGTTAAAAAGATTGAGTATCTTCAATAAGTAATTAAGTATAGAGTAGTCGGTAGTTGTTGCAATTCCAAATAATCTCACTGTCGCTATTGAGCTGATCGTGTGTGTGTGCAGAGGGCGGCGTGCTGCTATCGAACTCGGTGCTGCGCGCCGTGCACGCCGAGCTGGACTGGTGCGTGCGCAACTCGTACTCGCCTCACCACCACGAGAACATTGGGCGCTGCGTACTGCACGCCGCGCACCGCGCGTGCGTACCTGCCGCGCAAGGCGAACACTACGCCGCCGTGCGCGCGCCCGGCCCCGACACGCCCCCACCGCTCACGCCCCACCTGGCCGACGCCGTCTCCGTGTACCCCGTCACCAAGGCCGACACCTTCTACACGCTGCACGCCTACGTGTCGCGGGTGAGTGCCCACACCGACCTATGGCTATGTCACGTGACAGCGTGGGTGACGTGAGCTCTGTGCGCAGGTGCACCTGGAGCGGGACCGCGCGGAGGTGACGCGATTGCGCGCGGCGCTGTGGCGCGGCGCCGCCAAGCACCCGCCGCACTACCGCAACGCCACGTGGCCGTCCGGCCTGCGTGCCGACCCCGGCCTCGCTCCGCCCACGCCCGATTCTCGGTACGTCCCTAATCACTGTTGTACCGAGCACGTTAGTGAGAAGCGAGAGTGTGAGTGTGTGACGTGTCTGGTGTTGCAGGTTTGACCATCTTCGCTGGGTATCGTTCAACGCTACTCACGCCTTCTTCCCGGACGACCACCACGAGGTGGCGCTCATCGCCGGCGCCGACCGTGAAGCGCTCGACGTAAGTACACACTAAGAGTTCAAACAGCTCAGCTAGCCGGAACGGGTCAGAGCAGGACGTCAGTGTAGTGGGGTGTGGTGTCGCAGCTGGTGCTGGAGGCGGTGCGCGCGTGGGGCCTGCGGCGCTGGGCGGGCGCCACGGCCGTGCACGTGCTGGAGGGCGCGTGGCGCTGGGAGCCGGCGCGCGCGCTCGCCTACCGCCTGCTGCTGCGCGTGGCGGCGCCGGGCGGCTCGCGCCTGCGCCTGGTGGACGTGGTGCGGCCACTGGGCGCGGCGCGCCTGGTGCCGGTGCGCTACGTCACCGAGAGCGCGCGCGTCACGCTGCTGCTGCCCGTGCCGGCCGCGCACGCGCGCCTGGCCGAGGTGCAGGCCTTCCTCGCGCGCTACGAGACCGTGTGCCTCAACCAGGACAAGAACACCGCGCTCATTGTGGTAAGCACCACCCTCATATACCCACTATTCTTATCAGTTCGCAACCAGAATTCAAAATCAAAATATTTTATTTCTCATATACAGCGTGTAACAGAAACCCTATATCTATCCTGAAGCACTAAAGATGAGAATCACTATACAAAGTTTCAACTCAAAATAAAATACTCGAAGAATTGATACCAAATTTTCGGTTTCTTTAGTTTCTTAAATTCAAATCATAACAAACGTGTCACCGCACTACGTCGTAGGTTAATAACTTTCCACGTCACTTGCCAATATTATATCACGATAAATCTCTTCCGTAATTCTGCGCGCCTAGTATCGTAGTACTTAGCCTACCGCAGGCGGTGTTCTTTGTCGGCGCGAACTGACGAAATAAACAATGCCGCCGCGCCGCGCAATAAACCATACCTACTTTACCGTGATGTAAAAATGAATGCGTAATTATTGATTAACACAGTTTACTCGTTAATTTGTCAAGCCAGAAATTGCATGTAAAAACTGAGATAACAAAACTTACGTAAAAAATCGAAACAAACTTTGGGTAGGTTAACTAGTTTCTTCCCTTATTATTACTTATTACCGAGTAAACAGTAAAATCTTAAAGCTTTGCTTAATTTAGTAAATTGACTTACATTTTTAAAGATGGGGTTCGATGTGGTGACCTTGGTATTGTATGCACAAGGCCGCTCGCTTGTTCATGGACACCTGAACATTGCGTAGCATGTCTGGTGCTATTGTCCTGAAAGCGGCCTCAATCCGCACATTCATTTGGTCTATTGTATCACACTGCACTGCGTACACTAAATTTT
Organism: Gortyna flavago; assembly: GCA_963669345.1. Taxonomy (NCBI): domain Eukaryota; kingdom Metazoa; phylum Arthropoda; class Insecta; order Lepidoptera; family Noctuidae; genus Gortyna; species Gortyna flavago. Next base: position 91,996 of record OY770147.1, on the reverse strand, counting down.
TTATGTACCCCCACAAAAAAAAGTCTAACGGGGTTAGGTCTGGAGATCGCGGAGGCCAAGCTACACTTCTACTACCACGCCCAACCCACATGGGAAAGCGCGTATCTAAATAATGGCGCACATCTCGAGCAAAGTGTGCCGGTGCACCGTCGTGTTGATAAATTAAATTATTCCCCATCACAAGGTTAACATAACTTAATACTGGTAGCACTGTGAGGACATTGTCTAATTCATTCCTCAGGAAACTTAAATAATTTTGGCCATTTAAGCTTTGCGGCAAGAAAACTGGTCCTACGACGACTTCTCCAATTATACCTGCCCACACGTTCAGTCGCCATTGATGTTGGAATGACGACTCTGTCGAAGCGTGCGGGTTCGTGTGAGACCAAACATGCTCGTTGTGGATGTTGCTTATTCCCGCTCTCGTGAAGGATGCCTCATCGCTCCATAGCACTCTTGAACCAAAATCTGGCGAAGCTTCTATCTGGCTTCGGTACCACTCGCAAAACGCCACGCGAGGCAAAAAATCTGCCGGTATCAGCTCCTGAGTGCGACGGAAGTGGTATGGATGCTGACCGTCATTGCTCAGCACTCGCCATACCTGCATATGGTTAGAGGCACCCAACGCTAATGCAGCTCGACGTGTGCTAGTGCGTGGATTGAGTTCAAAATGGTGTAATACGGTTTCTTCAAATTCTGGATCGGTAGTACTCGGGCGACCCTCTGAAGCAGGTGCGTGGAATGACCCAGTTTGGTACAGACGATGTACCATCCGACTAAAACATGCCAACGAAGGCAGCTGTCGACGCTCAGCATCTGGTCTACCCTCAATAAAACGGCGACGGTACAGTTCTCGGGCAGCTCGCAAATTACCATCTTTTGCTCCGACACACATCATCATTTCGTAATATTCGCTATTATTTAATGACATTTTGCAAACACAACAAAAAAAAAGTGAATTACGTGTAGCCGTACTGAACTGATGCGCGTATCACAGGGATAGAGACAAGTGCACTAGACGCGGAACAGGACGTCAACTGACAACTGACGAGCAAAGCAATAACAATAATGCTAAACAAAGCTCCTATTCCCTGCTATTCTGGTACCTAAATATTATTTCGTCAAATTTGATACCTATAGGGTAGCTGTCCTAATTAGTGTCCACTACTATTAAAAAATAATGTTCAAGAATTCAAGATTATTTTACATCCTAATAATAATTTCAACTAAACTACGTTAAACTTTTTAGTAAATCTAATACACCAGAGCAAACTAATTACGTAATTTAAATTCAAAATTGAAAAATCATTCATATTTTTTTTGGGGTGGGAATATCATCAATGAGTCAGCTCCCACCCTGGGTGGGGTGGAAGGAAGTGTTACGACTCTTAGGGCGGTTTCGCACTACGTACGGATCCCAGAAATGCCGGTCCGAAGTGACCACTGTCCTATTTGTATGAGGGGTTCCCTGTTCCTTCAGTTGCCCTTTCATTCCAGGGCCGCGTTATCTCGTTAGAACATTCCCGCAACCCCGGAAATTCCCACAACTCCGGAAAATTATTAATTTCAATCCATATTGTTGCGCGCCACAATTGATATTCGTTACCACTAGCGCCATCTAGTATCGAGTAGAAGAACTAGTGTCAAGAACCTTCTAGAAGCTTCGATGATAGAACTTTCTAGAACTATCGACATCTGGTCAGTTGGGGCCGGAATGTACTCGAACATTCTAGATGTTTCTACAATAGAAGGTTCTAGAACAATGTGAGGCCTATATAAGGCGGGAATGCTCCGCGAGCCGACACAGTCTTGGATAAGCGATACAAGCGAAACATCGAAAGGAAAGCGATCTTCAAGTGCGACTTAGAAGTGATCAGTAGTGCAATTGTGTTTCATAATTAGTGTGAAGTTGTAATTGGTGTTTATAATTAAAGTGTCTATTTTTTGGTTATTTAATCGGCAGTTTTTAATTATTACGAACCCCAAGCTCGTAACAATATTATGGGGCCGCGTTATCTCGTGAGAAGTCTGAATTAGAAGTTGTGTTTACCAGGAGTAATTGAAACTGCACGGACTGCAATTGGTTTACGTACCCTAAGACCCTAACCCATTAGGTTTACACACATTATGATGCTTACGTGTGTGTGCACGACAACATAAGGTAGACTCATTAGTACATAACGTTTCCATAACATAATAGCCTGTTTCTTATGTACGTAGAGTAAAACATAAAGTTTCTTTGTTAACCTACTGTTTTTATGATTATATAAGGTAGCTTATGTGTTATTACATTGTAAATAGGCTGATTCATTTAGATGTAACTAGTTTAACGACATAGACTAGAATCTGTAAAGAAAAATGAGACTTTTCTGATTTGTGAAAGGACGCTTACGTAATTATATTTTGAAAATGACCTGTTTAAATAATTAACTTATAAGATTGTGATTATGTACAATACCTAGGATAAGGTAAATAAATGAGCATACCGTTTCGTTTTTTACTGACTTACCTCTACGACGCCCAGAAATCGACTGAGACGCGCGCGAAGGAACCCGCCGTTTTAATAGTGGTGAGGCGGGGGGTCGAGGCGGTATTTATACCTCGGTACAAACAACTTCACGCGCCGGTGACATGGGACGTCGTAGAGATAAGGTTAATATGTAAATAAATAGAGCTAAAAGGCGCCTCTGCGTTTATCAAAGACGCGCCAGCTCACAGAATTTGTAATCACGTTTTTAATAAAAATAAAAATAAAGGGGGTGAGGAAATGGTCCGCTGGCCAGCTGAAACGGGCATGTATAAAAGGGACACCCGTTCCCACTAGAACCAGTGGCCACTCTCCGTTCGACGCTCGCCGTGGACGGTCGTGCTGCCCGCTCTCGCTCGCTGCACGCCCCCACCGCCTCGCCGCCCCGCCACCGCCCGCTCTCGCTACGCTAGCCGTAACGAGCTCAGTAGTCTCCGGACTACGCCCGCACCCTGTCAATAGCCGCCTTTTTCAAGGCGTGGTTGATAGAAGTTGTTTCTTTAAGAGAGAATCGTCATCACACGTGTCGTCGAGGTTTTTGGCCCCTTCCGGGTAAAAACCACAGTTTCGTGGTCCTTGGTGGATACCTCACGGTGCCAACGAAGCCAAGGGGGTGGTGCCCCAATCTCACCCGCCGAGCCCCATCAGGGCGAGGCTGTCAATTGGAATCGGGAGCTAGAAGCTTGGCCTTGGGGGTGGCTCCTAGTCAGCTCTAGCTTCGTAACTAATCCCTTGTCCACAGCTCGCGTCTAGTACGGTTGGGTGTGTCAACCCCTTCGTACTAGAAGCCGGTCTAGGGTGTCTCTACACCCATCGCACAGACTGGTTAGGGCCCCGTTCGCACAATAAGATCGGCGACGGGTCACAAGCTTAGGGCTCACTTCAGGTACTCACCTCCCTGTCTCACACCCGACAGGGAGGGTAGGATCTCACACCCCCGGGCCCATCCACCCGGGGTGCTAGGTTGTTAGGGATTCACGCCCCCTATGGTTCTTCCCTCTCCCCGCCCCCATCCCGATCATGGCAGACGCGGTCATATTGGCGTTCGTTAAAGAGGTCCTCTTCAAGGACCCCTCTTTCGTTAACCAGTATGCCCAACGTCTTATAAATTTTAGACGCCCTCCCGGTTCGGTCATCGACATTGACTTTAGCGACGCGCTAGTCAGCCCCCTCTTTCCGCCAAACTCAGGCGAAATCCCCGAGGCCGCCGCCGCCTCCCCTCCCGCACCCTCCGTGCAAGCCCCCTCGCCTGCACCTTCTGTGCCAGCCGCCGCCCCCAAACCAGCACCTTCCGTGCCAGCCCCCAAACCCGCACCCTCCGTGCCAGCCCCCAAACCCGCACCCCCCGCGTCAGCCCCAAAACCCGCACCCTCCGTGCCAGCCCCAAAACCCGCACCATCCGTGCCAGCCCCTAAACCCGCACCCTCTGTGCCCGCCCCAAAACCCGCACCCTCTGTGCCAGCCCCATCACCCGCTCCCTCCGTGTCCGCCCCGAAACCCGCACCGTCCGTGCCAGTCCCCGATCCCGCACCTTCCGTGCCAGCCGCTACCGCAGCAGATACTCCAGAGAGTATGGACACGTCCGTACCCCAATCTCAATCCGACTCAGAGGAAGCCCTCTCTGACTCTTCGTCCTCCTCGGAAGACGACTATATAGTCGTCGGAAAGGGTGGCAAGAGAAAGAAGAACGCCTCCTCTCACGCCAACAAGGCCAAAAAGTCGGTCGCGGTAATCCCTTCTAACCCCCGCCCCCCCACCCCAACCCCCGCCGCACCGCAGGCCAATCCCGCGTCTAGCCTCTCGGCTACCCCTCCCGCTTCGAACGCAAAGAAGCCACGACCCCCGCCCCCCATCTATGTCCAGGATAAGTCCAAATGGACAGAAATCTCCAAAGCGTGTGTTGATCAAAAGATCAACTACACGAACGCCCGCTCAACCCAACAGGGTATTAAGGTAACGGTCGCCTCGTCCTCGGACTACAGGGACCTTACCCGTCTCCTCCAGACAAGGGCTTACTCCTTCCATACGTACTCCCTTCCGGAGGAAGTCCCCACCCGCGTAATCATCAGGCGCGTCCCCAAAGAAATCCCCACCGAGGAGATCAAAGAAGACCTTGCTTCACAAGGCATCCCCGTCTCAGCAGTCCATCGCTTGCACAAAGCATGGAAGGGCCTAGTCTACGACATGGTCCTGGTCATCTGCGACCCTACTGAAGGACATCACCCCATCTTCAAGGTGAAGTCAGTCTGCTCCCTCTCGGGTATCTCTATCGAGAAACCCAGGAAGTCCAACCTCATCGGACAATGCCACAGGTGTCAACTGTATGGCCATTCCCAATCCCACTGCTACGCGACACCTAGATGCGTCAAGTGTCTAGGTGCCCACGGCACGTCAGACTGTCCCCGCCCTAAAGACCGCTCTCAGTGCACAGAGCCACCGAGCTGCGTTCTTGGCGGCCAATCCGGGCACCCGGCTAACTACCGTGGCTGCCCCAAGGCTCCCAAGTCTTCTTCTCCCAAACTGACGAAGCGCGCGAGCGACCGTCAGCAAAGGGAAAGCCCCTCTGTGAGGATCCCGATCCCTTCCTCCCAGATGCCCGATAGGCTCAGTCCCCAAAGGCCCTCCCCATGGGCGAACCTCAACCACCTCAAAGCTCCCGCAGCTTCGGTGCCCCCCCCACCCCCGACTATCCCAGCGCTGATGGCAACTGTCATCCCCGCGCCATCAGTAGGCCCCTCGGTCCCAGTAGCCCCACCGGTAGCCCTTCCCGCCGCCGCGCCCAGGGCTCCCGCTGGTCCCAGTAGGTCCCCCCCGACCCCCGCCTCCCGCCCCCAGCCTAGCAGCATGGAGGTAATAATCGGTGCTTACGCAGCTTTTATTGCCCCCGCAAATGCCATGGCAGCGGAAATCCAAGCCTGTAACGGCAATCCTCGGCGCATCGCCGAGATTTTCAATGCGTATCCTCAGATTACGCAAGTCATGCAAACCCTCAACTTCTAAAAGCTCCAATGGCTTTACAAAGAATGAGCGTTACCAAACCCCGATCCCTTAGACTAGGGTTTTTCAATGCAAACGGCATTAAAAAACAACGCGAAGAGATCGCCGCGTTCCTCCGCGATCACCAGCTCGATGTCCTCTTAGTCCAGGAAACCTTCCTGAAGCCCCATCTGCGGAACCCGAGCATTGCCAACTACAAGATAGTTCGCAATGACAGGTCTCGCTGCCACAAGGGCGGTACCCTCATCTACTATAGGAAGTCCCTCCATTGCATCCCGATAGACCCGCCTGCCCTCCTCTCTCAGCTAGAGATCTCTATCTGTCGGCTCGGCATGACCGGTCACCCCTCAATCACCATCATCTCCGCTTACATCCCGCCCACCAATGGTGCGGAGGATCCCATCTCTCTCTCTACCGATTTCACTACCCTCTTCGGTATGAGTGACTCCGTCATCATGGCGGGGGATCTCAATGCCAAACATCCCGCTTGGAATAGCAGCACGACCTCTACCAGAGGTAGGATCGTGTTCAAACTAGGCGACTCCCTCAATTTCGATATCATCGCTCCGATGTATCCCACTCATTTCCCGGGCGACCCCGCCCAACGTCCTGACGTTCTCGATGTAGCGCTTCTCAAGAATGTAAACCTCCGTTTGCAGTCTATCGAGACGGTACAAGAGCTCGACTCTGACCATCGCCCGGTCATCTTGCACCTGGCCCCCTATTCGGGCCTCCCGCACGACCCCAACCAGCCCCCCCAGACCAAAATAGTCACCGACTGGAGGAAAGTAAGCGAAAGACTGAAATCCACCACGTCTCCCCACTTAGACTCCATCCCCGAGCAAATTATCTCAGTCGCAGACACGACTGGGGCGATCGACTCGTTCACAGAGCACGTTCAATCCGTACTGACGGATTGCTCACGGGAAGTTCCAGTGATGGAAGACCATCGCTGGAAACTGCCCGATGACGTACGTGAACTGGTGACCGAGAAGAACGCTGCCATTCGTGCCTATGACTCTTTTCCCTGCGACGCGAACAAATCCCACATGCGCCATTTACAGCGTGCTGTAAAGAAACGCATAGGGGAATGGCGCTCCGAGGGATGGGATAAGATGATCGGCGAACTCGAGCCCACCCACCACGCCTTCTGGCAGCTCCAGAGGAAGCTCCGCTCCTCTGAAGAGGCCACAGTTCCTCCCCTCACACGCCCCGACAAAACGGTCGCTTTCGAAAATCTCGAAAAGGCCGAATGCCTAGCCGACAGCCTAGAGGCTCAATGCACTCCCAGCTCTCAACCAGTAGACAGAGCGCACCTCGACGAGGTGAACGCTGAAGTCGAACGGAGAGCCTCCCTCCCGCCAGTCGAAGACCCTGATGATCCTCTGCCTCCCGTCACTCCCGACGAAGTGCAAGACATCATAAAAGGGCTCGCAACCCGCAAAGCCCCCGGTTCGGACGGTATCACCAATAGGGTGTACAAACTCCTCCCCGCCCCCCTCATACTGCTCATGACCGCCATCTTCAATGGCGCCCTGAGCAACAACATCTTCCCCCAAATGTGGAAAGAAGCCACAGTCATAGGCATCCCAAAGCCAGGCAAGCCCAAGTCTGAGCCCTCCAGCTACCGCCCCATCAGTCTGCTCAATGTTTTCGGTAAAGTCTACGAGAGGCTTATTTATAAGCGCCTCAAAGACTATGCCGAAGCAAAGAGCCTCATCCCCCCCGAACAGTTCGGTTTTCGCACGAAGCATTCGTGCATCCACCAGCTCCACCGCATAGTCGAGCACATTAGCGCTGCTTTTCAGCGAGGTGCTTCGACAGGCGTCCTGTTCTTCGATATAGCGAAGGCGTTCGACAAGGTCTGGCACAATGGCTTATTATATAAGCTGTACCTGCTAGGTGTGCCAGACCGTCTCGTGCTCATCTTACGAGATTTTCTGTCGGACCGCACTTTCCGCTACCGTATCGAGGGCGCTCTCTCTCCCCCTCACCCCATCCGCGCCGGAGTCCCCCAGGGTTCCGTTCTGTCTCCCCTCATTTTCACCCTGTTCACTAGTGACATCCCGAACAGTAAAAAGGCACAGTTGGCGCTCTTCGCCGACGACACTGCCATATACTGTTCGGGTGTCAACCAGTCATCCATAGCTCGAAACCTCCAAACCTCCGCAAGCGCCTTGAGCGATTGGTTCCGGAAATGGAGAATCGAGGTCAACCCCGATAAGAGTCAGGCGGTCATCTTCTCGAAACCGCGCAAACTACCCCCCCCCCTCCCGCGCCCGATCTCTATGTATGGCAAGCCGATCCCCTGGGGAAAGCGAGCCAAATACTTAGGTGTCATCCTAGACCACAACCTCACCTTCAACGAGCACATAAAGACGGCGCGTTCGCGCGCCTCTTTCGCTCTCGGTAGGCTCCACTCTATGATAACTGCCCGCAGCAAATTGTCACTCAAGTGCAAATTGCGCCTCTACACCGCGGTCATCCGTCCCATCATGACCTATGCTTGCGTAGTCTTCGCACACGCCAAGCCGCGATTTCTGCATAAAATGCAAACCCTCCAGAACCGTTTCCTCCGAAAGGTCACGGGAGCCCCCTTCTATGTCCGAAATGTGAATCTGCATCTAGATCTCAGACTCCCCACCATCCAGCAGTTCATGAAACGCCTTTCCAAGCGCTTCTTTGACTCTGCCATAAAGCACCCCAATCCCCTGATTGCGGCGGCCTCCCGATACACTCCCTCCCGCATAAGTAGGATTCGCCGACCAAGGCATACCCTCACCATCCCCGACGACGCCACTACCCTCCTCCAGGAGAGCAGTAAGGCCACGAGTACTCTCAGTCGACAACACAAAAACAAGCTCAGACATCCGTCCTTCCGTCCTCGCCGCCGAGGCCCGTCGCGACGCCCCGCACCATCACCGTGCCCCCCCCGACCCTTGCTCGAGCCAGCCCGCGCAGCTGAGCCTGTAGTTTTAAATTCGCCCCTAAACACCAATAATAATACCGATCCAGCCTGTCCCTTGCTGTCCTCTTCCAGCGACGCCCTGAGCCGAGGTCCGAACCCCGCAGGGGGTTACCCTTAGCGCTGTCGCTTAGTTTTTAAGTTATTGTATGCCCTGGCTGGAGGCCTTAATTCGAGGCATCCACAGGAAAGTCCGGTTAAGCAGTAGCCATCCTCATAAAGGATGAACTGCGAGATGCCATTGTTAATAAAAAAAAAAAAAAAAAAAACACTAGAACCAGTACCGTTCCAGACCTCATACAGAAATAAAACCACAGCTACAGTGAACATTCCTCGCCAACGTTTTACCTCCGATCAAGAAATATCGTGTTTTAATTACGGCTCCATTACGATCCCGAACAGTGTGTGTAACGATGTAATCAGGGTTCTGTGAGCAAACGGTTTTCATTTCAGAAATAAAAATTTCTGTTACTCATGCGGTCCTAGTACTTTTATTGATTTCTTTCCCGTTAGATGCAGTGTTGCGACATTTTTATTGACTTGATTTGAATTATAATAAAGATAAACGTGTTCAAACCAATAAAACCCATGTACCACTCAAACAGTACCGACAGACCGTGACCTTCCGATAATTCTTTCGGTTAGTCCTACAGACAAAAATTATGCGTGCGTGCTATTATTTTGTAATAAAAAAAAGCTATTAACTTGTTAATAATAGTTTTCGTCATATTATTAAATAAAAAAAATAAACGTATTTTAAAAATTATGAACGGAACCCACTGTGATTTTATTTGTACACACGGCTACACATCAAGCTAAGCATTTCCAGTTTGAGTTGACCTCGCATTGTATAGGTTTCTCGTACAATTAGAAGTCAGCTTATACTGGTTATGTATAGCTTGATGTGTAGCCGTGTGTACTAGGAGAAGAATAAGTTGCGAAGAGGTGAATTGAAATGATGTTTTGGGTTCAGTTGGAAATAAATTGTTACTAAATCCTTTTTCTATTCTAAGTTGTAATTTGGCAAATAATAGGTAGGATGGTAGGATACACGTAAGGATTTGATTACTATGATCAATTTAATGGTACTAGCTGACGATTTTTCGAAACAATTCGTTTTAATGCGATCTTCAAGCAAATCGATTCAATAGTAAGGTGAATCGAATCTCCTGGATCGTATGTGTAAAAATTATTAAGTATGCTAGAGGCTCATAATAGTTCAACTTCATATTTGCCCAAGTATTCTGCTGACAATCATAAACAGCGAATAGGTAGGTTTATCAATTACATACTGAGGCCGACACTTTTTAACTTGTCTGCATTGTTTATGTCATCACTAAGCGAAGATCGAAACATTTGACGGTTTGATAGAAGTTGTCATTTCGAATGACATAGCTGTAATATTTCATAAATTAATCGCTCGGCGTCGTATTCTGTATTAGTCATTGTGATTTTATTTTAACCGACTACATCTGTACCATCTGAATGAAAGTCATTGAATTACGCCGGAAAGGTTATCAATTATTATTAAAAGTTTAGACGTACCCACCTGACTGACAATACTGCAAATATGTCACAAAATAAAGGTCTGTTAAGTAAATGTTGTTAAAAATTTTTTTATTACGATTTTTTAATGAATTTTTAGAAGATCGATTCAAGAGCAGCACGGGATTCGATCTGTGAATCGAGTAAAAAAAAATGATTCAAAGCAAAACGTCGTTCATCCTTATGGCTACCAAAATAAAAGGTTAGGAATAACGTTAGGAAATTTACAGGAATATTGTTTTTGAATTAGGTATTAACTGTGTTGTAGGTACGATGGTGAGGTGGGTGGTGGGTGGAAGATTACTATGTAAGTAGATAATAATTATCTACAAAGGACAACTACGTAAAAAACCACACAATAATGAAAAATAAACATGCGGAACCTTTTATTCAAAAATACCAGGAGTAAGAGGTTTATTTTTACTTACAAATAGTTCACTGACACCGATCAGCTGACTTAGTGCTAGTGATGTGTTTATGTCAATTTGAAAAGTTCGGTTTCTGGTATCAATGTATTAAAAAAATTCCCAACTTCCGAACATGTAGAGATAGTATTAAAAAACCCTTTCAATATCGTTTGATATCATCCAAAGAAGCCGTGCCCTTGGTATGTATATGTCACAGCCAACTGGTTAAATTAGCCGTTCAGTTAACCGCCTAGCCTTTCAACTAAACGGCGGCCGTTCAACTAACGGCCTGAATGATATTCAATTACAGTTTAGGTTGTAAGTCTGTAACCAATCACGCGCGAGCCGAATTGGTCGCAGTAATTAAGGCATTGCACCCCGACCAAGTGGGTTAGGTTAGGTTAGAACTGTGATCAACCGCGTGCGAGCCGAGGGAGGAAGCGAGGCGAGCACTACTTCTAAAGGCCAGGCAGTTAACTGAACGGCTAATTTAACCAGTTGGCTGCGACATATATACCCTTTCCGTTACACGTTGTATACGAGGGTGCATCAAAAAGTTCTTAGAATTGCATATACCGGGTGTCCCAAAAGGTTACGTATCTGAGAAGGGGTGTGATAGGGGTGGTCACAAGGGTCACCAGAAAAAAAAATGTCATTAATTTTTTTAAATAAGTACCCAGATTGGGTTTTTATTTTTATTTTATTTTTTCTGGTGACCCTTGTGACCACCCCTATCACCAGATATAAAGCTAATAAACATTGCATAAAGTCCCAAACAAGAAAATAATAAGAGATCAATGGTCAAATCAAAATAAAAAATTAAGATTTTTCAAAGTACGAGTAGGTAGGCTAAAATTTTAGCATTATTTGAAAGTCAAAAATGTTGTCCTGTCTGTCTGTTAACCTAACTCTAAAACTAGAAAAATACTAGTAGGTGCTTTGTAGTTACAGAAATTTACTCGTTTTGCCGGGTATAACTATAAAGTAACCATAAAAGCTGCAAGGGAGTTAACCTCAAAAATAAACAATGACAAGTTTATTGTAAAAATAACATAATTATGAAAGTAAAATAAAATGAACTATTACGAGTTCAATACGAGTTGTATTTGTATCTGGAAGTGATATGAAGTTTCGAATGACGATATTGCGACGCACGCTATTTCGAAAAAATTTACGAGTGGTACGCCAGTTCGAAAACACATTGAGTCGAAAACCGCTATATCGAATGACGTTGTCGCGAAAACGCTAGTGCGAAAGTCTTGGTATCGAAATCCACTGTTGCGAATAGCATTCCATTCTGAATTTGTCTGGGGATCGAACTCGCGACCGCGATAAAGCCTTATCTTTGTATTGGGTTTGGAAACAAAAGCAGTTTACTTTTAATTTCCATAAATTGTATAGTAATCAACAAATCAAAATTATAGGTGTTTAAGAGTTTGGTACAGTGGTGAGTGTCAGTAGGTATTTGAAAATTATAACTCCGCAGACTGGTAATTGAGACTGATTTATTTTTGTAAAAACCCTACTTATATCTACATTGCCAATAGTACATTTAGGTTTAGCATGTTACTGCTTACATTTATTTGACCAATCGCGACGCGCCGTTGAGGCGACACGCGCGCGGGGCGCGGGGGCTGCGTTGCACACGACACAATTTTTTTTTTCCTATTGGCATCTCGTAGTTGACCTTGAGAGGTCGTGACTACTTAACCGGACTATCCTGTGGCTGCCTTAAGTAAAACTCAAGGCCTCCAGCCAGGGGCATAAAACTAACTACGTTATGCTAAGCGACTACGCACTAAGGGCACCCCCTGTGGGGTACGAGCCTCGGCTTAGGGCGTCGCTGGAGAGGGCAGCAAGAAGGGACAGGCTGGATCACAATTATATTATTTAAGCTTGATGGGGCCGGCATTTCCTATCTGACTACTCTGAGAAGAAATGCCGAAACAAACTCAGAGGTCACTGTCGGGAATTTAAAGCTACTGGCTCAGCTGCGGCGCGGGCTGGCACTGCATCGGGCAAGGGTCGGGGGGGTGAGTTTACTTGGGGACGTCGCGAGGGACCTCGTCGGCGAGGTCGGAATGTCGGTCTTTTGTTTTTGTGCACTGTACTAGTAGATTTGTTGCTCTCCTGGAGGAGAGTTATGGGGTCGTCAGGGTCGGATAGGACATGTTTTGGACGGCGGGCCTTGCTGATGTTTGAGGGAGAGTAATTGGCGGCCTGGACAACTAGAGGGTTGCGGTGTTTGGCGGCGGAATCGAAGAAACGCTTTGAGAGGCGTTTCATGTACTGCTTAATAGTGGGGATTCTGAGGTCAACATGGAGGATCTCATTACGAACGAACCAAGGGGAGCCCGTAGCCTTTCGAAGGAACCGGTTTTGGAGGGTCTGCATCCTATGGATGTTGTGGGGTTTTGCAGGCGCAAAGATTGGACAGGCATGGGTCATAATTGGTCTAATGCACGCTGTGTAAATGCGCAACTTGCACTTAAGCGACAGTTTTCTGCGTGCATTGAGAACGGAGTGGAGTCTGCCGAGAGCGAAAGCGGCGCGCGAACGGACCTTCTTTATGTGCTCTGTGAAGGAGAGGTGTCTGTCGAGTGTGACACCTAGGTATTTGGCTTGCTCTTCCCAAGGGATCGGCTTGCCGAACATGGTGATAGGTCGGGGGGGGATGGGGTTGTGGCGCGGTCTAGAGTAAAGAACCGCTTGACTTTTATCGGGATTGACTTCGATTCTCCACTTCCTGAACCAAGCAGCGAGTTTGTTGACTGCTGTTTGGAGAGTGAGGGATATCTGGACTAGGCTGCGGCCGGAGTAGAATATGGCTGTGTCGTCGGCGAATAGAGCCAACTGAGCCTTTTTATTTTTAGGTATGTCGCTGGTGAATAGCGTGAAAATTAGTGGGGCCAGTACCGAGCCCTGGGGGACTCCTGCTCGGATGGGGTGTGGGGAGGAGATTGCTCCTTCGACTTTGTAGCGAAAGGTGCGGTTTGACAAAAAGTCCCGTATGATGAGCACGAGACGGTCGGGCACACCGATTTGGTAAAGCTTATATAATAAGCCGTTGTGCCAGACTTTGTCGAAGGCCTTCGCTATGTCGAAGTATATTGCACCTGTCATATTACCACGTAGGAACCCTGCGTGGATATGTTCGGTGATTCGGTGGACTTGTTGTACGCAAGAATGTTGAGTACGAAAACCAAACTGCTCGTCGGGGATGAGGCCCTTAGTTTCGGCATAATCTCTGAGTCGCTTATAAATAAGTCTCATAGATCTTACCGAGGACTTTGAGCAGGCTGATGGGGCGGTAACTCGAGGGTTCCGATTTGGGTTTTCCGGGTTTTGGGATACCGATGACGGTTGCTTCTTTCCACGATTGTGGGAAAATGTTATTGCTCAAGGCACCATTGAAGATGGTGGCTAGAAGCAATATTAATTGGGCGGGGAAAAGCTGAATCACTCTGTTGGTGATTCCGTCTGAGCCGGGAGCTTTTTGGGTTTAAGACCTTTTATGATATCCTGCACTTCGTCTGGAGTGACGGGTGGCAGCGGATTATCGGGGTCTTCGACGGGTGGGAGGGAGGCTCTGCGTTCGACTTCGGCGTCTACCTCTGAGAGGTGAGCTTGGTCTACTGGCTGGGAGCTGGGTGAACATTGGGCTTCGAGGCTGTCAGCCAGACATTCAGCCTTGTCGATGTCGTCAAAGGCGATAGTTTTGTCAGGGCGGACCAGTGGGGGCATGGTGACTATGTCGCTTGACCTGAGTTTCCTCTGTAGCTCCCAGAAAGCTAGGTGGGTGGGTTCGAGATCGCTCAGCGTCTTGTCCCAGCTGACTTCACGCCACTCCGATATGCGGGTTCTTACAGATCTCTGTAAGTAGCGCATATGGGCTTTGTTCGCATCGCAGGGAAAGCTGCTGTATGCACGGACAGCCGCGTTCTTCTCGCTCAGCAGTTCACGCAAGTCGTCAGGCAACTTCCAGCGATGGTCATCCGTCGCTGGAACCTCCCTCGAGCAGTTGCTCAAGACGGACTGAACGTGATCCGCGAGTGAGTCGATCGCGGCCGTCGTGTCCGTGATAGAATTGAACTGGTCAGGAATGGAGTGTAAGTGGGGGGATGTGGTGGATTTCAGGCATTCGCTTACTTTCCTCCAGTCCGTTACCACTTTTGTCTGGGGGGGTTGGCTTGGGTCGGGGAGACCTATGCGGGGGCCATTCTGATGATGACTGGTCGGTGGTCTGAGTTGAGCTCTTGTACCACTTCTATAGTGTCTAACCGTAGGTTGACGTTCTTTAGAAGTGCCACATCGAGGACGTCGGGGGTTTGATTGGGGCTGTGTGGGAAGTGAGTAGGAGTCATCGGTCCGATGACATCGAAGTTCAGAATGGGGGAGAGGTCAATTAAGATTTTGCCTCTGGTTGTGATCCTGGTACTGTTCCAGGCGGGATGTTTGGCGTTAAAGTCACCCGCTATGATGACGGAGTCACTTAAGCCAAGAAGGGTTGAGAGGTCGCCTGACAGGACTTGGGAGTTCTCTGCGGTGTTTTGGGGAGGGAGATAGGCCGACACAAGGGTGATCGGCTGATGGCCTGACATGCCTAGTCGACAGATAGACACTTCCAGTCTTGAAAGGGTGGGAGGGTCCATAGGGATGCAATATAGATCCTTTTTGTAATAAATGAGGGTACCGCCCTTATGGCAGCGAGACCTGTCGTTGCGAACTATGCGATAGTTCGCGATTTTGTGGTCCCGTTGACTGGGCTTGAGGAAGGTCTCTTGAGCGAGGAAGATGTCAATATGATGGTCGCGGAGGAAGGTGGCGATCTCATCTCTTTGGTCTTTGAAGCCGTTAGCGTTGAAAGTTGCTAACTTAAGGGATCGGGGTTTGGTTCGCGCGATGGGTCTATTATCCATTGTTGGGTTTGGCAATGAAGGAAGGCATTGTATATTGCCTGTATCCTGTACAGATCGCCGGCGTTTCTGGCAGCGATTATTTCGCTCGCCATTTTCCTGGCGCGGGGCGTAAGGAACGCCATGAAGGTGCCCTAGATCACGTTGAAGGGATCTAGGGCGGAAGGGCCGACAACGGGGGTAGTTGAGGGGACCGTTGGGTGGGTGGAGGTAACAGCTGGTGCAGGCGCAGTGCTGCGGATGCGGGGGTCCATCCTATTGGGGGGGGGGGGGGGTGCTTGAGACGCCACCAGAGCTGGGAAAGCTTTCTGGTGGTTCAGTAGGTTCCAGGGGCTGGGCCTTTGTGGGCTCAGTCGCTCGGGGAGCTGGGGGGTAGCGCCTTTTGAGGGCGTTTCCCTTTTCTGTCTAGCGTCTGCGCGCTTGGACAGTTTGGGGGATGAGGATTTAGGGGCCTTTGGGCAGCCCCGATAATTGGCTGGATGTCCTGATTCGCCGCTCAGTACGCAACTGGGCGGCTCAGTGCAAAGTGCACGGTCTTTCGGGCGGGGGCACTGGTCGGTGCCGTGCTCGCCCAAGCACTTTACGCACCTAGGTTTCGCATGGCAAAACCTTTGCGAATGGCCGTAGAGCTGGCAGCGGTGACACTGCCCGATAATGCCGCTCTTTTTCGGCTTTTCAATCTCTATGCCGGTGAGGTGGCAAAGAGATTTGATTTTAAATATGGGGTGGTGGCCCTCTGTAGGAGGGCAGACGATGGCCATGGTATGCGACCTGGCCCCTAGATCGGTGCATACGGTGCACTTCCGTGACTGGAACTCCTTGGAGTTCCAGATCTGCCTTGATGTCGGCGACGGGGATTTCCTTAGGGATCCTACGGATCACCACTCGGGTCTGACGATCCTCTGGGAGAGAGTAGGTGTGGAAGGACACATCTCTTTGACGGAGGAGACTGGTGATCTCCCTGTAGTCTTTCGACGTAGGGATGGTCACCTTTATACCCTGAAGGGTAGATCTGGCGTTTGTGAACGCTATCTTGCGCTCGCTACACCATTTGGACACTTCGGTCCATTTCCCCTTATCCTGGATTAATACAGGGGGAGGGGGGGATTTTCCTCTGGATGGAGGTGGAGGGTTCAGCACTTTGGCTGGGGGGAGTCCTTTTGGCAGGACTGGCTTGTCGGGGGGGGGAGGGGGTATTGGCGGTGGGCGCCGGTGAGTCGGGGGTGAGGTAAAGGGGCGACAGGGACGCCTCTATTTTGGCTGCCTGCGAGGAGGACAGCTTCTTCTTTCTCTTGTGGCTGCGCTTTTTCGGTGACGCCAGCGTGAAGCGTCGTCATCCGAAGATGAGGTAATGGACGCTATTGAGTTTTTAGACTCTGCGTCAGAGTCTGTTTGGTAGGGGCGCTTCGCCGATGTATCTTCGGCGACCATAGGGGACGCCGGGGAGCTGGCGAGCTCCAGCTCGAACGTCGGTGGGGGGGGGGGAGGGTTGCTGCATTGCAGCGAGCTTGTCTCCATACTTATGGAGGAATTCGGGGTCCTTAAGAAGGACCTCCTTAACGAACGCCACGATAATGGCGTCCGACATGGTTAGAGGGTGGGGGGGGGTTCCTTAGCTAACTCCCCGGGTGGGTAGGCCCGGGGATGTGTAACCCTCCCTGCCGGGTCAAGGCAGGGAGGTGAGTGCCTAAGGTGAGCCCTAAGCTAGTAAACCTACCGCCAATCTCAATTTGCGGTAGGGCCCTATGGGTCTTGCGACCGATCCGGGCCGCTGGGGTAGACACACCCAGACGTCCCGGGTGCAGCTGAGGACAAACGGGGGTTAAATGCAATCCAGACTGCGACTAGGAGATCCCCCAAGGCCGCAGTCGGTGCCCTTCCGTCGGAATGCCTTCCCCTGAAGGGGGTCGGCGGGTGTGGCGGGTCACCACCCACTTGGGTTCGTTGACACCGTTAGGTTTCCCCCAAGTACCACCGAAAACTGGTGGATTTTGCTCGTAAGGAGCTAAGAAAACAACGCGAAGCGCGAGCGTTAGAGATCGACTACAAATGCGTAGCACACGTAGCCGATCTGCTACGGCGTAGCAGCACTTAGCTGTGCGGGAGCATAGCCGTAGCACCGCTACGAGAGGGGCGGGGCCAGACGGCCTTCGGAGAGCGGCGTAGCGGCAGTGCTACGATTGTAGCACTGCTGCGGCGAGACCGAGTCGCGGGGCGCGCGGGGCGCGGGAGTGAGACAGCGGTACGGGAACCAAGAACACTTGTGTGCGCTACGGCAGCCGGGCGCGGAATGAACACACGACACTATTCGCCGCGAAGGCATAAATAGGAGTCGCGCGCCGAGTGCGATCCTTTTCCCCAGCTGCCGTCGTCGAGTGCAGGTCGCCTGTCGCTGCGCGCGACGCGTGTGTCGTCCGCGTCCTGAGTCCATCTGCGAGGTCCCGAAGCGTGCAGTGAAGATACGGACTGTGCTGGTGCTTCTGCTTGCTCTGCATGCGCTTACAAACCGCTTCTTTCGAAGCGAACGCATGCGGCACGGCGTTGTGATAACGCTCGTGTCGCATCGTTGTTTCTATCCTGTTTCTTTATCAGGTGCTTTTACGTACTCGTCTTTTTCAAGACGATTGCTTCACTGTTTCTTGCAGAATGTCAAAACGTGGTAAGGTAACTGGTTCGGTGGTAACGTATGGTAACTGTTTTCCTGGTGGTGACTGTGTGACAGGTACTGTGTCACTACAGGTGGTAGGTACTCGTACCATTACCAAAAGTAACAAAACTTTCATAGTGATTTTAGTGACAGAAAATAGCATTTATTTCAATTAAACCATTTACAGGCACTTTTGAATTGTCAAGAAGTCGGTTAGTCAGAAAATATGAAGCTAGTTGCTCATTCCAAAGCGTATTAGGTACCTAATACGCTTTGGAAGAACGGGCAAGAAACTCAACATCATTAATTTTGAATTTATAAGTATAATGTGAGAACGATGTAAAAAAGACGTACGCGTTAAAAGCGTCCAGAGTATTGCAAATTAAGAAAACAAAACAGCAATCCACAGCTTCTGCTTCTTCAGGAAAAACGCTCTCCTTCAACCGTATAAAGACATCTGAGGGGCAATTCTCGTAATTTTAAGAACGTTCACAGTCTGATCTCAGTCTCAATCTGTCAAAAATACCTCTAATTTCCCTACATTTTGACAAGTTTTTGACATTTGTTTGTCGCCGAGATGAGACTGCGACTAGATTTTGAACATTTTTAACCGACTTCAAAAAAAGGAAGAGGTTCTCAATTCGTCGGTTTTTTTTTTAAATGTATTTTCAAGTTGGAATCTGATGAGAGGATCCCATGGAAATCGAGGGAAACCCTCAAATTTTATTGGCAAACCTATAGCGTTCAACTACAATGTTAAGTTTGTTCTTGGGATAAATTCATTCCAACTACGGAACCCTTCATTGTGCGTGGTCCGACACGTACTTAGCCGGTTTTTTGGAAGTCGATTAAAAACGAAAATTCGGAACCAACGATACCTATCGACTTCCGAAATTAAAGATATTTTTCACTTTGTAGTGTTTTTCTTGAAGTCGGTTGTTTTTTTTTTGTATGTAAAAAAGTTTTATTGAATAGATGTGATAAAAAAGATTTTTTTTTTTAATGTCTGGCTGTTCCAGAGATTTGCGCCTTTAAAAAAAAACTCTTCAGCTTTATTAGATAGATCATTCAACCATGTAAGATTATTTCATAGTAATGTCGACAATCGGCAGGTGTTAGTGGGCGGCGCCAACGAAACGGCCGTGATGGAGCCCGTGCGCGCCTCTGCCGACGCGATGCGCCGCCGACACGCGGGCGCGCAGCTGCACGTGCTGGACGCGCCCGACGCGCCCGGCGTGCCCGGCGTGCCCGGCGCCGCGCTGCCCGAGTACTGCGCGCTGCTGCGCGCCGGCAGCGTGGCGCTCACGGCGGCCGCGCAGCACGTGTCTCGTGACGCGCTGCTGCTGCTGCTGCCTCCGCACGCTGAGTTCAACCAAGACTTTCTCAACAGAGTGAGTGCCGCACGCGGGACACGCTCGTGAACGTATGATTCAGATATGTATAGGAACTCGCGATTTCCGCAGGTGCGCATGAACAGCATCGCGGGCGAGCAATGGTACCTGCCGCTGGCGTTCGCGCGGTTCTCGCTGTACGCTCACCCGCGCTTCCTGGCGCCGGGCGGCGGCAAGCCGCAGGTGAACACGGGCCGATTCAACCCCGCCGCGCGCCTCGCGCTTGCCTTTTACCGCGCCGACTACGACGCGGCCGCGGCCGCATGGCGCGGCGCTGCGCACGCTGCGCCGGCCGACGTGCTGGCGCGCGCGGCGCTTCGCGTGTTGCGCGCGCCCGAGCCAGCTCTGGTGCTAGCGCCGCGCGGCTGGCCGTGCGGCGCGCGCGAGGCGGCGTGCGCGCGCGGCCAGCCGTGCGGCGCACGCGAGGCGACGTGCGCGCGCGAGCTGGAGCGCGAACAGTTCGCGTGGCTGGACGCGGGCGCGCGTCACTCGTTGGCGCAGCTGCTGCTGGAGACGCAGGCGGACCTCGCCGTCTGACGCTGAGAGTGCCGCGCCCCTTATACAATATAGGTATACGTACGTACGTGCAAAAAATATATTTTTGCATTTGAAACCAAATCGTTTTATTTCATCTTCCGCCTAGCTTTACCTTTGCAACATGAGGGTCGTCATAAAGCTAATGAACATCATGATCCATGATCGCATGGATCCTCGAGGTCCCAAACTCCAATTTGTCAAACTTATTTACACGACTGCCTAGGGTGCCAGCCGCCAGGGGTAAAGAAAATTCAGGAAAACTGAAAATGCTTTTATTTTTAATTTTCAGATTATTATTTTTTCATACCACCTGCTCGCTAACATCAAATTATTATGTCATTCAAATCAGGGAGTCAAACTATAACCGTAATAAGTGTTTTTAACACTGTTTTTTAAAAGAAAAGCATTTCTGAATGTAACAGATACAATCATACGATAATGTTACAGAACCAAAGTGTAACCTTTATGTGTAACAGAAATAAGCATTTGTAAGTATAATTGCACGGTACCGCAAAAACGGTGTCGGACAGACAGATGCGGCGATGGCAAAATAGCCTCAATCCAGTCGGGATTGCGGTTATTTCGGCAACGCCGCGTTTACCGGTTACACTACTTTTATATATCGGTTACAGATATATTACTGTTACACTTTTAATCGAGACAAAAAGTAGCCTATGTCCTTCCTCCATAATGCGCCCAAAGGCTTTTATCGAAATCCGTTCAGTGGTTTAGGCGTGAAAAGGTAACATACAGACAGACAGGCCGCCTTCCGAATTGGCTAATATCGCTCACAGCACTCAAATCGTCTCAAATGCGTTCCATAATATTGGGATCGTTGGGATTGCTCGTTCCAGACAGGAGGTTACGATTGGGACCGAGGGAGGAACTTTTTAAAGTTCCGGCAACCCGCACAAACTTATTAAAGTTTGCACCAGTGATTCGTGCAGTAAGAATACTTAATAGTGTCTCTCGGCGTTTGGACTTATTTTCTTGCTCTTTGGCGGAATTCCAGAGGGTGACACTTGGTATGTTGTCCACGGTGTAACATGTGTTTTTACCTAGACCCGTTACTTGGGACTGGACAATCCTTGACTACTTTTGTTAACTTGGGTGTTACCTGTGTTACAACCTGTGGTTACAACAATTGTATGTGTGAATAAAATAAATAAATAAATAATGGATATCACGATTATGACAGCTGAGAGCTGTCAACTATCAAAAAGTACTCTGTGGCTGTCAACAATTCGGAACACTCGTTAGCGCGCTCACAGTGCTTACTCGGTGTCAAAAAGATATTACAGCAGTATTTCTTCATAAAAACACCACACGTTTCTTCCTTTTCTTTGTTTAGGTGGCGACTGTCAGCCAGAAGCAAAATTTCGAAAATGCCACGTTATTAAAAAGATATGATGCAGCTCAAAACAAAACACACACCGACACATCCTCATCCTCACACACACACACTGTCATTTTTGACAGCGCTCACGGTGATATTAGTACGAGGCTCAGAAGAATAACTGCTTTAGTTATTGTTCTGAGGTACGAGGCATGGTCGGCGTTATCGCAAGATGGCGCATGCCATGACGTCATCTATGACGATTCACGGGACATCGTTATCGCGCTCACGCCAATTCGGTACGGGTTTAAGCACGCTCAAATCGATTACATCGATTATTTCCCTGAATTCGGAACGCGCCCAGAGTTACTTTCGAATTTAAAGAATGGGTAAACTGATGAATTTAACTGAATTTACAAAAAAAAATACGAAAAACTGATGACTAGGCAGAATGGTCCCTGACCTTAGCCTCTTCCACAAGGAACAAAAGGAAAAAAAAAAGTAGTGCCATAGCGCAGAAACAACGGCCGCTTTCCGAATTGGTTACTATAACAGCACTCAAATCGTCTCACATGTGTTCCATTACGATTATGACAGCTGTCAACAATTCGGAACACTCGTGAACGCGCTCACAGTGCTTACTCGGTGTCAAAACGATATCACAGCAGTATTTCTTTGTCTAAACACCACACGTTTCTTCCTTTTCTTTGTTTAGGTGGCGACTGTCAGCCACAAGCACAATTTTGTTAATAAAGATATGATGCAACTCAAAACAAAACACACACTCAAACATCCTCATGTGATCCTCATCCTCACACACACACGCAGTGTCATTTTTGACATAGCTCACGGTGATATTATTACAAGGCAGGATCGGCGTTATCGCAAGATGGCGCATGTCATGACGTCATCTATGACGATTCACGGGACATCGTTATCACGCTCACGCTAATTCGGTATCGGTTTAAGCACGCTCAAATTGATTACATCTATTATTTTCCCAATTCGGAACGCACCCAACGTTACGTTAAAATTGACATAACTGAATGGCTGTCATTGGGTGACGTTTGTCTGTCAAACAATTACAAAATAAAAACAGTGTGCGGGCGGTGGTGGAATAGTGTGTGTCGTTAGTGATAATCGCGTGGCATCGCGACTACCGGATAGCGTCCCCGAGCCGGGCACGGCATGCCAGCGATCTAACGGTGGCGTCACAGAACGACCGTGCAAGCGCGCAGCAAGCGAGCAGCGCGACGCATCAGGTGGGTTTGTTTACGTCGCGCCATGTGACCTGTTCTAACTGCGCCGCGGCCTCCGCTGTCCGCCACACAGGGCCACGTGCTCGCCAGTGTAATCCGGTTAGCAGCGAAGGTCCGCGGCGCTGACGGTCTTGTGTCGCAGGTACAGAGCGCGCCCGGAGCAGAGCAGAGCGGATCCCACGGCGGCAACATGAAGCCGCACGACGACTACAGGAACGGTGACGGTGAGCATCTAACAGTGCACAACACACACAGACAGAACAGCTACAACGCCTTCCACTCGTAGCAACAGTGCGCAGGGCGGCCGTCCGCGCGCCGGACGCGCCGCCGATCATTAAGATATGCAACTTGACCTTGAGAGCCGCGTCGCTTCGTTTCAATTTATATCGACTACAACATCGTCAGTTCTACATAGTAGATGGCTTGGGAAACAATAGTGACTGTACAAACCTTTAACCTGACAGTTATAAGTCAGCTGCCGTGAACTGATCAGCTGACCATGGTGTTGACCACTGCCAGAAGGTCAAAGCAGTGCTTCAGTGAGGCTGACCGCTGACAGCATGTTATGCCATGTCATTAGTGATGACTCATCACATTGCAAGATGTTGTCTGCTTGAATTATACATGTATGTTAAGTTCAGTTTATTATAGCATGTTATCACCAGGAAAGTTATTAAATTACAGAATAATAGCTATTGTATTGTAAGTGGCAGGTGGGTATAGTGTAGGTAGTTGTGATGTACATTCACATTACTCACACACATGTGATCCGGTAGATGTGGCCCTCTCCCAGTGTGAGGTGGTATCTATGTGGAACCAATTGAACCAATTGATGATGAGTCAGTCACTGCTCTATTGGAACTTGTAACTTGTGGGTGGTCGCTAATCATGAAATATGTGGCCCACACACGGTTCACCATGTACTGAGCTAGACTGTAGCACATGCTTGTGATGACAATTCAATAAGTATTGACATTCTATGGCACTAAAGCTAGGAAAACATTAGTTGCTCCTAGCTTATCACATGCATATTATTATTCAGTCACATTGTTATGAAAATGTTCCATTGTAATGATACAATAAATAGATAATGTCTTTATTTAGTATGATACAGAGATAACAAAGTTGATATTACTTTTAATTATGATTATAAATGGTCCATAAACCTACATATTTATACTTGAGGTGATTTCATATCTCATGTACAATAACTATAATAATAATAATCCCATTTATTACAGACTAATTACATGTCACTCATTACACTCCATAGTTGTTAGTAATAAAGATCTTAAAACTATGTTAGTGAATACTAAAAAAAATCAAAACAAAGAATCATTCAGTGTCTCAAAATTCAAATAATAAAATCATATAAAAACTTTTTTACAAAAAAAAACACATCCAATTAAAAAAAAAAAACACTACAAAGTGAAAAATAACTTTAATTTTGGAAGTTGGTGTCGTTGGTTCCGCATTTTCGTTTTTTGACACTTGACTTCCGAAATTAAAGTTACTCGTATTTTTCACTTTGTAGTGTTTTTTTTTGGAAGTCGGTTCTTTTTTTTTTTGCTAAAAAGTTTTTATTTTTCATTCACTTTTTATTTATTTATTTAAAGACTTTGGAAGACTTACAGCTAAATACAATAGTGATAAATAACAGTATAATAATCAGACAGCCGCCGCCGCCGCCGTTAGTTGTTTCTACCCACAGAAATTACTTGCTATGTGAATATCAGGGACAGGAAGCTATTAAAAATTTAAAACATCATCAATATAAACTAAGTGGAAAAAAATAGTATTATTGAAGCTAAATTAAAAACTACTCAAGCAAAGTAAAAAAAATTAAATGGGACACCCCTGAAGCATACTTTAACCATTAAAATAAAATTTTTGAAATCGATTTACAATTGCCAGAGATATCGCATATCAAATATCCAAAAAAAAAAAAACAACATGCAGCCGAATTGAGAACCTCCTCCTTTTTAAAGTCAGTTAATGAAATTAGCATCACAAACTATTAGCAATACTATCACCAAACTAAACAGAAAACTACAAAAACATGAAACATTATGTGTGTACAATATGTTCACCGGTTGTGCTTGTGTCATTATTATTATTATAAGCCTGTGTTGTCCCACTGCAGGGCAAAGGCCTCCCTTCCCTCCTTCCACTTTTCTCGGTCTACTGCGATTGTGGGCCAATCCTTTAAGAAGGAGTCCAGCTCATCCCGCCATCTCTTTCTGGGCCTGACGCGCAGTCGTTTCTTACCATTGGGAATCCATTGAGTGGTGGCTTTCGTATATTGCTGCTCCGACATGCGACAGATATGGCCAGCCCAGTTCCACTTTAGTGCAGCAGCTGTGCGGCCAGCGTCCGCTATTTGTGTTTTGGAACGAAGTATAGAGTTTTTAATACGGTCTGTGAGTTTTACACCTAGTATACTTCGTTCCATAGCCCGTTGGCAGACTCCAAGTGCGGACTTTTGACGCTTTGTGAGAGACCATGTTTGCGCTCCGTAGGTGAGGGTGGGAAGAATGCACATGTCCATGAGCTTTCGTTTTAGTGAAAGCGGGAGAGGTCCTTTCATGAGATGTTTCATCGACCAATAGTTCTTCCAGGCGTTTTCAGTGCGGCGAGCGACTTCTTTGTCCTGTCTCGCCTGGAAGGATACTATTTGGCCGAGGTAAACGTACTCATGGACATATTCAATCCGTACACCCCCAGTTTCTACGTTGCGCTCGGTGCTGTTCGTCATCAGCTTTGTTTTCGACATGTTCATCGTAAGTCCGACTTGAAGACTGGCGTGGCTCAGTTGTTCGAGCATTTGGCCCAGTACAGCTGCTGAAGAAGAAAAGAGGACAATGTCATCGGCGAAACGTAGATTGGTCAATCTCCTTTCCCCGACGACAATACCCTTGTCCTGCCACAGCGGATTTAATGTCTGGAAAACCTCTTCTAGCGTAGCTGTAAAGAGTTTAGGAGACAGCGGGTCGCCTTGCTTGACTCCTCGTTGAATTGGAAAGGATGGCCCGGTGGTATTTAAACGAATGGCTGCTGTACTATTATGATATATTTTTTGTAACAGGTGTATATAAATGGGTTCTATTTCATGTTTTTTGAGTGCCGAGAATATGGCTTCGTGTGTTAGGCTGTCGAAGGCCTTCGAGTAATCCACAAACGCCAGGTATAATGGTAGATTAAACTCTTGATGTTTTTCAATCACCTGATTTAGAGACTGTAGATGGTCAGTAGTCGAAAGGCCTCGACGAAATCCAGCCTGTTCGGGAGGTTGGTGGAGGTCTAATGTGCCTGATATACGGTTTTCAATAATCATTCAATCATCAATAGTCATTATGAGTAGACATATTTATATAGGTAGGTATAATTGTTTGTTTCTTATTGAGTTATCCTTCAGTGGTGTTTCTAATGTATTTACACAACATGATTTAAGGACAGTAATATTGTCGCACTGAGTATTGTATGTCGTATACCTGGAAAGCAGGCGGTGCGGGCGGCGAGGACAGCTCGGAGGAGGAAACGAGTGCGCTGGAGCAGGAGCTGTCGATGCGCGACGATGCAGCGCCGGCGCGCGTGCTACACGCGCTCAATGCGCTGCGCAAGTCGCGCCAGCACTACGACGTCGTGCTGCTGGCGGGCGGCGCCGAGCTGCCCGCGCACCGCGCCGTGCTGGCGGCCGCGTCGCCCTACCTGCTGCACGCGCTGCACGCGCTGCCCGCGCCCGCCGCGCCCGCCGTGCGCGTGGACGACGTGGACCCGGCCGCGCTGGCCGCGCTGGTGGAGTACGCCTACACCGGGCGCCTGCGCGTGCGCGAGCCGGCGGCCGCGCGGCGCCTGTACCGCGCGGCGTGGCGCCTGCGCGTGGAGCCGGTGCGCGCGCACCTGGCGGCCGCGCTGCTGCGCCGCCTGGCGCCGCACGACGTGCTGGAGCTGCGCGCGCTGCCCGACCTCAGCGCCGACCAGCTGCAGCAGCTCGACGCCTACATCGCGCAGAACGTGAGTGCACGCACCGCACGCCTGCCTGATATAGTCTGTTTCTAGGGCAGGTGGAGAAACGAACAGTAAGCCTGCCACAGGGGTAATCAAGGTTTTTTTGTGTGGTTATATAAAATTCTAAGTTTATGAATCGTATCAATAAACAGTTAACATCCGCAGTCTGCTATTAAGCTGCCATGTTTAATTTGATGTCATTTAGCATATAACCCGCGGAACAACATGGCGCTTCCAACGATGTCTCGTTTGTCCTGATACGACGAGTAGTTAAGGCGTTGTACAAGCGTTCATGTAAGATTCTATGCACACTACCTGTTGAAAATTTTGTTTTTTCAGTAATAAAACATACCGTGGCAGGAGGATCCGCAAAAAAACTTTGGTAGATGTTCTTACACGTTTGAATTCAGGCACCGGCGCTGTGGAATACGACGGAGCATTTGCTCCTAATGTATCCCATAAATCTTGATTGACTTGTTCTGTAGTAACATTTTTCAAGCACTAGTACTAAAGTACGACGAAACGCAAACAAATGACTTCTATTATTTAGTTTACATATTCCAGCTTTACCAGCCAGTATTTCCTTTTTATACTTCCAAGGAGTTTGTACCGCATTCTCATTTTTTATTGAACGCCCGTCGTATGTGCCGAAACAAATTGCCGCCTTTTCTAAATAAAAAGTATTATTAAAACTGCTTTAGTGAGCTAACTTCCTCAGTTTTGATACGATTACTCTGCATGTTTTAAAGTTTAACCCCATTGAATAACTCATAAGCATTTTTGCCTTGATAGTTTATCAGACCCGGTTTGTATAGATGACTGCGTCGTTAAATGCACTCCATCGTCATCAGACTATAAGACTGGTTGTCAGAGTTTCGGGCTTTTCACTACTCGTAACGACTGTCAAAGATCCACGAATTATAGCCGGGACCATAAAAAGTTTGCTAGTCGTAGAAGTGTATGGAGAGCGATAGGTATCGTTTTCTATCGACACGTCGACTAATATACACACAGATGACAATGAATCGAGCTTTTTGCTACCGTTTCAGTTCGACGAGGTGTGCAAAAGCGGCGCGCTAGCGACTTTGCCTCTCATTCGCATTGAAATGTTGCGCGAGACCAGCGCCGAGGGCGGCGAGGAGACAGCCTTCGCGGTGGCCGACGCCGCGCTCATCTGGCTGCGCGACCAGCAGGCCGTCGACGCCGACGTGAGTACCTCTCTGTCAGCGACGCGCATCCACGCTAGCGCTGCGCTCACGTGAGCTCTGTGCAGCTGGACGAGCTGTGCGCGCGCACGCACCTGCTGTACGTGGACACGCGCGGCGCGCTGCGCGACTGCGGCGAGCTGCCCGCCGCGCGTGGCGACGCGCCCGAGCTGCACGAGTACCGCCGCGAGGCAGCCGAGCGCGGCCGCGCCGGGCGCCGCGCCGAGCCGCCGCCCGCGCCCCCCGCGCCGCCCGCGCTGCAGCTGGGCGCGCGCACGCCGCGCTCGGCCTGCGCCGTGCTGGCGGCCACGCGCGTGCCGGGCGCGCGCACCACGCGCGCGCTGCTGGCGCTGCGCGGGCGCCTGGCGGCGGCGCGCGTGGCGTGGCGCGACGTGGGCGCGGGGGGCGCGGGCGCGGTGCGCGGCGGCGTGCTGGGGGGCGCGCGCGAGGCCGAGGCGGGCGTGCGGCGCGCGCGGCTGTCGCTGGGCCGCGCGGCGCACGGCGCGGCAGTGCTGGGCGGGCGCCTGCTGGTGTGCGGCGGCTACGACCGCGCGCGCGTGCTGCGCGCGGCTGAGGCGTACGACCCGGCGCTGAACGAGTGGACGGCGCTGCCGGACATGCGCTGCGCGCGCGCACGCTTCCCGGCCGTGGTGCTGGGCGGCGCGCTGTTCGCGCTGGGCGGCTCGGACGGGCACGCGGAGCTGGACTCGGTGGCGGCGCTGGGCGCGGCGGGCTGGGCGGGCCGCGCGCGGCTGCCGCTGGCGCTGTCGCACGCGGGCGCGGCGGCGGTGGAGGGGCGGGGCGAGCTGTACGTGGTGGGCGGGTGGTCGGGCGGCGTGAACCTGAAGCGCGTGCTGCGCTACGACCCGGACGCCGACGCCTGGAGCGAGGCACCGCCGCTCAACGCCGGTTAGTCTCTCACCATTTGTCATTGGGTTGTTCTTGACGGATAAACATCATCACACATCTTACTTTTTGTTTACTTTTTAGGGTTCCGTACCTCAATAGGAAAAACGGAACCCTTATAAGATCACTTCGTTGTCCGTCTGTCTCGTCTCTCCGTCAGTCAAGACTCTTTTTCTCAGAAACGCGTTTAGTTATCAAGTTGAAATTAATATCAAATACTCAGAGCTGCAATCCCTTGAAGTAGTAAAAAATGAAACATCTAAGTCAACGTAATCAAAAGATACGGGCGTTTATGTTCCGAAATCAAAATCTATAGGGTACTTCTCGCTGACCTAGAATCATGAAATTTGGCAAGAAGCAAGGTCATGTAGCACAAGTAAACGAAAAAAACCGTAAAGTTGTAGTTAAGTAAGTACATCGTTCAACCAAACAAACAAACTCTTCAGGTTTATAATATCACAAAAGGGTTCCATTTTTCCTTTTGAGGTACGGAACCCTAATAATTGTAAAACTATTTACATACGCCTACAAAGTACGGAGCCCTCGGTGCGCGAGTTCGACTCGCACTTGACCGGTTTTTATTTTTTGTGTCTACTATATTCTACATTAAGTTAATAAGTATAAAGTCAACAAAGTTATGACAATTATGGGCGACTAGCAAGCTGGAGACAAGTATAGCCTCTAAATAGTTCCACTATCCACCTCCCGGCGCCATCATCGGACCCTCACACCAAGTGTAGTATATTGTTGGACTCGTCATTGCTAGTCATCAAATATGTGGTTTGCGAACGCAGGTCGGTCGCAGTGCGCGAGCGTGTACTGGGAGGGCGCGCTGTGGGCGCTGGGCGGCTGCGACGCGTGGCACTGCCTCGCCAGCACCGAGCGCCTGCGTCTGGCCGCGCCGGCGCAGTGCTCGCCGGGCCCCGCGTGCTCGCCGGGCCCCGCGTGGGAGCCGGGCCCCGCGTGGGAGCCGGGCCCCGCGCTGCCCACGGCGCGCCGCTCCGTGGGCGCGGCGGCCTGGCGCGGCCACCTGGTGGTCGCCGGCGGCTCGGACGGCGCGGCCTCGCTGCGGCGCTCGGACTGGCTGGCGGCCGGCGCGGGCGCCTGGCGCGCCGGGCCCGAGCTGCGCCGGCCGCGCGCCGCGCTGGGCCTGGCCGTGCTGCACGACGCGCTCTACGCCGTCGGAGGCTTCGACGGCAAGGAGTTTCTGTCGTGCGTCGAGTGCCTGTACGAGCCCGACGGCGAGTGGACCGCGCTGCTGGCGCCGCCCGCGCCGCGCACGCCGCTCTCGCCCGACGCGCCCCCCGCGCCCGCGCCCCCCGCGCCCGCGCCCCCCGCGCCCGCGCCCCCTGCGCCCCCGGCGCGGGATGAGGGCACCGCAGAGAGCCAGTGACGCGCGGCGCTCCGGCGGGTCGCTTCGATAGTTTGAGTCGAACTGTTCGACGGTACTCGCAACATTTAGCAAATTGTGTGCTGCCGCGAAACTGAACCACTACCTCAAAATTAGACGCGTGCGGCAGCCGCGCGACGGGTCGCTACAACACACGGCGCGCGGCGACTGCTGGTGTATCGATGCCTTTACTTCGCATTTTAATATGTTATCGATAAAGTTAGCCTGCGGGCCGGCGACGCCCGCAGTCTGTATATATGGCCCTCACTCACGTGTAGACTAAATTATTATATTATCACAGAGTTATACGGCGGGATCGTGTTTTTCTTGTTCGCGTGCTTTCCCGTTATCGTATTATTGTTACATTCCTATTTTGTAAGATAATGATGTGTATCCTCTGTAGGACGTGGTTTGTGTATTGTTAGGTATTAGTTCTTTGTAAGCTGATAATTCCATGAAGTGTATCTGTGAAGGCGCGCAGGACCGCCCGGGCCGGCGCGCCTACTATTTATGTTAATAAATGGTATTTTATTTTTATTTTATTTTATTATTTTTGGAAAACTTACAGCTAATCAGATACAATAGTTACTAAGTTTTTAACATGATGATGGCCAATTACAAGTTTTCACACATAGAATAACTAATTAACTATGTACTAGGTAGAAGACAGTGTATATAATGCAAGGGCTATGTTATCTTGTCGAAGAAGTGATTGCAAAGAGCCTTCTTTAATTTAGGCACACTAGTATTAAAGAGATCTATGTCAACTTCCTGGCAAGTTTCATTATACATACGGCTCGCCCTAATCATGTAGGAGTTTTGTCTGTAAGTTGTTCTTGTTGTTGGTATGTGCAACAAACGAGGTTTACGCAGAAACGAAGAACATGCGCGCAGCCCAATTTTGCTCAGCAGCTCAGGGATGTCGATGGATCCATTTGCAATTTTGGATAAAAATGCTAAATCAGAAATTTTTCTTCTTTCATAGAGTGGAAGAACATCAAATTTTTTACACCGCACGTTGTAGTTAGATAGGTATGTTTTGGAACGAAATTGAATGTACCTAAGGAATTTTCTTTGTATGCCCTCAATACGATCGATATAAACATTATAGTTAGGGTTCCAGACTTGAGAGGCATACTCGAGGTGACTACGAACAAAGGAGCAATATAATATCTTGAAAGTCTTGATACTTCTAAAATCAGACGAGATCCTGCAAATAAAACCTAGTGCTTTCGACGCTTTGTTGACAATATTATTAATGTGAGTGTCAAAAATAAGCTTTGTGTCGAAAGTAACCCCGAGGTCTTTGATAGAATTGACCCTGGCTATTGGGGTATCTAAAAGTTTGTAAGAAAAATAGAAAGGGTGAGGTTTGCGAGTGAAAGAACACACATAGCATTTGGAGACGTTTAAGTCCAACTTATTTATATTGCAGTAGGTTTGAAAGTTATCAAGATCCTCTTGCAGTGAGAGAGCATCTGCATTTTTGGTAACCTGATTCATGATCTTGATGTCATCTGCATAAAGCAATATTTTCGAGTGCCGAAAACAGGAAATCACGTCATTAATAAAAATAATAAATAAAAGGGGCCCCAATAAGGACCCCTGAGGAACTCCCGAGGGAATACGCATAGCTCTAGATGAGTACCCGTTCAGCACCACAGTCTGACATCTACCCTCAACATACGACGCGAACCACCTTAATAGGTTACCCCTGATACCCATGGCTAAAATTTTACGCATTAAGATTACATGGTCAATTCGATCGAAACATTTGCTGAAATCGGTATATATAACGTCGACCTGGGACCGAAGGGACATGGACTCTGATAGAAAATCACTACAGATAACTAGGTTGGACGTCGTAGACCGACCTCTCGAGAAACCGTGCTGATGCTCGCTGAGACTTTGGTTAACAGCCGAATAAACTTGTTTATAAACAATTTTTTCCAGAATTTTAGCAAACACACACAATTTGGAGATCGGTCTATAATTCTCAATGGAAGTCTTTGGCCCCTTTTTGTGTATCGGTGTTATATATGCCGACTTCCAGATCGCGGGTACCACACCCGTAGCAAGTGATTTTTTGAATAGTATCGAGAGCGGAACAGCAAGACTTATGGTGCAGTTCCCGATGAAAACCGGTGGAATGTTGTCTGGGCCTGCTGACTTATTCAGATCAATTTGTTTTAGCAGCCTGAGAACCTCATCCTCACATACTTCCACAGAACTGATGTCAGATGTGTATTGTGTCGTACTGCTATCGTCCACATCATATGAAGTAGGATCATTGCCAACAGCAGTGCCTGACAGAAAATTGGAGTGAAAATAGTCACCAAACATGTTGCATATTACGTCACCGTCGCTAGAAGACAGCTGCCCAAAGTTTAGAACTGAGGGATATGAGTTTGATTGTTTCCTTGCTTTAACATAACCCCAAAAGGCCCGAGGATTGTTAATTATGTCTGATTCTATTTTTGTCATATAATCCTCAAACATAACCTTTTCAACGTCTTTAACCCGTTCTCTCAATAAAACAAAACATTCGAAATCTGATAAATTTCCATATTTTTTAAATTTTGCATGATATTTAGCCTTTTCTCTAATTATTTTTATCAATGGGGTTTTGTACCAGGGCGGATACTTCGATTGGGAAACTACTGTTTTTGTTGGTATAAAGGTATTACGTAACCTATCAATAACAGTGTAAAAGTATGTGATGGCGTCTTCTAACGGCCGACAATTTAAGTCGCTCTGCCAATCCACCAGATTAAGTTCGGCACATATTGCATCATAGTCACCCAAGTGATACAAAAATTTTACGTGGGGACGAATGGGAAGACTATGCAATTGAACAAAGTCCGCAGTAACACATAATGCTCTGTGATGCGAGTCCTCAGGTACAAGTGGATCACCACACCCAGTGACATTAACTTGGTCATTAGATAGCACTAAGTCCAGAATCCTATCATTGTCATTTGAATGACAGTTATACTGTGAAAGGTTACAGATATTGAAGTTATCAATTAGGTTTGTTTGGATAACGCCCTGTAGGTTAGTAGGGCGTAATGTATACCCGTCGGCAGTCGGTTGCCATTTTATGTTCGGTTGATTAAAATCACCTAGGATAATGAACTTATCAGCAGAATGCTGAAGGACAATATCCGATAAGTTATCCGAGAAATTACCAAGCTGGACTGCT
Organism: Gortyna flavago; assembly: GCA_963669345.1. NCBI lineage: Eukaryota > Metazoa > Arthropoda > Insecta > Lepidoptera > Noctuidae > Gortyna > Gortyna flavago. The sequence continues at coordinate 58,758 of OY770147.1, read as the reverse complement.
AAAGAATTGCCTAGATGCTGGCTACAGATGTAAGTTACGCAGATGTGCATTTTATAGGATATTCTTGGTTTCTTTCGCACCAGTGTCAGTGTAACCCACAAGTCCTCAGCACTCGAACACCATTCACTGCGAGCCTCCGCCACGAGTTCACGTTTAACCGCGATCAAGACACCTCCTCCCAAAACTTGATTAGTGTTAGCATAGTCACGGTCCCGCCTCCATACGAGATATCTATCATCAAACACTTCAGAATCAGATATCCCGTCCAATAACCATGTCTCCGTCAAACAAATAACATCAAAGTTATTAACACATACATTTCTAAAGAAAACTCCTGTTTTAGTTCGTAGTCCCCTCACATTTTGATAATAAATACTAAGGGACGCCATCTAAAATGATCGAAAACGTAAGCACAACATGAATAGCAAAAGTGTAGGGTACATTCAATTCGCGGAAACCGATATTTTTTCTAGAAGTAAAGTAAATTTCTATGAATACGGAAAATAGGACTTTAACGACACATACATTAAGTACAATTAGCATACTGCAACTAAAGGAGCCATAATAAAAAATATGGTCACAAAAAACTCGGTATTTATATAATAACGAGCTAAATGGATCGTTAGGTGTAAGACGACAGCGATTAAAATCGTAATGCAAAAATATTGCGGAACGGTCAACACTGATCGATAAGCGAACAAAGGGCCGGCGAGAATGGAATGCGTAGAAAAAACCAGTGCATGTGTTTCTCAATCTTAATGAGCCGATGTAATAGATAAACAACTTGCCAGAATGATGAGTAGGTAACGTTAGTATAAAAACTTCTTAAAGTCTTGTTCAGATTTGATGTGGAGTTTTGGAGACGTGGTGTTTTTGCGGATCATGATTTTGCATCCCCTGACCCAAACATGCTCAAAACCACGTTCTTTGGCTCTGGCCTTGGTCTTATTCAGAAGGATTTTGTTTTCGAATGTCAGGTGGTCATTTACATAGACCCTATTTTCGCCTCGTAGCCCCAGGTCACCAGCATTCAGAGTCTTGTGCTTTTTCGCGGCAGCTACAAAATCATTTTTCAGGTAGCTGTTGTGCACCGAACAGATTATGTTTTTATTTTGTTTGTCGTTACGCATCGGCACCCTTGCTACGTAATTAATCTGTTCTTTTGGAATATGACAACCAATGACATCCCCGATCTTGGCTATTAATAAAAATAGGTTTTCATCGCTGGACATCGGTACTCCCTTAATCTCAATGTTGTTTATCCGGGATCGCTGCTCACTCTCATTCAGTTGATTCTCAAGCTTCTCCATATGGCTCTGCAGATGAAGAACACCTTCCTTAGTCTTCTTCATGACCTCAATTTCTTGCTCTAGTGTCGAGACCTTGCATGTCAAGGCCATCATTTCATCATTGATTGTATCCATGGATGACTTTACTTCGGACAATTCAGATCTGATGGCCTTTATTTCCGTGAGCTCTGTTTGGATTGCTTTTACGCTTTCCACTAGCGCCGGCAATGCTTCCATTTGGGCTGAGAGCCGTTTGAGCTCAGCTAAGATAGTCTCCGAGTCAGCAGTTGAAGCCTTGAGAGAACCGATGCGGGGACTGGCTGCCGCTGATGATTTGCAGCTAGCACACTTCCATGTCGCTTTACGGTCCCCGAGCTTTCTCCATCCAACTTCTGTTATACCTGCGCAGGGGAAGTCAAACTGCCCGTTACATAAGGAAGAAGTATCTTCGCACTCGCTGCGTTTCAATGTTTTTGTTCTGAACGATACTGAAAATTTGTGCCGCTCTCCATCTCTATCAAGAAAAATAACTTTTGAAATCGATTTACAATAATGTCGGAGTATCACGTAACATACATACAAAAAAAAGTACAGTCGAATTGAGAACTTCCTCCTTTTTGAAGTCCGTTAATTACAATGTAAAGATACGGCACTTATAGCCACAATGTATCCCATGACAGTTCCACTAAGCCACAAGTCACAACTGAAAAATCATAGGAAAGCAAACGACGCAATTTCTTGTAACTTGAATTTTGACCAGTAATTTTAGTTAAAAAACCAAACTACTGAACCGATTATGATGAAATTTCTATGGGACCAATCTGAAAGTACATCCTTTCAAATAAAATCGAATTGACAACCTCCTCTTTTTTTGAAGTCGGTTAAAAATCTATTATGCTTACCATCAAATCTTATGAATGTGCTTTATTTAAAACAGTTGAATAAAATATAGTAGACTAGCTTCTGCCCGCAACTTCGTCCGCGTGGAACGTTTGGTTCCCCTGCCCTGCTGACCCGACCCGTGCTATTACTTCGCTTTCGCTTAGCGTCCTTTCTGACGTTTTCTGGTTCCGAAGAGTCGTAGCGGGATGTTAGATAGCCTAATTTAACATCACGCGCAACAATTGGACAAGAATTCCTCAAGAATTGGTCTATCAAATGCAAATTAGTCGATTGTAATACAAAGGTCGAAATAAATCAATTCCCCGAGGTATTTAGACGCCCGAGGGCGGGTATATTCCGAGTGGTTTACGAACTGCGTGTGAACATTCCGCCGAATAGAGTGGATATCTCGCTCAGTACACATCACTATCAGTAGCAACACCTAACAAAACATCGGATACCGGTGACTGCGGACGGCTGCTCCAAGTTCTACAAGGTGAGCTCGTGTCACTTGGTTGTTGCACCAGCATACATATTCAGCATTTCGAAAAGACTCAGTATCAGCTGTCATCAAGCTTTTTATGAAAAGGGTGTCTATTCCCTAGCAAGTCTTGCATAAATTCATTTATCAATATTAATCAACATAAGGTTCCTATATCGTTTTCCAAGCATAGTCCACGAAACAATACGAATTCGCATATACAGGCGATCTGGAGAAAATGTTTCGGCAGATTCTTTGCTACAAGGATGATTTGAAGTACCTGTCGAAAAATTGTATGGCGTGACGCTCCAGATCAAGTTCTTCGTGAATACGAACTCATGACCGTCACATACGGTACAAAAGCAGCGTCATTTTTAGCAATAAGCAGTTAGCAAATGATGAACGCCACAAGTACCCAGCAGCAGCGAAGGTCTTAGAAGAAGACTTCTATGGACGATCTTTTGAGTGGTATCATACCTTGCAAGAAGCAAAGCAGCTGCAGAAAGATTTAATACATCTTCTGAAATCAGGTTTCAACCTCCGCAAATGGCCATCGAACAAGGCGGAGTTACTCGATGACGTCAGCAAAACAGATGAGTAGGTATTTGATTTTAGTCATCAAGAGTCCACCAAGACTCGGGTCGCGCTAGCACCCTACTGAGGATCAATTCACATTCCAAAGCAAAATCAATGTGTCATCATCAAAAATTGTGACGAAAAGATCTCAAAAATGTTCGATCCTTTGGGGTGGCGGTCTCCAATTAGCACCAAGCTCAAGCTACTGTTCCGAGCAGTCTGGCAGTTACAACTCCAATGGCATCCCATCAAGTTCCTGAAGAGATTGTTAAGCAATGGTCACTAATGACAAGATTTATGACATATCAACGAGTTTAAGGGGACTACATGGCCTAAAGCGCGGTCACTGTCGGACGGCATAGAAAAGAAAGAGAAGCGCTATGACACAACGCTGGTAATTTATTGCAGAATATGAAGCAATTATCTATTTACAATAAAGCTATTGTTTGGACTAAAAAATCTGACAAAAAATCAGAATGGTATTGTAAGTTTAAAGACAGTTTTGAGAGGTATCTTCATGATTTTTTTCTATAGTATGAAATTAGTTGTATTATGTAATGCGACAATGTAACTTAAAATATACTTAACTATAACTTACATGCTACACAGTACGTGACCCTTGTGAACTCACCCAGTATACAGGTGAATATGTCTATGGCATTCGCCACCGTGTTGAGAGTGCGCAGCGCACGAGTCAGCGGTGCGCGCCCCACAGTGGAACGAATGTATGGGAGCGGTTGGACGTAGACATGTCCGAAAAATAAGAGTAAAATTATGACAAACTAATGATGCCATCTTATTCGATTACTTAATGCCTTCATAAATTGTGGTGATGAATTTCTTCATAACTCCCATATTTCGGGAGTAATTTGAGAAAATGTGAAATTTTACTATGAAAATGAGTGTATCGAGCTCTCTCCCTCCTGATTCCGGGCTTGTTTCAAGTAGCGGTCTCTAATATCGTAATGCTATTACTAAGAGCTATATTTAATACTAAGACACATAGTGCGCCAAATGTGCACTTTCTGGGATAAAAGGAAATGAAAATTTAAAAAAAAAAACGTTTTTTCCCCATTTGTATTTACTTTAAACCGCAGACAGACTTATTAAGAGGTCTATAAATATATTATATATATACAGAAATATATATTAACAAAAATATTCACAAGAACTGATGAGAGTATGACTTTTAAGTAAGTTGATAATAAATTACCTAGTTTCATTAAAAGTACAATAAATAATTAAGATGTAAGCTCTAATTTACTAAGTTACACATTTTAAAACAATAACATCATTTAATTATCTTCGTCATCATCATCATCATCAATTAATTCAAATTCAGAATCGATGTCCGCTAAATCATTTATGTTAACAAATTCGATATCACTTTTCTCAGAATCCGTAAGCTCATAAAATTCCTTAAAAGAAGATTTTTTTACAAACTTATTTCCTTTTGGACGGATACTTGTAACAAGTGGATCAGAAGACAGTAAAAGATTGTGCATAATATCTTCATTGCATGAGATACTGCTATGCTTTCGAGAATGCCCCTCTCTATATTTTCTAAAATCTTTATTTCTAGCCTCAGATGCCTCTTCGGATAGAAAACCAATGGGCACAATTGACATGTTCTGAACTATGTCTGGCCCATGCATTAAAATTTTATGAAGTGAAGAAGGCATATAATACCATGGGTATAACTCCACGTAAAGCTTAGCAGTATCAAAGCAGAACTCTCGGAATTTAGTTACGTTGATCTTCTCTCCTGATGAAATACACTGCAAGATCACACAGATTTTTCTTAAAAGCATAGCATCTATTCCGGTCAGTTCAGCAGATTTAGTGTAGTTTTCAAAAAATCTCCTTGCCGAGTTGCCATTGTTGGTGGATCCACTGCCTTGTTTCACAACATCGAGAAGTAAGCCCGTTTCTCTTCTTACAGCCTCTTGAACTCTTTTCTTCCTGTCATCAACTTGCCTTTTTGCTATATCACCCCTTACTTGCCATGATTTTATGTCTAATTTGTAGGAAATGTGTAATAAGCATTCCATTGAGCGAATCCAAGCGTGAAGGGTGCTTAAGCTATATTTATACATGTCCTCGTTTGCGTGTTTATCTTTGATTAACTCTAAATTATTCATTTCTTTAGGACAAGCCTTGCATATGTCACACACTGAAGCTGCTGTATTGGATATAATGGAATGAATTTTACCATCAATCATTGTCAACAGCAGTTGGTGTTTGACACTAATTCCATCAGTGATGGTGGATGGAGTTAAGGCTTCAATCTCTGCTTCGATTTCAGCCATCTCTCTCTGCACATTTTCTTTGGTTTCCTTTATAAACTTAAACAATATTGGCCGGCAAAATGAAGTGGAAGATGGTCGCTCGTTTTCCCAAATTGTTACACCTTTTGAGACGAGCCGCAGTGGTACAAGACTAATCATAAAATTACTAGCAAGATCGATTTGCTCATCTTCACTCGTCCTTTGATGATAAATGCTTTGGCTAGATGATCCGTCAAAACCCCATTTGCTGGTCAATACGAGCTGTTGATTGGGATCAACAGGGGTTTCTAACGACCTAATAAGTCTTCTTGAGGTTAAATCCATCAAGGCTTGTAATTTGATTTTTGCAGAGCTCTCTGTAACTGTGAGATCTTCTTTGGCCGGATAGCACTTAATTTTTTCTTTAACCAACATGTAGTAACTCGGGTATTGAAGAGCTCCTTCTTGAGTGTTGAAATCCCGAAGAGTGTTATAGCGCCATTTCGATAAGTTCATCGATACATAAAGAGCCAATGCCTTCAAAGGGGATATTTCCCGTACCTGAATTGATTTACCTTCAATGAAGGCTTTGATTTTTGAGGCCTCTTCTGGATTCTCCGTCAAGTATTTCATAACATAAGCTGTATCGCTTTGTCCTGCCTTTTGAAGCGCCCTTTCGGCCGAAAACATAATTTCAGCGCTGCTACTGCTGCATGAAAGACTATCTTCAGTGCGTCTTCTTTTTTGCCGGTTACTAAGGTCCTCAAAAGATTTACGAGGACTAGGATGTGTACAAGTTGAAGCATCAGATTTAGCAGGAGAAATTATGGGCTCGATGACGTCACTTATATTTTCTGTAGAAGGTTCCATATTTTCATTCTGTAATTCCTAGTGACCTATTTATATAAAATCCAGGTATCCCAGGTATCCTTTGTTAAATATTGCAAGGTAATTAGTTATTGTGATAATTAGTAAATGATGCATGCTAAATTAGTGTATTAAGAGACATTTAGTAATTAAATAATAGCAATGTTCTTATCAGTAATCATTAGTGCATCAGTTTTATATGTAAACCTTAAGTCCCTAATTATATATCCTAATTAGCTTATATCTTCTCTAATTGGCTGCTCAGAAATGTTATTGTAATAAGGTAAACCTTTAGAAAAACGGTTTTAATCAACAAAATAAACAAAAAATAAAAAAATTGTGTTATAAAATAAACATCACTCTTTATCCCAGAAAGTGCACATTTGGCGCACTATGTGTCTTAGTATTAAATATAGCTCTTAGTATTAGCATTATGATATTAGAGACCGCTACTTGAAACAAGCCCGGAATCAGGAGGGAGAGAGCTCGATACACTCATTTTCATAGTAAAATTTCACATTTTCTCAAATTACTCCCGAAATATGGGAGTTATGAAGAAATTCATCACCACAAGTTATGAAGGCATTAAGTAATCGAATAAGATGGCATCATTAGTTTGGCATAATTTTACTCTTTTTTTTCGGACATGTCTACGTCCAACCGCTCCCATACATTCGTTCCACTGTGCGCCCCAGCAGGTTAGTGCGTGCACTCGGCACCACCAGCAGCTGCGGCTTGCGCCGTCGCGCCACGTACCTCTCCGGTATATTAAACCCTATTTCTGATAGTATACCTGAGTTTTGTATACTACCTCTTAAAACTTTGAAAATATACGTAGCCAGTGCCACTTCGCGCCTAATTGCTAATTTGTAGTAGCCCACCATACCGAGACAGAATAAAGTAGGATACAGTAACGGGTATCCCGGGTATATCCCATACAGCTTTAAATAAATAAATCGGACGAATTTGTATATATATATCCTGAAGAATGTCATACATTTTTCTGATTTGTTTGCTGTAGTCTGATCATACCTTTAAACTTTTAGGGCATTATAAAACTTGCGTTTTTTGCAGGCTCGTGCAGTGTTACAGGAACTGAACTAGTAAGTTGCACGGATTCTGCGACGCATCAACAAAAGCATTCGCTAGTGTGATTTATGGAACACCTGTAGGTACGAAAATGAAGATGCCAACCAAATCTTAATGTTGGATGTTGTTTTTAGGGTGCCGTAACAAAATTGTAAAAAGGAACCCTTATGGTGCGACTCAGTCAATCTGTCTGTCTGTCCGTCTGCACAGCTGGATATCTCAAGAACTACTAATGTTATCAACTTGAAATTCAGAATAGTTTTAGATGAGTTTTGCCCAACTATTTTGCAAATAAGAAAGAAACATTAAAAAAAATAGCAAACTTTTTCAGAAATCATCAACAAAAGTTTCTTTAGTTCCACTGTCGGTCAAGAGTTGGTGCTGAACTAAAACTGCAATATTCTACACCGCAGCGTTCAGTGTTAAAATTCTCTGACGAGTATAGGCATGAAAATTTAAAAACATAACATGTGATGGTACGGAACCCTCGGTGCGCGAGTCCGACTCGTTCTTGCCCGTTCTTTTTTTTTTAAGTTTGTTACGCGATTTCCCGAAAAAAAAATTTTTAATGGACAGGTTACGCCTCAGGAGTGGTCCCATGGGCAGCGGAATTGTCCCAAAGGGTTACCGCTACCCCGGAACATAAAGGGCTAAGGAAGGAACACGGATGGGTTTTAGTCGGTAAGAGTCTGACACTCCCTTCCGCTCCACCCACAGCGGGAGGGGTCATTTGATGATTTCCCATCATAAAAAAAAGGAGTGGTCCCATGGTCCCATATAAATTTTATTAACTTAGCTTGGGTAGTTTTTAAGTTAGCTTCAATAATACGTATTTCTGCTAATAGTAGTGTCATACGAATTGGTGTGTGGGGTAATAAAAACGAAACACACTACACACATATTACACTTTAATTTCGGAAGTCGATGGCAAACAACGATAAAAAACTTATTAACTTATTAAAATTACAAACTCTCCCACCAAAAAGGGTGTCAATAAACGAAAATGCAGAACCAGTGACACCGACTTCCGAAATTAAAGTTATTTATCACTTTGTAGTGTTTTTTTTTAAAGTCTGTTGTTTTTTTTTTGTAAATATGTTTTTTATTTTTCACTTTTTGGTGGGAGAGTTTGTAATTTATCTAAGTTACAATAGCCATTCAACTGCCCATCACCTACAAAATATTGGTTTTCCCGATGCTGGGACGTTAATTCCAACCACCATAGTCACTTTGACGAGCATAAATTGCTTAGCAACCATAGAAATATTTATCATTGAGTAGTTCCGATGGCCATCTGTGGTCTTCATCATCAGCTCCACTTTACCAAATGATGATTTCCGAGAGCAAATGCTCAAGTTACTTTAAAAAATACCCAAATCGGTATAGGTTTGCCTATAAAACTTGAGATCTTCCCTCGATTTCCATGGGATCCTCTGGGATGGGAAGTTGGAATCTGATGAGACCATACCCTATACCTCGAGAGTATACCCTATCAAACAAAAAAATAATAATTTGAATAGGTCCACAATTGACGAAGAAATCGGTGAATATAGTACTTACCTACATGAAAAAAAAGTATAAAGTCGAACATATAACCAGGAGGTTATAATTTAATGAAAGGGAGGACCCTTTTGGATGTCGGATAAAAATGCGAACCCAACGGCACCGACGTCAGAAATTAAAGTTATTTTTCACTTTGCAGTGTCTTTTTTGGAAGTCGGTTGTTTTTAGAGTTCCGTACCTCAAAAGGAAAAATCCGGAACCCTTATAAGATCACTTCGTTGTCCGTAAGTCCATCGGTCAAGAGACCCTTTTTCTCAGAAACGCGTGGAGTTATCAAGTTGAAATTAATATCAAATACTCAGGGCTGAGTAGAGAGCAGTGGTGGCCCAGTGGTAACGGCCGCGACTTACGAGTTGTAGGTCGTAGGTTCGAACCCAGACAGGCGCTTTACTTTGTGTAAATTATTTCATCACCATTGCTCTCCAAACGGTGAAGGAAAACATCGTGAGGAAACCGGCATGTCCTAGAACCAAAAATTCGAAGACATGTGACATCTACCAACCCGCACTGGGCCCGCGTGGTGGATTACGGCCCACTCCCTCTCACAGAGAGGAGGCCTGTGTCCCAACAGTGGGAACATTATAGGCTGATTATGATGACTCAGGGCTGCAATCCCTTGAAGCAGTGAAAAAATCAAACTTCTATCTAAGACAACGCAATCAAATTCAAATTCAAATTCAAATTCAAAGTCATTTATTTCAATCCATTTTTGATCATAGGTAATTAGGTACATTTCAAATAAAATAAAATAATAATAAAATAATATCAAATTCCATTCATAATAAATATCTATATAAAATATATAATAAATAATATATAATATAACTTAAAAAAAATACGGGCAAAAGAAAAAAAAACGGGTCAAAAGATACGGGCGTTTGTGTTCCGAAATCAACGGGTACTTCCCGTTGACCTAGAATCATGAAGTTTGGCAAGAAGCAATTTCATGTAGCACAAGTAAAGGAAAAGATCCGAAATTTGTACGGAGCCCTCCTCGGTACGCGAGTCCGACTCGCACTTGTACGGTTTTTTTTATGATTAAACGGTAGAATCGAATTATTGGGGGAAATTGAATGATTACTATTATTCCCCGGTCTCTCCTGCGGTGGTGCCAATGGTGCCTCAGCCATTCATCGATTATTGTTTATTAGGTTCATATTGAGCAGTACAAGACTATATACTTCACCGTAGAGGTCGGAGAAGACAGGAGAGATAATAATAATCATTTTATATTATCAGGCAGTTAAGGACGCGTTTACGAATTGACGCGCTTCAATTTTAGGTATTGAGTCTTACTACTACACGTGCACGGCTCCCACACACAGCGACATGCGCGAAGCGGCGAAATTATGAGTAAACTGACACGACTTGATACTTGAGCCTACTTTTATTTAATTTTTGCCTTGTATTTTTTTAAACTTACTTTGATTTGTTTTCAAAAAGTTTGTACCGTGAAATGTTCATAAAAGTAGATACCATTTACTTACTTGATTGGTAAGCAAGTACATGCCAAAGTACCTATTTTTTTACAATTAGCGCGACAAGCTTTTTGAAAACATAATAAAAAAAAGCTTATTTTATTCGTTTTATTTAGTATTTTGAACCGACTTCAAAAAAGGAGGAGGTTCTCAATTCGGATGCTTATACATATTTTTTTTTTATCCCGTTAGGTTAGATAACTCCTAAGATTTTTATAAGTAGTGTTCGAAAGATGTTTAACTATATTCCGAAATGGTCTTGATGAAGAGTTACGGAGACAGACAACGGAAGGCTTCAATAAATGCCAGCAAATCAACCGCGATTGCTGCTATCGCATATGTATGCATTGTTTACGCAATCACACAATATAACATCACGCCTGTACCCTCTAAAGGGGTACGCAGATGTGTTCAGTATACCACGGTACACCCTCATTTCTGTAAGTTGTTATTGGAGTACCTCTAATCTTGCAAGTAAATTGGGCATTACTTTATGTTTATAAATTGATTTAATAATTAACCGATTTCAAAAAAGAAGGAGTAGTTTTTTTTTATGTATGTTTTGCATAGCTCCGTCATATCTCTCTAGACGGGTTTGCAAATTCTCTCATTTTTTAATGGATAACAGGATAAGGTATGTCTCAGGATAAGGTATACCTTTATAAGGTATGGCTTTATGAACTTTGCTTGGGTAGTTTTTGAGTTACGAGTACCACTTAATTTATTTTGATGACGTTTTAATAGCTCCCTGTCACTGATATTCACATAGCAAGTAGTTTAAATTTGTGGGGTAGGCACAAAAAAATATTAAAACTTTTTCAAAAAAAAAAAAACAACCGACTTCCAAAAAACACTACAAAGTGGAAGTAGGTAAGAAGAGTAAGTATAAGTTTTTGGAAGTCGGTTGTTTTTTTTTTTAACAAAGTTTTAAATATTTTTCTTTTGGTATCAAATGCAAGTGGGTTCTCGAAAATTAGAAAGAAAAGACGTTTATTTGGCACATACTTATTATAATGATCCTTACTAATACTGAAACAATATTAATTGCTTCATAAATGTGTAAAAAAGTCGTTTGCATGACATCAAGAACAACCCAATGGATATTGTTGAACTGTCAAATTGGAATGGATTGCCATTCTAAGGCCTGAGTTCACCAACATTCTAACCATCGGTTAGGTATTTAAACAGTTGATTTATGTCAAATTTCCTAAGGAAATCAACTGTTTAAATACCTAACCGATGGTTAGAATGTTGTTGAACTCAGGCCTTAGTGTGTTACGCAATTAGGAATATTAGGATGCCGTACGAAGCCGGCCAGGAGCCAAGAAGTGATAAAAAAAAATGAATAAAACTAACGAAAAACATCAAATCAAAAGTCATTTATTCAAATTAGGTTGAGCTTTAGCTAAATTATTTATGCAATGCTGGGTTCATACACATTTTTTTTTATCAATTCTTAGTTTTCATTATATTATGATGACAATGTGAAGAATGTTCCCGTAGTTCCATGTTTCTTTTGAATCTTGGATCGATCAATTCTGGAAGGAGACAGCTCTTATAGAATCGAATTAAATGTGTTTCCATATTCTCCTTCCAGAATTGATCATTTTTGGCTATAAATTCATATTTTATTTTTCCAGGGCCCGTCCAAATAGCAAAGACACAAGTTTTTTCCCCTGTAATTCGTAGCTGACCTTGAATTTGGAAATACCATTTATGTTTTGTGTTTACAACTAATTGGTTCGAATTCGAATCGTATTTCCAAAAGTCTACTTTTTTTTGTCGTATCGCTTCTTCAGGGTCCATTTCATAAGCTGACGACGGGCATTTGATTTCAACTATACCGTGTTCACACTTTCCATCAGGACTTGCACCGAGAAAAGAAATTTCTTTATCAATCGACAACCCACACTGTAAAATTTTCGTGTTTAACACTTGTTCAAGATCGCGTAGTGCAGTGTACTCATTGTTTTTACCATGTTTGATGGATGGTACATTACTCAAATCTCTTCCATACAAAATTTGTTTCACTAATGGTGCACAATTGGAGCTTGGGCGCCGTTTACAGACTGTAGAAAACCATGAAGCTGTAAGCAGTTTCCTTCTGGTTTCCAACCATAAAGGACTAGCACTTTGTAAAATTGTGTCTTGTTCGATCTTGTCTTTTTCTTCAGAAGATATTTCTAATCTTAACAAAAAGTCTCTTTTAACTGTTTCATATTGTTTGTCATCCATGTCAACTTTTTGACACTCTTCGCCATAATAAACGTCCTTGTTAGTGGCAGGTTTGATAATTTTCTTCCTTTTGACCCTTTTTTCCATTATTTTCATATTTAATTGTTTACGATTTTTTTCTAACTTTACTATTTCCTGGTTTGCTTGAGTGCCAAAAATATATTCATGAACAGTCGACTGTAAGGCACCCGAATTATAGGAAATTACGGCTGCGGCACAGCGGCCAGCATATGATCGCCGTTGCGAAAAATTCACCCTTTTTCCGCCAACAAATTTCGCTACTCTGGCGTTAAAGCTCTCTACCAAGTTGTTCGTTTCGTTGTGTACGAAGCTATAAGCGTGAAACGATAAACGATGAGCCAAATCTTCAACTTTTTGGAACACTCCATTTACTTTCAGTTCTGGCACCATATTTTCGCTGCGTTTCTTTATTTCATCGTCACAGAAATATGATGCACATTTTGAATGATCTCCGAAAATGTGATAAGGACCATTAGTTATATCATTTTTTATATTTTCCATTTTCTTGGAAAATGGAATATTTTGCTTGACCCAATATTTGACGCTACTATCTACTCCCCATCGTATCCGCAAATAATTGTCTTTTAATAGTTTTCGGGCTCTTATGGGATATGTGGTATTGCTCGATATTGATAAAAGTCCTTTGCAGTAGTTTCTGAGTAAATGATTTTTGCACTCGACTTTACCCACAGTCACACTCTCGTATGGCCTAGAATTTCGGATAGTAGCATATGTGCTTGAATCACCATCTGCTACGTACTGATTATAAATGAGCCCATGACTTTCTATAGATTTTTTGAAACCCTCTGTTATAATAACCGCTTCCATTGCAGTAGAAGGCCCTTGGAAATTTTTAAAACACCTATATTTGGGTGGTTCTACTCCTTTGAAATGTGCTCGTGAACAGATGATGCACGTCTTGTTTTTTACTCCGTAGTAAAGAACTTTCTTAGAAAAAAATCCTACAATAGCACCAACTCCAGAAGACGCACTGTAATTCGTTCCATACGAACGTTTGGACCAACATGCATCACCCGATACAGGAATCATTGGTATTCCATTATCATTTATGCTTCCAATAGACAGAGCATGATTCTTTTCTTCCTTACCAGCTTCTGCCATACAGTGCTGTGCAGTTTTGTGCCACCATCGACAAATTATATCATGTTTACATTGATACAATCGTATCGACATAGGTGGCATATTTATATGACAAAGAACCGTATTTAGCTGTGTAACTCCGGCACCAATACTCATAATACCGGCCACGATTTCCTCATTCACATCCATTTTATTTTCCGAATATTTGGAAGATTTAAATACAAACTCTTTGCCGCACATTCGGCACTTCATATGAAAAGTTGAGTTTAGTCCAGTCCTTTTTTCATTTAACATTTCAACAGTACCTAAATTACACTTAAACATGGAACTATGGTTACTGATTTCTTGAAGCTGTTTCATAAAATAACGTATTTCTACGACCCTTCTTCCTGAGACCTGGAACGGTTCTGTTTCCTCATTGCTCGTGTTCTAAAAACAAAACAAACAAAATTTTACTTGTTAATTTTTTAACAAATCAAATCAGTAAGTAATTTAAAATGCATTATAACTTACGTAAGACATTTCCAAATTGTTGTCATCAGAAGTACTACAACTTGGTTGGTCACTTTCCGGACGCACTTCGGGTGTATCATCACGACTACCTTGATCCTTTTGCCTGTGAAAAATATCCTATGACAATAAATGTTCACAATTATACATGTGTTTTTATTAATCATGTAAGTACTAACCGAATTAACTTTTCTGCGTTACGTCTGCAGGCATGAACTCTCCTACGCGAGCTTTTCCCAAACGTTTTAGTTCTTGGCATCTAAAACAAAAATTGAGTTATTAGAGATATAAAGTATACACACTCTTATCAGCTAGCTCTACTCATCTATTAGTTCCAGTAGCAGTCTTCCAAAAGTATACCTTCAGGTCACTCCATCAAGTCCGGACGTAAGGTCTCAACGTAACTAACAAAACGAGCCTAAACTTGGCACATCTAGCGCTACTCGTTTATTAGTTCCAGTAGCAGTCTTCCAAGTACACATTCAGGTCACTCCATCAAGTCCGGACGTAAGGTCTCAACGTAACTAACGAAACGAGCCCAAACTCGGCGCATCTATCTCTACTCGTATATTAGTTCCAGTAGCAGTCTTCCAAGTACACCTTCAGGTCACTCCATCAAGTCCGGACGTAAGGTCTCAACGTAACTAACAAAACGAGCCTAAACTTGGCACATCTAGCGCTACTCGTTTATTAGTTCCAGTAGCAGTCTTCCAAGTACACATTCAGGTCACTCCATCAAGTCCGGACGTAAGGTCTCAACGTAACTAACGAAACGAGCCCAAACTCGGCGCATCTATCTCTACTCGTATATTAGTTCCAGTAGCAGTCTTCCAAGTACACCTTCAGGTCACTCCATCAAGTCCGGACGTAACGTCTCAACGTAACTAACAAAACGAGCCCAAACTCGGCACATCTATCTCTACTCGTCTATTAGTTCCAGTAGCAGTCTTCCAAGTACACATTCAGGTCACTCCATCAAGTTCGGACGTAAGGTCTCAACGTAACTAACAAAACGAGCCCAAACTCGGCGCATCTATCTCTACTCGTATATTAGTTCCAGTAGCAGTCTTCCAAGTACACCTTCAGGTCACTCCATCAAGTCCGGACGTAAGGTCTCAACGTAACTAACAAAACGAGCCCAAACTCGGCACATCTATCTCTACTCGTCTATTAGTTCCAGTAGCAGTCTTCCAAGTACACATTCAGGTCACTCCATCAAGTTCGGACGTAAGGTCTCAACGTAACTAACAAAACGAGCCCAAACTCGGCGCATCTATCTCTACTCGTATATTAGTTCCAGTAGCAGTCTTCCAAGTACACCTTCAGGTCACTCCATCAAGTCCGGACGTAAGGTCTCAACGTAACTAACAAAACGAGCCTAAACTTGGCACATCTAGCGCTACTCGTTTATTAGTTCCAGTAGCAGTCTTCCAAGTACACATTCAGGTCACTCCATCAAGTCCGGACGTAAGGTCTCAACGTAACTAACGAAACGAGCCCAAACTCGGCGCATCTATCTCTACTCGTATATTAGTTCCAGTAGCAGTCTTCCAAGTACACCTTCAGGTCACTCCATCAAGTCCGGACGTAACGTCTCAACGTAACTAACAAAACGAGCCCAAACTCGGCACATCTATCTCTACTCGTCTATTAGTTCCAGTAGCAGTCTTCCAAGTACACATTCAGGTCACTCCATCAAGTTCGGACGTAAGGTCTCAACGTAACTAACAAAACGAGCCCAAACTCGGCGCATCTATCTCTACTCGTATATTAGTTCCAGTAGCAGTCTTCCAAGTACACCTTCAGGTCACTCCATCAAGTCCGGACGTAAGGTCTCAACGTAACTAACAAAACGAGCCCAAACTCGGCACATCTATCTCTACTCGTCTATTAGTTCCAGTAGCAGTCTTCCAAGTACACATTCAGGTCACTCCATCAAGTTCGGACGTAAGGTCTCAACGTAACTAACAAAACGAGCCCAAACTCGGCACATCTATCTCTACTCGTCTATTAGTTCCAGTAGCAGTCTTCCAAGTACACCTTCAGGTCACTCCATCAAGTCCGGACGTAAGGTCTCAACGTAACTAACAAAACGAGCCTAAACTTGGCACATCTAGCGCTACTCGTTTATTAGTTCCAGTAGCAGTCTTCCAAGTACACATTCAGGTCACTCCATCAAGTCCGGACGTAAGGTCTCAACGTAACTAACGAAACGAGCCCAAACTCGGCGCATCTATCTCTACTCGTATATTAGTTCCAGTAGCAGTCTTCCAAGTACACCTTCAGGTCACTCCATCAAGTCCGGACGTAACGTCTCAACGTAACTAACAAAACGAGCCCAAACTCGGCACATCTATCTCTACTCGTCTATTAGTTCCAGTAGCAGTCTTCCAAGTACACATTCAGGTCACTCCATCAAGTTCGGACGTAAGGTCTCAACGTAACTAACAAAACGAGCCCAAACTCGGCACATCTATCTCTACTCGTCTATTAGTTCCAGTAGCAGTCTTCCAAGTACACCTTCAGGTCACTCCATCAAGTCCGGACGTAAGGTCTCAACGTAACTAACAAAACGAGCCCAAACTCGGCACATCTATCTCTACTCGTCTATTAGTTCCAGTAGCAGTCTTCCAAGTACACCTTCAGGTCACTCCATCAAGTCCGGACGTAAGGTCTCAACGTAACTAACAAAACGAGCCCAAACTCGGCACATCTATCTCTACTCGTCTATTAGTTCCAGTAGCAGTCTTCCAAGTACACATTCAGGTCACTCCATCAAGTTCGGACGTAAGGTCTCAACGTAACTAACAAAACGAGCCCAAACTCGGCGCATCTATCTCTACTCGTATATTAGTTCCAGTAGCAGTCTTCCAAGTACAATTTCAGGTCACTCCATCAAGTCCGGACGTAAGGTCTCAACGTAACTAACAAAACGAGCCCAAACTCGGCACATCTATCTCTACTCGTCTATTAGTTCCAGTAGCAGTCTTCCAAGTACACCTTCAGGTCACTCCATCAAGTCCGGACGTAAGGTCTCAACGTAACTAACAAAACGAGCCCAAACTCGGCACATCTATCTCTACTCGTCTATTAGTTCCAGTAGCAGTCTTCCAAGTACACATTCAGGTCACTCCATCAAGTTCGGACGTAAGGTCTCAACGTAACTAACAAAACGAGCCCAAACTCGGCGCATCTATCTCTACTCGTATATTAGTTCCAGTAGCAGTCTTCCAAGTACACCTTCAGGTCACTCCATCAAGTCCGGACGTAACGTCTCAACGTAACTAACAAAACGAGCCCAAACTCGGCACATCTATCTCTACTCGTCTATTAGTTCCAGTAGCAGTCTTCCAAGTACACATTCAGGTCACTCCATCAAGTCCAGATGTAAGGTCTCAACGTAACTAACAAAACGAGCCCAAACTCGGCACACCTATTTCTACTCGTCTATTAGTTCCAGCAGCAGTCTTCAAAGTACATCTTCAGGTCACTCCATCAAGTCCGAAACTAACTATTTGAAATTTATAATCCCTACTTACTTGTAACAAAAATATAAGAAACTGAATAAAATCTTACCTCGGTTGTCCGTAGTCCGTGCAGAATGCGTGAAGGATCAAGTTTGTTAGGTCAAATATTTTGTATTCGTGCAGCGATCTTTTTCAGCACAAGCTGCTGCTTTCAACCGACACAGAGTCCACCCACGACGGCGGCTGAGCGCAGACCATGCCTTACAATCTTACTCGTAGAAACCCTGCAACAGCATTGTGATAACCCAACTTATTACAAATGACATGTACAAAAGATATATTTCCAGCTGGTTATTAGCTTTACAATTTCGTAGTATAATAATCTGTCAGTTTAGTATTGTACAATCAGAGGCGCTAGTGTGGCGTATAATATAGGAAAATAAAAAATATTCAAAATATAATACTACACTAAGGTTTACAATGTTCTCCCTAAATAAATGGTATAATATTAGTAGTACTGTTAAGAATGTGTTGCCATAATTCATTCATTATTTGCTACATAGAAGTTTGATTAGTTCTATTATTGGAGATAAGCAAAGAGTGTTTATTGTAAATATAGGGTTCGTTAGAATAAATTAAATATAAACATACGTGTCCATGATGATAAGTCATTTTTGCTGATAAAAATTTTTAAATAAAAAGATCTTACATACTTTGGTAAGAATTTAGAGATATTTAAATATATGCCCTGGCAGCACTGGCAAGTAATAAACAAAAATGGCTGTTGTTGTTTTGATGTCGTTCTGCTGTGAATGCTGTGATCGTTCGTTGTCTGCTGTGATCGTTCGTTGTACCTATATCCCCCTTACTAATAAACATTGTGTATCGTCTGTTTAATTACACAACGCTTTGTCTTCTGTCGAAAATCAAATTACTGACGACTGAAAGAGAGAAATCGGTGTGTAACTATTCGTCTGATATAATACGTTTATTAGTAAGGGGGTGTGTAATTTAAATAATATCTAAATATGTTGTAGTAAACAGATTTTGAATACTTATATCGGTATAATTTTACTATCTCTGTTATTGTAAACAGTTGGACCATGAATGGATCTAGGTCGCGCGATTATAATACTGACACGGGTGTAGTTTAGTATTTTAATCGCAGAGGGCGCTTTTTTAATGTTATCGTTCAAATCGCGCAAGATGGCTCTCTATTTCCGTATATACAAAGTACTCTTTGGCGCAGACTAATATTTCATTACAAATTTTTGTGTAATAAAGCAAGACAGTGACCAGTAAAATAACCCTTAATACAGTGCATTAAGATTCACATGTTACAGCTAAATATGTGAAAAAATAGACTCGATTTTTATTTTTTTTCTGAGCCATTTGGTAACATTTTGATAGTTCTTTATACACTCATTTTGAGTTGAACATGTCTGCTTACATAAAATATTTTTAAATACATAAATTTATGTTATCAAATAGAAGAAAAATGTACCTAAAGTCATTACGATATCGTCAATTTTGCGTGAAGAGGCAACGGAAATTATTTTTTACAATATTATAAACCAAACTTTTTGAATAAAAATGTATACATATTTGAAGATGAAGGAGCAATCTATCTGTGGTAATTATTAGTTAGATTTGGTTTCGTATCATTTTCCCGCAAAATGTACCGAAAAACTGCTTATTTTTGTTAGATTCGTAAACGCCTCCTTAAGGCCCATGGACAAATACACAAAATAATCTTATACAACAATAAACTAATACATATTAAAAACCTTCAAACTTGACTATGTACACGTAACGTCGGCGTCGTGTTTCGCTGCGTGGTGTCGCGTAACTGTCCTCGGGAACGTCTCTATATACGACACCTTTCGGCCAAAAGTCCTCTTTCAGACAGGTCTGTACATTTGGGTTGGAACTTTTACCACGGATGACTTAAAATTGATGTTGTGGCGCGATTCCAACCTTTCGACCCTCAAATCAAAAATCAAATCAAATTGTTTATTTGTGATACATGGGTTACATACAGGTGTTTGTTGCAGAGTACAGTTGGTCTTCACATTCAAATACTGCACGACTTCCTCAGTTGTCCTCAGTTGTGGAGTGATGCAGACGCGAAAGGTAAAGCTGCGTCGTAGGCACAGCAGGGCGCAGCAGCATATTGGGTCCACTCGGTGCGGTGCCACACAGGTTACGAGATCAGGGCTTCTTCTTCTTTTCTATTTTCGTGAAAAGTTGATGATCAACTTGGCTAGGTCTTGGCAAAGAGCTACGAACCGCAGTCAGGGCAGGTTGAGCACCCTTCCCCCGCGGTGGGTTGCCGCATTGTCGAGACGAGGGGGCTCAGTAGCCGTGGCTTGGTCACCCATGGTGAAGCGAAGAAGAACCCGAGGAGGGGCCGCTCTTCAGGGCTTTTGCCGGTAAGCCGACGACGTAGCGGCCAACAAGTAGGTTGCGGTGCCGCATGGGCGACATCGCAACTAAGGCGGGCCGCGATGTCGTATGGGAGGCATCGCGGCTGAGGGTTGGAGGCCGCGGCGGGAGAGGAGTGCCGGTATTGCGGTGCGCAGCTCTCCCTACCTTTCGCGGCCTTGACGGGGTCGCCACCGTCTGATGGCGGACGCGGTGGGGCCGCAGGGGAGGAGGAGTGTTGTTATGACGTTGACTGCTCTCCCTATCCTGTGCGGCCGAAAATTGGCAGGCGGCGAAGCCCATGACCTGACCCGTCGCAAGGGTAGCAAGGGTGCCCAGACACGGGGTCGTCTGGGACCCATGTGCTGGTTTGGTCCCTGGGGTGGTCACGGCCTGCTATGTGTTCTGGTGCGCCGGTGATGGGGAGTACTTCCTAGAGGAGGGTTCGTTGACGGACAGCCGCGGTGGTTTCACGGATGAGTGCTGTTTTAGTGGGTTAGAGTCCCACATAACTGCACTATCTCCCCGTGGTAGTGCAGAATGCATGAGCATTTCTCCATTTTAAAAAAAAGTTTGAGCACCCTTTACCAGTTTTTCCCCTTTATTTTTCGGTTGCCGCTTAGGCTGCGACGCATCTGATTTGTCGCTGGTGACAATAGCAGCGTAGGCACTTTTAGGGGTCGACGTATCTACGCGTGACGTTTCCGCAGCCGGTGTTGTGGCGCGGGCGACGGCGCCGGCGGGCGACGCTTGCTCAGCGATATCGGCAGCTGGTGACGCACTTGTGTTCGCCGATTCAAAACTGCCAACGACGACGAATGCATTTTGCGCGCCTCGCCGTGTGTTCACCTTTAAGGCCTCAGGTGAACCAATTACCGAACCAATGTTGCGCAATGATGGTATTTCAGCACGTAGTTCAGTATTGGTTTTTTCTGATAAGGTACTGGTTTTTTCTGACCAGGACTGCATCTTGGTCATCTCCGCTTTCAAGGAAGTGATGTTCTTTATCAGCCGCGTAACGTCGACGTGATCGAACGTGACGGGGGGCAGTTTACTTAGCTCCTTCGCCACGAAATCTGGTACGTCGTCCGGGTCAGTCTTCTTCAACATATCGATGATATCTTGAATACTCTTCTCGGTTCTACTCTGCGGCGAAACGGCATCTGGTCGAGTTTTCCAAGTGACTGCAACAGTAAGTTTTCCGCTGCTGATCTCGTCCTCCTTGTAATTAGACCGGCATATCTGCAGGATGCTCACCTTTCCATGTAGTCGATAGCATGGACCAGAAATGCCAGCAGCAATTCATTTAATATGAGTTGTTTGGAACTCATACGGGCAGCGGCTATGGCCGCGCAACACGCGAATAAAATTCGTGCCGTGCACAATGGAATGGAAACACGTCCGTATTCGAGCGTGCATCGCACTCTTCTGCCGGAAGGAATCTTAAAACAATCTGTATAATTATGCTGTCATCTTTGTATCGTAGACCTATTGAAAGTAAAAACCGCGCGATTAGCAGACTGATATTTTTTTGAAGATACTAGAGCGGCGAATCCCCTGATATTTCGAGGAACGTGTCGACGCGCCGTGACGTGAACGTGACGGTGCAACAGCAAGAGTGGTGTGCCGGTGTGCTGTGCCAGCGCTCGGATGGCTCGGGGTGGGGGTCGCAGGGTGCGCGACTGCGCGGATCGATAGCGGGCGAGCGGGGCCGGGGGGCCGGGCGAGTGGGGACGGCGGGGCCGGGCGCCAGGGCGCAAGCGCGGCGGGCGGCGCGGCCGGCAGTGCGCCGCGCGACCCCGCCCGCACTCCACGCGCTATGAGCGCGCTCCGGCCGCGCGCCCGCCGCGCGCCGCTGCTGTTCGCGCTCGCCGCTGCTCTGTTGCCGCACGCCGACCGAGTCGCGTGAGTACAAGCTAGCCCTAGTGCTGCGCTGCATCTCTCCGCATCCTCTGACATGTGTCGTTTTCCTCCTGTGGCAGCGGCGGCGGCGGCGGCGGGAGCATGTTCGGGGATGTCAATATATCCTCTATTTTGGATTCCTTCAGCATAAGTTATGACAAGAGAGTGAGACCAAACTATGGAGGTTAGTAGCAATAGTTAAATTCCGATAAAATCACCGCGTTGCGTTGTCCAAATGTCCTCTATAACTTATCGTTCACCTGATCCTATTCGTGACGCCAAAGTATGATGGTGGCGCGCAGTATAGCAATACAGGTCGGAATATCGATCAAGAATCAAACTACCAAATAATAATTATTGTGTATTTATTTATTAATGTTTGTGTGCATTATTAATGAAAAAAGAATAGGTAAAAGATTACAAAAAAAATGGAGTGGCCAGTCGTCATCAGCTATCTTAATGCACTACTTACTTAATAAATAATATCCACTGCCTGCGCCAATACAGCGAAAATGTTTTTAATTATTGTTTATATTGGTGTAAATACTACAAAGACGATTCCATTTCCACTTTAACTAAATATCAACATCTGGATACGCACCTACCTGAACAAGGTAGGTCCATATCCAGTCACCAAGCTAATGTGGTGGGCGGTCGATACGAGTTTTATAAGTCTTACTTAGAGAATCTGATAGACTTCTGAG
The DNA here is from genome assembly GCA_963669345.1 of Gortyna flavago. Classification (NCBI taxonomy): domain Eukaryota; kingdom Metazoa; phylum Arthropoda; class Insecta; order Lepidoptera; family Noctuidae; genus Gortyna; species Gortyna flavago. The sequence goes on along the minus strand of OY770147.1, from coordinate 35,902 downwards.
ATACCCAAAACTTATAAATATTTAATGTGAAGTAGCCGTAGTTTTATTTTTATTATAATTTATGCATAACATGCGGTTCAAAGCTAAAAAACCCTATTTGAACGAATATATTGACCACAACGCGTTTTGGCTCTTAATTTTTATCGGCAACCCGAAATTCGTGCAGTGGTTCTGGCCATAATGGCCACAACGCGTTTTGGCTATAACGGTATCTCAAAATTTGACCATAACGCGTTGTGGTACCTAATCGCGAAATGTAGTTAGTTGATGCAGACAAAATGAAACCAACGCAAAGTCAATAAAATGGGGCGGCAGATAATTAATATTTGGAATAGGAATATGATCCAAAAGGTGAGCTCACATAGACCAACTGTAAGTAAGTACTGTAATTTTTTAAAATGACGATCAAGTACCTACTCATGTTTTTGAAAAATAAAATGCACTTAAGATAACTTCCCGAGGGCATTACAAAATGGTTGGCATATTGACGCAAGATCTTATTTAAAAGTGGTGGCAAATATCTGCTCTGAAATGTAAGCGCCGCCGATACCAAGATTTTTTGTAGGTAAGTATTCTGTTTGCATCAACTAACATTTCGATCAAAGGGCATTCTGATGATGTGTAGTTACAGCAAGTGGTTCAACCACTCTGAAGGACATCTTATTTTGCCTCTACGCTTTATGGCCATACTTGCAGGTGCCACGAGCCACGACATGAAGTTCGAGAGATTGTGGATGAGCTTCAAGAACCAGACGCGTTCGGGTCGTTCCTTTTTGTTCAATGGGTGTAAGGCTAGGCTAGGTCTTAGTGCACCATTTCGCTATACATACAAGCCATAGGAATGGTGTATGGGTACGTACATACGTAACGTACTCCTGGAGTAGTTGAGGAGTGCGTTGGCACCACAAATTTGTTGCAAAGTGACACAGTATAGGAAGCCGCTGGCGACCGATCGATTAGCGTAGCTTGCTTACAGAAGATGGATGCGATGCGTTGTCGTGTTATGAATGTGATGTCGTTTCCAGGACCACCAGTGGAAGTGGGGGTTACCATGTACGTGCTGTCCATCAGCTCTCTGTCGGAAGTGCAAATGGTACCTAGCTAGCAGTACTATTCTAAGTAGTAAGAGGTCACGTGGGCATGTCGGCATGGGGCACGTGGCACCGCACCGCATGAGGAGGCACCGGCACCGGACGGCTGCCGGACGGCCGCCGGACGGCCGCGCCGCGCTCTCCGGATCGAACTAGTACTACATGTGGGCTTGCTTGCAGGTCCGCCGGTGGAGGTGGGCGTCACCATGTATGTGCTCTCTATCAGCTCCGTGTCGGAAGTGCTCATGGTACTGGCTCCAGTCCTCGCACCTCTCGCGCCGCACCAGCAGCAGCCCCAGACGCGAGGCTGCGAGCATGTCGCGTTTCATGGATCTGTTCGCTTTCGTATTGTTTTCTAGTGATCTTGTCGATGACTGGTAACGCTCGTGTTGACTGTGGCATTACTGTTGTGAACTGATACAGACGCACCGAGCGCCGCGCTCCAGCTGCCCCTTCCACGCGGCCCCACCACGCCACTCTGCTTCCAGCGAGCGCATTCAATATACACGAGATACAACTGTAACGTGACAAGAGTCAATAAAGTCATGATTGGCCACGCGGTCTGTCGAATCAACGTCTCCATAGAGCGAACAGTAGGCCGCACGTCGCGCGTCGTTGGTAACAAAACTAGCAGTAAGCTGACCTCTTACTCTATCAACATTCCGTACAAAGCTCCAGCTGTCCAGCTCAAGGGCAAAGTGTAACCACCGACGTGCGTCGAAAACTACGATCGTCAAAAATTTAGTTTAACTCATTCAGTAAATTAACAAGAATTTACAAAATAAGTGAACGGAAAAGCAAAATTTAGGCAAAAAGCAAAATTTAGTTTAACGCATTCAGTAAATTAACAAGAATTTACAAAATAAGTGAACGGAAAGCAAGAATCAAGAAAACAGGCATTTTTAATCGACTTCAAAAAAAGGAGGTTCTCAATTCGGTTGTTTTTAGGTTTCCGTACCTTAAAAGGAAAAAACGGAACCCTTATAGGATCACTTAGTTGTCCGTCTGTCTGTCTGTCTGTCTGTCTGTCAAGACCTTTTATCTCAGGAACACGTGGAGGTATCGAGTTGAAATTAAAACCATATACTCAGGTCTACAGTCCCTTGAAGCTGTGAAAAAATTAAACTTCTAAGTTAACAATAAAAACTTTTTTACAAAAAAAATAACCGACTTCCAAAAAAAACACTACAAAGTGATAAATAACTTTAATTTCGGAAGTCGGTGTCGTTGGTTCTGCATTTTCGTTTATTGACACCGACTTCCGAAATTAAAGTTATTTATCACTTTGTAGTGTTTTTTTTGGAAGTCGGTTATTTTTATGGTAAAAAAGTTTTTATTTTTCACTTTTTAGTGGGAGAGTTTGTAATTTATCTTAGTTACAATAGCCTAATGTCAACTGTTCATCAACTTTTACAAAATATTGCTAATAAATTTTTAGATTTTTGTTGAATTTTCAGAAACCGCTTTTCGGATTTCTATAAAATTTTCATGGGACCATTTGGGAAGTATACTCTTTCCAACAAAAAAAGAATTTTTCAAATCGGTTGGCAAGCGACGGATGCGCGAACAAACATAAAAAAAAAAAAATACAAACATCCGAATTGAGAACCTCCTCCTTTTTTAGAAGTCGGTTAAAAAAAAAGATACGCCCGTTTATGCTGCAAAAAACTAATATTTCGACACTCAAGGGAATCAAAATTTATAGGGTACTACCCACCCGTTGATCTAGAATTTTTTACTTTACTTGTGCTATATGAACTTGCTTCTTTGGTTTTGATTCCGGAACCTAGACTCCCGTATCTTTTGATTGCGTTGACTTAGAAGTTTGATTTTTTCACTGCTTCAAGCAAAGAGATTCATAATAATTTAATGTCTTTGGCTTCAAGGAATTGCAGCCCTGAATATTTGATATTAATGTCAACTTGATAATTCCACGCGCTCCTGAGAAAAAGGGTCTTGAAGACGGACAACTAAGTGATCTTATAACGGTTCCGTTTTTCCTTTTAAAGTACGGAACCCTAAAAACAACCGATTTCCAAAAAAGACATTGCAAAGTGAAAAATATCTTTAATTTCGGAAGTCGGTGTCGTTGGGTTCGTATTTTCGTTAAGTTTGCCATCGATTTCCGAAATTAAAGTTATTTTTCACTTTGTAGTCCCTAAAAAAACACTACGATCAGTTTAAACATTATTTTGTGTTTATTATATTTTTATAAAGGTTGTTTAGCGGTTTTGCCAGTGCCTTTATTTACACTTGATTTTATTTACACGGGATAACAAAACCAGCGCGCCATTTTCCATAACAGTACAAAAGTTACATAAAAAAAACAATACAAGTCAAGTGTGTTGAAAAACATCGCATGAAACGCGTACTCGGCTTCCTTATCGCGCTCGCCTACGGTTCACGCGAATAATATCGCATCGGGTAGACGGGTACTATGATCAACATAGCACACTACATGTGTGTAAAAGTTACGGTAATGTGTTCCGTAATCTTTGCAGTTCAGCTAAAGCAGATTTGTCATGAGGATTATTAAACAACTTTCAAAATTGCAATTAATTAAGTTCATAAATTGCAACACCCTGCAAATTTAATACACGATTTAAGGCCGCGTTAGCTTGGCCTTTTGCAAAAGTACTTGTTCCCAAATAAACAACAGCTTTATCCACTGTGGTTCCTTGTAATTTATGGACAGTAACAGCCCATCTCAAAATGATAGGAAACATTATTCTTTCTAGTATACTGCCGCTCCCTCTGAGACCTTGATATGTCAAACTTTGTGACTGTATTGAAATCAATCCGTGTTCTTTCAAAATATTGAAATAAAAATAAAATTAAAAATTTTGATTAAGTACCCCCGGTACAAAAAAATACGGGCACTCCGGGAGTGCTGACAGAAGTGAAAAAAATTACGTGTGTATTTTTTGAATCGTCTTATAAACAAAACACAAACAGAATACTTTGCCATCACTCACTGACATATCAGATATACATTAAAACCGAGTACATGCCGAGGACAGCCGAACACTTCCAAAGCGGTGTCGCTGGTAACAGTGTCGCGAGTTTAATGGTTTTTCCCCCATCTCAAAAAAGCCCAACGCGCCTAAAGAAGTTTTTACTTCAAACACTAAAAAAATATAATGTTTCTCTCGGCCTTATAACTTCATTAAAAGAAAACTATTAATATTTTTAAGATAAGTGACGCCACGTTCGGGGAACGCTCACATAGCTCAACGCTGTCAACGCCATGCACGCTGCTACAGTTGTACCTACATAGTTACAGTTGCTACAGTTGTGGGTGTGTAGTGTGTACTGCAGTGGAAAAGTAGAACCACGTTGTTAAACAAATGAATCCACGCAGCTAAAATGCGCCGCTTGCCCGTGCAGAACATGCGTCGTGGTAGGTTTGCGCCTTAACGAATAGAAAATTTCTCTACTACGTATGAACATCTCTTTCTAACAAGGTTTACTAAGTTCCTGCACTGTGTTTCGATATTGTACGAATCGTACAAAGTCAAAGTCAAAGCATTTTCAATTAGGCACATAAAAGGCACTTTTGAACGTCAAAAATTACAATAAAATACAATTGATTCTAGTCGCCCCTTTCAAATGGTAGTTTTTGTATGGGTAAGAAACTCCACCGTTACTCTTTTAAAATGTTTTATAATATTTTGCATACATTAATAATAAAAAAACAACCGACTTCCAAAAAAAACTACAAAGTGATAAATAACTTTAATTTCGGAAGTCGGTGTCAATAAACGAAAATGCAGGACCAATGACACCGACTTCCGAAATTAAAGTTATTTATCACTTTGTAGTTTTTTTTGGAAGTCGTTTGTTTTTTTATTTTAGGTGCATCGTCTTCACATATTATTTATTACAATTAATGTATTGTAAAAAAGTTTTTATCATTATCAATATTCTTTTTATTTGTATTTTGTATTCTGGTTTCATATTATTTACTTAGCGGTCCCCCGACGACGCGGCGACGCTCATCTTAAAAATATTAATAGGTAGGTTCTTCTATTGAAGTTAAAGGGCAGAGAGAAATTTTTATTTTTTCTTTTTAGTTTTTTGTGTCGGGGGTTACTTAAAATTTTCAAGTAATTTTCCGGAGGCTCGCAGTGAGGACGCGCGTGGTCCACTTTTGACTCACTGAATAATTTATTTGTGCCTTTCCACGATCAATAGCCGGTGTGCATTCCGACGATCACCTAACTCTTGCAAGTACCGAGACCGCCTGCAAACCCATGATAGTCCAACGCAGCTGGAAGTACGATTGAAAATATTGAGGGTGTTTATTGTTCCGTATGTTGTACATCGAATTGGTGGTGGAGGTTGCCGAAGTGGCAGCTGTTCGGCCGCGCGCCCCTACTGTACTACTAGGTGTCTACAGTTTGAGCATTAGCACCGATGATTACTTACAAATATAAACTTGTACTAGTTGTCCCCTCTTTCTGACTTTACTAATCTAATTGTGGTACATTATTTGTGTAATATAAGCGACTGTGTGAACACTGAAACGCTAAGGACAGCGGCGCAGCGCCGCGGCCCGCGCGCACGCAGCGAGCGCGTTGTCGCGGCACGCGCACCACGCGTCCACGAGACGACGCGCGCACGCTAACTCAGCACCCTTTATGTTCACCACACCACACTACACACAACATTGAATACTATGCAGTCATTCTGTGCCAACTGGGCACCCTGACCCATGAGTAGTTTAGCAGGTAGCAGAGAGGCGCGTGACGGCGCGCAGCGTTTTGGCGCCGCGCGTGCCTACTTAATGGCTTTTTCGTGAGTTTCGTGACTTGCCCGCCTGGAACTTAACTAGTTCAGTGCTGTTATACATTTACATACAGAATTATCATAATCGTTCACATTTTCATGAAAATTTTTCTCAAGTCAGTGGGAATTTATGTAGCTATTTTACTTCGGCATTAAACACTGCAATAAAAAAAATGGTAGGTGAGAAGATAGATTATTCTGCTATCTGATGCGTTAGTGAACGTCTCTCACGCACTGACACGGCACCGCGTCAGTCGGACGCTACCGTGTCGCATCTGTAACTCTATTAGGTAATGTTTAGGTACTTGTACGCCATCTGCAGCCCGGAATGCGTCATATTATCCATGTGCTCCACACTCTGACGTCTAACAACACTGCGTGCACTTTTCACTCTTAGTAAACTAACTGAAGCTTGTTGTTCTGTTTTGTGTATTCGATGTTGTACAGTGTTTAACTCTTAGTATAGTATGTTACCAGTATAGTATGTTGCACCAATCTTGTTCCACTGTGTGTGGTCGCGAGCACGCGTGCACTCGCAACTGCTGCTGTAGCGCGCCGCGCCCCATACTATAACGTGTGATGTCTCTCCCTCAGGACTTCACGTTGGATTTTTACTTCAGACAGTTTTGGACGGACCCGCGGCTCGCGTACAAGAAACGCGCTGGCGTGGAGACGCTGTCCGTGGGCTCCGAGTTCATCCGCAACATTTGGGTGCCCGACACGTTCTTCGTGAACGAGAAGCAGTCGTACTTCCACACCGCCACCACTAGCAATGAGTTCATCCGCATCCACCACTCGGGCTCTATCACGCGCAGCATACGGTGAGTGTGCGGTGAGCGTGCGGTGAAGACCGCTCCCATCCCCGCCCCCGCACTCCCCGCTCACGTCTGTTGCAGGCTCACAATCACCGCCTCCTGCCCCATGAACCTGCAGTACTTCCCCATGGACCGTCAGCTATGCCACATCGAGATCGAGAGCTGTAAGTGTCCCCTTTGTTCAGTTCAGCGCCAGACTTACTTCACCGTGTCTAAACCGTACATTACTACTGCCGTTCGTACGATGCACGTGGGCAAGTTGTTTGAGTACCGTCCGATGTGCCTGACGGCCTGACGCTCTAAGTACTACGACAACTTTGTGTATTTGTATTTTATTAATACTTCTTTGTTTGTAACTCTTCGTGTAGGGTGAGACGACGGCGACCAGATTAATCGGAATAATGTATTCAAAAACTTTTTTAAGCGGATTATGTAATTTTGACAGATTTAAACGCTCGTCAGAAGTTACCGTCTCACAGATGATAGAAAAATAGTAACGTACTTATATGATGTACACCGATGTTCGTGTGTGTGTGTTGTGATCACGGAGCAACCCTCGACCAGCCGTGTGCACACGACGCCGCGCACGGCACCCGGCTTGCGTCGTGTCGCGCGCACCGCACGGCCGCGACGCCCTCCGCCTACAGCACCCGCGCGGGCAGGACCTGACACACGTCGCTCCGGCGCGACGGGGCACGGCGCCACGCACTCGCCCGCACCCCGCACCCTGCACCCCGCTGGCACTCGCACGCACCGCATGCTCCCTCCTGACTCCTGGCCGCACTGCATGCGCTTCACCTTCACCGCATCCACCCATCACCAAACACGTAGTCGCGCACGGTAGTTACGAGGATATTTTTCTATCATCGGGCCGGGTCGACTCGAGCGGCGGGGCCGTCGCCGCGTCGCCCGGCTCGCCTCGGCGCCAGTGGGCCGCGCGCACGGCGCGTCGCTTCGAGGCGCGAGTGATAGCGTTTTGTGTTTGGCATGTCCCCGGAGTCGGATACACGATGACCGACATACTGTACGTTTGGAAAGACGGCGCGTCGAGTGTCGGCATGAGCAGCGAAGTGCAGCTGCCGCAGTTCCGAGTGCTCGGCCACCGGCAGCGCGCCACCGTCATCACGCTCAGCACAGGTAACCGCTCAGTAGTAGCGTCGCCCCGCCCCGCCGCGCCCGCGCCCCGCACCCCGCGCCCGCGCCGCGCGACACGACCGCCGGACCGCGCGCGATCCGTCCGACACGCGACCGCGTCGAGCTGCCTCGCGCCTTACCCCTCTTTGCGCCGCAGTCGGCTACACCATGCGGGACATCCGGTACAAATGGAACGAGGGGCCCAACTCGGTGGGCGTGTCTAACGAAGTGTCGCTCCCGCAGTTCAAGGTGTTGGGCCATCGCCAACGCGCCATGGAGATATCTCTCACAACAGGTGCGAACCACTACCTTAACTTTGATAGGTACTTAGCGCATGATTGCGTGTTCAAAGAGCGCTCTTCCAGTATACCTTGTTTAGTCTGACATTTTAGACGGTCATTATGTCATGTTCTGTACTCTACCACCGACCACTCAGGAAACTACTCCCGCCTGGCGTGCGAGATCCAGTTCGTGCGTTCGATGGGCTACTACCTCATCCAGATCTACATCCCGTCCGGCCTCATCGTGATCATCTCGTGGGTGTCATTCTGGCTGAACCGCAACGCCACGCCGGCGCGCGTGCAGCTGGGCGTCACCACCGTGCTCACCATGACCACGCTCATGTCTTCCACTAACGCGGCGCTGCCCAAGATCTCTTACGTCAAGTCCATCGATGTGTATCTTGGCACCTGCTTCGTCATGGTGTTCACCAGTCTGCTGGGTGAGTCTGTGCGTGCTGTGAGTCTGTGATCCGAGCACCCGATCGACCGCCGGCCGCGTCTCTAACCGGATCGTTTGCTTTCAGAATACGCGACGGTGGGGTACATGTCCAAGAGAATACAGATGAGGAAACAGCGCTTCGTCGCGATACAAAAGATTATGTCAGAGAAGAAAATGCCGGCGGAGTGCGCGCCGCCTGCGCCGTGGGACGCGCACTCGCTGAGCAAAGGTGGCAGCCTGGGGCGCGGCGCCCCCCCGCCCCCGCGCCACTCGCTGGGCAGCGCGGGCGCGCCCCCGCCCCCGCCCCGCCACCACCACCCCTCCATGGACCGCTGCGGCCGCCACCTGCAGGAGGTGCGCTACAAGGTGCGCGACCCCAAGGCGCACTCCAAGGGCGGCACGCTCGAGAGCTCCATCGAGGACCCACCCGCGCCGCCGCTGCACGCGTTGCAGCCCACCAAGGTACCGCACCGAATGCCGCTCGATCGCTTGACTCAGTAATAATAATAATAATATATGTTAAAGCATAAAAAATAAAAATAATAATATTATATTATATATCTTTATCCATAATCTGTGGCCCGACTATCAAGCTGACGTTGAAATTTTTTTTACTCCGTATTATTTCTAGTATTTTTAACATAAATAATAATTCTATTAAGTAAACTGTGACAAAAAATAAGCAATAATGTTTTTCTACGACCAAACGATTATTTTAAAACCAAAATTTACATAGCGCTACAATACTAAAATAATTATGGACTAAGATTATGGATACAAGAACACAATGCTGACACGAAGTCGGGCAAGACGACACGAATCCACACATCCAACATCTTCGGGTTCGTCGCTCAGCTCCTCCTCGCAGTTGCCGGAACCTGCTCCAGAAGTGAATCCAGTGACACCGGCCGCTGCAGTTGCGTCGAGCTCGAGCGACGAATATTTTTCTCCGCCGACGTCGCCAACACCCGTACGTCGGCAGGGGAGAGGCCGGCCACCGAGAAGCTTGGGACTTAGGGGCCAACCGGCCCCGAGCCGGGTCCCCGCTACCGGTGAATGTGTGCAGCGCATGAGATGGACTCAGTCTATGAATGAGAACGTCATGCGCGCATATTACGGGTCTACAGGGGGGGGGGAACTAATCTCACTGCGTACCGCGATAGGATGCTGTCTCTGTTCCAGGAACTGGAACCAACTGTCAACGTCTCGGCCCAACGACTGTCGGATCAGGTGCGGGTCATCCAACGCAATTACAGGTTGGATGATATCGCTCTTAATAGGCTGCGCTCAGAGGTACTGTGCAACCATATCGTCTCGGTTCCAGCACATACCGCGGCACAAGCGTCAACTGTTGATGCCATCCCGCCGCGGTCCAATCATGTTGAAGAAGAGGATGATAGGGTTGCCACAGTAAGTAGCCAGTGCAACGTCCGTCTGAGGAGCGCACTGGACGATGCATTTCGCGAGTATAGGTCCACTCCAACCGAACTTAGACCACGATTACCTCGGCTACCCATGCACAAAAAAAATTGGGCGTTGGTGTGTGCCTTGGACTCGCTGCTCAAGAATTTCTTTGAGAACAGCGAGGATCTTGTTGATACACACTCGATCCTGTATTGCGCAGCTGTTGCGGCATGTCGTTTAGCTAACGTCAAGTTCCCATGTTATGACGGAGCTACTCGACCAAAACTAACCGTACCAGTCTGGCAGCACAGGATCGAGGGTCGTATCGATGGAGCCAGGGTACTCATCGGCAAACTATACTGCTTCAGGGAGGGCAATACACGACCACGTGTGATGCGCTTTGTACGGCCGGCATTCTCGGGAACTGGAATCAGTCCTCGAGAATACATGTCCCATGTCACAGAGCGCATCGACTTCCTGAAGCAGAAAGTTTGTGCATGGGCGAGCCGAATTGCGCGGTATAAGCGGCGGGTTGATCGATACACGCAGAATCGCATGTTCCAGAGCGATGAAAGGTGGGTGTATAGAGCTTGGGAGCGACCTGAACAAAATGTGACAGATGTATGCTGCCCGGATGATGCCGACACAAGTGCATTCTGGCGCAAAATCTGGTCGGTACCCGTCTGTCACCCTGAGGCTGGCTGGATTCGGGATGTCGAGCGAGCGTGTGAAACTATACCAGAAATGGATACAGTCCTTATTACGCCATCAGACGTTGCCAAAGCGGTCCGTCCGTTACCGAATTGGAAATCACCGGGACGGACGGACTGCACAACTTTTGGTTGAAATGGCTAATTAGTTCACACACTTGCCTGGCATCTCAGTTCCAGTCATCTTTAGAGTCTGGGTCGCTACCACAGTTTCTAACAACAGGCGTTACCCACCTGCTCCATAAGTCAGGTAGTCCCGCGGAACCCAAGAATTATAGACCGATCACGTGTTTGTCGACGGTTTATAAACTGCTTACATCTATTTTGAGAGCGAAAATTAATACGCACATTTACAGTAATTCGATTATGTCTGCCTCTCAAAATGAATGTAGGAATGAGTCCCGCGGTACTAAGGAGCTACTCCTCATAGACATGGCCATTAGCCAACAGGTTCGTCGATCCCGCAAGGATCTGTCGACATGTTGGATAGATTACAAGAAGGCCTATGACTCGGTGCCACATACATGGCTCATGAGGGTGCTGGAGTTGTACAAGATAGATGCAACTCTGCGCACCTTTCTTGAGTCGTGTATGGGACAATGGAAGACAGTCCTTCGTTATCCAGGGTGTCGACAGATCCAGGGAAATGATGAACATGTATGGATTAAACGGGGAATATTTCAGGGCGACAGTTTGAGTCCACTTTGGTTCTGCTTAGCCCTGAATCCTCTAAGCACACTACTGGAGGATTCAGGTCTAGGCTATCGGTTGAAGAGAGGTGGTCAGGTCATATCTCACCTCCTCTACATGGATGATTTGAAACTCTTTGCCCCCAACAAATTGCGTCTGATGGAGCTACTAAAGGTAACTGAAACTTTCAGTAGCGTCATCAGGATGGAATTTGGTGTGGACAAATGTGCAGTCATGCATGTAAAGAGAGGGGAGATTATGGAATCTGAGGGAATTCAACTCTTGGATTCCATAAACCTCAGATCCCTCTCTTCATCCGAAAGCTATAAGTATTTGGGTATGTCCGAAGCGTTAGGCATCAACGATGCTGACATGAAGCAATCGTTGAAGGAGCGCTTCTTTTGTCGCCTGAAGAAGGTATTAATTAGTCTTCTTTCAGGCGGAAATAAGGTGCGTGCCTTCAACGATTGGGTCATGCCGGTTTTGATGTACTCTTTCGGCATACTCAAATGGACTCAGACCGAACTTGACGTACTGGATAGAAGGGTCCGTACACTGCTGACCGCAAACCGGATGCATCACCCACGATCATCGGTGATGAGACTGTATATCCCGTGGAAGTGCGGGGGTCGAGGCTTTTTAAATGCGAAGACACTCCACAACCGCGAGGTGTGCAGTCTCAGGGAATATTTTTTAAAACTGAAGTGGGTATGCACCGTGATGTGGTTGCAGTGGACAAGGGGCTTACCCCGCTCTCCATGGCTAAAGAGAACTGGCGCAAACCTGTAGTACTTACTACCGATGACCGCCAGAAGATATGGCAAAGCAAGGAGCTTCACGGGCGCTTCTATCGGGCTCTTCATGAGCCCGGTGTAGATTTCTTAGCATCCGTATCCTGGCTACGTTTCGGTGACCTATTTGGGGAAACTGAAGGTTTCGTCTGTGCAATTATGGACGAAGTTATTTTGACGAATAACTATCGGAGAAATATTATGAAGGACGGGACGGTTGACGTGTGTCGGGCATGCCACCGTCCGGGTGAGTCTATCAGACATATTATCTCTGGTTGTTCTCGTCTGGCTAACGGCGAGTACTTGCACAGGCATAACCAAGTAGCCAGGATTATTCACCAGCAACTTGCTTTGAAATATAAACTTGTGGATTCTGAGGTACCGTATTACAAGTATGTGCCCGACCCAGTTCTTGAAAATGACCATGTCACGTTGTAATGGGATCGGTCTATCATTACTGACAGGACTATTGTCGCCAATAAGCCTGATATTCTGGTGATAGATCGATTAGTGCGCCGAACAATGATTGTCGATATTACCATTCCACATGACGGGAACCTCGTGAAAGCTGAGAAAGAGAAACAAATTAAATATCTTGACTTAGCACACGAGGTTGTTCACATGTGGAATGTGAGCTCGGCTGTCATTGTCCCGATTGTCGTATCGGCCAATGGCCTGATGGCCGAAAGCCTCGATCAACATCTATCGAGGCTCTCGTTAGGCGGTTGGATCAAGGGCCTGATTCAGAAGGCAGTACTCCTCGATACGGCTCGCATTGTGAGGAGGTTCCTGTCTCTGGAGCCCTAACCACCGGTAGCTTGGACCCAGCTCCCGACACCGACGGATCCCTATTTTTTTATATTTTTAAATGTTTTGATACTTATTTTTATATTTTAAGAAATATTTAAAAATGTAAAAAAAAATAGATATATAAATAAATAAAAGAAATAATAATATCATATCCCCATCGCCGTATCTCTACGTTGACGTCGTGGTGGGGCTTGCGCGCTCCGAATTCTAGGCCCGTGCCGGAAAAGTTTACTTTGCCGGAACGGGTCTAAGGTGAGGAGCCAGACCAAGAGAGATACAGAAATCCGCAGGGCAGCATGTGGCGAGCTGTTGGGCAGTAGCGACCCCACGGACCCTATCTCCCGGGAGAAGTCTTGTACCTCACCTCTGGCTTGCCTTTATTGGCCGGCTGGAGTGAACAATGACGAGGAACAGAGCTCCCACCTCATTCTTGCCTTTATTGGCTGGCTTGAGTGGAGATTCGCAAGAGCAAACGTGCTCGGAGGAAGGAAGTATTCCAGTAAGATGCTGGTAGGGATCTTGACCGTACTTCCGGGATTGTCCTGATAGCCGTGGAATACCTCTCCACTTCTCATAAGCATCTCAGGACATGTTGCCCCCTTGTCGCTACGTCACTATGTGCTAGCGACCGTTTCCGGGGGCCCATTATTGAGTGTGCAAGTCACCCCCTGCTATTTTATCCGTGTATATATTAAACATTGATCAGGCAGGGGTCATAGTTCTTCCATAGTTCTTGGCAACAAGTCCACTTTAGCCACCCAAACCCATAGACCAACTTTTTATTTTTCCATATGCTGCAATAGTCTTACACCAACCGGGGGTTGTCCTTGGGTGCACTTGCATAGTGCATACAGGGATAATCGTCGGTTGGTGTCACATTTCATTAAAATTTCCTAAGGGGCCTCTGCGAGTTGGCTTCGGCCCCTCGTACGCCTTCCAAAGGACCGGGACTCAATGGTCCCGAGATATAAAAAAGAAATAATAATATGTAACAAAACTTTAACTGGCGGTGATGTGGTTGCAGGACTACGGCAAGTTCCTGGGCATGACGCCGTCGGACATCGACAAGTACTCGCGCATCGTGTTTCCAGTTTGCTTCGTGTGCTTCAACCTGATGTACTGGATCGTGTATCTGCACGTGTCCGACGTGGTGGCCGACGACCTGGTGCTGCTGGAGGAGAACAAGTGAACGTCGCCGCTCTCCCCGCTCCCCGCACCCGCACCGCTACACGCTCGTGTACATAACTCATGTAATATAGTATCGATTAGCAAAACGCTAGTGTCACGACCCCTCGTAGACTTTACTGACGGTATTTTAGTTATAGATAGGAACTGGAACGACTTGTACAGAAATTGTAAATAAGACATAATTAACATAATTGTGTCGGTGACGGTGCGGCCCACCCTCCTCTCCGCTCCTCCTACATACGTCATGTACTATGTATAGTACACGCTCAATTTTAATATACTTAATTAAATTAAAATAACATAGAACGCAGCACGCGTAGCATCACCTCTTCTATCTCTAGGTACTCTACAATGAATAAAGACAGAGCAGCTCCTCTTTTATACAAAGTGATATTTCTTTTGTTTATTTTTGACATCGCGCCGTAGAATTCGTTCTACGTCTTTTGGGGAATATATAAACGCACTTTAAAAATTATGTTTCACACTTTAAAATGTTTAGCTTTAAAATTAATTGAATGAACTATAAAAATAATGGTTTCTATAATTAACTATAAAAATAAAGTTATTGTCCGGGTACCTACTGTTCGGTGGGACGTTACTACTGTCACTAGGAGAACTTTGGATGCAAGAGCGAGCGAAGCGAGCTCGGCATTTGGGGCACCCCGACTCGGACATGTTAGGTTCGAAGGGGATGGCGGGGGCTCAAGTGAGTCAAGTGACTCAAGTGAGTACGTCTTATTATTATTGCTTGTAAACCAACTTCGAACTCCATTGGAGTTGGTTTTCGACACAGTTATAGAGCAAACTGAGAGAGCAAACCATTCTTTTTGTAGGTATTTTAATTATGTTGTTTTCTTTATAATGTATATTTATTTTGTAAATTTGGTTCAAGTTTATTAAAGATACAAAATATTAAATTATAGATGTATTATTATGTTAAAGTGTTGATATACAATTTTATAACTGTTTTTATCTTTAAAGTGCTATTAAATACATCCCATGTCTTTTTGTCTTGTTCATTTCTTCCGTTTCTACGGGAGTCATGTTACGTGTGCTGGACTCATCGAAATGTATCTAGTTAATAAGAGCTAGGTGATGCACATACGTTAATGTTGCTATTCACATTTTGAATACCGTACCTAACTTTAGTTGTATTGAATATAAAAACAGAACTAGATGGATATTATATTGCAGAATCTTGAACTCGCACGGTTTTACACATGATGCTAATCATCATCATCTCGCATGATTTGCATGTGTGCGTGAACTTGACGTTCCATTCTAGAACAAAACCAAACCCTTTGGGTGCATTATGTCCGTAAAATGTCCAACTGTTCAATTCTCAGACACGTCCAATAACTACCTATTCAAACCAAAGATACCAACTAAATGTCTTTAGTTCAAACAATTATAAATTGTCATTATAATAATTGTGACAAAAAAGCTTTTAATACTTACCTAACTTTGGTTTGTAATATATTTAAGAGGATTATGTTACGTTTGCTATTGAATTCATTCCAAAACCGATGCTTAAATGTGAATGTTCTGCGAGCTTAGTTCTAGCACTTCAAGTTATTTCGCACCTTTCATGCTATGAGTCAGAACTCATGACAGCATGCCGGCTGGCGGGTGACACGACTCGGCTCGGTTGGTAGAGGCTGCAGCTGTCCGCTCGCCAGCCGCTCGCCGCGCGCCGGCGCCCGGCCGGCACCGCTCACCATTGTAACGAACTCCGAGCATAATGAATATAATGTTATGTTGATAACGTCATAGATTTTATGAACTAGAACGAAACTGATAAGTATTGTAAAGTTACAAATATTATTATTAATAGGTAAGCACGGTAAGGCACACGAGACTATTTTGCATTCACATGCAATACGTTCGTCTTGTAATAAAGACTAACATTACGATAACGTTGTTTTATTTCATTCAAAAGTTGCAACTTTATTAACCGCTCTGCTTTGACTCTGCTCATAGACTAAAGTATTTATTGGGAGACTCTGCTCGAGTGTTCGACTAAAGTCGGACATTTAATTAGCTGCAGTAAAATGACAGCTTATGTGTTACAATGACTGAAATTGGCATCTTTTTGTTTTTTCGCGGCTATCAATCAAAACTTGTTTTTCTAGTAAGTACCAGAATAGGGTAAATACGCCAAACATCGCCCCCCCCCCCAAACTTCGGCAGTCTGCACATTTATAACTTGCGTTCATATAGAAGGTAAATTAGTGGCAATTTTGCCACTCGAATTTCATCTTTAGTTCATACTCTATACGTACAAACCGTTACTATCCGATTACGACACTCACTCTTCTCACACTGAGCATCAACAGCGATGCCGACGTTGAAGCGTCAAGTAGCTTACTTGCTGTGAATACCCACGCTCCGGGGATTGATATTACAAAGGTAAGACTTTCTTTTTTTTGTTTTAATCTTTGTTATCAATAAAAAGTTAGTTTTATTATATTTTAAGATAGTTTTTTTCACGTTTTGCGTATTGGTTTAAGGGAAAAATAGGGGGCTGCCATTAGAATACCAGTTTCGGCTTACAACCGGATTCTCGGCCGGGGCCGACTTAATGTAAATGCAGTCTGTTTTATAAACTGCAATTCTACCAATTCCTTTGGCATAGTAGGAAAATTTGCAAAGCTTCTAAGTAAATAAATCTATTTTACGTTTAATCGCCAAATTCCGGCCGGGTGTTATTAGTTGAATCTCGAGAAATAAGGTACACGAAACAGGGGAAACTTTAGAACTTTATAGATTTTTTTTACTTTAGAAACATTATAGATCGTAATGTCGGCCAGCCTCGAATTCGAGTGCCAATATACAGGCTGATTACTTTTGTATTGTGCGGGTAGTCATTTTTAATATATTTATCAAACTTATTTTTTCAAAATTGAATAAGTATGTATTATTAATTTATTAATATTATAAAAAGGTTAAGTTTTGATGTAGGAGTTGATATTAATTATGAAATGGAATTAAATTAATGATAAAATATTTAAAGCATATTTATGATAGCTAAATATGGTTTGAGTTTGGTTACAATTAAACAAATACATATGTATACTTAGTGTAATATTATACTACTGCCAATATTTATAAATCATATTAATATCTAATGTTTTTCATTGTCTTATTTTAAAACACCCTATACCCGGCCGACATTTGGGAAAAACTCGACCGACCATGGGCCGTAAACGGCCGACTTTAGGGTTTTTTCGTTCTCGATGCATTTAAACCTTAATACTTTTTGCTTTTTGTAAGACGATTTGAGTGCTGTGAGCGATTATAGCCAATTCGGAATGCGGCCTTGCTGACTCCACGTGACAGAATGTTGCGAATTACGTCATGAAATTCTGGATGTTACTCCTGCATTCGAATTTGTTAAGAAAAAAATTGGTTGTCTGTAAAGTCGGTTTACGGACGATAATTTTACGTGATAACGTCATAAGAGATAGATGCGTCACAAGCCGAACGCTTAGCCAGTCACACGTCCCGCTTTCCCGTGACACAAAACACTTTCACGCCGCGAGTGGTGTTTTTTTATTTTATTTGAAATGGGTTTGCTCTTGAATTTAGTCTAGGTCAGAGGTGACAGAGACTGAGTCGACGATGGAGTAAGCTTATCCAGAAGAAGCCTATTCACTCTCACTTTGAAGAGATTCGGGTTGTATGCGCTCGGAAACAGACGCAGGTAAAGAGTTCCACTCTTTTGCTGTGCGCATTAAAAAAGACATTTGAAAACGCTTAGTTCGAATTTGTGGAACAGCAACTTGGCAGGGATGGTAACTTGCAGTGCGTCTGGAGGTCCGAAGGTAGAAGGGGCCGGTGGAATGAGGTCGTGGAGTTCTTGGGCACACTCACCGAAGTACAATCTGTAGAAGACCGATAAGCAGGCAACCTTGCGGTGATGAGCCAAGCTGTGAAGCTTGGCATCCACCAGTTTTACGTCGCCAATGAGCCTCTTAGTTCTGCGTTCCACCGAGTCAAACGCGAAGTACTTAGGACTCGTCCTCGACAGTCGGTGGAGCTTCGGGCCGCACTTCCAGCGGCTCGCACCCCGTTTGTTGGGCGCCGCTTCAGCGCTCTCGCGCTTGCTGCCCAACTTGGGGGGTCCAAATACCTCGTGCCGGAGGCTCTACACAGGGATCGTACGGTCCATGGCGCTTTATGCCGCGCCAGTGTGGGCGGATGCCCTGACGGCCCGTAACATCGCCTTGCTGCGTAGGCCGCAAAGAGCGATGACCGTCAGGGTAATAAGGGGATACCGTACGATCTCCTTCGAGGCGGCAAGCCTCCTAGCCGGATCCCCGCCGTGGGACCTAGAGGCAGAACTCCTCGCGTCACTCTATACATGGCGCGAGGAAGCGGTGGGGCGGGGCGAGCGCCTCGTGCCTCGACAAGTTGAGGCGCGCAGGGCAGAGCTCCGTCAGGTCCTAGTGGCGGAATGGGAGCAGCGACTTGCGCGACCCACGGCAGGGCACGCCGCGATAGCGGCGGTAAGACCCTTGATGAAGGAGTGGCTGGAGAGACGCCACGGCGCCCTCAGCTTCCGGCTGACGCAGGTGCTTACTGGACATGGGTGTTTTGGGAAGTACCTGTGTCGGATAGGCCGGGAGCCGACGCCCGAATGTCACCACTGTGACAGCTGCCGCGAAGACACGGCGCTGCACACGTTGGAGGAGTGCCCAGCTTGGGCAGTACAGCGCCGTGACTTGGTCGCGGCAGTCGATGCTGCGGGCGACCTCTCGCTTCCGGTCGTGATTTCATGCATGGTCGGGAGTGAGAGCGGCTGGACGGCCGTCGCCTCCTTTTGTGAGGACGTAATGTCAAAACCGGCCAAGTACGTGTCGGACCACGCACAATGAAGGGTTCCGTAGTTGGAATGAATTTATCCCAAGAACAAACTTAACATTGTAGTTGAAAAACATGTTCTCCCATACATTCCAACTGAAAATGTAAGTTTGTACGCACAATATTGAGAAATTTACCATGTTGTTTCAAGATCATAGACTTCTTATTAATTTTCCTGTAATCTATAGGTATAGAACTATTTTTTGTATTTTTTTCAAAATTTTAGGCTCAGTAGTTTCGGAGATAAGGGGGGGGAATGGTAAATTTCCGTCTATTGTCTTAAATAACTTTAAAACAATTCACTTTAAAATTATGAAAAAAATATATTTGAGATCCTCACGGTAAGCCCTTTCATTTGATATGTCACACGGTACAGATTGTGAAACTTTTTTTTTTAATTGTCTATTTACCCCTCAAAAATGACTCCCATTTTCAAAACTCATTTATTTACGTTACACGTCTGTGTTTGGGTCACAGAGATTCATATGTGTACCAAATTTCAACTTAATCGGTCCATAAGATTCGGAGCAAATTGGCTGTGACAGACGGACAGACAGACACACGAGTGATCCTATAAGGGTTCCGTTTTTTCCTTTTGAGGTACGGAACCCTAACAAAGGAGGCGGCGGAAAGGGAGGGAGAAACTACTACCTCTCTCCCGGCCCGCAGCAGACGCACCGGGCGTCGCAGGGTGGCGGATGATCTCCGGCCACCATAGGGCGCGGCCTGCGGGCGACAGACTAGGGGCGTTTGTCGCCCGATCAGAAACTGGAATCGAGGCGGCGGCGCAGTGTTCCGCGCGCGCCTCTCTGTTGGAGTTCCTGTGGCCACTGGGTGACGGCCGCAGAGGGTGACGGGGCCCGCCTACGAACATCTGGCGGGCCAACACCTGCCGGGGGCGCGGACGAATGCGCAAGCGATACCCGTACCCCCGGCAATAGGTACAGGAAGGGAACACCGGGGTGGTTTTTAGCCGGTAAGAGTCCGGCATGCCCCTCCGCCTTCCCCAGGGCGGAGGATGTCCATGAGGATTTTCCCCCCGATAAAAAAAAAAAAAAAAAAAAAAGGTTAGGTTAGTTTTTTTTTTTTTTTGTTTTGGCAGGAGTGGGAAATCCTCATGGACGCCCAGACTGTCTCACTGGTGAGGCAGTCTGGGCAGTGCCGGACTCTTACCGGCTAAAACCACACTCCTGCCTTGCAGTGTCCCTCGGACATGATCAGAGACCTTGTTCGGCTTAAAGATACCTTTGGCATACATTTGACAATAAATAAATACATTTGACAATAATAAATACTAGGAGAAGAATCTGGGATATGACAACTATTACAAAAAACACAACTACATCTTCAAAAACAATTTTTTATCTAAACTTACTATACGACGCTACATTATTTTTATTTTTACTTTAATTTATATGATACATTAACTATATTCTTACGATATATATTATGTATCAAGTTTTCTTATGCTACCTTATTTCTTTTAATTACTAGGGATGCTATTTCAGAACAGTATTTTAAAAACAATTTTGTCTTCTTTCCTGTCATCAATTCTGGTATATTATGGGCAACTAGTTCGACCTCAAGTTTCTGCTCCATGTCGTAAAGGGTGTTCGCGGTGATCGGACACTCCAGCAATATGTGCAGAACAGTCTCCTCCACGCCGGGCTCACAGGCACACGATGGGTTCTCTTTACACTTGAAGCGTTTCAGGTATGCAGAGAACCCACCGTGCCCCGTTAAGATTTGCGTGGTAATGCTCGTGGGAGCCATTCTGCGCACCACACCGTACGCCATCACCGCGTCCGGGAAGAAGATTTTGGTGCCCGAAGCTGTGTCACCAGATCTATATCTCCCATTCCATTCGTCAAGCGTTTCCGACCGGATCCTTCGCTTGACGAATGATATGGGACACAGATCGTAGTCCGGCTTAAATTCTTCTTCGAGCCCAGGGCGGCCTCCTTCGCGAGCTGGTCGGCTCTCTGATTTCCCTCCAACCCTGCGTGGGCCTTGATCCAGAACAAGGAGACACTCTTGTTCTGGAGCTTACAGCGTCGCAGGGTGTCTCTGGTTTCCACAGCTAAGGGGTGAGGGGAACTTGCATTGATCACCGACTGGAGAGCCGCCCTAGAGTCGCTGAAGATGCCGAACGTTGTTTCACTGCGCCTGAGGGTGCTCAGGCCTGGCTCAACTCCTGGCTCAACTCCTGGCTCTACAAAGAGCGTCAAGGGAGGTGTCCCTTGACGCTCTTTGTAGAGCCAGGAGTTCAGCCTGGTAGACGGTGCAGTAGGACGGCAGGGCAAGCTTGAGGGCCTTTATTTCGGTGGAACTATCCCACAAGGATAGCGCCGCTCCGACTTTGCCCTCAATCTTGCTGCCGTCAGTGAATATGCGCACAGCGAAATTGCTGTGGTTGTGGTATTGTTCCTCGTCTACCAGGCTTCCAAACTCCAGACTCATTTGTTCCGCGGGGTGCGGGGCCTTCAGCGCTGGGGCCATCTGTTCCACTTCCCGGTCTCCTAATGCGGGCTGGGGCACCCCCCTCTTTGCTCCGTAGAGCGCAGCCACTTCCCGGATACGGAGGTCGAGCGGGAGTATCCCAGCCAGAACTAGTGCCGAGTTTAGGGAGACCGTGCGGTAGGCTCTGCACAACTTCTGAGCAAACCCTCTCTGGATGGTGTTAAGCTGCTTTCTGATCCCCAACTTGTTTGCAGCCGGTGCCCATGCGCTTGCGGCGTACAGCACGGTCGGTTCCACCGCTGCGGTGTAGATGGCCCTTATTACTTCTGGGTGTAGACCCCAACTGACCCGAGCCGCTCTAGCCAGCTGCTTGTAGATAGCTATCGCCTTCTTACAGGCGACAGCTATATGTTTGTTGAAGGTCAGCTTGGCGTCTATGACAAGCCCTAATATTTTAACATCTTGGGACATTCCAATGCCTATCCCCCTCATGCTCAAGCGCGGCGTGTCATACTTGAGCCTCCGCGTTAGCACCATCGCACAGGTTTTGTGCGGTGCGAATTTCAGCCGATTTCTGACACCCCACGCTCGAACATGTTCAAGAGCAGCATTGGCCTGTCCCTCGATTTCTTGTGCTGTATCCCCGTCAAAAACTAACACCACGTCATCGGCAAATGCCTGGCAGTAGTCACCCCTACTCTCCAGCTGTTTCAGGAGCGGGTCAAGCAGCAGATTCCAGAGAAGGGGCCCTCCTATAGATCCCTGGACGCAACCTTTGCTGGTTTGTCTTCTGCTCTCCTCCCTGGCATACCTCACGGTGACCACCCTGTCACTGAGGTCGCTGCTGACTACCCGTCTCAGATTCACAGGACACTTTTCCTCAGCCAATCGTATTTTGATAGCAGGCCACCACGCGCTGTCGAAAGCTCCCTCGATATCTAGTGACACGAGCGTGACTATTTTCTTCTGTGCCAGCTTTTCACGGATGTACTGCACGAGCGTGACGAGGGAGTCTTCAGTGCTTTTTTGGGGCATAAAACCGTATTGGCGAGTACTAATCCTGGGTAGCAAGTAAAATCTGAGACGAGCAACCAGCATCTTTTCGTACACTTTCCCAAGGACAGGCAAAAGCCCAATCGGCCTGTACGACTTTGGTACGGTGTACGAGTCTTTGCCCGGCTTTCTGAGCACAACCACCGTAGCTTCCTTCCAGGTCTTCGGGAAGTAGTGGTGCGCCAGGCACTTATTCAACAGTGCCAGGAAGTAGTCAGGGTCACAGTTTATGGCCTGAGAGCAGATTTCGGCCGTGAAGCCGTCGGCTCCCGGTGCCTTTTTTGGATTGAACGACATCATAGATCTACCAAGCTCGCTATGGGTAAACGGTGGGTCATGCCGTTCATCATGGCTCCACACGTTTACCGTTTCTGCCAGTTGTCGGGTTTGGCGGTGATCCATATTGTCGTCTTCCTTTCGGTCCTCGGGATAGAACGTTTCGGCCAACAGCCTCACTGAGCCTTTTGCATCCAGAGTCTGCCCATCCATCTGCAACGGCAGGTCTTCCTCTCTCTTCGCTATCCTCCCCATTACCCTATATGTCCCCTCCCAAACCCCTTCTCTGTCCTGTTTCCCGCAGAACCCTTTCCAACTCTCCGTTTGGGCTTTTGTCGCCGCTTCCTCATACTTCTCTTTCGCTTTCAGGTACAGGCTAACAACCATCGCTCTTCGGACCGGCGCTGCGTTCCTGACTCTCACTTTCCTGGTGGCGACCAGCCTCTTCATCTCCGCAAGTTCCTCCGACCACCACGGCATGGTGAGTGTTTCTGTGTTATGTTTGTGTGGTATTGTGTCTCTGCATGTGTCGGTTATGGCTTGTGTGTATGTGTGTATGTTCTTTTCCAACTGGTCTACGTTGTGTGTATTTGACAAATCATGCAAGCATGACTTGAGACAGTTTCTCACGAAACTGCCTCCAGTTTGCTTTTCTGGTATTGTATACCCTAGTAGTCCGTTTAACTGCCATACCCTTTGATTTTTCAAAGGTTAGGTTAGGTTAGGTTAGGTTAGGTTAGGTTAGGTTAGGTTAGGTTAGGTTAGGTTAGGTTAGGTTAGGTTAGGTTAGGTTAGGTTAGGTTAGGTTAGGTTAGGTTAGGTTAGGTTAGGTTAGGTTTTTTTTTTTTTTTTTTTTTTTTTTTTTTTTTTTTTTTTTTTTTTTTTTTTTTTTTTTTGCTTTTCCCCGTTCATGGTGGAACAGGACCTTACTATTCTAACTTTCTCATTCATTCAATTTCTCGCATTTATGCCTCTCGCACTTTTATGCTTCATACTTTGTCTTTCTTTTACTCGTCTCTTATATACTTTGCCGGGTGGGACTCCCGCTATCCAAACTATTCTCTACTTTTTATTTTTGTTTCTCAAGGGATTTTGGGTTCTATCTCTACACACTTTATTTTATTGTCATGTTAATATTACAATTTTTCTTATAGCTACGTTGATTTTACATTTTTCCAGTTTTAATACATTTACTTTCTAGATATATATTTTTACACCTTATTTACTAACATTTTTTATTTTATTTACCTATTCACATGCCAATTTCTTTTATAACTATATTGGTTCTACATTTTCCAATTTTAATACCTTTACTTTCTAGTTATATTTTTACACCTTATTTACTAACATTATTTATTTTCTAGTTTATTCTGGTTCTTACATTAGCTTTTTACATGTCTATTTTATTCTATATTTCCTACTGTACTTATGATATTAACTATGTTTATTCTACTTCAAAATGTATATTACTATACTTAATACAATATTTGAATACTACCATTACACTTATGTTTTTAGATTTCTGGGTGCTTGTACATGCTCATTTGCGGTTTTTTGGCTTAAATTTTTTGGACCTTCTTACTGATACTTGTTCCTAAGCAAGGGAAGGGGGGGAGGGGTAAAGGGGGGATGGGAGGAGGGGAGGGGGGATGAGGAGGGGGGTAAGTTCCTATCTTATTGTTGCTTTATTTATATTCAACTTTTGCGGCAATAATATATATAATACTTAAATATTAATATTTATTCGCCTTTCTTGGTCTTACTTATTTGTTCTGAAGTTTTTTAGGGGGCTTTGGATCGTGCGATATGTTTTTATATATTTATTATATAATTGTATATCTGGGGGGGGGGTTAGGTTAGGTTAGGTTAGGTTAGGTTAGGTTAGGTTAGGTTAGGTTAGGTTAGGTTAGGTTAGGTTAGGTTAGGTTAGGTTAGGTTAGGTTAGGTTAGGTTAGGTTTTTTTTTTTTTTTTTTTTTTTTTTTTTTTTTTTTTTTTTTTTTTTTTGTTTTGGCAGGAGTGGGAAATCCTCATGGACGCCCAGGCTGCCTCCCTTTGGAGCCAGTCTGGGCAGTGCCGGACTCTTACCGGCTAAAACCACACTCCTGCCTTACAGCGTCCCTCTGACATGATCAGAGACCTTATTTACAATGTTTGCTTACTTTCCTATAGATTTATAAGGTATAGTCTTATAACTATTACATCGCTTGATTTACATCATACATTGTCACACATCTTACTCTCATAACTTTAAGCGTTTAAGCGCACCATTCCGATATAGTACATATAGTATTCAGTTAAAGCATGTTTATTTGGTTTTCTTTAGACTCAGTTTCGGACATTTTTCAACGATCTGTGTTTCTACTGTTAAAATGCTACTGTTACATATTATGTGCAAATATGAATCCTAAGCGTTTGTTTGTTTACTTGTTCCTATTTATAGTCTTTCTAGCTATTTTTATACAAAAACCAATGAACTTCATCCTAGTGTCCCTATTCGTAATTAGTGCGTTGAAGTTTGATGTCGTTATTTCAATACCCAATTCCTGCTCAATCTCATATCTTTCCAGTCCGTAGGCGGGGCAGTCAGTCAGTATGTGTACTACAGTCTCATGTTGGTCAGAGTCACATATGCACGATGGGCTCTCCTTGCACCTAAACCTGTTTAGGTATTCGGAGAACCCACCGTGCCCTGTCAATAGTTGAGTCAGTATTCCTGTCGGTTTCAGTACTCTTACTTGACTGTATGCTTGTATGGCATCCGGGAAAAATATTTTGGTCACGCCGGCTGTTTCTTCTGATATGTACCTCCGATTCCATTCGTCAAGTGTGTCCGCACGGATCTGCCGCTTGACGAATGAAATCGGGCATTTATCATAGTCTGGCCTTGTCTTTGTCCTAAGGGCGGCGTCCTTAGCTAGCTGGTCTGCTCTCTCATTACCCTCCAGTCCTGCATGAGCTTTGATCCAAAAAAGTTCAACTTTTTTGGATCGATCCTTGCATTGTCGCAGGTTTTCGCGGATTTCAACTGCGAGGGGATGGAGAGAGCGGTGGTTGGTGACCGCTTCCAGCGACGATCTGGAGTCGCTGTATATGCCGAAACTGTATTTTGGACTACGCAGGATTTCCCTTGTGGCCTTGCATATAGCCAGCAGTTCAGCCTGGAAGACCGTACAGTGGGACGACAGCTTAAGTTTTTGGGTTTTGGTTTCAGCATCATCGCTCCAATGAGACAATGATGCCCCAACCTTGCCCTCGATCTTGCTGCCGTCCGTGTATATACGCACTGCTTGAGTACAGTGGTGATCATGTTGCTCCTGGTCTGCCAGACATATGAACTGGAGGCTTATATGTTTGGCTGGGTGGGGAGTTATGTCGAACGCGGTACATCGCTCCACCTCCTTATCTCCTAATGCTGGCCGAGGTACCCCCCTTCTTGCCTCGTACAGGGCCGCTGCCTCTTGTATTCGGAGGTCAAGGGGTAGTATCCCGGCCAGCACCAGTGCCGAGTTCAAGGAGACTGTGCGGTAGGATTTGCACAGTTTCTGTGCAAATCCCCTTTGGACCGCGTTTAGCTGCTTGCGCACCATCAGCTTTTCGGCCGCTGATGCCCACGCACTTGCCGCATACATAATTATAGGTTCGACTACTGCAGTGTAGATGGAGCGTATGACATCCGGATTGAGTCCCCAGCTGATCCGGGCTGCCCTTGACAACTGCTTGTACAGGTTTAATGCCTTTTTGCATACATTAGATGCATGGGCATTAAACGTCAGCTTGTCGTCAATGGTCAGCCCCAGGATTTTGATTTCCCGCGACATGCCAATAGCGATCCCGCCCATGCTCAACAGCGGGGTGTCATATTTAAGTTTCCGCGTGATGATCATTGCGTTCGTTTTATGCGGTGCGAATCTTAACTTATTACTGACTCCCCACTGGTGAACATACTCGAGAGCGCCATTGGCACGTTGCTGGACTTCCATTGCTGAGTCTCCATAGAAAATCAAAACTACGTCATCGGCGAAGGCTTGGCAGTAGTCTCCTCTTTGTACCAGGCCTTTCAGTAGGGGGTCAAGTAGTAGGTTCCAAAGAATCGGGCCCCCTATCGATCCTTGCACACAGCCTTTGTCCGTTGCCCTGGTAACCTCCTGCCCCGCATATCTCACCCTGACCCTCCTGTGTTTCAGGTAACTGTCCATCACTCTTCTCACATTTACCGGACATTTGGTTTCTGCCAGTCTAGTTTTTATAGCCGGCCACCATGCACTGTCAAAGGCTCCCTCTATGTCCAGCGATATCATGACGATCAATTTCTTGTCTTTTAATTTTTTGCGTACGAGTTCTAGCAGGTCATAGAGGGAGTCTTCGGTGCTTCTCTGTGGCATAAACCCATACTGGCGTGTGCTGAGTCCGGGTATGATGTGCCATTTCACCCTTCCTATCAGCATTTTTTCCAGAACTTTTCCCATCACTGGCAACAGTCCTATTGGCCTATATGATTTAGGAACTGTATAGCTTTCTTTCCCGGGTTTCCTAAGGATGACTACTGTCGCTTCTTTCCAGATCCTCGGGAAGTAACCCAGCTCTAGGCATTTGTTTGCCAGTGATAGGAAGAGCTCCGGATCGTGGTTTATAGTTTGCTGGCAGATATCGGCCGTGAGGCCATCTGCCCCGGGAGCTTTTTTGGGGTTGAAGCTGCGTATGGCTACGTTCAGCTCTTCCTGAGTAAACGGAGGGTCATGTTCTTCATTATGACTCATCTCATTTACGTTTTCGGCTACCGTCCTAATACGCCTGTGTTCCTCATTGTCCTCTTCCTTCTTGTCCTCGGGGTAAAATGTTTCCGCCAGCAAAGTGGCAGATTCTAGGTGGTTCAATGTTTTACCTTCCTTGGTCAGGGGCAGATCCTCCTGTCTTTTTATGGTCCTACCTATAACTCTATAAATACCCTCCCAGAGTCCCTCTCTATCCTGTTTTCCACAGAAGCTTATCCAGCTTTCTGTTTGGGCTGCTCTTTCCGCTTGCTCATATTTTTCTTTTATTTGCAGGTACTCCCTGACGACTTTCTCCCTCCGGATCGGCGCTGCACAGCAAACTCTACGCTTCCTGGTGGCGACTTCCTTTTTCATCATGGCGAGCTCATTGGACCACCAAGGTAATTTAATTTTGTTGTTAGATTTTAACTTTGGTATACTTATATTGGATGCTTCTATTATTACGTTAATATATAATTCTATTTTAAGTTCTAATTCAGTTTTATTATTAATTTGATCAAATTCAATTTTGTTTATTTTATTGTCTTCTAGCAACTGGTCCAATTTCTCACGAAATTGGTCCCAGTTTGCTTTTTTACTATTAAATATTCTGGTTGTTCTAATTATATCCAATCCTTTTGCCCTTTCCAGTTTAATTTTAAAAAGAATGGTGTTATGGTCAGAGCTCGTCATGCCTTCGTCCACTTTCCAGTTCTCGACCAGGTCGAGCAGATTCGCCGTGCATGCCGTGATGTCCACATAGCTGGTGTACAGTGAGGTTCCCCTCACTGTGTGAAACGTCGGTGTGTCGCCTATGTTGAGCACCTGCAATCCCATCTCTTCTAGGGCACCTGCCATTTCGATCCCTCTTTGGTCGATTTTGCGGCTACCCCACCAAGAGTTTTTGGCGTTTGCGTCTCCACCCATGATGATTCTGTGGCCGAGAATCCTCGCTATCTTGGTAAGCTGCTCCAGGTATGGCCCTATCGGTGTTGGTTTTGGTTCTAGGTAGAATGAGACCACCGCGATCTCCCAGGCGCTTGTCTTCATCTTCACCACCGTGATATTGGGTGTGGTGAAGTTTGGACACTGGACAACGTCTATATTGCAATCGAAGACTGCGATTGCGGTCTTGATGACGCCATCTCCATCGCCGGTGTGTTGGTATATTCTAGCACCGCGGTAGTCTTTCATTCTTCCCAAACTTCCAATGTACGGCTCCTGGAGCAGTGCGAAAGCCACCCCCTTTTTGTGAGCCTCAAGCATAATCTCATTTGTGGCCAGAGCCTTCCTCTGCAGGTTTGCTTGTGCCACGAGGTATGGCCTTTTTTGGTGGACAGAGTTTTCTCCTGGGACCACCTTAGCAATATGATACCCTTGATCTTGCTATCGTATCCCATTTTGCCCTGATGGGGCAATCCTGACTAAATGCGTTGTGAGCTGTCTTTTCTAGCTTTGAACGCACACAGTTGCAACATGACGGGGCCGCTCCTTCAAACCAGTCGGGGCACTCTGCCCTCATGTGGGGTCCCCCGCAATGACTGCACTTTGCCTGGGTCTCCTGGCAAAAACGCCTGCCATGCCCATAGCCCAGGCAAAGCGAGCACTGTACAATTGGAGACTGGTCAGCCACTCTTATCCGCTGTAGGTCAATGTGGACCGACTCAGCCTCTGTTAGTCTCTGCCACATTTTGGGGGACACCCTCATCACTATGTGACTCGTGTGGGGGTTCCTGGTACGTTTTTTGTAGGCTATTTCCAACCTATTTTCCTTTTCATCCAGGCTCATAAACATTCGCTTATTTTGGTTTTTTAGCGCACTTATAATGTCTTCGTCACTGTTGCAACTGAGCACGTCCTTCAGGATAACGAGGGGGTCTCTGTTCTGGATATTTTCCACTTTCAAACTTTCATCGGATTCTTTTATTTTGTTCTTGACTCGCTCTCTTTCCTCATCAGTTTTGCAGCCGACTATTATTTTACGGTCTTTGGCTTTTCTTATTTTCTCTACCTCAAATCCTCCTTCCTTTGCATTAACGGCTTTCCTGATCTGGTTAGGTTAGGTTAGGTTAGGTTAGGTTAGGTTAGGTTAGGTTAGGTTAGGTTAGGTTAGGTTAGGTTAGGTTAGGTTAGGTTAGGTTAGGTTAGGTTAGGTTAGGTTAGGTTAGGTTAGGTTAGGTTAGGTTAGGTTAGGTTAGGTTAGGTTAGGTTAGGTTAGGTTAGGTTAGGTTAGGTTAGGTTTTTTTTTTTTTTTTTTTTTTTTTTTGGAATATTCACCCGTCATCACAGGGCGTTTTCGTCTTTTTTCCTCTGACATGATCAGAGACCTTTCTTTCCTTTATTAATTTTTAAAAACATATTTACTTCTTACCATTTATCCCACATTACTGCATTCATTTAATGGTTTTAAAACAGAGTTGTTTTGCATTTCCTATTTTCAGGTTTTTCATCTTATGGTACACATTATGCAACTTTTATTTCCAACACAACTTATCTATTTTATTCTATATAGTTCCAACAGTTTGCCTACATTTACTCGTTTCAAATAACATTTTCCGACTAATTTCTTAATTTTCAGCTTACTTATCCTATGTTATCGCATATATTACATAATATATAACTAACATAATTTGAATGACATTATCCTTTATTGTCTATTTTTAACAATTTTTGTCCTTATTTCCTGGCTTACTTTGTAACTTATTTTTATTTTCAGCTACTTATTTTTATATGTTTATGATACGTATTTTCCTAAATATATATTAACATAACTTATTTATCTATTTCTGATTTATTGTTCTTTTCATCGGTTTGGGATACGTGTTTTGTGTATGTGCGTGTGTTTTACTATTTTTTTTAAATACTAGGTGATTTGCGGCAATAATATATATATATATACTTAGATTATACATATTTATTGTCATTTCTTATTCTGGGGTCTTTACTTTTCTCATTTGTTTTAGGGGTTGCGTAGGGTACGTGTTTGGTGATCTGCATATGTTTTTGATATACTCGTATATATTTACTATATATTTTATATATCTGTGTTTTTTGATGGTGTTGATGTTTTGGTGTGTTCTTGTGTGTGTTCCTGTGTGTGTTGCGTGTGTTGCGTACATTCTTGGGATCTGTTTAGGCGTATGCCGTTGTCGTCCGAGCCAGGTAGTCCCATTTCTTGCGGACCGGGCACTCCACGCTGAACGCGTTGTGGTCGGTCCTCGGAAGCTTCGAGTGCGAGCAGTTGCGGCACTGCGGTTCATTACCCGCAATAAACTCCAGGCACTTCTCGCGCAGATGCGGCCCTCCGCAATGACTACAACTGTCCGCACTCTCGGTACAAAATTTTCGGCCATGCCCAAATGCTAAGCATTTCGTGCATTGGATGAGCGGCGACTGATCATCCACCCTGACCCTTTGCAGGTCAAGGTAAAGAGCCCCAGCCTCCGTCATCCTCTGCCATACCTTGGGTCTGACTTGGACGACAATGTGGGAGGTCTTGGGGTTCCTGGTCCTTTTTTTATATTTTATGGACATCTCTCTGTCTTCTTGTGCTAAGTCCCTGAATATGTTTTCGTTCTGGGAGTAGAGCGCCTTGACCATCTCGTCGTCTTCGCTGTCCAAAAAGACGTCTTTCAGGACGACGAGCGGGTTTTTATTTTTCATGGGCGCTACTATTAACCCTTTGCCTCGGCTCTCAATCCTGTCTTTTACTTTCTTCAGTTCGGCCTCTGAATCGCACCCCAGTATCACTGTCTGGTTCTTCGCCTTGCGGACTTTATTTATTTTTAGGCCGGTTCCCCTGGCATCGACCGCCTCCTTCACCCCAGCGAGCACCTCGTCGGCAGTCTCCTGGCTACCTTCGGAGGTGACCGCTATCGAGTGAAGTGCCGGCCGACGCCCGGGTTTGGCTGCCGCAATGTCGGCGTAAGTCTGTGGGCCAGTTTTTTCTCCGCATGCCGCTTCCCTAAAGATTTCTTTAATTTTCTCGGTTCCGGCGGTAACCTCCCCGACAACGCCACCGATTTGCTCCTCGAGGGCAGCTGCGGCATGGCCAACGGTCCTCACACATTCCTGCGTGTGGCCTATGTCCGCTTTAACTGCGTCTACCTTGTCGCTGATCTCGGCAATCCTTTCGATGACCTTGTCGAGGATGTCAGAACCGCAATCGTCGTAGTGTTCGGTCATGACTTGAAAGCCTTCTGACATTTTTAGCTGAAGATCGTCGAGCCGCGTGTTTATTTTGGTCTCCACCCTTTCCAGCCTTTCCAGTAGCTTCTCCGGTGATTCGGGTGATTTAGGCGTGATGTTGGTCCCTGTGGGCGGAGCTGTTTTAGGCGCTGTTTCCAGGCCTTTCATCCGTTTGCTCAATTCGAACAAGATCCGCAGACTTTTATCCGACTGAGTCTCCAGGAAGGTCTTTATGTCTCTCCTCATCTGAGGGTAATCTTTGACTTTTGTTGGGATGTCCTCGAATGTCTTCATGACCTCCTGGAGAAGTCCGTCGTTGGATAGTGCAGCATAGGTGTCTGTCTGCTTTTTGTAGAGCTCCATGTTGTCTACGGATCTTCTCTTGCGTTCTGGTCTCCGGATAAAAGTCCTGGCGGCGTCCAGCGCCTGTACAGGCCGACCTGTGGGGCTGGGAGTGGTGGCGCGAGCGACGGCGCCGGAGGTCCCCGCCGACGGTGGCGTTCCGGCCGTTTCCGCTAGGGTTCCTCGAGCAGCGTCCTTTTTGCCGAACGTCAGGGATAACTCCTTCGGCGCTTCGCGCGCTCCAGAGGGACCCCCATTTCCCGGGCGGGTAGGCGACGGAGACTCCCGCGACCCGCTGGCGCCGGCCACTGGCCCTCTTCTTTGTACCGGGGTACGAATTCCGAACACCATTTTTTATTGTTTGGGTTCCGCCTGTGATGTACCTTGGTTATGTGGCTTGTGTGTATAGGGCACAGCGAACGGGGAAGTTGTCAAAATGTAAATAAATATAGTAAAACAAGATAATATAATATTAATAATGTGATAAAACCATACGGTTTGTCAGTATCTGACCCTGTATATGGGGGCGGGTGTCAATTATTAATTACACTGCACTATAGTGTGCAGTCTCGTTTCAACCCTGTAAAGGGGAGTCAAAATCGAACAGTCTAATTTCGCGTTTAAAAGGTTTTCCCATCTACTGTAGTTTGTGAGATACTGGTCTATTTGTGTGAGGGGTAGGGGAGGGTGCAATCAGAGGGGAGAGGGTACCTCTCGTGCGACTTTGGCCGTGGTGTCTTGACACCACAAAGGCCGATTTTGAGGTCAAAATGGCTCTAAGTCCTCTCCCTCCCGAGATATGGCCTGTTAAAGGATGAGGGGGGAAGGTTTTTATTTTAAATTTAAGGAGGGGCGGTGTTCCGCGATTTCGGTGCAGTCAAAGGAAAGGTCTCCTCCTCCCGCTTACGGAGAGCCCAAACTTGATAGGTTTATGACCTCTGGCTATGTAGTTGTGGCCCGGGGGGGGTGAGGTAACCTGAAGGGTTAGGGGGGGGGGGGGGGGGGTATGTTGGAGTGTGTATATAGATAGATTTGTAAGGATTATGTGTGTGGTCTATGGAAGTTTATTGTATGGTTGGGGTCAATACGGAGGGGGTCAAAAAGGGGGTCTAGGGGTCTTATCCCAATCTACGTTCTAGCTGAGAGGGGGGTTATAGGGGGGGGGCAAATTTCGTCAAAACTTCGATATTCCCAGCCGTTTCCGAGATATTGGGTTTTTAAAGTGGGAGTTGTTCGGGATACGGTGTGTGTGTAAATTTATTATGTGGATAAATGTAATAAATGAAGTGACTGTAAATAAATGAAATTAATTGTAAATGAACTGTAATAATTTATGGTAAGTGTGTGTTTCTAGTAAGTGTAGAGTTACGGGGGGGGGGGGGGGTATTACCCCAGGGGGGAGGGGGGGATCGGACTTGCTCTGGCTTTGATGACGTAGACGCCAGCAGGTCACGCCACCCGATATCGCCCAACTTCCCAAGCCGACTTTGAACCTTAAAACGTTAGCGATAGAGTTGAAAATCTATTGACAATATTTCCAACTGTGGCAGCTTAATGTGCTGTTTAAATGTCTATCACCTATAATGTACCTAAGTGGTACATACACTTATTTTAAATAAAAGTTAATTAATTAATTTTTAAAAATACACATTGATTTAAACTAACCTAAAGATATAATTAAAATGGGAAAAAACAGTGGGAGAAACCGTGGGGAGAATTTATGTGGGGAAAAACTCGTAACTTTACCCCGAGCTTTTTTCAGAGACGTCACAGAGGGATGGGGTAAATTGTGTTAGTTGCCCCTCTTTGAGAAACTAGTTATTTATTGATTACTTTCCCCCTAGGACGTCCCGTTTCGGAGCTATAGCCGTTCCCGTGCAGCTTGTAATCAGGTATGAATCAAGGCAAAATCACAACCTGGGAGTGCCTTTATCCCGAGAACCACAGGTCAGATTGAATTGGGGCTTTCTTTAAAGGGGTTATATTTACTAACGGCCGTTATTCCAGGTAATATTTAGTTATTAAATACTATTTTAAATTTTTAATTTCGACCGACAAAATTATGTTTTGCGGTTTTTAGATATTTAGGTTCCCAAGAAGATGTCGAATAGTTGTGTAACTAAGTGTTTCGGGTGGGTTTTGTTTGTATCACTGGATAGAGGAAAATTTTCCCCATCCAGTGATACTAGATTTAGATTTTTTACGCTGCCTTAAAGGGGTGGATTTTTGATTTTAAAATGGATGTATATCAAGACAAAACAGAATTTAGAAGTTTGCTTTATGGGAAATGTCGAATTTGTTGTGTAAATATATGTCTTGGGTGGGTTTTATTTATATCACTGGATAGAGGACAAATTTCCCTATCCAGTGATACTGAATTTAGAATTTTTATGTTACCCTGAAGGGGTGTAATTTTTGATACAAAAAATGCGTATTGAATTTTAAAACTTTCAAAGGCTATAATACGGCACTAACTAAGAACATAGAATATCACAATAATACAATAAAAACAGCTAGCTACCGGGTACTTATAACTAAAAATTTTTGGAACTTATTGGGGTTGATTTAACCAACCCCCGAATTTTTTTAAATTTTCAAAACCTAATAACTACTAAGATAATGAACCGATTAATACAAAATTTAAAACTCTAATAGGGGTACTTATAACAAATTTTTTAAGTCCATAAAAACTATATGTTAACACTTTCGTTTCCCGGGAAAAAAATCTTGAAAGTTACCGGAATGTTTGACCTCTGTTTTCCAGGTGTTCCTCGAAGATTTTCCTCGATGTCAAGTAGCCTCCCGGCTCCTCGTCTGCGTCGCTAACCGGGACAGTTCCCGGATCCAGTCAGAACCCTCGGGATCTCTAACCACGTTCCACGAGGTATGTTGTTTTTCCGTTGTATCTCCGGAACCCCTAGTCGGAAAATTCCAAACTTGGTGTCCAGGGATAGGTCTTCGCGCGGCGCACCCGGCTGTATTCGCCGATTTATGCCGATTTATAAGTCTCCGCTCAAAATCGAGCAGCGTTGAGCTCCAAAGTGTCCACGAGTTAGTTTTTCACTTATAACTCTTCGAGTTTTCCACTTTTCGCAATAAAACTTTCACTATGACATTCCTTTCGTCAGCGCGCTTCCAACGGTGTATCACACTTATAACTTTTCACTAAAAAGCCGATTTTTGGAATTTTTTGAACGCGGAGCGACTTAAAACTGATCTGCTCGCGGTGAGGGGTGCCGCGCGACTGGTTAGGTTAGGTTAGGTTAGGTTAGGTTAGGTTAGGTTAGGTTAGGTTAGGTTAGGTTAGGTTAGGTTAGGTTAGGTTAGGTTAGGTTAGGTTAGGTTAGGTTAGGTTAGGTTAGGTTAGGTTAGGTTAGGTTAGGTTAGGTTAGGTTAGGTTAGGTTAGGTTAGGTTAGGTTAGGTTAGGTTAGGTTAGGTTAGGTTAGGTTAGGTTAGGTTAGGTTAGGTTAGGTTAGGTTAGGTTAGGTTAGGTTAGGTTAGGTTAGGTTAGGTTAGGTTAGGTTAGGTTAGGTTAGGTTAGGTTAGGTTAGGTTAGGTTAGGTTAGGTTAGGTTAGGTTAGGTTAGGTTAGGTTAGGTTAGGTTAGGTTAGGTTAGGTTAGGTTAGGTTAGGTTAGGTTAGGTTAGGTTAGGTTAGGTTAGGTTAGGTTAGGTTAGGTTAGGTTAGGTTAGGTTAGGTTAGGTTAGGTTAGGTTAGGTTAGGTTAGGTTAGGTTAGGTTAGGTTAGGTTAGGTTAGGTTAGGTTAGGTTAGGTTAGGTTAGGTTAGGTTAGGTTAGGTTAGGTTAGGTTAGGTTAGGTTAGGTTAG